>JAQSEB010000082.1:1200000-2400000 GCA_030063045.1 Pratylenchus scribneri
TTTTAAATTTACTTCCATTTTTCGTGCATTTCTTTCTTTTCCATTTTTTCTTGCATTTCTTTCTTTTCCATTTTTCTCTGACTTCTTTTCCATTTTTTTCTTTTTTCATAATGATTTTTGTTCTTATAATTTTTATATTTTATTTGTATTTTTATTTATATTTTATTTTCATATTTTTCTTCTTTCTTTTTTTTTTGTTTTAAAGTTCCATTTTTTCTTACATTTCTTTCTTTTCCATTTTTATGGGACATTTCTTTCTTTTCCATTTTTATGGGACATTTCTTTCTTTTCCATTTTTATGGGACATTTCTTTCTTTTCCATTTTTATGGGACATTTCTTTCTTTTCCATTTTTATGGGACATTTCTTTCTTTTCCATTTTTCTGGGACATTTCTTTCTTTTCCATTTTTCTGGGACATTTCTTTCTTTTCCATTTTTATGGGACATTTCTTTCTTTTCCATTTTTCTGGGACATTTCTTTCTTTTCCATTTTTATGGGACATTTCTTTCTTTTCCATTTTTCTGGGACATTTCTTTCTTTTCCATTTTTCTGGGACATTTCTTTCTTTTCCATTTTTCTGGGACATTTCTTTCTTTTCCATTTTTATGGGACATTTCTTTCTTTTCCATTTTTCTGGGACATTTCTTTCTTTTCCATTTTTCTGGGACATTTCTTTCTTTTCCATTTTTCTGGGACATTTCTTTCTTTTCCATTTTTCTGGGACATTTCTTTCTTTTCCATTTTTCTGGGACATTTCTTTCTTTTCCATTTTTCTGGGACATTTCTTTCTTTTCCATTTTTCTGGGACATTTCTTTCTTTTCCATTTTTCTCTGACATTTCTTTCTTTTCCATTTTTCTGGGACATTTCTTTCTTTTCCATTTTTCTGGGACATTTCTTTCTTTTCCATTTTTCTGGGACATTTCTTTCTTTTCCATTTTTCTGGGACATTTCTTTCTTTTCCATTTTTCTGGGACATTTCTTTCTTTTCCATTTTTATGGGACATTTCTTTCTTTTCCATTTTTCTGGGACATTTCTTTCTTTTCCATTTTTCTGGGACATTTCTTTCTTTTCCTCTTTTCTCCGACATTTCTTTCTTTTCCATTTTTCTGGGACATTTCTTTCTTTTCCATTTTTCTCTGACATTTCTTTCTTTTCCATTTTTTTCTTTTTTCATAATGATTTTTGTTCTTATAATTTTTTTATTTTATTTGTATTTTTATTTTATATTTTATTTTCATATTTTTCTTTTGTCTTTTTTTGTTTTAAATTTACTTCCATTTTTCGTGCATTTCTTTCTTTTCCATTTTTTCTTGCATTTCTTTCTTTTCCATTTTTCTCTGACTTTTTTTCTTTTTTTTTTCTTTTTTCATAATGATTTTTGTTCTTGTAATTTTTATATTTTATTTGTATTTTTATTTATATTTTATTTTCATATTTTTCTTCTCTTTCTTTTTTTTTTTGTTTTAAAGTTCCATTTTTCTGGGACATTTCTTTCTTTTCCATTTTTATGGGACATTTCTTTCTTTTCCATTTTTCTGGGACATTTCTTTCTTTTCCATTTTTATGGGACATTTCTTTCTTTTCCATTTTTCTGGGACATTTCTTTCTTTTCCATTTTTCTGGGACATTTCTTTCTTTTCCATTTTTCTGGGACATTTCTTTCTTTTCCATTTTTATGGGACATTTCTTTCTTTTCCATTTTTCTGGGACATTTCTTTCTTTTCCATTTTTCTGGGACATTTCTTTCTTTTCCATTTTTCTGGGACATTTCTTTCTTTTCCATTTTTCTGGGACATTTCTTTCTTTTCCATTTTTCTGGGACATTTCTTTCTTTTCCATTTTTATGGGACATTTCTTTCTTTTCCATTTTTCTGGGACATTTCTTTCTTTTCCATTTTTCTGGGACATTTCTTTCTTTTCCTCTTTTCTCCGACATTTCTTTCTTTTCCATTTTTCTGGGACATTTCTTTCTTTTCCATTTTTCTCTGACATTTCTTTCTTTTCCATTTTTCTCTGACTTCTTTTCCATTTTTTTCTTTTTTCATAATGATTTTTGTTCTTATAATTTTTTTATTTTATTTGTATTTTTATTTTATATTTTATTTTCATATTTTTCTTTTGTCTTTTTTTGTTTTAAATTTACTTCCATTTTTCGTGCATTTCTTTCTTTTCCATTTTTTCTTGCATTTCTTTCTTTTCCATTTTTCTCTGACTTTTTTTCTTTTTTTTTTCTTTTTTCATAATGATTTTTGTTCTTGTAATTTTTATATTTTATTTGTATTTTTATTTATATTTTATTTTCATATTTTTCTTCTCTTTCTTTTTTTTTTTGTTTTAAAGTTCCATTTTTTCTTACATTTCTTTCTTTTCCATTTTTCTCTGACATTTCTTTCTTTTCCATTTTTCTGGGACATTTCTTTCTTTTCCATTTTTCTGGGACATTTCTTTCTTTTCCATTTTTCTGGGACATTTCTTTCTTTTCCATTTTTCTCTGACATTTCTTTCTTTTCCATTTTTCTCTGACATTTCTTTCTTTTCCATTTTTCTCTGACATTTCTTTCTTTTCCATTTTTCTCTGACATTTCTTTCTTTTCCATTTTTCTGGGACATTTCTTTCTTTTCCATTTTTCTGGGACATTTCTTTCTTTTCCATTTTTCTGGGACATTTCTTTCTTTTCCATTTTTATGGGACATTTCTTTCTTTTCCATTTTTCTGGGACATTTCTTTCTTTTCCATTTTTCTGGGACATTTCTTTCTTTTCCTCTTTTCTCCGACATTTCTTTCTTTTCCATTTTTCTGGGACATTTCTTTCTTTTCCATTTTTCTGGGACAATTCTTTCTTTTCCATTTTTCTCTGACTTCTTTTCCATTTTTTTCTTTTTTCATAATGATTTTTGTTCTTATAATTTTTATATTTTATTTGTATTTTTATTTATATTTTATTTTCATATTTTTCTTTTGTCTTTTTTTGTTTTAAATTTACTTCCATTTTTCGTGCATTTCTTTCTTTTCCATTTTTTCTTGCATTTCTTTCTTTTCCATTTTTCTCTGACTTTTTTTCTTTTTTTTTTCTTTTTTCATAATGATTTTTGTTCTTGTAATTTTTATATTTTATTTGTATTTTTATTTATATTTTATTTTCATATTTTTCTTCTCTTTCTTTTTTTTTTTTGTTTTAAAGTTCCATTTTTTCTTACATTTCTTTCTTTTCCATTTTTCTCTGACATTTCTTTCTTTTCCATTTTTCTCTGACATTTCTTTCTTTTCCATTTTTCTGGGACATTTCTTTCTTTTCCATTTTTCTGGGACATTTCTTTCTTTTCCATTTTTCTGGGACATTTCTTTCTTTTCCATTTTTCTCTGACATTTCTTTCTTTTCCTCTTTTCTCTGACATTTCTTTCTTTTCCTCTTTTCTCCGACATTTCTTTCTTTTCCATTTTCCTGGGACATTTCTTTCTTTTCCATTTTTCTGGGACATTTCTTTCTTTTCCATTTTTCTGGGACATTTCTTTCTTTTCCATTTTTCTGGTACATTTCTTTCTTTTCCATTTTTCTGGGACATTTCTTTCTTTTCCATTTTTCTGGGACATTTCTTTCTTTTCCATTTTTCTGGGACATTTCTTTCTTTTCCATTTTTCTGGGACATTTCTTTCTTTTCCATTTTTCTGGGACATTTCTTTCTTTTCCATTTTTCTGGGACATTTCTTTCTTTTCCTCTTTTCTCTGACATTTCTTTCTTTTCCATTTTTCTGGGACATTTCTTTCTTTTCCATTTTTCTGGGACATTTCTTTCTTTTCCATTTTTCTAGGACATTTCTTTCTTTTCCATTTTTCTCTGACTTCTTTTCCATTTTTCTCGGATAAATTTTTATATTAATTAAATCATAATTAAAAATGAAGTACTATTTTCAATATAATCAATATTTATCAAATTTTTCTTCAGAGTCTCGAGGTCATCGATGTTTTGCTACCGCGACGAGAAGATGGTCAGAATCATTGGGAACTTTGCAATATGGCACAATTACTAATGGAGAAAAGATGAAGATCTACAACAGGTTAAATATGGAAGAATCAATTTATTTTAATCATCGTGTTTTTTATTAATATTTGTGATCATTCATTATTCCACTCTGATCTGATATATCGCAAAACCACTGATATTTTATTTAAACCCAATTTGATGTTATTGCCAATATAATTTCAGATCTCCCTACTAAAAATCAATACTCGCAATATCCTCTATATATTCTCACAAAATATCTTTTGTTGCAATTTTGTCAGAAAAAGTACTATTATTTTCAAAATATATTTTTTGGGTCATTTTATAATTTATTACAAAATAAAAATCGAAATTAATTTTTAAAATAGCACTCATTTTCAGAATATATTTTTAAATTGATTTTCTTGTGAATAATAAAACAAGACAGAAAATGAATTCTGAAAATATCACTCATTTTCAGAATATTTTATAACTCATTTTCACAATTCATCACAAAATCAAAAATATTATGTAACTCATTTTATAATCTGCAACAAGAGATATTCTGAGAATTCCTCCAATTCCCAATATATGCTCGCAATTTGATATTGTTTCGAAAATATTTTCACAATTTTCACTCATTTGATAAATTATTTTATTTTATTTTCTAATCCTTCCAAAATTAGTTAAAACATGAATTTTAAAATAATTGGTAATCGGCAAAATATCCTGGAAATTTGTCTCATTTTTGGGATATTTTAAAAATATCTTAACAAAATTAGGATTATATGCTATTGTTTAACCTAAATTTGTCAATATTATTGCCTGGGAATATGGTGTAAATAATAGTGGGATAGCTACTGTATTTAAGTGCGTCAATGTGTGAAAAGAGGAAAAAACCTTTAGGGCAATTCAAAGATTGCCTAGGATAATAAGGATTGGTTCAATGCAAAGATTGAAATTTGGAAGGATCGGGAAGAGAAATGGGGTTAGGACAGTTCCGTTTGGCAAGGTTGAACGACGATGAATGGAATTGGCCCAATGCAAAGATTGGAGCTTCTTAAAACTATGAAATGTGAAAATATAAAGTTGAACGTAAATTGAATAATGGGAGACTAAACTATAAATGTAATAGGTGAATTCGCTTAAGGCGAATTCAATAAATGATTTGAAGAATTGCTTAAGGCAATTCTTGGTGATTCTTCAATGGGTTTGATGGTCAACCCAAATTCCTAACCTCTAGGGAAGTCCAATTACCTAAGCCTATAAAGGGAAGGGTTGGACTTGGGCTATTGGAGTAGGAGTATTGAAATGGGAGGAAATATTTCCAAGCCACTTTATTGCTGTGAGCAAAAATTGATATATGATGAAGAATGAAAATGTTGGTTTGGGGGTAGACGAGGAAATACAGCAAAATGGGAGGAGCACAAAATAAATCGGAATGTTGGGTTTGGTGTGGTGGGGGGAAGGAAGCCAATGTGCACAATCATCGCCGCAGGTGCATTGGCCAGGCACAACATCAGTGGCAAGCAATGGACGATGCGAGGGAGATGGGTAGGCCAAAGTGGTCAACATAGAAGGGTGAAAAGGTCGGTCGGTGGTGGCGGGGGCAAGGGGCAATCAATTGGTGGCTGGGGAAATTTAACCTAGGAACATTGCAAAGAATGTTTGAAGAATATTGGCCCCGGGGGTTTTGGAATTGGAGGGGAAAATCGTGAAATACTCAAAGGTATTTCACGACAATCTCAGATCTTTAAATTATTTCCAAAATTTCCACAAATTTGCTCACTTATTGTCGCATTCCTCCGTTATGATAGGCCGGGTATGTGTTTTGGGTGTATGCGTTTTGGGTTGTATGTGTTCTGGACGTATGCGTTTTGGGTTATGTGTTTTGAGTGTATGCGTTCTGGGTTGGACCTTGGACCCCAAATTACATCAGAGAAAGAGAATGTCGCAAAGCGACAAAATTTGTGCTTTTGTTATTATGCCTTAGTTTTTTTACAATTTATTCTCAGTCATTTTTCGTTAAAGGTGGGTGGAATGAGTCAAAGGTCCGTCTTTCTCGACCATTCGGCACTCATTCGGAGAATTAATTGAAAATAAAGTAATGGATTTTTTGTGTTTGTGGAGGTGAAGGTCTTCAGTACTAGTGAGCAACCATTTGCTACCAGTAATGGATTTGATTTGTTTTGGTTTGGGTGGAAGAGGGTGAATGCCAAAAGGCATGCCCTCTCCGCCCGCACCTCCACAATTTGGAGTATGACCTTCTCCAATTTCATCTCCTGGCCACCAATTGAGACCAGGAGGCTTGGTGCTACCACTGGCATTCGGTGCCAGACCGTGAATGCATGATTGATCCGAAAGTTGCCTTTCTTCACAACCGATACATCCATCCGGAGGATGGGATGCTGCCTTGGCAAGTTCTTTGGCTAATATCGCGTCGATGATCCGCTGAGGGATACTAACCAGTGCCATCTTGGGGTTAATCCGTCCCAAGGCTTCATCTTCATCATCCGGATACGCAGTTAAGGGCGGATGGGTTGTCCATCCCAGAGGTGACTTTTCGCAACACTGATTGGGCAGGTCGCTCAATGATGCAAATCTTTCTGGGGTTTCATTGAATGGTTTGGGTTTGACACATTCAGATGATTGTGCTTGGTTTTGAACCGTTTGTGGACTTCCAAATATGCACGGGGGGTTAATCCGGCATTTGGGCTTACTTCCAGTTTGGGGTAATGCGTGGAATTGCTTCCGACTTCCATTGGTTGTGGCCAATGGGTTCAAGTTTGGTAAACCTTGAGTCATTATTCCATTGAGCATTGGATGCAGTTCGGATTTGGGTCAGCAATTTGATGGTAGAGCATTGCTGGGCTCATTGTTGTCCAAAATTTGTTGACCAGTCCTTGAGCGGTTGATCATCCCTTCTTCCATCGATTCTTGGGCGGATAATTCTTCGTTTTGAACGGTTTGCACATTGTGGGGGAACGCATTTTTCTTCCCAATTCCAACATGGGGATGTAAGCCGCCACCACAGGTCATGCTATACTTCACCCGACCGCAACCAGAGCTCGAACCAAAACCAAATGGCATGGCCGAGCCACTAGCTGGGTTGGATGGCGCCACCACAGGTCGTCCATCGCCCGCATTGACAGGATCTCGTCGTGCCATTCCCGAGACGCCACCACAGGTCGAACACGGGGCCAATCGGTCACCACCACAGGTCAGTTGATCTAAGGTTTGGTTCATTGCTGTTGTTTGCAGTTTGTTGTTGTTGAGAATTGTTGTTCGTTGAGCACGTTGTGCAGTTCGTTATTGGAATAAATTGAGTCGCCGAAGAATTTTATTGGAATTTTAGAATGACTGCCAGTTCCTTGGGGAAGGAAGTTGGGTTGGGGTACTATTGGGTTACTCATATAATTTCCCAGAGTTCGGGCCCCGCCCTTTTCTTCCATTTCACATTTTTATGCGAAGTTCTCTTTGGGGATTAGCGCATGCCTCTTCCCAGCTGTTTTATGCGAGGGTAATTTGACGCGGGTCTTCCCCGGCCGCCTCTTCCACTCTTTGCATGATGCCTATAGGCTTCGATTTTATTGGTCGAGGGCAGCTCTGTGAGGGTCCCTCACCAGCCTTCTCCACTCTTTGCATGCCGTCAAATTGATGGCGTTGATTTTCCATTCCTTTCCCCGCTCATTTCCCTTCCAGTTATGCTTGTGCACAACGGGGACCTCTAATCTCCCGCTAATTCACCAATTCCGCGGAATGGGAATTTGGCTTGGGAACGCCCAACCTTCCTATTTGATTATAAATAGGGATTTTGACGCATTCTTCGGTTTTGCCTCTACGGCATCCGAAAAGATATAGACCTCTTTGCCTTACTCAGGCAAAGGATGAATTAATTCATGAAGCAGAAAAATCTGCTCCGTTACATAAATTTTAAAAAATGAAAATATTATTTTCTTTTGGGAATCAAGAATCACACACATCCTTCCTATCCTAAAAATTGATAATTCTACCGTCTGCGCTATAGGCTATATCCATCGTCCAGAGCCCAATAAACAAGCAACAATCAATTTTGAGGCACAAGGGAGAGAGGGTCCTACATTTTTTAATATTCATGAGTTCTTATAAGTTGCCGAACAAATTGGCGCAACTTCGCCATTCGCCCACACCTAGATCGACTTGGTCTTTCGAGCCCTTTCGAATGAGCTATCTTACATCTTGATCGATTCAAAAATAAAAAAGCCCATTCTTTCTAAATCCCCAATTTATTGTTTGTTTGATTTCATTCACATATTCATTTTTTATTCATAAATCTACATTCTGCATCGCATCGTTCACAAAATGATACACATCTATTATACCACCAAACATTTTGGTGAGAATCCAATCTCCACTTTTTAATTCCAATTTTCAATAATGTTTGAATTTTAAATATTAAATTAAATAAAGATTACTTAATATTTCAAAATATTTGTGCATTAGATTTCTAAATGAGAATCCTAAAAACATTTTTAACCACAATTGCCATCGGTGGTGCCGGAACATCTTTATATTATTTACAACGACAAAATGGCGATGACCTTTCCCATTTCGGCATTGTTCGATTTATGCGCGCTGGAAAAACGGTTTTTTTTCTCAATAATTTTACCTTTTATAAAATTATCGCCGTAGGCTTTTTCAACAATGGTGGATTATAAATGGAATTTATGGGGTTTGGACCCGGAAACGAAACAATACAAAGAACAAATGTTGGAATGCCATCAACGCGGTGCTGACAGATTTCTCGAATTGGCCAGGAAAAATGGCGGCGTTTTCATAAAGGTTTTTGCGAAAATATGGGAATATTTAATTTGCCGAAAAAACAGTAAAAATGTCGGAAGGTACCGAAATTTGTCCTAGACCCATAAACCTTATTTATACTCAATCAATAGATCTGATCGAGACGCATTGATTGATTACACAATTTGGCCTTATTACTTATCCAGTTTATAACCCATTTTTTATTCAATTGGGAAAAAATTAAAGGTCAAACCTTTGGGTCACAGTATTAGGCTTAGAATCATTAGGGTTATTTGGGATGATATACTATCCTTGATTGACCCTAATTAATCCTAATGATACAACGAGGACCTTCCACTTTTTCCCAATTGACCCAAAAATAGGATAAACTGGATAAGTACTAATTTTCGTAGATTTAATCAATTAATTCAAACTTATTAATTTTGTAACAAAAATCAATCGGTTTAACCGTTATTTTGACAGCTTTTGCACATTTAGTACACGGTACACCATTAGATGCGAATTGATAAGCTCTATTGGAAAATTGTTTTGTGAATATATGATAAAGCCCTACTTAAACCCATATAGATAATTATTTTGGGAATATCTACTCATTTGGCAAATTAAATTCTTTCCAATATTATCCAACCTAAATAAATTAAACAAAGTTTTTAGGTCGGCCAACACATCGCCACTTTGCAATATCTTCTTCCAGGTTTAAATTATATCTAGTATCAAAAATCAATATTCCAAAATTAACAGAGCCTTATACAAAAACACTTTCGGTTCTTCATTCGAGGGCACCACAAAGCACATTTGATGAAATCAATTTGGTTTTCAAAGCGAGTTTACACAAAGAAGTAAGAATTTTTTGGAAAAATTTATGGGAATTTTCGCCTTAAAAATTGAAATTAATAATACAAATCTTAATCTTGTCCAATATTTTATAGTTGAACGAAGTTTTTGACAATTTTGAATTGCAACCATGGGTAACTCAATCGTTGGCCCAAATCCACAAGGCTAAATTGAAATCCAATGGCGATTTGGTTGCTGTCAAAATTCAACATCCTCATGTTAAAAGGAGAAGCCAAACTGATTTGAAAACAATAGAGGTTAAATTTTATGAAATTAAACAAAATAGGAATTTTGCCTAACAAATTTTGTAGAATAAATTAAACCGTTTTGGTCTATTATTCATTTATTATTTGAGAAGAATATTTTAAAAATTATTTTAACATAAGGCCCAAAATATTTTGCTTTTAAATCGAGTATTTTTGCCCTTTATTTAATAAAATAGTTTTATTATCCGGACCGATATATAATTGATTTAAATACTTTTTAGGATTTTGAAAGCATGGAATCGAAGCACAATTTTTGAGTACCTTAATTTTCAAATATTTTTAATTTATTCTGCAAAAACAAAATCCCAATCATTAACTCTCATTTTGGACTAATATAATCTTTTATAGATTTTATTAATTTTTTAAAATTAAAATTTATACTGACACTTTAATTTTAAGATAATTAATTCCCAATTTAATTTCCAGTTTTTTGTGAACATTGCCTCCATCATATTCTCGAATTTGGAATTAAAATGGTTGGTGAACGAGACGAAACAAAATTTATCAGAAGAATTGGATTTTCTCCACGAAGCCGGAAATGTGGAAAAAGCCCGAAAAATGTTCGAACATTTGAAAGTAATTTTAATTAAATTATAAATTTAATTAGAATCAATATTTTTTAGATCCCAAAAATTTATTACGAATTATCCACTGATTCGGTCCTTGTGCTGGAATTTTGTGAAGGAGGACAAATTAATGATTTGAATATTTTCCAGGTAAATAAATTGAATAGGCATAAAGAGACACATTTTTTATCAGTTTTCGATTTTCCATCGGCTTTAGTTTAGTTTAGTATATGGTATCAGCTATCAGGAGCCAGAATTTACATGATATACCATTAGAATTAGACTCTCATCGAGAAGAGTATAAATACAAATCTGCAAAAAATTTTCCACCTTTGAAATTTGAAAAGTGAAAGGCCGCTCTATGGGCCGGGTGAGATCTCAAAACAATTCAAAATTTTTAGCCATATAGATTCATTCGGCTTATCTCAATGAGCAGGCCCGAATTGCTACTAAAAAATTATGACTATTTTCAACTTCATATAGAGCTAGGATATGTAGGTTCTGGCTAGTTTTTAGGTTAAGAATAGGGCTAGGACCAGGACAGGAATCATAAAGATGCCCAAAATATAGTTTTTATATAATTTAACAAAAAAATTTTGAAAAAGGACCTTTATTTTTGCCCTGTTTGCTTTTTAAATATGCTATAACTTTTTTCTAGACTTCTCCGTATAAAAATTTTTTACCGATTCGTACTCTACTCTACGAGAGAAAACGAATTGAATATTATACATATTCTTAACTCATGGTATCACATACTAAACTGACATCATTTCCTTTCCAAATGTCAATTTCTAAGAATAACTTTTTCAGTTTTTTCAACAAATCCCTTCTTCTTCCTCATCAACCTCTTCCTCATCAAATGGAGAAGAAGAAAATGCAGAAAAAGAAGAAGAAAATCGACGCGAGGAGGAGAGGCGGCGAGAATATGAGCGGTTGTTGGCCGAGTGGAATGCCGGGGCCAACCGAAGAAGGGGATATGAAAGAAGGAAGGAACGCGAACGCAAAAGAGATTATCGAAGGAGAAAAGGAGGAGGAAAATGAACAAAATAAATCTTTGCCAAATTGTTGTTGAACAAAAAATTGATAAAATTTAATTTATTAAAAAAATTTTAATATATTTAAATGATATTGATATTACTAATTTCATTTTATTTATTTAATGTAATTTTACAAATTTTAAATCCATTAATAAAATTTAGTTAGGTCCAATTGATCTAATAAAATGGAGGGCAAAGGAGGCGACGCATTAAAAGTAAAAATTTTCTTCGAACGACAAATTTTCGTAATTTATTTGAACGAATCAATCGCCGTCGATTCATTTTTTGGCAAAATCCGTGAAATTTTGAAACTCACTCCAAATCAGATGGTCACGGTCAAATGGATCGACAGCGAAGGTTTTTCAAAATAAAAGTAAATCAGTTTATTTAATTCACTAATTTAAAGATGACCCCTGCACAATTTCCTCTCAACTTGAACTTATTGAAGCTATACGACTCACTGATGAACATAAAGATGCTGAATTAAAGGTTCAAATTTCAAAATATTATTCCAATTCAAATATTATTTAGATCCATGTTTTCCTTGGCCATCCAATAACACCTGGTGCGCCATGTCCTGGCGAGGACAAAAACGTCTACAGAAGAGGAGCACGGCGTTGGATAAACAAGAAGAAATATTTTGTGAATGGCCATTGTTTCCAGCCAAAACGTCTGAACAAGAGGACATTTTGCGCTCTTTGCCAGGACACAATTTGGGGATTGGGCCGAGCCGGTTTCCGATGCATGGATTGTGGAATGTGTGTGCACAAAAAATGTCATAAATATGTACCGGATAAATGCACAAATGTACGGTTTTATTATTTTTTTATTAATAAAAATTATTGTGCTTAAAAAATTAAATTCCGAATTTAGCACTAGGCTGGTAAATTTATGGAAATTTCGATTTCTTGACTTCATATATACGAAAATAGACTAATTCGACTCAATATTCGAACTAATCTATGAGATTTCAAACTGGTTTGAGCTAGTTTTGAAAAACTGAATCATTGTTTAAAGTCTAAACCGGTTTCGGTTTAATAACTTTTGCCTAGGCCTTATTTCGGATCTGAAATTGAAAGTCATTGACTAAATTCACCATACCGGGTCTGGGTCGAATGTATCTATTAAGTTTCTGGGCTGCCCAGAAGCACAAATTTCCAAAATTTACCTCAAAATTTAACTAATAAATTTTCACATTTCACAGAAACCATTGGCAACTGATCAAGTCGGATTTTTGCCAATTTCGCGAAATGACAGTGCCTCGAAACTTTCACCAAAAAGGCCAAGTTCATTCATTACGGCTGAACAACAAAGGGCGGAGAGTAGGACGGAATTGGCTGGCCAAATCAACAATGGAATTGCGGTGCAAAATTTGGACAATGGTCGTGGCCGAAACGATCAATGGAGCATGGGATTGGATGATTTTGAATTATTAACGGTCATTGGCCGGGGATCATATGCAAAAGTTGTGCAGGCTGAACACAAGTATAAGAGCATAAAATCTAAATTAGAAAAATCTTTTTTTTTAGAAAAACTGGACAAATTTATGCAATAAAAATCATCAAAAAGTCAGTTTGTACAGATGAAGAGGTTTTTTATTCATTTAAATTATTGCCAATTTTAAAATTCATATTTAAAGGATATTGATTGGATACAAACGGAAAAATCCGTCTTTGAAACCGCCTCAAATCATCCATTTTTGGTTGGATTGCATTCATGTTTTCAGGTAAAATTTTATAATATCTAATTAATTTGGCAAAAAAAAAACATTGAAAATGTCAAAAAGATTTTAGAGGTTTAATGTTTTGTCAACTTTATATCCAATTCCAATCGATAGATCTTATCTAGACGCATCGTTGGTATATAATTTGCCATGGTTTGGTCAAAATTAAGGGTATTAAACCATTTAAAACATTATATGACAATGCTTCTAGACGAGATTTATAGTGTTTGGGGGACTAGGACAAACCACTGAATCATAATAAATAATTTCAATATTTCAAATATTTCCCCTTACCATTTAAATTATTGGAATTTTTAAGACGGATTCTCGCCTTTTCTTCGTCATTGAATTCATCCCAGGCGGCGACCTGATGTTCCATATGCAAAGGCAACAAAAATTGTTGGAGGAACATGCTCGTTTCTACAGCGCCGAAATCATTTTGGCACTTCATTTTTTGCACTCTCGAGGCATAATTTATCGGGACCTGAAGTTGGACAATGTTTTGCTGGATGCCGAGGGTCACATCAAATTAACCGATTTTGGGTTTTAACTTTTTGAAATTATTTTTTTAATAAATTCAATTTTAGAATGTGCAAGGAAAATATTGGCCCAAATGATGTGACTTCAACATTTTGTGGCACGCCAAATTATATTGCACCGGAAATTTTACGCGGCGAAGATTATGGTTACGAAAATATTTTTTAAATAAATTTTAATCCCATTTTCAGGTTTCAGTGTTGATTTTTGGGCGTTGGGTGTTTTGATGTTCGAAATGATGGTCGGCCGTTCACCTTTTCATTTGCCGACGGATGAAGGGCAAGAAAATACGGAGGTTGGCATAATTTTGAAAAGCAAAGATTTTATTACCAATTTTTTAGGATTATTTATTCCAAGTGATTTTAGAGCGTCAAATCCGGATTCCTCGAAATTTGACTGTCAGATCTGCGAATATTTTGAAAGTAATTCCACTTAATTATTCCAATAATTCATTTATTTTTAGGGTTTTCTAAACAAAGATCCAGCCGAACGTTTGGGCTGCAAATCGGATTTGGAGGAAGGGCTGAACGACATAAAAGCGAATTCATTTTTTAAGAATAACATCGACTGGGAAATGGTTCAAAAAATATTTAAAATTTAATTAATAATTTTTAAAAAGTTGGAACAACGACGAGTCACGCCTCCGTATAATCCGAATATTGATGGCGATCGAGATTTGAAACGGTTTGGTTTTGGGGTTTTTTAATTGAAATAATTCATATTTTTTTAGCTTTGATACAAGTTTTACTGCGGAAGAACCTGCATTAACCCCGGGTAATCCATAGAGTTAATTAAAATAATTTGTTTAATTCAAAGATGATCCAATTGTCATTGCCCGGATTGATCAATGTAAGTGGATAAGAAATTTTTAATATATTAAATTAAACTATTTTAGCCGAATTCGAGGGTTTTGAATACGTCAATCCATTGATTTTTAACAAAGAAGATTCGGTTTAAATTCAAAATGCATGCATGGCCTTTTTATTGGATTAATTTGTGGTGGACACATATCCATTCCATTCATAATTTGCCTAATTTATTCCAAAATTTTTAATTTTATTCACTTTTCCCATTATTCATGCAAACTAATAATTTAATTTTAATTAAAGAATTAATAAAAATTTATATTGTAAATTTAAATTGGATTGATTTTATTTGTAAATAGCAAATCTCGGCTATATTTTTTATAGTGCATTTTTTTTGTTTTTATCTGACTGCTAGACTATATGAATCAAATTTTCCTCAGTCAGCCGTACCCCCACCCCTCCAAACAACAACCATCCGTGCATCCAACCAGTCTCACTTATTAGCCACAAGGCCTATATGGCACAAAAAAGCCCTCACCACCCTCCTTTGACATTCCATTTAGCCGGCTGTTTGCTGTGGCTTTTTCCCTCCATTCCCCCACACCACACAAACATTCCATTCCAAATTTCTCACCACCAACCATATACAGAGAAAATATACCAAAGCTATCGAGTTGTTTAGCTTTTTCTTTTTGGCTTTTATGGCCATGATGGTGTGTCAACGTGCGCTCTAATTTATGGATTAACTTTTCCATAGAGAGCACTTTTTGGTTTGCTCGACAAATTCTTCCATCCATCCAATATTCATTCCATTCCACGCCAATTTATTTCCATTCCATAATCAGAATGGACTTTAACCAGTCCATGGATTCATCCTCCCGCGCAGTGGTCCTGCCTTCTTCAACAAACCCAAACAACTCCTCCTCCACTTCATCATTTCGAGCACCGGCAATGAAACCACATTCGCTGGAGAGAATGGGCACAATTCGCCGGCTAAAAAGTAAAAATAAATGTCCAAATTATTTCCTCTTATTAAAAATCAATAATCCTTCAACTAAAGCGGTCCTTGTCATTGACAAAAAAGTGCAAAAATTCTTGAAAGTTCGTGAGATGGCATGCCAAGAAATTGAGGCGGTTTCTGGTGCATTGAATGTTAATCTACAGGTTTATTGGTTTAATTTTTTTTAAATTAAAAAATACAATTTTTAGTTGATCGATTTTGACAGACTCGACTTTGGTGAATCTTCAACTTTGGACAAGTTTATTAATTTTTTATATTCACGGCATTAAATTACCAATTAAAATATAGTTTCTACAATGCCGACATTGCCCTCATCGATTTTTCCATTACGCATCAACAACCGGTCAGTAAAAATAAATGGGAAATTTTTTCAATTTAATTTGATTATTTCAGAGTCTTTGCTATCATGTTGGGTGAGAATAACATTTAAATTTTTATTTTAATAAATAAATTTATGTTTTAAAGTGTACGCGAATCCATGGGTCAAAGTTACAACATTATAATGTAATAAAAAACAATTAAATTAATCATTAATTATCCATTCAATTTTTAGCATGTATTCCCCGGATGTTCCGGATGATCAAAAAACTGAAATGCAAATTGAAGCTTTGAAGGTAAATTGGATAAATATTAAATTATATTAATAATTTTTTAAAGAAAACTTTGACCCATTGTTCACTGATTGTCTATTTCCTATCCAAAGACGAATCATCACCACCGATTTTGCTATCCGCCGATCGTTCGTCCAAATTGGGTGCTTCACAACTTCCACCGCATGAACGCTATCAAAAAATTTTAAAGAAGGGCAGAAGTGATTCATATGTGAGTGAGAAATAATTTATGGGTTTTATTTAATTTGGAGGAAAAAACATTAAAAATTGCGAAAAGATTATAGCAGTTTAATGGTTTTGATCTGGGCCTCCAAACTCTATATCTAATTTATAGATTTCATCAAGACGTCAAAAATTGATGGGTTTTAAACCGTTTAAACCATCTTTGGGTTTTTGGTTTAAATTAATTTAAAATCGTTTAAACTATAGCATTATTATCAAAAGTTCCGTCTCGACAAATCTCTCAATTTTTTAAATGGTTTGGGAGTCTACTAGTCTAGGATAAATCATTAAATCACTTTTTTGGTATTCATTTTTTTCGCCTATTTTAAATATTTCCCACAATTTAATCGACCATAAAATTGAATAATTTAATAAATAGCAGGGAACATTCTCGGATCGAATCAAACAAGCACTGAACAATGTGACAATTGAGGCGAATGCACATGCCAGAGAGAAATTCCTCAGTGATTTGCGTAAAGTTCGAGACATAGACTCACATGCGGACCAGTCGAAATTTTTGGAGCGGATGCGAACACGGCTTGACAATCCAGGTTAATTTATTTTGCATTTTTAATGATTTATTTAATTTTAAAGATGTTCTCTCGGTTGACACTGTCCATCAATTTCTTCTCTGCCTTCGTGACACACAAGATTATGATGGAATAATTAGTTTAATCGATGATTTGGAACAGATTGAACAGAAACAAATTACACATGCACAGGTTTGGAAAATTTTTTTTAATTTTTAAATTATTTATCCAAGCAAAATAACTAAAACGAATATTAAGTTATTCCTATTTTCTTTCAAAAATATAATAACAATTTTTATCTAATGTTTTTTGAAATTTAAAAATAATTTAATTCGTAAATAAATTTATCATCAAACAAAATTACAGAAATATACATTAAAATTACTTTTTAATTTTAATAGGTAGTAGGCACTAGTTGATTATTAAATTCTAAATTTTCTAACCTAAATAATTGTAATAATTTATATAAATTAAAAAACTACAAACCATAATCCACAAAAAAATATAAAAAAATTTTTCCAAAAATAGGCAGTCCGTTTCCTTTACGCATTTGCACTGAATCGGCGCAACAAAGACAGGGACCGGGACAAAGCATTGGATACGGTTGTGCAAATAATGGAATCGGCGGATTATCAAATGATTTCGCCAGGTTTTCCAAACAAAATTTACACTGAAGACGAAAATATTTTCAGATGTGATTTGTTTGGCTGGACGCGTTTACAAGGACAAATTTATTTCGAGCAATTATGAGGACAAAAATGCATTGGATAAAGCTATTGAATGGTAAAAATATCAATATTATATAAATTATTATATTAATGTTATTATTTTAGGTACCGAAAAGCATTTAATCTCTCTCCATTGGAATATAGCGGAATTAGTGGGTTTTTAATTTTAAAATTGTTTTAAATTAAATTCATCAGATTTGACCACAATGCTTCGTGCCCGGGGTGAAACCTTCGAAAATTCTCCGGAATTACAACAAATTGGCCTGGTTTTGAATAGTTTATTGGGGCGTAAGGGCGCACTTGCCAATTTGACCGATTACTGGGATGTGGCCACATTTTTTGAAGTTTCAGGTTTGAAAATTTTTTTTAAAATTATAATTTAAATATTTTGAACAAAAATTTTTATAATTTTTTTTTAATAATTGAAGAATTTTTAGTTTTTAAAATATTTAGGTGAATTTTCCAAAATTAAAAAATTTTTTTGTAGAATTTTTCAAAATTTTCAAAATATTTTTTAGAGAATTTTTAAAATATTATTTGAAGAATTTTTCGTAATTTTTAAAGTATTTCTTGGCAAATTTTTAGATTTTTAAAACATTTTTTTTCGAGAATTTTTCATAATTTTTAACCTCAAATTTTTTTTAAATTTAAACCAATTCATATTTTAGTACTGGCCGAGGATTACAATAAAGCATGTCAAGCGGCAGAAAAAATGGCAATGTAATAAAATAATTGAATTAAAATTTTAATCGCTAAATTTTATAGGTTAAAACCACCGGTTTGGTTCCTCAAATCCACAATGGAAAATATCAAATTGATCAATCAATGTACGGCAACATTACAACTTTCACCGGTGGAAAAAGAGAAGAAAACATTTCTATTTTGGACTGAATTTTTTATGGAAGCGATTGAATCTCAGCATCAAGAAATTACTTCTACACGTTTTCCGGTGCTCATTCAAGAATTGAATAAAGTAAAAGAATTATTATTAATAATAATTTTACATTTTATTTCATTTATAGACGCTAACGCCCAGCTATTTGAACGTGAATACGGACGATGTATGGCTAAAAATTTTTGATTAATTTTAAATAAATTTTTAAGATTATTCTCTATCATGTGTTGGAAGAGAGTCAAAAGAAGCGGGAAAATTTGCATTTGAGTGAAAATCACCGCTGGGAATTCAAAGCGAATAATATCAAGGCGGTCAGTGCCTCCAAACGAGATGATCGCTCAATGTTCCTATATGTTTTCGAAAATTCCGACGATTTCAATTTGACATTTCCTTCCGTAAAACATTGCCAAAAGTAATTTAAAAATCTTAAAAAGTAATTTTTGTCCATTTTCAGAATGATTGAACATTTCCTTTCAATGGACGGCGGTTGTGAAAGGAATATTTTGGCCGGCGTCGAGACCGATTCACTCAAGGTTTTTTTCCTATTATTAATTTAATTAAAAAAATAATTTTTAGTTTGAATATGAAGTGGACAGCAATCGAGATCGAATAGTACTTGGCAGGGGAACATATGGAATTGTGAGTATTATTTTATATTTTATTTTAAAAATATTATAAAAAAATTTGAAGAAAAATGTCCTAAATTGAGTGGAAAATTATTTTACACTATCTGAATATTCTCCAATTTTTAATATTAAATTTATAGGTCTATGCCGCAAGGGATGTGACTACTCAGCGTTCAATTGTGGTCAAGGAAATTGAGGTCAAAAATGAGGAAGAAGTCCAGCCATTGATGGAAGAAATTCAAGTAAATAAATTTAAAACCGATTTAAATTTAATTCCAAATTTTAGCTACATTCCACTCTATCCCATGATAATATTGTCAAATATTTGGGCTCAAAAGTGGAAAAACGTGAAAGTGGCAGCTTTTTTCTCATTTTTATGGAGCAAGTGCCCGGAGGTTTAATGAATTTAATTTTTAATAAATCACTAATTGTTGATTTTAGGTAGTTTAAGTTCCCTAATTCGCTCAAAATGGGGCCCACTGGACAATGAGCAGACGATGGCAATTTATGCTCGGCAAATTTTGGAAGGCCTAAAATATTTGCATTCTCAAAAAATTGTCCACCGCGATATCAAAGGGGAAAATGTTTTGGTGAATACCTATTCTGGACTGTGCAAAATATCCGATTTTGGCACTTGCAAACGTCTGGCTGGCCTAAATCCAGTGACAGATACATTCAAGGGAACATTGCAATATATGGCACCGGAAGTGATCACCGGCGGACAAAGGGTTGTGGATTAATATTAAAAAAATTGGAATTATTGAGTCTATTTTAGGGTTATGGACCAGCAGCGGATATTTGGAGTTTTGGTTAGTTCAAATTTTTTAATATCAAATTTAAAATAGAAAATATTAGGTATGTAATATATTTAATATTTTTGACTTATTTTGCACTTATTTTCGGGGAAAATTTCATTAGAAAAATACAATAATAAAATAAAAACCAAAAAATCACATTTTGAGGTTCCCGATAGCTGGAAAATTTTACAAAAAAAAAAAAGTAAATAATATTTTTATTTTGCGATTTAAAAAATTCATTCCCTAATAATTGATAAAAAAATTGCAATTTTTGCATATATTTTT
Source organism: Pratylenchus scribneri (assembly GCA_030063045.1). NCBI lineage: Eukaryota > Metazoa > Nematoda > Chromadorea > Rhabditida > Pratylenchidae > Pratylenchus > Pratylenchus scribneri. Next base: position 1,220,270 of record JAQSEB010000082.1, read on the forward strand.
TATTTTTATGCGAAAAAAAAGGATAGGAGCCGCCCGGATTTGAACCGGGGACCTATTGATCTGCAGTCAATTGCTCTACCACTGAGCTACGACTCCGACTGCATTATTCCCAAATAAAAATAGTAAAAAGCGCACACTGCGCTGAGCTTTAATGGTGAATAATATCCAGTTTTCATTTCCATTCTTTTTCCATCATATTAAAAGGAAATCAAACATTATTCACTGCTTCCATATTTTATTTTTAGTAATTCTCGTTCCATCTTCCCTGTTCCCCTCCCCTTTCCGATCGACCTTATAAATACCAAAGAATAAATAACGCGCAAAATAAATCATTAAAAATAAAAGATAATTAAAATAATTAATTTTAGTAACTAAAATTTAATTTTAAAATTTTTAGGTGCAACTCTTATTGAAATGGTCACCGGAAAGCCGCCATTCATCGAGGTTGGATTAATCATTTATTCAAAAATAAAATATTTTATTTTAGTTGGGTCTACCCGAAGCGGCTGTCTTCAAAGTTGGAATGCATCGAATTCATCCACCAATTCCACCACATTTGAGCGAATTGGCCACAATTTTCATCAAAAAGTTTGTACAAATTTTTAAACTTTCATTCCCCTTTGTTTTTAGTTGCTTTAAACCCGATCCCGGAGAACGTCCGACGGCGGCAGAATTGCTGAATGACCCATTCATTTTGCAATATTTTGGAAATTCGTAAGAGGAATTTAACCCAAAATAATTCTTCTTTTTCCATATTTTTCAGTAACCGTGGGAACAGCAGCAAAAAACGAATAGATGGAACACCGGCAAAACATCCGAGCAGTAAGTTTTAAGGGGAATTTGGGTAAATGGGGATGATTAGTTTTAAATCCAATGAACTATATAAAATTCATTTTTATTACTATAAAATTTACTTTTAAATGAAAAAATTACATCAAAATATAAAAAAAAAATTTAGTAAAACTTTTAAAAAAATCTGAGAAAAATTTGATTTTAAATTTAAAATAGACCCGGAGAAAAGTTCATTTTACACAAAAAAAGCATAAACAACTTTTTCGTTCATATTCCCCACAACCAAAATATAGAAGTCGATCAATTCTCCTATAAAAAATATTTTTAATGTTTTATTTGCTCGATCTCATCCCTCTTATTTTTTCAGAATTCTATCGTTCGGCCTCGCACATGAGCGGAATGACTGCCAGTGGAGCGACTGTTTCATCCTCCGGTTGGTTCCCCCATTTTATATTTTTTTTTCACTTCCATCAACCAAAATAGGTCCGGACAATGCTGGCGGCGCTGGCCCTCCATCCACCAATCCTTTACCGCCTACAATTGTCCCAACCACCGCCGCCGGTAGTGGCGTTGTCCTCTCTTCCACTTTGCATGTTGGCCCAATGGCCAAAAAGGGGCATCCAGAGAAGGGCGGCCGAACTGGAAATGAGCGAAATCTAAAGCTGAAGATTGAACCTTGTCTCTGCACTCCAACAGTTTTTGGACCCGCATGTGAGTTTTTTTTTTAAATTCAATTCTGATTCAGAATTTATTGAATTTATTTACATTTTTTAAAAAAATATATCCGGTAAATAAATTGCAAAAATAAATCATCAAGAAAATAGGCCACGATATTCATTTTTCATTTATTGCCCTTTATGAAAATAAAATGTATTTTTGACTCATCCTAAAAAATCTATAAAGGAAATTTATATTGGGAGGAATGAGCAGATATTTAGGTCGCAATAAATTACAAAATATTTTGGTTTTTTCATTAAACTGCCAAAATAGATTTCCGGAATGACAAAATATATTTTTTGAATTTTTCTAATGAAATTTTCCCTTGAGAAAAATTCCAAAATAGTTAATTTAGTCAAAAAATTATTTATTTAATTTTCTCAACAAATCTGATACTTACGAAAAACAAATCGAAACATAGAGAAATCCACTTCCAATTCTTTACCGATAATGAACCAAAAGATGTTTCAACCTAATTTTCCATAAAATTTGATCACTAATAATAAATAAAATAATAATACAATAAAAATAATTTTAAGCAGCTTCATCGCAACATTCATCTTTGCCTCCATCCATTCCAATTGCTGCCCAACAATACCAACAACAACCACCATTGTCAGCTTCACCCAAATTCAGTGGTGGCGGTGCTTCCATTTCCTCACTTTTATCCCTGGAAAATGCCCAACAACAACAATCGTCGGTTGCCCATCCTCCAATGCGTCAATGCATTTCTGCCGCTGTTCAACAACAAAAACATTCGCCCTCAAGTCCATTGGCAATTCCGCACGTTTCTCAGCCAACAAGGTGGGGGACATTTGGTCAATAATCGAAATGAATTTCATTTTTTAGCCCAATTCGCGATTTTCAAACCCCTCTAACGGCGAGCCCATCATTTTGCTCGGACTCAACCCCATTTTTGGCCGGAGTTTCACCTTCAACGGCACTCAGCATTCCCGAGGAGAATTCACTTTCGAATTTCTTTTTCACCCTCCAGAAAGAGGGTGAACGACGAACCACATTGATGCTAATTCTAGAACAGCACGAGGCACAGGTAAGAAATTGGGAAAATTTTAAATAATTAGAAAGTGGATTTTTACATCGCAAAATAGGTACGCCTATTTAGGTTTTTTTGTCAAAATAGTTTTCGGGAACTTCCTAAATATTAGATTTTTCTTTTTTACTTTTCCCATCAAATTTAATACCTATGAAAAATACGGAAATTTTAAAAATCCGATCCCTACTAATAATATTTTATCAAAAGTTTTAAAAAATCATAAAATAAAATTCATAGGAAACCATAAATTATTATAAATGTTTATTCTTTAACCAAAATAGTTTTTCACCTTTTAAAAATGAAACCATTTTAGTAGAAAAGGATTAAAAATGAGACACGGGATCCGCCTATGTCACAATTCCTCGAATCCCTAAATTATTTAAAGGGATTAAAAATAATCTCTAATGTTTGATTTTAATGAACTTTTAAAGTACTAAATATAATTAAATTTAATTGTTAATAAAGCTTTGGGAGTGCAGGGTTAGTCAAATGGGTAGTGATATTAAGTTAGGAGATGAATTGCCCGGGTTCGAACCCCAATAGTAGCGAATAATTTTTTTAATAGTTTATGAATTTTTATATTTGTAAAAACGCCAAATTTTTATTAGATAATCGATAAATGGCATGAACAATTGGTGAATGAAGTTGGCACAGAGGAATTGCTAATTTCCAGACCAGCATTGACTCAATTGCTTCAAGGATTGAGAGTAGAGTTAAAACCATTCATTTCCTTTCTAAAAACTCAATTTTAAGCTTTTAATTCTGCCAAAAGAGGGCCAAACGGCCGGTGAATCACCACTAGAACATTTGCAAGCAACTTTGACGGGAATTTGCCAAAATTTGAGTCCTCGCCAGGAGCCGGGCGTTTCCATTCAACAACTCATTATTGCTTTGTATTTATTCCCAACTACGGTAGGCAATGGAATGGGTGAACTTAAAATGATTGTAAAATTTAAGGTCCAACCACTTTTGAAATTGCAAAAAATCAAACCGCATTGGATGTTCACTTTGGATGGTACAGTTCAATTTTAAAGTAGTCTAAAACAAATCCAATTTTTACCAGATTTGATCCGAAATGCCGTCCAACAAGCATTGAAACTGTTGAAACCTGCCGAAGCCTCATTGCCAACTCAACCCCAACCAATCACCGATGAACATTTCCAACAACAAATGATGGCCAACACAAATGTACAAAACCAATCAGCAATTCACCTTCAAAATTTTGCTTATCCCCGACATTCGGCATCGGATTTGGATGTTTGCAAAACATATTCTGATCAAATTAAAACGTGAGTTTGAATGAAATTTTACTCATAATTTTTTAGGAATTACGGTACTTTTTCAAATATTTAAAGAAACTGATATTTTCCTAGACAAAATTTTACTATTTTTAGTATTTTATTCAAAATTATAAAAAAAATAAAAAATATATTTAAATTTTAATTACTATATTACTGAAGCATCAAATCAAGATATTTTATGTTATTCTATTTTAAAAATACTATCGACAATCCACTATTTTTAAAAATTAAGATATTAAAAATTTTAAATTTTTATTATTTTTGATAATATTATTAGCACTGACTTTTATAATTCACTGATGACTTATAAGAATCTCTCAGCCATATCCTTTTAATTTTCCTCCGAAAATGATTTATAATTAATAAATTCTATTTTAGACTTTGCGAGGATCTGATGAATGTGGAGAAGAAATTGATGAATGTGCTGGAGGTGGCATTTGTGGAGAGGCAAGATCGAATTCGTTCCCTTTGCGCATCGACCACTTCCGACCTGGCACCAAGTGGCAGTTCATTTGCCATTCTTCCACCACCTCAAATATTTGGCGGAGGCAGCAACGGTGCCTCACAACGCCTTTCGCCTCTTCTTTCGGTTGATGACAGTGGCATTGACAAGTAAGTGAATTACAATTAAAAGGGTATACGACGGTATATGAAATTAAATAGGTGGGAGAATTATAAACATTTAAATTTAATATTAAAAATTAATAGGGAGAGGATTTTTAGTGTTCTAATTTTTATATTAGATTTGATTAGAAAAGCAAATGTTGAGCATTTCTGTTTTTCACGTATATTTTCGACATAATTTTATCTATATTCTGCCACTTTTTTTTGAATGAAAATTTCAATAGAAAAATACCATAAAAACAAAAAATCATCTACACATTTTGGCAAATTTTTTAAAAAAAAATTTACAATTTTTATAATCCCTTAGTTATTAAGAAAAAAATACCCAGATGCCATAATTCAAAATTTCACTCTCCCAAAATTTTTCAGCGACGAAGACGAACCCCTCAAGGAATGGCTTTATCGAATTGGATGCGACGATCATTCGGTGGATGTTTTGGAACGGGAACGATACACAAAAAGGGACATTCTCGAGCTGGTGACACGTGAGGAATTGATGAAGCTGGGCATCAGAGGCGGAATTGCCTGCAGAATTTGGCGACATATCCTCAGGGCACGAATCGAGAAGGTGGGCAGAGTTGGGCAGATAAATAATAAATATATTTGGATATTTCAGTTCAACGGTGACACCATCAATCGGAAACATCCTCGTTGCTGCAAAAATTCATCAGACTAGTCCCATGCATAAATGTACAAAATATTAAATCCCATTCGACCGATTCTTGTCCAATTTTAGCATCTTCCTCCAAAAATTGTGATCGAATCCCCGTTGAAACATATTTATATTAATTAGGAATATTCCACACTTTCTTCCCTTCAAATCATTCCATTTTATTTTTTTATTTTTGTTCAAATTCAATTTACAAAAAGGCAACAAATTGTTTTTCTGAAAAGATCTCTACTACTTATTTCCCTTTCCTTCCAATTTAATTTTTAATTATTCGACCCTAATCCTCTCTTCTATTTCTCGTCAAATTGTACCAAAATATTTGTGTGATATAATTAAAAAAGATTCAAAACAATTAAATTTGATAAATTGTTTTTGCAATATTGGAGGAATTAAAAAAAGGCTTCATTCAAACAAATATTTTTATTATTATGAGAGAATTTTGTGGATTTGGGTACAGAAAATTATAATTAATTGAAAAATGCACAAACTATTCCACTACAAGCTTCATAATGGAAATTATTCTGCACGGATGGTCACAGCAAATATCATAGGATTTTGGGTTTTCACAAATACAATAATGTTTGGTGCATACTAATTAAGTGCTTTTAATGGATTCGGGAGGAAATTCATCACCCTTTCTTCCGTCCAGATGCAACCAAACTCCAAAAATCGCCATTACTTTATTCCATTTTTCACCATTCCTCTAATGTAATTTATAATTTTACCAAAAAAACTCAATCCATACATATTTCGTTTAATACAAAAAATGCCTCCAATTAAAGAATTTTTCCTTTAGTATTCATTCATTCGAATTCGATTAGATGTGGTTTGTTTAGACAAGGATCAATTTTAAAACTCGGGTTTTCAGTTTTTGAAAATGTCGTTTTTCGGTTCCTGTTTCTCCTATTTTCCAGTTTTTTGAGCAAAAATTCCCGATTTTCGGTTTTAAATTGCATCTCTCAAACCGAAAATGACTACAATCTACGCTATTTTTCATTACATTTTTTTTGAGAAGATTTATCAAAAAAGTGACGCGGATTTATTCAAGGATAAAAAATAAAGAATATTCTAGTTTCTAGCCTATAATTCTAATCCCTTAAAAATTCCATAAAAATCCAAAATCCGATAAACATTTTGATAACAAAACTAATTTTAAGCCTCATAATTTTTCATGATTTTTGATTAAAAGTGAATTTTCACGTAATGACCTTACTAAACTAATTGAATTCAAACACGCGCGCAATATACCCCTATCCCTATCACATTCTAATCTTCATCGGGGGCTTTCCCACCAATTTACGCCATCGGTGCCAAATGCCAACAAAATTATCAAAACAGGATTAGGCTATATTTTGTTTTATACGTTGTTTGTGGGTTGTGGCTATTTTTCGATGAATATTGGCTATTGGAAAGCAATCAAGTGCTGAATCCACCCATAGACAGAATTAAGAATTTAATTTTTTTACAATTTCTGTATCAAACTTTTTCTCTGGATTTTAAAAAAGGCAAAATTTAACTAGCAGGTAAAATCCCAATTCTTTTATCTTTTTTTTTAATTTTTAAAATCCATTCAATTCAAACAACCATGGAATAACGCATTTTCACTCTGTTGATGCCAAAATAAGTTGGACGGATTAAATGCGAATACTTCTTGGTTTTTTGCCAATATTGCCAATATTACTTCCTCCTTCAAATGAATTTATAAAAGCAGCATTTTTTGGCACATTCAATACAAAAATTTCGTTGAAAAAAATGCCGAAGAATTCAATTAACGGAAATGACTGCCGCCGCCGGGGTTGTTTATCCATCATAAATTAATCCTCCATTCATTTTTTCAAATAATCCTCTTTTCCCCTACATTCAGCCGTCATTCATTATTCAATTAGAAGACCATCAAATTACGTCTTCTTTTAATAATCAAAAATAAAAGTGTAAAAAACAACTGATTATTCCCAAATGGCATTTATTGGGCGGGGAAAACAAATAATCAAAATGAAGGGGCGATTAGAATATAATATTATTTTGCTAATATTCCAATAAATCCGGCATATTCCAGGAACCAATCTAGCCATTTATTAGAAAGGACTAATTACCATTAATTTAGGCAAGAAATTAGAATTTTTTATTAGCGGAATGCCCGATTATTCTAATCAATTTTAAGCGTCATGAAATTTTGGCTACAGTAGGAATATAATTTATGAATTCGAAGAGGGCCTTCGCTAACTCAAAAATGTATTTGTAAATTTTTTGAACCAAAATAAAAATAAAACGACAAAAAAAAGTTAAAATTATTCAGAAAAAGCCGATGAAATTAAATTCACTAATTGCGGGGAAAATTGGCATAAAATGTAATTTTAATCCTTTAATCGGCAAACAAAACAATGAGAGAAAATTGCTTCCCTCACAAAAAATTACGTTCGTCACAAAAACCCGTCGAGGACAATGCGCCAAACTTCCTTTTGGGCGATTGATTATTCATAGAGAGGGGGGGGGGGGGGGGGGGTGAGATTAGTCGAATTAGGGGAAAATGACTGTTCATTGGATGGAAAATCTGAAAACATTAATTAATTAAAACATGGCCAATGGCGTAATTATTTTGCAAAGGAAAACCCGCAAATTTATCCGGACAAAGTGAGCATCTCAAAAAAACATCCCCAGAGGAAAAGGGAATCCACTTCACACAATAATGTCTCTACAAATTCATTTGTATTTTTGAGCCGCATATTCCCTTTTAATTATTTTATTAGCTTCAAAATATTAATAAAAATAAAAATTGGGTATTTTACTTTTTAGAGTATTAAAAAAGATTAGTGAAATTAATTGGTCAAAAAATTATGGGGCAAAATAACAAAAACTACACGGATTTTGGTCTAAATTTCCGTTTATTTTGGTTTCTTACTAATATCAAATCCACAAATTATTTCTTTTATTAATTCAGCAGAATCAAAAATTTGCTAAATTTAAAGCAAATTTGCAAATGAAAAACTGCATTTGTTTTAGTTCCTCCATTTTCCAATAATATTAATATTTACATTTGCAATTTGGCATTCAGAATTATGGAGAAAAAAACATTTACAAAGGATTCCGGGGCGTGCAAAAATTGACAAAAATTACTAAAAATATTTTTTTATTAATTCGGGGAATCCTTTGAGGCCGTCGACCCAGACCATCCGCCAAAACAGACTCTCCTCGACCCAACAAAAACAAAAATCCAAAATGGAATGGCATATATTAGTTTTCTTTGCCTCAATCCTTCCTCATCGCAATAGTTCATGAGCCACAGTATACTTATTCTCCACATATTTATTTATTTATTTGTATGGGATTCACTCATCAGACAAAAATGCTTCCTCCTTCAAATATAATCTATTTGTACTATATTTGCATGCAATTTAATGGCATTGGCATCGGTAGAAAAATGTTGAGAATCCTTTTTCATGGTACCAAGGTCAATTCTAAATAAATAAATTTTTAAAATATGCCTAAAGGAATAAAAAGAATTAAAATTAAGTTCAAGAATGCTAATTTAATATGCATTTTTGTCGGCTATACATATCTCTGATCGCATTGTACTAAATATTAATATGGGAAATATATTTAATTTGGCTAAAACTTTCCCTATCTTTTGAGGCTATGCAATTTTGTCATAACAAAGTACTGGGGCTTAAGATTAGGTTTAGATTAATGTTTAATTAGCATTCTTAATGGATTCTGATTTGGCCAAATTTTTGGAGATTTTTTTTAAACAAATAGATTTCGGAAAATTAAATATATTATACTTCTTTTCTTAATTACCTAATATTGTTTTATTTGATTTATCCATTTTAATCCACAAAATTAAACCGATTAAAATATCCAATTCGGATATTCCTTCTGACATTTTACTTCCTTCAATTGCCTCATTCACCCCCTCAAAGATATTCCAAAAATGGCAAATAAGCCAACAAAATTAATAAGAATAAACAAAAACATATTTTGATGCGCACATTTTCATCCAATTTTGATGATGAAAATAAGAAGGAATTTCCGATTTGAATTTCCGTGAATTTGGCGCATAAAATGGAAAACATCAAAAAGCCCCTTTTAGGTGGGCGCCGGCCCAAATAAAATTCACATTTTCAATTTGACGCAATTGAAGGGAGGGAAAGGGGTGAATATTCCCATTTTAGGACGGCCAAAATTCCCCGGAAATGCGAGATTATGAATTATGGGATGATTATCACATCCTCCCCTTCACAAATAATATTGGCATTGGCGCATCCATCACACACATTCTCGAGAAGGATTCGACGACGGATTTATCCCATCCACCTTCCCCATCCTTTCTTAATTTACAAAAAGTTCCTTTTCATCATTCACAAAAAGTTGGCCCCCACAAAAACACAAATTTCAGCAGCAATGGTGCAATTTCCCCTTCCATTATGCGTAACAATATTTAAGTCTATTGGTTAATCAAAATTTGTGACCCCGAATTCTGCCATCCTGTTCAAAATTTAAATTTAGCCCAAAGCCCAAAACCATCCTCAGAGTTACCGAAGTCCAACCTAATTTATAAGACTCATCCTCCAAATCTTTTTTATACCTTAAACTTGGCTCTAAATTACTCAATTATATTTGTTATTGTTTTGGTAAGAGCTGCAAAATTCTGGAAAGCAAATTTGCCCGCACAATGCTATCTCGCGCATTCATGGCACAACAAATTTTCACTATTATTCCTTTCCCTTCTTTATTTAAAAATTCATAACAATTCCTCCTTTTATTTCTTATATTTTGGCCAATTTTAATAAAATTGGAAAAAATATCATAAAAATTGTTTCATCTCCTTCTCAATCAGTGTAAAAAATGGCCCAAATTTCTCTTTTATTTTATAGGATTTTTGAAAACGTCATTAAAAAATTGTCATCCTTCTCACATCAAACTTTTAATTCAATGATTTTTGTAAAAAATCTGTACATCTTCCAGTACAGAAGATCATTGCTTTTATATTAATTAATTTACAACAATTTGAAATAAATTTGAGGCAAAAATTGTTCTTATTTTTCGAAATTTGTTTTCCATTTTTTCAAAAACCAATTTGGTTTCTTCTTTAGATACTTAATTATTTTCTACCTCCAAATATTTTTTCACTCTCGAAATTACCCTTTGTTACCCAAAAATTGGTCATAAGATTCTAAAATCATTTTTTTTCATCGTTTTAAAATCAAATGTGAATAAGAAAGTAAGAATCTCAAATTTTTTTTCCAAATCTGCGTACGTAAGTAAGTATCGTTCTTTAAGCTTAATAAAAGGAAATAAATTAGCCATTTTGTGTGCTTTTGCCATTTTTTATGCCATATTGCCTCATTGCCTCCATTCCAATTTGAATTTTTGCAATTCTCCTCCCAATCCTGTCCCGTGCCATGTGACATCTAAAAGCCATTTCAAATCCACAGATTTTTGTTGAGGACGCAACACCAACATACCCGTTTTGAGTCATTTCCGCATAATCCATCCATCCATCCACTAATCTACCGTTTTCATAAATCACAAAAATCTGCTGTGTTCTTCCAACACAGATCAGCAGGCTATGCTTTTATATTAATTAATTTGAATATTTTTTTAAAATAAATTTGGTACAAAAATTGTTCCTTTTTTCATATTTTTGTTTCCATTTTTTCCATTTTTCTCTTCATATTTAAGCATTTTTAAATTTAGAACCCAATTTTGCTTATTTTTCAATCTCAAGGGAATAAACTAGCTATATGTGTTTTTTTTGTGCGCTTTTCCACTTTCTAAGCCCTATTACCTCATTGTCTCCCTTCCAATTTGCATTTTTGAACTCCCATATCCCATCCAAATGCCATCTCAAATCCACAGATTTTTGTTGATGACCGAGCGACATATCTTTTGACTCAATTCCGGCCATAATCCCATCCATCAAAATCTACCGTATTCATAAATCTGCTCTCTGATCGCTTTTGACATTTTTCAGTATTCCCTCCTTTCCCTTTGCCTCGCCTAATAAATTTGCATTTTTGTGACTCCCATTCTCCCATATTTCCATCCAAATTCCAAATGCCCACAGATTTTTGATGCAATTCAAATGCCAATCTATCCGATTTTTGTTTTTGTGCATCAAACATATCTTTTGGTTCATTTCCGGCATAATCCATCAAAATCTACCGTGTTCATCCTCTGATTAATATTTCCCCAATTCATTTCATTTTATTCATTTGTTCCGGTCAACCATCCACCCTCCTCCCATTCCCTCCTTCTGTTTTGCAGCACATCCCCTCCAAATCCTCCAATATTGCCATTGCCGTGTCTTCTCGGATTTCCACCAACCATTCGTCCATCCATTCAATCCCAAAAGGCTGCGCCTTCCATTTTGGCATTTCAAAAAATGCCAGCCAATCCATTCATTTTCCCTGCTTTTGCCCCCCAGTTGCCATTTTCTCGCATCCATCGCCGGTCGTTTCCAAATTCCTCCACCCACGGCTTCTTCCTCCCCAGCCATGGCCAAATCCATCCTTTTCCCTTCTTAAAATCTGTATGAGGGCTAAAAGGGTGCGCGCGGGCACGGCGGCACAGGCCGGCCGACGACCCTTCCAAAAAGCACAAATGAAAATGATGAATTTTGCACTGGATTTTGAGGGAGGAAGCCAACAGAAAATCCTCTCTATATGGATGGCTAAATGGAATCCAATCCACAAAAATGATTTTGGGTGCAAAACCAACAAATGGCGGGGCGACTGGATGGACGCGCAGAGGCGGATGGATGTGGCCTAATCCCCCCCCCCCCCCCCCCATCACTGGGAGGAGACATAAACCCGTGGCCACAAAATGGGGAAGGGGGGAATATGAACCCAATATGGTGGATTTTAAGCGGATTTTGTGAATGCCGGGATGCGATTTTGATGTGCATTCATTCGTTCATTCTCGTTGAATAAAGGAATTGTAATTTGCCCTCAGTCTAAGCGACAGTTCTTCAACTAAGAAATGTACAAAAAATTTACATATTTCCTTGTTTAATCATTCAGCAAATTTGTGAATTTTAAGTAATATTTCACAGATAAAAAAATTGTTGAAATTATTTCAATATTATGCCCCCATTTATGCCATTACCCCTCTAAAATTGGATAATATTTGGATATAAATAAATTAATTAAATTGACCTATATCAAAATGTTCAAATAATAAAAATCAAGTAAAAATTTAATCCAATAAAATATAGATCTCACAAAAATAATAATTTTGCCTAAATTAGATACTCTTTTTGCTAAAAATTTGCCAATATCAAAAAATAATAATCAAATTGAATTCAATCCAAAATATCAATAAAATAAACTGCTATTAATTAATATTAAAATTATTGCCTACAGCACTGACCTGATTCTTTAATTTAGCTTCCATAAAATGCCCTAATTAAAATTTTAAAACCACCATAAAATATTCCATCCTCATTTTAATATGCAAAATTAATGAAATTTGCAAAAAAGGTCAGAATTTTTGTCAAAAGGAGGAGTAGCACGAAAATGTGGGTCGGCAACAAAATGAGCATAATTTTGCGGGAAATTGGCGCAAATTAATTTCCACCCATCGCCCATAAATGGATGCGCAAAAGGCAAAATGACCCGCCTATAAATGTTACCATCCCCATTCCAATTCATCCCATTATTCCAATTTCCCACATTTTCCATAAATTACTATTCATCTCCAACCTTCCTCAACCTTTATTCCACCCGAAATTCTTCATTTAGTTAATTTCAATTCCTGATTTCAAATTGGAACAAAATTCGATCCATTTCCCACAAATTAAACTTTTAAAATATTCAAAATATATTAATTACCTTCTGAATTTAGCTAACATAAGCTTAAAACCACTGAACCATTTTTAACCAATTTTTATAGAAAAAATCAGAGGCAAATAATCATTGGGAATTGGCCTAAATTTAATTTGTTTTTTGGATATTATTATTAATTTGCGGGAATTGAAAAAATCGGGAATACATTCCCACCTAATCATTGAACATTGCTTCGGATTAAGCTCTGGCTCATCCAATTTCCTTGTTAAAAGGGCAAATTAGTGTGAAAATAATCAACAAAAAGAAGCACTTCAAAAACATAAAAAAATAAAGACGTAAATTATATTAAAAAATGAATCCAAATTCCCCATCCCATATTCCCTCATTCATTCATTCATTTTGGGAATGGATGAATCATTTTTGTATGATGATGGAAGAAATGAATGAGGAACAAATATTGCCGCGAAAGCTGATGAAAACCCTGCTGGGGTTTTTTGTTGGGAAAATGAATTTTTTTTTCATATATTTTGGGCTGATTGGATGGGAGGCCCCGACCTTGTTTTCGCCGTATTCTTTTCCTCAGTTACCAATTGTTTTCTTCCATATTCGGCTTTATTACCAAATTCCCCTTCCAATTTGCCCTTTTGTCCATTCATTTTCTAGGATCCCAACTTGTTGCTGGACCAACTTATTGCTGATTAAAATTACTCTTCAAAAATTGAAGCAATTTTAATGATTTTAGTATCAAATTAAAGAGCAGACTTTTGGCTACAAATGATATTAATTTTATTTAAGTTTGCTTCAGAACTGATGGAATTATGACCAAAAAAACCATTTAAAATTGCGCTAATCCATTTTAAAGCATTGCCAATGGTTTTTTAGTCTTAAATTCCATCATTTCTGAACTAATTTTAATAAAAAGGATATTTTTAGATAGCCAAAAGTCAGTTGTTTAATTTTATAATAAAATCATTAAAATTGGGTTCAGTTCTTGATGAATTATTTTAAACGGCGACTGGTTGGTTTGCTCCATATTTTCCCTCCAAATTTGTCGCGTCAAAAAATGATTTAATTGCCTCTGGACAATTTAAAAATTCACAAATTTATTTCAGCCATTTCCATAATAAAATATCCCAAAAATGATGTCTTGGCTCTGGTTTCGTACCATTTTTGCGGCAGCTGCCCTCATCTATTTTTGCACTGTTTTGGTCGGCATTTTGGGCAATTTTTGGGTGGTTGCTTCGGTGTTGAGGACCACAAAAAAGGCAGGAGGGCATTGTGGTGCCGGCAATGGCCTTCCCAGCATTCGGCCTTCGGACCGACTTCGCAAATATATTTGGCTTTTGGCCGTGTTGGATTTGTTGGTCAGCAGCTCGCTGGTCTACAGGCTTTGGGCATTGGTGATGCCGGATCAACAAATTTGTAAGCCATTTTTGGAGGGAAATAAAAATGGTTTGGTAGGAATTAAGCCCAATGGAATGAATAAATTTAATTATAGGATGGAAATGCTTTTGCTCTAAATTCGTAGATGGATAAATTTATTAAAAATAAATTAGCCAAAACTATTTAAATCATATTGAAAATATTCGCATTATATTTAATTTCATTCCTTTCCCTTTCACAGCTACCTCAAGTTGCCGTTTCAATTTTGCCCTTGACCATTTGTTCAAATTTTGTTCCCTCACTTGCTTGGCCGCAATCAGCACAGAACGCTATATTACCATCAAAAAACCGTTTAATAATAAAGTACGTCGACGAATGCCTTAAAATGAACATTTTTCAATGGAATATTTTCTATCAATTTTCTTATTTTTTTGCCTAAATGCCAATCATACTATATTTCAATTTTATTCCAAATTATTTACTTAATTTTTAGGTCCGTAAATTGGCCGTCCAGCTGACCCCAATTTTTGCCCTTCTTTCCCTTTTAATTTTTGGCACTGCCATTTTGTGGTTGACTTTTTTCTCAATTTGGACTTCGTCGAATGGAATGGATTGTGAACAAAAACAACAAAGGGGTGAAGAAGAAATTGGAATTAAATTTGCTGGATGGATTTTGACAATTGGCTTTTGTGCCCAATTGGCTGTGATTGGCACAAATTATGTGCGCATTGTGCATCACGTGCGCAGGAAATTTTGGCAACGAAAGGCACGGGGTCAGTGAATATATTCTTTGCATAAATAACTTATTTTTTCTATTAGTAGCCCATGAGCTTTTATTTTTCCGAGCCTCTCTAGGGGGAATTCGCAACTTTTTTGAGGCATAATTTTGCCATTTTCGATTTAATTTCACTCAAAATTAGGTCAATTTTAAGAAAAATTCTCGATGGAATGGGCTACTATTAGGGGGTGAACTAATAATATAAAAAATATGGCGGTTTATTTAAAAAATAAATAGTAGAAAAAAATGTAAATTTATTGATGGCAACTGAAAATGTAAAATTAATTAATGGACTTTTTTATAGTTTACCAAAAGAATAGTATATTTCTATGGAAATTCTTTTCCTTTCAAGTTTCAACCAATCAGAATCACTTTTTTATAATTTCTTTCGATAGTCTGAATTTATTTTACTAAAGGCAAATATCAAAATAAATCATCCGCCAATTAATAAGGGAAATAAATTTGCCTTCTTTTTTTGGTAGATTTTACCTTTAGTACCCCACCGACCATTTAAATTTAATTCGGAAAAAAGCAATTATTCCACTATTTTAATCAACTCTCGCATTTCTAGCCGTGGCCAGCTCCTTTTCCGTTTCTGCCACCACCAACCGTTCCCCATTGGGCCAATCACTTTCGGGCGAAAGCCAACAACGAATTGCCTGTGGCACTGCCAAATTGGTCAAACAGCAGCAGGCATCGCCGCCACCGCCACCATTTTTGGTTGTGGCCGAGCCAAAATATATGCGAGAAATGCGCACTGCCATTTTGCGAATTGCCATTTTCCATTTGGTCTGTTGGCTTCCATTTTGCCTTCTCCAATTGGGGCCTGCCCTTCACAATGGTCAGTGCCATAAATAAATGTAGATAATATTTTGGCATTTTTGTTCAGTTTTTCCCAATTTGGATTCATTGAAAATGTCCTCATCAATTTCAATTCGCATTTTGGAATCATCGCCGGAACCCAATTTGAACACTTGGATTGCATTTTTGGCCAATTGGTTGACTTATGCAAATTCAGCTGGAAATTGGGTACTTTATGCCGCACTCAACCGTGATTTGCGCTCCATCATCAAGTAGGCAAATATTTACCAAATATATTGAATTTGTCGAAAATTTTTCCTATCGGAAAATAAATTTTTTTGGCGCTTATTTTAAATTTAAGTTTAAATTAAAATAAAAGCTTATGTCCGGGATCATATAAATCTTAATGAAGCGTGATTTGACCAAATTATATTGATTAAAATAGTTCATTCACTGGTTAATTGTTAATTCTAGAACCATTAGCCTTAAACAAAATCGATAAAACTTTTAGAGACGCATCATTTGATTATGTTTTGGTTTAGGTTTAACCAATTTTAACAAAGTTTGGAACCAAAAATAAATTTCAGTTTAAACCTTAATTTTGTATCAAATTATGACAAATTATATACCAATCGATGCGTCTTGATGAGATCTATCAAACAGTATACTCTTTATGAATGTTGGATAAACCCTTAAACCATTTAAACTATTTTAGCACTATATGCTCCTTTTCGATATTTTCAATGTTTTTTGATCTTTTCAGTATTTTATTTTGCCAAATTAATTACTATCCTTTTTAAATTCAATTCTAATAAAAGTATAATTTATTGAAATTGATTCACCCTTTTAATTTTACATATTTTACCCTTCTTCAGAGCCTGTTCCGAGCGTCGAAAGCGTTCCACCCTTTCGCATCATCCCCAACTCCAACAACATTCCCCATATTTATTGCGCAAATCCGTTCGCCGAAATGCCTTCCAAACTCTTCGCCTCTTCTACTCCATCAATTCGCATCGTTCCTCTGCCTCCGTTGAATGCGACAACAATTCGGGCACAACAATAATTTGTGCCCATCATCAACAAAATGACACAACATTGAGGGCCCCCTGTGGGAATGAATGCGCCGGCGGAGGCAGCCGAAAACAATCGGCCCAATCGGCGGCTGGCGCAATTTGCAGTGGCACAAATAATCAGGCAATGTTGGCGGAGGCAAGGAAGAAAAGTGCAAATTCGGCCGGTGGCGCGGAATTGGGCACATTCGGATGGCGAGATGGCCGAGCACACACATATTGTGGGCCAAAGGAGAAGGAGGCAACAAGTGAGTATACGGGGGGATTTTTTTAATAGGAAATATCCTAAAATATTCTTTTAATTCTCCCCACATAAAAGAGTAATTAAGGGTATTTATAATTCGCCGAAAAATACATTGAATTCACAGAAAAACTTTTCGTGCAGAAAAATCTTCTTTTTTTGAGGCCATATTACTTGGCCATAACAAAATGTTCGGGCTTAAAGATTAGGTGTAGAATTCATTTTTGAATTTTTATTATTATTTGATTTCCAACAATTAAAAATTATATTTCGAATATGCCAAAAATAAATTCTTAATAAAATATTCCTCTCTATTATAGATGATGTCGACCAATGGCTATCAAGAAATGGCCAATTTTATGGCCACCAAAATGCGTCGACGGCACAATTTGCCTCGACCCAATCCGCCCATTTGCGAGTTGCCCAACAAATCATTGCGGCCGTTTACGGGTCAAGGAATGCGGCTGCCACAAAAATGCCAACATCAACGGATGAAATGGGAGGAAAATATCATCGAAAGGAATCTGCTTCGGAACGCCGTGAACTGTTCGCCAAAAAGCATCGTCAACGGCCGATGATGATGCCGGCACCGCCTCCAATTCAAATTGGCGTTTCCATAATGGGCGCATCCACAAGCAGTGAAGAGGAGGAGGGCTTAATTATGTGAATGAACATATTTTTGGATATTTTTTGAGGACCAGAATATATTTATTTTTATTATCAAAATGATTACTTATATTTGCATATTTATTATATTGTCTGTAAATATTAAATTAATAATAAATATTTTTATTATATGGAAAATTGCAAATAAAAATGTATATAAAAATTATGTTTATTATATTTAAATTTAATTAGTAAATTAACAAAACGGATGGTAAGATTTGTGTAATTTTGATCAATTTAGAACGAATGAATATGACTTATGAAAATCGCAATGGGAACGGACAATATTTTTATGGGCAAAGGGAATCAAATTAAAATACGAATTTTCATTGATGGCACAATTAAAAAAATATGTTTATTAATTGAAAATAGTTAATTAATAAATAATATATAAATTATTAAATTTGGACAAAATGTTGGTTAAATTTATTGTATCCATTTTGAAATGCCCTCGATTAATTAATTAATAAATTGCACAATTGGAAATGATAAAATTTTTTTGTGGAATGATTGAATAAACAATGGGCAAAATGCAAATGGAAATTTAATCAAAGCACACATTTTGATTGATCAACAATTAAAAATACAAATTAATCCAAAATTAGTTGTTGGGCAAAAGGGAATTAAAGCACATTTTCGGCGCAATTAAAAATACAAAAAGAATCCAAAATTGTATAAATATTCCCCCCTCTTTTCATTCTCGAATTCGCTTCAAACAAAAACGCCAGCGCATTTTTTCGCCATTTTGTTCGGATCCTCAAAGAAAACATGGGAACGGCATGTAGGACAGGTATTCCGGTGGAGCAGCCTTTTAGGGGGAAATTGAAATTTTAATTATTTTCAGCATTGATTTACCAGGCATGAATGCAATCACTGTGGAAGAAATGCTGCAAAATTTTACAAAAATTGTTTAATAGATATATTAAAAGATTGATTTTTGTTTAATCGTTTTTCCTTCCAAATTTCATACCATACCATATACTTTTACGGACGATACAGTCTTCGTAGATTGCCTCAGGCTCAAATCAAATAATTGCCTTATAAATTAATTAAAATTCTAAATCAAAGAAAGTCAATTTTTGATTTCTTTAATTTATTTAAATGTTCAAATTTATTTTTACCAAAATGTAAAATCCATAAATTTTCCTATTTTTCGAACAAAATCATAAACTAATTTTGTAATTCCCAATTAATTTTCCCGACTTAATTGCATTTAATTCCATAAAATTTTAATAGATTTTGATTATTAAATTGAATTAAATTTACATGGCATCCCAATTCGGTCATTTGTTCGCCAACTTGGATTTGTGCCAAGCAAATTGTGCAATTGGATTTTGCCTCCTTCATCAATTGGCCATATTTCATTGGGTCGACCTTTGTCCTCGGCATTCGTTCCAATTCTGCAAAAAAAAAAAATGAATTTTGGTCAAAAATTCATTTTAATATTTTTACCATATGGCAAAAGTCCCTCGGGAATGAATAATTCGGCGAATTTCTCCAACAATTCCGTCACAATGTCGTCCATACTATTCGGATGGATGGCATACAGCCCATCATGCGCCCCTTGGCCCAAATGGAGCATAAAATGGGGGAATTGATTAAAAAATGAGAACTGGGTGAGAATTATTGGACAATTATTAGGGAACAATTTTAGGAGAATAAAGTTTTGGAGCCATTTATTTCATTTTTGGGAGTAATTTTTGGACCGTTTTTTGTATCCATTTTGGCATTTTTGATTTTTTTCAGTAAAATTTCATTAGAAAATCTTCTATTTTGGGATTACTTGAAACTTATTTTGGCAAAATTTTAATAAAAACCTAAATGGACATCTACATATTTTGCAATTTTTCTCCTAATTATTCCCGAATTTGAATTTAAAACTGACCAAATAATGTCATGGTCCTGTTCCGCAAACAAATACACATTCCCATTGGTCAAATTGACACCTGGCAAAGATAAAGAAAAATTATATGAGAGCAAAAGGAGGATAAATTTATGGCCAAATTATTCATTCAAATCAGATATATTTGGATGAACAAAATTTTAATTGAGTTAATCGCAATTTTTAGCCTAATATAAAGTCAAACCAAACTTGTCGCCGTTTATAATAATTCTTCAAAGAATGACCCAATTTGATAATTTTATTATCAAATTAAAAGAGCAGATTTTTGACTATCTAAAGTTATTAATTTTATTTAAATTAACTGAGAAATTGTGAATTATGAATGACCAAAACCACTGAATATTTCATTAATCAATAATAATGTTTATATTAAACGGTTTTTTGATTTTTGGGCGCATAACTTCACGAATTGTAAATTAATTTAAATAAAATTAATTTCATTTGATAGCCAAAAGTCTGCCCTTTAATTTAATAATAAAATCATAAAATTTGGTTCAATCATTGATGAGTTATTATAAATATCGCCAAGTTGGTCAATGATAAGTTGATGCCTACCCAAATTGGAAAGAAGTTGGCCAAAAAAGGAGGCCAATGCGGCGTTGCTTAAATCAAATGTTTTTGCTGCCGTCGATGCCGAAGTCGATGCCATAGATGTGGATGAAGATGTGCCCGGTTGTTGTTGTTGTTGTGGATTGGCTGCCGCTGATTGGATTGGCTGCACTCTGAATCGCATTGGGCCTTGGCCATGATCCTGGCGGGTGAATTGACGGCGAAGGAAAAGTGGAAGACGGACAGAGGGGACTGTGGTAGCGGGATAAGGAGCTGGTTGCTGTGGAAAATGGAAGGAATAAAATATGAAATAAGAGTTTAATAGAGTCAAGTGGGAAAATTTATTAAAAATCAGTCAAAAATATTAAAATATGATATTCGATTTAAAAAAATTTCAGCTCACTTCAACCAAAATTTCGGAAATGAATCCCCAAATATTGTAGAAAATATTTAAAAAAGGAATTAATTTAAATAACTTATTTTAAGACCATTTAACTTGGCCCTAACGAACAATTGGGATTTAGAATTAAGCTAGGATTATAGCTTATAATTCATTAGGACTGGGAATAGAGAAATCTTAAAGAAGTGTCTGATTTGGCCCAGTTTATTGGCCCTAAAATTACCTATTTTTCAACATGAATTTTGTGTAAATTAATACATTTCTATTAGAGTAGTCCAAAGTCGGTTCCAGAAAATCGATGAAATTTGAAACCAAAATTAAGAATTTTGCTTTTTAAAACCGAAAATAGGAGATCGAAATCGATATTTTTAGCCGGGAAACCGGATTTTTAAACCGATACCATTGTAAAATCGATTTTTCTAATTTCTATTATAGTATTTTATTTTATTCATATTCATTTCAATTTACCCTTTCCATTTGTGCCTCCAATTGTTGTTGCCTTTGGGGCACATCAATTCGCTCCTCATTTTCCCCCATTCGTTGTTGCCTTCCATTGTCTCCATTTACAGTAGTAGTCCATTCCAATGGAAGGTGAATTCGCGATGTTGAATTAGAATTCGTTGAATCTTGCGGCTGGAAATAAGAAGAAAAGTTTGAGAGAAAAAAAATAAAAAAATAAATATTTAATTTTAATATTTTTCGGCCAATTTAATATTTAATTAAATTATTTTTTGTCCAATTAAAATATTTAAATTTTTTTTTGGCCAATTTAATAATATTTTTGGCCCACTTCTTGTTGTTGTCGTTGTCTTGGCTGTTCCCTTCGCTGATGGCCCAACTCCAATGTCCCAATTTCATCCCTTCCCTTTTTTGGCTTTTGTCCTTGCGCATTGCTCCTCATTTCCGATTCCAATTCCCATTTTCGTTTCAGCGCCGTCCAACAGTGACATATTCCCATGCAGATTAAACAAAAAACTATCCAACAAAATAGAAGCAGCCACATCCTTTTTTTGGGTTCAATGAATTTTGGTGGCAAAAATTAGCTGTAAATTCAGAATTAAAGATGACAAAGAAATTGTGGTATATTATATTTAAAAAAAAACGGGTAATATTTAATTTGGCGAAAAAAAGTTCAATGATGTGTCCTATATCCCTCAATTAATATACCCAATCGACAGATCTCGTTAAGGCGCTTCGATTGGTATATAATTTGCGTATTAAACCGCCTAAACCATCTTAGGATTTTTAGTTCGAAACTGATTTATGTCCCATATGATTAACTAAAAATTTGCATTTGAAGGGGATGGATTCACAAAAAAATAATTCTTATCAATTTAAAAATGGAGAATAGATGGAAAATTGGTGCGCGAATGTGGCCTTTAAACAGCCAAAAATGATTGAATGTCTACTATTAAAAGGATGTATGGATAATATAAAATGAATGTGCAAATGAGAAAATGTTTTGTTAATAAAAAAAAAAACCAATTTGCTTTGGATTAATTTGCCTTTGGATTATTCCATCAGAGCAGCCACACTTTTCCCCAACACAATTGAAATGGATTGGACAGATTGGAAAATGAGATAGACGTCGACGGCGATTTCCATTCATCCCAGGCAAAAAGTCCCCATCACCACACATCCCCGCCGGTCCCAATTCCATACTCCTCCCCTCCCTCTATTGGCCATATACTTCCGGGGACTTGGCCTCTCCATTTATTCTGCACAGTTCCCCATTACATTTTTCTTCTTTCAGAGTCCGTCCCGTCCAATCCATCCATTCACATCGTCATCATCATTTGATTCCACCCCAAAGGGGGGGGGGGGGGGGTCAGCGAATCAGAGTCTCTGTTGGACACAGATGTTTTCACTTTTGTGACCAAAATAAAAATGGTGGAAATTTGTTTTAAAAATAGGACATTTGGGGGTCAAGTAAATAGACAATATTTTATTCAGGCCACCCTAGTTGGCCACACTTTTTCTCTTTTATCAAATTGTAGCTTTTCGCCATCATTTTAATAAATTGGAATGGGGAAATATGGCAAAGAATAAATTCAAATTAAGAAGAATTATTTGGGTGAAATAATTATTATTTGAGGGGAAAAGAAAAGATGAAGACGGCCAATTTAGACAAATGTGAAA
The DNA here is from genome assembly GCA_030063045.1 of Pratylenchus scribneri. Taxonomy (NCBI): domain Eukaryota; kingdom Metazoa; phylum Nematoda; class Chromadorea; order Rhabditida; family Pratylenchidae; genus Pratylenchus; species Pratylenchus scribneri. The sequence continues at coordinate 1,243,142 of JAQSEB010000082.1, forward strand.
TAGCTATAAATATAATTTTCTTTTATTTGATTATTTAATTGTAAATAAAATGTGAAGAATTCAAAATATATTCATCGGTTATCGCATAATTTGGATGAGGTCAATAATATACAAGGAAATGGCTTAAATATTTTCCATCGCCTAAATGGCATTCTATAAATGCCATTTGATTCAATCGGCCATCGGCCTTTTCACAATTCGGCACGTAAATTTTGGGCAAAGGACGGGAATGCCCATTTTGCGTTCCAGCGAGGGCATTTCACGGTCGGGCAAAATCTGCAAAAAATAGTTTAAAAATATTCCCAAATTTGTTTTTAAAATGGTCAAAAAACGAAGGTGATCCATGCCTTGTATCGATTGAAAATATTGGCAAAGAAGAGGAACATTTCCATTCTGGCCAAAGATTCGCCCAAGCATTGCCGTTTGCCAATGGCAAATGGAATCAGCTCATCAAATTTGCGTAAATTTCCTTCGGAATCCAGAAAACGTTCAGGGCGAAATTCTTTTGGATTGTCAAAAACCTTATGGGAAATAGATGGAGTTTATTAAATATTTGATAAATTCGAAATTTGCAAATAAATTGCCAAATAAATTAAATTTGCTTAATCAAAATGGAAAAATAGAATACATTTGGATCCATTAAAACTGCCGATATTTGAGCCACAATTGGTTGGCCCCGGCGCAGAATCCATCCATCCACGGGCGTGTCCCTGGTCATTCGATGTGGAAAATCCTGGGCCACAACATTGCCAACTCGGAGAATTTCCTGCGAACATTGGCGGAATTAATTTTTTTTTGTTTTTTGGTGGCATAAAACAACAAATAAAATATGAAAATGGCTTGATTCTCTACATGGCACTTTGACTAGAATACTTTAGAATGAATTATTAAAAAAAAATAAAATTAATACATATTAAATTGCAAAAAAGAATTAACTTGCAAAAAATATTACTTGCCGAAATCTTTTTTTTGGCCATGTAATTTGGCCATAGCAAAATTTTCGGGCTTAAAATTTCGAGTCAGGTTTAGATTAGGGCTTAACTCAAAAGCATAAAAATCTTAAAGAAGCCTGCTGATTTGACCAAGATACTTATATGGCCTTAATAAAAGATTATTTTTTTGGCCCGAAAAGTTTTTTTGCAAATTAATATAGTACAGCCCTAGGCCAAATACGAATATATTCTAATGCCATTTTTATTTTTAATAGGATTCTCTATGATGGTGATAAATAATTTCCTTAAAGGGAACAACGAACATTGATGACGGCACTGGTGTATGTCAATTGGCCTCGATCGGCCCAACAAATCACCCGGTGCTCATCCCCAATAATTCGATCCAATTCTGCGTGAATTTGATTGGCCACCCTTGGATTGTGCAAAATCAGTGCAATGCCCCAGGCCAATGCTGTCGTTGTGGTCTCCTATTTAAAGTATAAAAGGGAATTTATTTGGAATTTTATTGTCCCCAAACTTGTCCCGAAATCCACAAATCGAAGAGAACTGCCTTCAACTGTTCCAAACTGTGAATGAAAAGATTAATAAAAGTTTCCTACATTTTGGATTTTTTTTTTGTAAATTAATGGCAAAATATTCTAATGTGGATTTTAGAAATTAAAAAGAAATTTCATAATTGGAAAACAAATTAATTTGAAAGAAATAGCTTTTATTCTGATTTGTAATTGTAATTGCCCCATTCTGATTTGTAATTGTAATTGCACTATTCTGATTTGTAATTGTAATTGCCCCATTCTGATTTGTAATTGTAATTGCCCCATTCTGATTTGTAATTGTAATTGCCCCATTCTGATTTGTAATTGTAATTGCCCCATTCTGATTTGTAATTGTAATTGCACTATTCTGATTTGTAATTGTAATTGCCCCATTCTGATTTGTAATTGTAAATTGCCCCATTCTGATTTGTAATTGTAATTGCCCCATTCTGATTTGTAATTGTAATTGCCCCATTCTGATTTGTAATTGTAATTGCCCCATTCTGATTTGTAATTGTAATTGCACTATTCTGATTTGTAATTGTAATTGCCCCATTCTGATTTGTAATTGTAATTGCACTATTCTGATTTGTAATTGTAATTGCCCCATTCTGATTTGTAATTGTAATTGCCCCATTCTGATTTGTAATTGTAATTGCCCCATTCTGATTTGTAATTGTAATTGCCCCATTCTGATTTGTAATTGTAAATTGCACTATTCTGATTTGTAATTGTAATTGCCCCATTCTGATTTGTAATTGTAATTGCCCCATTCTGATTTGTAATTGTAATTGCCCCATTCTGATTTGTAATTGTAAATTGCACTATTCTGATTTGTAATTATAATTGTAAGTTGAGCGTTTTATTATAATTTATAATTTTACTAAAAATCCATTTTTTACTCGATTTCATTTTGGAGATATGAATTGAGAATTTTTCCTTTGTCCCCCTCTTTATTAAATTTTTTGAATTTATTATATTTTCCTTAAAAATATTTAATTTTTTAGTTTCATTTTATCTTCATAAATTTTATTCAAATTACGTAAAAATGTGTTGTTTCTCGTCGAGGGCATCCCTCTTCAATTTTTCCCTCAAGAATGCCTCCATATAGTCCATTGGGGCTGTTGTCTCCAATTCCTCTTTATGTTCCTCTAAATGGGCCAAATGCCGATGAATTTGGCGATCAAAGAAGCCAAAAAAGCATTCATGCGTTTGTCGAACCAAATTATAGCTTGGTTTACACGGCGGAAATGATTTGAACCAATCCGGCTTCCACATAAATAAATTTGTGAAGAAATTCTGCAGAGTAATTTATCTAATGTTTTTCTTAATTTTATATGTCTTTACTCCACCTGCATTCGATTGTTGAAGCGCCAAAGTTGATTGTTCAATTCATTGTATTGGTCATCTTGGTCCTCGCCAAAACGAAACCCAACCAACAATGCATTTATTACTGAACTAATTGCGCGCTCAAAATGGCGAACTATGTCGATGGAGACTGGGACACCATTTTGTTGTCCTTGATCCATGTCTGCATCAATATTTTTGAACATTGCCAAAACTTCAGTCAAAATCTGCGCGAGAAATGGAAAAATATAAATTTCAGAATTAAATAAATAATTTTAATTTTAACCATTTTATAGAGCTTTTTCAATCAATAATAATCAAATCCAATGAGAATTATTCGTGTGCTTAATCATAAAATGTTGCGTTTCCCAAAAGCGACTAATAATTAGGGGACATTCTTTCACACTATTAAAAGAAGGGAGGATTTGTGTTTCCATCGATTTCCAACTACCGTATTCTCTCTTCTGAAGATTTGTGATTTGTGGTCTCCCTCTATTCAATAACTTTGCTAAAGTTGAACAAATTTTAATGATTTTGGTATCATTTTAAAGGAAATAAATTCTTAATCTGTAAATTTATTTGAATTTAGCAAATGATTAAGGAAGCGAAATTAAATTCAATTATTTCTATTTGATAATTTATGTAAACTATGAATCTAGTCATTTAAATTAATTATATAAATATATTAAATATTTTATATAAAATTATGCCAATTATTATCACCTAATTAATTGAGGTTCTCAAAATTGTGTTCCATGAGAAGAAGGTACAAATTTTTATTAAAATTTTTTTAAAGAATTTAAATTGAAAGTAAGAACTTAGCAATTTTGCAATTTATTTCACAAACCATATTCACTCACCCTTTCCTGCATCACATTTTTTCCCACACCAAAGTCCCTGAATACGTGAAGTGCAAATCGGCGATGTTCCCGCCAAACATCGCCCTCCGTTTGAAGGACACCAAGAATCCCTCCACGAATGATTCGTTCATAAGCTTCGATGGCATGTCTTCCAGCGAATGGTTCACCACCACGTTGGTAGTGTTCCACAATTTTGCCAAATTCCGCAATGCAAACTATTGGGGTTTCGCCCAGCCAAAAAGTGTAAATGTTGCCGAATTGTTGGCGCCATTCCAGGAAAACATCTTCCCCTGGGGGACGGCGCATCAAAGTCAAAGTATTGCCGAAAAAAGGCAACGGCATTGGACCTAAAGCAGAGATTAAAGATGGAAAAATGTATTGTATTTTTAGGGTAATTTACAATTACAATTACAATTTGGGGCAATTACAATTTACAAAATGGTAAAATTATTCAATAAAATGATTTATAAAATTCTCTTTTCCCATTCATAAATTAATAAAAAAAAATATGTTCATTTTAATATTTACCTGGTGGAAGTCCTTTTCTTTTAAAATAACAATTGTAAAAGGCCAAAAAGGCGACAATGGCCAAAAAGGCAAGTGGGAACAATGGGAATGGCATTTAAATATTTATTCAATGAATTGGCAGAGCAAAGGACAAAAATGATCCCGTGAATATATTTTTTGCCTTCTCGTACCATCTTTTCCAACCCAAATTACCAAATATTACATTGGGCTTATCAGCAACAGCAACAAAGGCAGCTGCCCTGCCAAACTCGCAATAATTTGCTGTCGAGACGAAGAAATATTGAAAAAAAAATGTTATAGATCTTGAATATAGGGAAAGGCATCAATTATCAAATAAATAAGGAATACACATAATTAGGCAAATGGAATGTAGAAAAAAGGACATCGAAGAATTCAATTTCTATTTTCAATTTATACCTAGATTGGATTTTTAAAAAAATATTTTAAATAACTTATACGTTTTTTAATTCCCCATGGGCAATTATTTTTCAATCCCTCAAAAATTGTAAAAATTTTGGGTCGGATTCTTTAAAAGCTCTAAATCCACATAAAGTTAAGGGTGAGATATACGGTATTGATATTACTTTTGTTAGCATATTCCCATGTAATTTCGAAGAAATTTGAATATATAAATTCAGTAGATTTGTTCCAATCTGTTTTGATTATTCATCTTCTCATCCACTATTCATTTTCATATTCCATCATAAGAAAATCCGCCCGAGCTTCCTTCAATTTCCTTCAACATTCTGAAGTTCATCTAAACTTCTGAAGTCCACGGAGATTCAGAATCCCTCGTTTAAAAAATATTTATTTTTTTCCCTTCATCTTCAATTCTTCTCCTGATCCAATCTATTATTTTCATTTAATGAATTCCATCAAAAGAACATCCTTGATTTAAACAGATTCCCTTCGGCACTGTGAAGTTGAACGGTGATTCAGAATCCTCTTTGTTATTTTAAATCCATCCTTCTCATTTCATCCCATCCATTCCAAAATATTCCAAATGCACGTTTTCCATTCAAATGTTCGGCACTTATTTTGGCTTATGATTGAAGGGAAGAAGAATGACTATATTTATGGCGCTTGTGGACCACATAGCCAAAATTCCAGCAGTCTCATCAAAGTCCATCATCTTCTCCCCTCCCTTCCCTTCCACCTTTCAGCCGGAGAAAAAGCGCTTCTTCCATCTAACAAGGGCCAGGGGCCTATTTCAATTCCCGTCGTATCAACGATACGATGGGACGATTATCATATGTACGTTTCTATTAACTAAAATCGTATCTACGATCCAATCAAGTGCGGTGGCATCATACGACGACCGCAAACGATGAGCAAATCATACGACGCCATCATTTGTGGAATTTCTGTTTCAATTATTTTTTCTACATATGATACGATTTCTACAGACGATTTCTCTCATTTGTTAAACTAATTCCTCTTTTAACCTTTTATAAGCTTCAATAATGCAATCATAATTTAATTAACTTTTTGGCATTTTTATATTTGGCTTTTATTATTGCTACTTAAAAAAATCCATCCCCTCATTATTATGAGAATTTTTTGCGGCAAATTGAATATTGTAGACGGCAATAATATTGGAATTGGAAGATATTAATGGAATTAAAAATGTAGATGAACAATATTTATGGCTTTGTAACACCATCCATTCCACACTCGTCATAAATGAATACGAGTGCGGAAAGTGGATGATGTTACGAAGACCTAAATATATATTTGATAGAATTGGATAGAAAAATAGATTGATGATTGGAATTAGCTGATAGTAAAAGTGTTGTTGTAGTTTTGAACTCAAAATTATTAGGATTTAGCAACATCATCCAATGCCACATTCTTCAAATTTAGAATATGCATTGAATGTGGGAAATGGATGATGTTGCAAAAACATAAAAATATATTGCTCAAACATTATTTTTGTTGAATGTATTTATTAATTTTGCTGCTGTAAATAAATTGGATTTAATTTTGTTATTAGAATGTAAATTTGGAAAAATATTTTTAATAAAATTTTGGAAGAAAGAATTGGAAGGGAGACTGTTTGGTTGGCTTTTTATATAGAAAGGATTGGAAAATGAAGGAAATTGGATGGAAGATTTTTCTTTGTTGTTGTTGTTGCTGCCAACCGATGGTGGAGAGGGGGTATGTCGAAACTGTTTGTTTGGCTTTTTTGAGAAAAAGAATTGGAAATGGAAGGAATTGGATGGAAGATCTTCTTTGTTATTGGCAACCGGTGGAGGATGTGTTAGTTAAATAGAATAAGAAGGACATTGATGACGAATGAAATGGAATGGAATAGAAGGTTTTTTGCTGCTTTGGTAGATGACCTATGAATTTGGCCAAAGAAAATTTGTTGACAATGAATTGCCGGCAGCGCAGATGTGTAAATTTCTTTGTTACAGCGAAATGAATTGGATGAAAGATTCGGAATGGAAGGGAGTGGGTGGAATTTTCTTTCGAATGAATCATAGCAGCTCTATATAAGCTGCTGCTTAAAGAAAATTTCATTATATTTTTAACGGGCAATTTAAATTTATTCAATTATTTTTAGATAAAATTATATTCTCAATGGCAACTAATCAACGCTTGATCATTGCCCAACTTGCGCGTGAACAAAAGGAAGTGCTTTTCGGTGCCTTCTCCAACACCATCACCAAGAAAAGCAAAGAGAAAGCCTGGGAGGATATCAGGCGCAAAGCCATCGCGGCTGGGTGCAAGAATCTCGAAGAAAGGGCGTGGGATTACGTTCGAGATAACATTTGGGGTGCTACCAGACGCGACACGATGGCCAAAGTGGACAAATCGAAAAAAAGTGGGGAGGGTTCGGTCCAATTTACAGAGGTGATTAAAAGGGAATTGGGATGCAATTAATAAATTGGAAAAAAATTCAGACGGATAATATTGTGCTTGATATCGTTGGACGGGAGAGCGCTGTGGTGAAAGGACTCGATGTCAAAGATTCTGAAGAGAAAATGACTTCTCAGGGTTTGGAGGAGGAAGAGGAAGAAGAGAAGATTGAGACGAAGATTATGCCGCCGGGAACATCAGCAGCAGGCTCTACCTTTCGCGGAGGTTCAACTCCAAATTTGGGTGGAAAAGGAGGAAAGGTTGGAAAAAAATTAACTTTTATGTCAAAAATTCATAAAAATATTATTTAGAGAGGAGGTAGTGAATCGAACATCGGATGCGCAGCTGACATTGACTTCGAAATTAAAAAGGCGAAGTTGACACTGCTGCAAGAACAAATTGAGGGACAACGCCTCACAAATGCCAAACTCCGATCCGAGGCATTTTCGCGTCCACCGAGTGTTGCAGCATCTGTGTCCTACGCATTGGAGGAAGTCAAGATTGGCCATGAACCATCAATTTATGCGACTTTGGAAAAAATGCGCAAACCGGATGAATGAAAGATGAAAGAATTAAAGGAATATTGGGAATTGCAGATATATTTGAAAGTTAAATATTATATATATGCACCAATATTTTTGAGAATAAATTTGTTAAATAATTAATAAATAAGATAATTCGTTTTTCCGATTATTATTTTGTTTTTGTTTTCCTTATTAAAAATATTTTTAGTTTTATCAATGGATTCTTCTTCGGATTCGGATGATGACATGCCTCTTGCTCAACCAAGGCGGCCTCCTAAATTCCGTGCAAGATTGAATTGGGAAGGGTTAAATGAGAGGGAATTCCAAGAACGGTAAAAATAATTTTTGTAAAGAAATTTGCCCTCTAGTTTCCGATTATTGCCTCATCAATTTAATGCACTACGGGACCTAATTTGTGATGATTTGAAACCTATTGTTATGACCAACCATGCATTAAATGTGGAACAAAAAATGTTTGTTGCTTTACGATTTTTGGCTACCGGCTCCGAATATTTTAATATCGGAGATTCCGAACATGTGTCAAAAAGTACAGTAACCCGATGCGTCAATATTTTTGTGAATGCTACAATAAAACGACTGGACAATATTAAATTTCCTGAGGGTGAATTGGCCAACCGTAATATGGCAGTCAAATTTTTTAACTATTCGAAAGGCAAAAATGGTGCCTTACCAGGTTAAAATAAAATGAAATGTATGGCCAAATCATTAAGTTCTTAGGATTCCCTAATTGTGTTGGCTGTATTGATGGAAGTCTTTTTCAACTTTCTGTGCCAAAAGAAGGAGATTTGCAATGGGTAGATCGACATGGAAACCATTCCCTCAATGCGCAGGGAGTTTGCGATGCAGATCTGAAATTTGTATCATTGAGTGCTAAGTGGCCGGGCAGTGTGAATGATGCGCGTGTTTGGCGAAATTCCGCCCTTTTCGCCAAATTATCAAGTGGTTGGCGACCTTTTGAGGGCGCCGTTATCATTGGAGATAGCATTTATCCACAATCCGAATTTTTAATGCCGATGCGCCCTCCTAATGCCGAAACAGAAGCTTTTTACAAGTAAAATTAATTGATGAATAAAAAAGAATTTTATTTTTCTAGTTCACTTGCAAGATGCCGTTCATGTATTGAACGAGCTTGGGGACTATTGAAAAATCGTTTTGGCGCATTGCACAAACAACTTAAATTGAAAGAACCTAAAAGTTGTGCAAAAGTTATTCAAGCAGCAGTTTTGCTCCATAATTTTATAATTGAAAATAGAATGGAAGAAGACAATGAGTTTTATCCTCCAATTGAAGATAATGCATTATATGAGGAAATGAATGAAGAAGGTGAAGAGGAAGAAGAAGCTATTACACCTTTCGCAAATGAACGTTTGAATCAACTTTTTCAAACATTTCGCCGTGTGAACAATTTGTAATTCATAAAATAAAAAATGCCTTTTGTTAAAAAAGAATAATTAGAGAAAAGAAGATCCACAAATTTGGAAAAATATAGTAAAGAAAAAATGCTAATTTTTAAATTTGGTATATTGAGGAAAAATAGCCGCTTAGAAAGGTAATTTGAATGAATAACTAACATCATTTTCTAAAATTCATATAAAATCATGAATCAAATTTTTCTGATTGAATTTTAGCTCATTAGATAGAGCTGAGTCTTTTCTATTAAAATTTTTTTATTTCATAATTTTATAATTTTTTCTAAATTTTTTATGAATTTTTAAATGGGGTATGATAGGAAAAAATAGCCGCTTTGGAGGGGGTATGGCTACATATGATTTTTCCTAGGGAATTCATCGCATCAACGATATGATGTTTTTTTAATTGAAACAAAAAGTGTATGCATCGTACGATTTATCGCCTGCCGCAGACGATTTCGGATCCGATTTGACGATCGGATCGTAGATACGATGACTTGATGAATTGAAACAAACATACGATGATACGACGATCCGATACGATGATATGATACGACGATTCCCTTGTTTTACACATGATGGAATTGAAACAAAAATTTATCGTACGATGAAGGATCGTATCATATCATCATGTCGTTGATACGACGGAAATTGAAATAGGTCCCAGGAGGGGAGGGGAGGTGAATATTTATGCTGCTTTAAAGGAAGGACGGAGGGAAAGAGGCGCGGACGAAGAAGGGGCAGCAATGCGCTGGAGGGGATGCAGAGGGGAATTGCGTGAATCGATTGGGAGGATGGCGCTCGGGGCGATTGCTCTCTGGAAAGCCGGAGAAGAAGGTGCCTTGGGGGGTTGGGGCTGGTCTTCCACCCTCCTCACCCTTCCCGTCGACTGGCTTGCTCGCCGAGCACACATCGCTGCCAGCAGCACATAGAGTAGAGACTCTCCCCCAAACATCCATTCCCTCCCTTCCCCTCCAGCAAGCTTCTCAACAACAACCCCTCCCCAGCTTCATCGCTCGTTTGTTTGTCTGCTTGGTGGGGCCAGCGGCGGACCCCCATTTCCCAATACCCCTTCCAAACTCTCACATGTGTGTTGTTGGAAGGGCGAGGCGAGGGAAGAACGACGATGGCGGCCCTTTCCTCCTCTTCTTCCCTCCACCCTTCCTTCTTCTTCTTCTTCCTCCTTCTTCCCTCCCTTTTCTTGTTCTTCCTCCTCCTCCTCTGACGCACCCACTTCTTCACCACCATCCTTCCTCCCTCCATTTCTTGCCCTTTCTTGCACATCGCCTTCCTGACGACACTTTCCCCTTCCTTCCTTCCCCCTCCTCGTCCTTGCCTCTCGCCCCTTCCCTCTTCTCTTCCCCCTTCATCATCCACCCTCCGCGCCCCCCAACATCATCGACCGTCGCATCAGACCCACCACTGCCACTGCCACCACCATCCATCCACACACACAACAGCCCCACCCCTTCCTCACCAGCAGGCTTCAGCCCCACCTCAACCCTTGCCCAAGCACTTCCCCCCTTCCATTTCCCCCAACACTTCCCCTTCACCCAACCAGACCCAACAGAATTGCTCCTCTCTTCTTGCCCCGACTCTTCCCCCAACCACCGTCCCGTCCTCGTCGCTGCCCCACCACCAACCACGACAAGCCCCCGACCATCCTGCTGTCCCCCAACCCTTGTTCCGATACTCGGCCTTCCCCCTACCTCCGTTGTTGAACCCCCTTGTCCCTTTTCGAACATGGCCTGGCCCCATGGCCTAAAGTCTCGATTGGGTGGCCAAATTAGGAGGAGAAGGGTCAGCCGGAAAATAGAAGGTTGAAGGATAAAAATTACCCTCAAGGAATTCGGGATGAACAGGGCAAAAATTGCCCTCAAGGCATTCAGGGTGAACAGAGTAAAAATCGGATGACCAGACTAAAAATTTCTCCTCAAGGCATTTGAAACCGGACTAAAAATTGCCTTCGAGGCATTCGGTAACCGGACAAATTGTCCTCAAGGCATTGGGAAGGGTAAAAATTGCCCCTCAAGGCATTCGGGATGGCCATCCAACATAGGATTGGCAAATATAATTAATGAATGGATGATGGTTTATTAATCGGTTTAATGAAGGCATAGCACATAATAGATACCAAAGGAATCTCTATGGCACAAAATGGATACTATAAAGGGTAAATGCCCTTTGAATACAAAAATTGCCAAAGTTTAAAGGAATAAATTCCCCTGGCATTTTAGATTGAACAAAATACAAAATTTTATTTATTTAATTTTGGTACAATTTTTGTGCACTAAAAATTAACAACAAAATGTCGTGGAATCATTTGTTCGGTGGAATGATGAATTTCAAGTTAGTCTCTCCCCTTTGGGACATTCCCAAATTGTGTTTTGTTTTCAGCCCTGGGGGTCTCCCTTTTCCGGCAAATGCGCACCAAATTGTGACAATGCAACAAAATGTTCAGCAAGGATTGACTGCTGCCCAACATCAGCAGCAGCAGCAACAAATGAAACGTGAACAGCCGACAATGGTTGTTGGTCAACCTCAACAACAGCAGCAAATCCAACAGCAACAACCGCCCCAACAACAGCAAGCACAGCCTTCGTCCAATGTGAACGCTGCATCGGCGGCTGCGGCAGCGGGTGGGTGGGCAAAATGGGGGGGGGGGGGGGGGGAATGGGGGGCATACTACAAATACAAACTATTCTTGGCCAAATAAATGGACTTGTTGGGGGAGGGGATAAACCAAAATAGGGAAGCGAGGGAAATGTGGGTGAGGTGGGGGAAGCTTTCAGCTTATTGGTACAGGTACAGGGAATGAGGGCTTTATGTGCTTATTAGAGCAGTTGGTACATTAAACTATATTCTCTCTAATAAAACCTGCTGAGGATGGATTTAATTTATGTGCCAAAAGCCCCAGCAGGTACCTTCTAATCCTTATAAGTAGATAACATGTTATTCGGTCAATTTGACCTTTATGAAAATGATAAATATATGGCCAAGATAAAAAAAAACTATACAAAAATACATTCAAATAGTTTAAAGTTTTAATGAATTCTTTAAAAAAGAAGAACATTTTGGGTTTAATGAAAAAGAGAAACAAATTCACAATTATATAATTTAATAGAATTAATTGTTTTTGCAGCTGCGGCAGCCCAAAACATGGAATTTATGGCCACAATTCAGAATAAGGATTTGTTGGAGGAATTGAAGGTGGCCAGTCAGGCAATTGTGCACAAAACCATCACAAATGGACTTGGGGATGGAAAACAACAAATGATCAGGTGAGGAAATGGGGAAATGAACAGAAATTTGGTTGAGAATTGGGATTGAAATAAAAAAACAAAGAAATGATGAAAAATATTTAATGGATTTGTCTTCAATTGAATAAGCAGTAGGCACCCCGAAAAAAAACCATCAAAGAATTGGCCAAAATGAATAAATTCAATCCAGAACAAACTTTAAAAATTCCCCGGCTACAGTAGAAGTAGAGGGAAAATTTATGTTCCCTTCTACGATACAATATCCTCTCTTCTTTTCTTTTTTATAACTGAGACTGAAAGAAAAAGAAGGGAGAAGAGTCTGATGGATGAGTGATGTTGCCCTAAGGCAAAATGAATATGACCTCAATTATTTATGAGCAATTCCCCTATCCCAAAATTGTGAAACACTTTTATTATTGCCAATTCCTCACAATTAGCTAAATACTAAGGGTTGCAAAAGGGTTTAGAATGTAATTTGGTTTGGTTAACAAACATTTCTTTATCAGTCCTCATACCAAACTAAAAAATACATATTTTCCTCTATTTACACAGGCACTATCGTTGCAATCGACATCGGCATCAGGAGAAATGCCCGTTCAAAATGTTGGCCATCCAATCGGAGGACACCACATTCAAAGTGTTCAAATCGGGCGATCACAATCACGCTGTCGTGCCATCAGGTCGCGCCCCCTCGTGCCGAGGCCCTGGTCAGCGATGGCCCAAATAAAAAAGCGGCCACGCCTCCCACATAAACGCTAAAACCCTATCCCCAAATTTGCAGGCGGACAACGCACAAATTGGATTCCAATGCAAACTGTTCGAACTGCAGATGAGCTGGAAACATTGCGTCAGGCCCAGCGTGTCACCGTACATAAGACCACTTTCCATGGCAAGAATCGTCATTTCCGCTGCAATCGACACAGGCACAACGAACGATGCATGTTCAAATTGTATGTTTAGAGGGGAAAGGGTGATTAAATTGGGGCAAATAGGCGGAATTAAATTGGGGCAAATAGGCGGAATTAAATTGGGGCAAATAGGCGGAATTAAATTGGGGCAAATAGGCGGAATTAAATTGGGGCAAATAGGCGGAATTAAATTGGGGCAAATAGGCGGAATTAAATTGGGGCAAATAGGCGGAATTAAATTGGGGCAAATAGGCGGAATTAAATTGGGGCAAATAGGCGGAATTAAATTGGGGCAAATAGGCGGAATTAAATTGGGGCAAATAGGCGGAATTAAATTGGGGCAAATAGGCGGAATTAAATTGGGGCAAATAGGCGGAATTAAATTGGGGCAAATAGGCGGAATTAAATTGGGGCAAATAGGCGGAATTAAATTGGGGCAAATAGGCGGAATTAAATTGGGGCAAATAGGCGGAATTAAATTCGGGCAAATAGGCGGAATTAAATTGGGGCAAATAGGCAGAATTAAATTGGGGCAAATAGGCAGAATTAAATTAGGGCAAATAGGCGGAATTAAATTGGGGCAAATAGGCGGAATTAAATTGGGGCAAATAGGCGGAATTAAATTGGGGCAAATAGGCGGAATTAAATTGGGACAAATAGGCGGAATTAAATTGGGGCAAATAGGCGGAATTAAATTGGGGCAAATAGGCGGAATTAAATTGGGGCAAATAGGCGGAATTAAATTGGGGCAAATAGGCGGAATTAAATTGGGGCAAATAGGTGGAATTAAATTGGGGCAAATAGGCGGAATTAAATTGGGGCAAATAGGCGGAATTAAATTGGGACAAATAGGCGGAATTAAATTGGGGCAAATAGGCGGAATTAAATTGGGGCAAATAGGCGGAATTAATTATTGAAAAGAAGCCTAATTCTAATAATAAATAAGCAAAAAACATTAATACAATTAAATAATAAAAATATTTAGATTGGCCGTGACCGAGAACACCGGCGTGATCAGTGTGTTCCGTTCGGGCGAACACAACCATCCCATCCAACAAATCACCAATTGCGTCTATTGAATGTTGAGTGGATGGATTGATGAATTTTTGCGCGCGAATGGCCTCCAATTCAATTTATTTTTTGGGCTTCCTTCCTTCCAACTTCTCTTCCACAACTTCCAATCAAGCCAGCCAGCCATCCACAAACCAACCAGCCACAGCCCCAAAAATGGTGCTCTTCAATTTATATTTTACAACATTTTTGCATTGATGAATGACAATTGAATGAGAAAGAAGGGCCATTTTTGGATTAATGGATATGATGATGTTTTTGTTTTTTTTTTATTTTTATTATTTTTTGGATGCATCGATTTGACCCCTTCCATCCCATCCCCAAATCCCAATCTCCACGCATATAAAAATCAAACAAAATCCCCCAAAATCTTCCAATCATAAATTTCCCCTTTCCCCATCCAATCCAAATCCTTCTCTCCGGCACTTAATCTTCTTCAAATTTATTTTTTCATTTTTTATTATTTTCCTTGACAAAATCCAACACACGACAATATATTTTTGCAATTTTTTTATATTCAATTTATTATTTTTTGGCAAGGAGGGAATCATCAACATCACTGCTTTTTATGGCCATTTTATCTAGAGGATTTGCATTGAAAGGGATTAAAAATGTTAGGTTTCTTTATGGTTTGGTATATTTATGTATTAAGCAAACGTGAAAAATAGGCCAGGGCTTAATATTTTGATGCCGATTTTGGAATATGAATGCCACATTATTTCCCTATTCTATTTTTGAACCCAAAGATTTATACCAAATTTTCCATATTTTTACAATTAAATATGCCAAAGGTCCGATTTTATGCTAATTTTAGAGCAAATTTCATCCTAAAATTTTGGTTATATTCAAAAAATGCACTTAAAAGTGTTCACTTCGGTGAAATAAATTTTTCCAAATGTTTTATTATTTTGGGCAGATTTAGGGCATAGATTGTCGTCGTTGAATAAAATGATTGTTGGCTCCCCATCAAATGCGCAAATTCGTCCAGTCAGTCGCCCAAATTTCCCTGAAAACCAATCAATTTTTGGTCGCAGCCTTTCTTTCCCACATCCATTGCCCACCAGCCACCACCATCAATTTCGCGCACAAATGTGGTATTCGCGCACATGCATTTAGGAGGCTATCCCTTCATTCCCCATTCACATTCATCCATGCATTTTTTTAATGCAAAAATTCAAGGTCACATGCATCTGTCCACTCCCTCAAAACAAATTGTAAAATGCAAATATTGCTATTTCGCCTAACGACATTTTATTTCTATTTATATATATATATAAAAAATTTGAAATTCGTTAATTTTTTCAAAAATACGGCTTTCTAGCCGGCCGTTTTCCGAGATTTGCTCTATCATAAAAATTGTCAAAAAAATCAAAAAAAAAATACTATGCTAACTCAATTCAGTCCCATTTAACTCACGCTTCACGCAGAACAGCCCAATTTTCATCGGACCAATTTATCACCGTTTATGATAATATCTCATCATGAACCGAAAAATTTTTGATACTTTTAGTATCAAATTAAAGAGCAGACTTTTGGGCATCTAATAATATAAATTTTATTTAAATTGGTTCAAAATTGATGGAATTGTGTCAAAAAAACCACCGAATATTTCGTCAATCCACAGTAAAGGTCATAAATAATTTTTTTTAGTATAATTTCATCAATTCTAAACAAATGTAAATAAAATTAATATATTTTTATAGAAAACAATCTGTCATTTAATTTGATACAAAAATCATCAAAAAATGTTTCAATCTTTGATGAGTTTGCCAGCGGCAAGTTAAGAAGGAGTTTCCATCTCTACCGATACTTTTGGGTGTATACTGTATATGAAATTATGGTTAAATAATAAATTATGATGGAAGGGAGTAGGCCGAAAATGTCCTTCAATTTTCGTGATGACTGATGATTAATTTTCCCATTCTAATAAGTGCGCGACTTTCCGTCCCAATGCTTTTGAATG
Organism: Pratylenchus scribneri; assembly: GCA_030063045.1. Classification (NCBI taxonomy): domain Eukaryota; kingdom Metazoa; phylum Nematoda; class Chromadorea; order Rhabditida; family Pratylenchidae; genus Pratylenchus; species Pratylenchus scribneri. Next base: position 1,259,384 of record JAQSEB010000082.1, read on the forward strand.
AATACAATTTCCCTCACAACAGTGCTAATTTTCGAGGATTTTTGGCCTCAAGGCCATTCCCTCCCTTCCAACTTTATTGATTCTTCCTCACTTTTCTTTTATCTATTTTCTCTTCTATTTGCCACATTGCCTCGTGACCGACTTACTCTCTGCCTTGCTCCCGGCGGTTGGTGGTTTATATTTTACCGCCGAATATATTTTATTAGCCATGGGCCAATCCCCATCCCCCATTATTATTAGCCATTATCATTCAATTCTTCGAATATTGGGGCTATTTAGCCATGGGCCAAAATAAATATATTCTCCCATATTATCATTCAATTCCTCATCTTCAACCCCTCTTTGTCCTTCTTTACTATTCCCAAATGTTGATGTTTTTTATAGATAGGAAGGTCGCCTACTTTGACCCAAATATTGGCATTAAATTAATTCAGTAAGATTTAAATAAAATCATCCAAATTCATCGGAAAAATGACACATTGGAGGACTAAAAAAATTTTGGCCATTGCAAGGGCAGCAAAGGTGGCCAAAGCCCAAAGAGAAATTATGCAAAATGGAAATAATATAATAAAGAGGGGAAGGGGCCGTCCTCCTCGAAAGGTGGAAATGAACGGAGGTGGTGGTCAAGTGGACTACAATAATGCGTCGAGGAAAGTAAGCAAATTACATGGCCAATTAAAAATGGGAATGTGGTCCATTTTTGGGGTCACGCCCACTACAAATTTGAGGTTTAATGGACTATATTTAATTATAGAATCCAGTGAATGATCTTTCTCGAATCTTTCACTTTAATTTGCCAAGTCTAATGGTTTGCGGTTTAAAAAGGCATTTTTATTATTTAATTTTCTCAGAATCAAAATAATTGTCAAAATTTCCTTAATGGGAAATATTTAAATTTTGTGTCAGGCCATATAACTTGGCCAAAATTCAGTTTTCGATTCCTACTCACGGAGAATTAAACCCTAATCCTAACTAACATTAGACATAAACCCTAACACTTTGTTATATGCCAAGTTATATCAGGGGTGCCATCTCCAAAAGTCAAAACCCCGGCATTCAGTTTCAAAATCCCGGCAAAACCCCGGCAAAAATTTTCAAAACCCCGGTAAAAACCCGGCATCTTTTAAAACGTGTTAAAATGCAATTTAAAAGCTTGTAAAAATTTTCTACTTCAGATTTATATTTTTAATTGACTTTTTGAGTACATTTTTAATTGACTTTTTGAGCATGTGCCTTATGAAATAAAGATATCATAAGCTTTAAAAATCGGTCTGTCGTCAAAAAGTTTAGCCAGAAAAAGCCGCGAAGGAAGGAAAAAAATTAGCTAAAAATGGCCCTGATTGGAAGAAAAATTAGTTAAAAATGGCTGCGCACAGAAAAATTAAAACCAAAAATGGCCGCGCAGCGAAAAATTTGACCAAGAAATGGCCGCGCAGCGAAAAATTTGACCCAGAAATGGCCGCGCAGCGAAAAATTTGACCCAGAAATAGCCGCGCAGCGAAAAATTTGACCCAGAAATGGCCGCGCAGCGAAAAATTTGACCCAGAAATAGCCGCGCAGCGAAAAATTTAGCTAAAAATTTAAAAACCCGGCAAAAACACGGCAAATTATGAAAACCCCGGCAAAAACCCGGCATTCCCAAAACCCCGGCAAAACCCCGGCCAGGACATCAAAACCCCGGTAAATGCCGGGGAAACCCGGTATTATGGCAGCCCTGAGTTATATAGTCTCAAAGAAGATTATTTTTGACAAGAAAAGTTTGTCAAATTAAATATTTTCCCTATTTTATGTAATTTTCTCAAAATAATTTGCTTACTCAATTTGGCCAATTCCCCTAAAATTTAGTATGTTTATGTTCGATCTCCGACCAAACCGGACCCGACCGTTGTGACTCGACGCCAATTCAAAAGTGAAGGCACTGATCCAAATGATGTTGGACATTTCCTTTCGACACCAACTCAACGGGGAAAACGACGATACCATTTTGGGTCTACACAACAAATTCGGTGGAAAATGGCCAAAAATCAAAATGAAGCAGAAATGGCACAAAGCACATCGAAAAGGGTAGGCCATAGGATTATGCATTGAAAACAATGTTGATAAGGTCCAATATTATTTGTTTATTCAGCCATTTTTCAATGGAAAGAATTGGATAATGTGGGAGGAAAATGGTGGAATATAGGCGAAAATTGGAAAGGTGGTTTTTGAATTAATGTGAACACAGGGAAAGATCTTATCCAAATACAATTACAATTCTAATAAAAGGGAATAAAAGGCGGAATGCAACAGAGAAAAGGATAGACTTGCTGAATTAGCAAAAACACGGAAATATAAAGGGCGGGGACGGGGATAGTCATCTGTTGCTGAATTGTTCTGGCCATAGAATTGGGCCCAAAAATGACTTCCTTTCATTTCACCTTGATAGACTACCTTGTTGCTCATTTATTTTCTCAATCGATCCTACGGCAACATTTTTTTTTATCTATTTTTGAATCTATTCTTCCCCTTCCAACCTTCCATATTACCTTTAGGCAACATTTTATGCGCAATACGCTCTAAGATACATTTTCCCAACGCCCACCCCCTAACTCCCAAATCATTCCAAATTATTCCACAAAAACCGGGAGATATTTCTTTTTATATTACTATTTAAAACCCCATTTTCTAATAATTCGTGTCCTCACAGATGCATTCGCATGATTTTTAACGGTATTCAGCCTCGACTTTGAGGACCCATAGTTCATAGCTCCGGGCAATATCAGTTATCTTAATTCCCTAAAAGCTCTCTAAAATCCACTATAAATTGTTCAAAAATGTCCCCAAATTAAGGAGTTAGACCCTTCTAATTTTCATAATTTTTGAATGGTCGAAAAATAAGTCCCTCTGTTGAATTAAAAGAGTGTATACTGTATATTTTCGGGCATATACGGTATATTTTCGGATTTAGTTTGTTGGAAAACCCTTTAAACCAGTAATGTTAAACTAGCAAAACATGGTTTAATTAAAAATTCCCTAAACACAGTTTTTTAGGTGACACGCGCTAGCACATCATCCATTTTTAATCAATTTTTAATTTTCTCCATTTTTTTCAGCAGCTCTACAAAAACCCACACTTTCCCAGCCAATCGACCCCATCGGTGACCACTCGCCGTAATCATCAACAACAAATGAACCAAAGTGGCAACATTGCCTCCTCCTCCACCCACCTTCGGGGGAAAAAGCTTCGTCGCCAAAAATGTCCTCCACCTCGTTTTACACCAACTTGGAGGGCCAAAAGAGGCGGACTGAGAGTGCCAAGAGTGGAAGTTGACTATGCAGAGACAACGGGGGAAGAGGAGGAAGAAAACAATTATGAGGAGGAAGAGGAGGAAGATCCCGTCTCAGAGATTGATGTTCGTTTTTGGGAAAAATTAGGGCATTCGGTGGTTGCGCATTTGCCATCGAAGCTCCCAAGTCCCAACGCCTTTTAGGAATAGAATGGTCTAGTCTTGTTGGTAAGGCTGCTGTGCCAATTTATTTATTTATATAGGCATTTTCTTGGCCATAGAATTGGCTACAAAATGGCATAAAAACATTGGCTAATATTGAATATTACCGAGTTATGGCCAATCGATGGTTTAGTTAAAATTGCATTTCTGGCAATTTTATGGCCATAACTGGGTAAATATTCAATATCGGCCAATGCTTTTTATATTATTTTGTAGCCAATTTTAATGCTCTATGAATTGCTATATAAATTTATCCAGCTGCTTTATTCCATCAAGCATTAGACCATTTCATTCCACATTTTGTCGCAACACCCATTTGTTTATTGCCGTTCTGTTACTTGACCATTTTTTGGCGATAGCTCAACAAAGAGGAAACCAATTTTTAAGGCGATATACCGATTCTAAAGCCTAAATATCCTCTAAAGAGTAGCTATTCTATTTTTTTAAACATAAAACACCTGTATCATTTTTTCAAAAAATTCCATATTGCACTCATAAGCATGTAAATTTTTAAAACTACAAATCAGAATAGTGCAATTACAATTACAAATCAGAATGGGGCAATTACAATTACAAATCAGAATGGGGCAATTACAATTACAAATCAGAATGGGGCAATTACAATTACAAATCAGAATGGGGCAATTACAATTACAAATCAGAATGGGGCAATTACAATTACAAATCAGAATGGGGCAATTACAATTACAAATCAGAATGGGGCAATTACAATTACAAATCAGAATGGGGCAATTACAATTACAAATCAGAATGGGGCAATTACAATTACAAATCAGAATGAGGCAATTACAATTACAAATCAGAATGGGGCAATTACAATTACAAATCAGAATGGGGCAATTACAATTACAAATCAGAATGGGGCAATTACAATTACAAATCAGAATGGGGCAATTACAATTACAAATCAGAATGGGGCAACTACAATTACAAATCAGAATGGGGCAATTACAATTACAAATCAGAATGGGGCAATTACAATTACAAATCAGAATGGGGCAATTACAATTACAAATCAGAATGGGGCAATTACAATTACAAATCAGAATGGGGCAATTACAATTACAAATCAGAATGGGGCAATTACAATTACAAATCAGAATGGGGCAATTACAATTACAAATCAGAATAGTGCAATTACAATTACAAATCAGAATGGGGCAATTACAATTAGAAATCAGAATGGGGCAATTACAATTACAAATCAGAATGGGGCAATTACAATTACAAATCAGAATGGGGCAATTACAATTACAAATCAGAATGGGGCAATTACAATTACAAATCAGAATGGGGCAATTACAATTACAAATCAGAATGGGGCAATTACAATTACAAATCAGAATAGTGCAATTACAATTACAAATCAGAATAGGGCAATTACAATTACAAATCAGAATAGGGCAATTACAATTACAAATCAGAATGGGGCAATTACAATTACAAATCAGAATGGGGCAATTACAATTACAAATCAGAATGGGGCAACTACAATTACAAATCAGAATGGGGCAATTACAATTACAAATCAGAATGGGGCAATTACAATTACAAATCAGAATGGGGCAATTACAATTACAAATCAGAATGGGGCAACTACAATTACAAATCAGAATGGGGCAATTACAATTACAAATCAGAATGGGGCAAATTATAATTACAAATCAGAATGGGGCAATTACAATTACAAATCAGAATGGGGCAATTACAATTACAAATCAGAATGGGGCAATTACAATTACAAATCAGAATGGGGCAATTACAAATCAGAATGGGGCAATTACAATTACAAATCAGAATGGGGCAATTACAATTACAAATCAGAATGGGGCAAATTATAATTACAAATCAGAATGGGGCAATTACAATTACAAATCAGAATGGGGCAATTACAATTACAAATCAGAATGGGGCAATTACAATTACAAATCAGAATGGGGCAAATTATAATTACAAATCAGAATGGTGCAATTACAATTACAAATCAGAATAGTGCAAAATTACAATTGGGGACAAATTGGGGCAATTTCACAATTACAATTACAATTACAAATAATTTTTTACATTTTAAATAGAAAAAAATTTTAGAGGGCGCCTTGGGATAAATTTTTTACCACTTTCCTAGATTAGTTGCTTCTTTGTTGAGCTATGGCTAAAAAATGGCCTGTTGACAAAAATTTTCCCAACCATTTGAGGCTTGCCTATTTCCCATCGAAAATCTCAATTCCAATTCATTTATTCCATTCAACCAAATTTTTGCAGCTCCTTTGCCGTTCACATTCCTCCGATTCGGGCTCATCGAATGACAGCAAAATGTCCAATTCCAATGAATCGACGGAAAATTCAACAAAATTAACTAAAATGGATCAAAAAATGATAGCTAAAAACAAATTTGCGAAACAACAGATGGAAGTGGCCATTGACAATGGACAATTGGATCGAGCCGTACGCCAAATTTTGCGGACACGAAGCGAGGAAATGGGTTCGTTGGAGTGGAAGGGCATTTTGAATTCGAATTGGGATATTTAAAAAATAATTTTTAATTCATTTTTTAGTACCGGATGCCCGTCCCCAATCCTCCATTCTTTTCCAACCTTCGCCCTGCTTCGCGTTGGCCTCATGCCTCCCCGAATTTGAGCGCATTTCTGCGCAACTTGGATTGGAACTGCGCGAAGAATGGTCAGTCCTCAGGGCATTATTTTGACATTTTCCATATTTCCAAAATAATGGTGTTACGATAATAGGAGATGGAATGGATTAGTATCCAAAGTGATAATGCTGTTGGGCGAATTAATATACCATTTTATTGTGCATAAACTTGGCTACAAATATCAAAATCATTGGACGATATTAAATCCTTCATTAAATAGAATTATTGTCAAAAAATCATTGGTTTAATTATAAATTGTTTTTCTAATTATTTTATGGCAATAACTCAGTAAATATTCAATATGGGACGATACTTTTTATATCATTTTGTAGCCAATTTTTTGCCTTAAATTTTCCAGCAGTATTTTCATCATCGACAGTCGACACTAGACCGACAATTGTCGTACCATTCAATTCTACCAAAAAATGCCACTATAATTCCATTCCATTTTTCAGCGATTCATTTGTATTCCTTGGCTTGGATAGCCCAATTCCGGCTTTGGTCGGCTCACTTTTATGCTTCAGCGAATCGGCTGACAATAATTCCATTTGTGTGGACGAATTTCGTCAACTCCAATTGGCCGGCACTTTCGAATGGTCCAAAGCGGGTAAAGCCCAATTTTTGGATGCCGTTTTTGGCCGATGCGTCCAATTCTTTGCCATCCCCGTTGAAAAATTTAACACAAATGAATGAATGGACACCGAAATGATTGGAGCGTCGAAAAATTAAACAAAATGATTTAAACTAGCCCATTCCCTCTCATCTTAATTGTGCATTTTCTATTTAAATTTTTGATAATCAACTAATTAAAATAAATTAATTTGCTATAATATTGACAAAGCCACTTTTTCTTAGAAATAAAATTTATGATAAAAAATAATTTTCCATGTTGTAATATGATAATGGTTAATGGATAAAATAGTATTTAATTTGGCGAAAGAGTATTGAAAATGGCGACAAATTTTCACGTCGAAAATTTTATTTTTTTTAAGACCATATAATTTGGCCAAATCAGACTTCTTTAAGATTCTTAATCTACTTAACCCTAGTCCTAAACCACATGTTTGGCCCTAAACCTAGACTCTAAGCACATGGCCAATTTATATGATCTAAAAATATATTTTTGACACGAAAATTTTTCGCCATTTTCAATACTCATTTTTAGCCAAATTTTCCCATTTGTTAATCATAATCATCAATTATTTGTTGCTTGAAAGTAATTGCCCAACAATTTGGAGCGCAGGCAATGATTGTAGAAAAAAATGATTATCATGGCCATAATTTTTTGGTCGGGAAAACCAACTATCAGAAGGAAAACCAATGAAGAGAATCTTTATTTATTAGTCTTTTTTCCCTTTTTCGGGAATTGAAGGAAAGAATTATCGGATGGGGAATTTGATGAATTTTCTGTGCTGCTCTATCCTATCATTTACATCCAAAAATTGGCCCAAATACATAACAAAATGAAGAATATTTAGTGGATTTTTTCTCTCCAACATCGGCCATCAATATTGATAGTCATTTGAAAAGGGTGTGGCTTTTCATTTTCTCCAACAATTTGGATTTTGGATGGAAGAAAAAATTTGGCCAAATTTTGGTCACCAATTTTTTGAAAGGGAATTCTCCTTCAAATTGCAGAGTTCAATCAATCTCTGATCGAAAACAAAAAAAGTTTACACCATCAGTATATCCACTCTTTTGCCTGAGGCAATTTCTGATGCCGACCGCCAATTTTGACAATAAAATAGTATCCATCATCTTCAAATTCAAATCGGCCACTCAACGCAGCAAATCGACAAATAAACAACCAAAACCAACAACAATTCAAAACAAATTGTGCGCATTTTCACCAATTTTTTCAATTCAATCGTTTGTTAAGCTAAATCAAGCGATGAATTGAAAGAATTGGTTGCGAATGTTGCGGATATTTCCCAACATTCGCAATATTTGCAACAACAACAACAAAACATCAATGAACATCAAAATGGCAACAACAAAAGAAAAGGTCAAAAGGCCAAACAAATATTCTACATAAACGCATTTGGCAACTTGTATGGAATCAGAAATTGTGAACAAAAATTATTGGTGGAACAAATTGAAAAGTAAGCGAATTTTTGATGTCGAATTGACAATTTAATTTTCACTTTAATGTACTTACTGAATGTTTAAGTAAGGAAAAATTGGGATTTTGGGCAATATAAAAAATGATGCGCAATATTATTATGTATTAAATTAATAGAAAGAGTAAAATTCCACTAATTCGGTTTCCAAATTCATTTCATTTTTGAAGGTACAACAATTAATTGCCGCCCCCATATGGATGCTTCTTCCATTGTCGGTGGCTGCTGTTCCACTGATTCATTTTGGCTAGATGGAAGTGGAGGAAGAAATAACTGCTGAAATGAATTGCAATGTGTTGAATTTTTTGACGATTGAATTTCCCACTCACTCCTAATTTCTCATCCCATATACTGTAATCTTCTATTGAAGAACCCCTTCTAATAAAAGCCCAACCCCATGGAAAATTTACGTCAAAATTAACTAAATTTTAGGTGAAAGCATTTTTTGTCTCGAAAAGTCAGAAAATTCCACATCTTGGAGGGTCTATGAAAAATTAGCCCTCAAGCTTCAATAAGAAAATTTACGGTATTATTGCTTTTTTGACCTCGATGTCTTTTATTGTCTTCCTAATCCTTGTCCCCAAATTCATTATTTTAATTTCCAAATTGGCACTTTTTGGCTGAAAAATTATATTATAAATTGGTTGAATTTTTCAAATAATTATACATTTTTATTTTTATATTCATTTATTTTAGCCCATAGAATTCCTCCCAATTTATCTCCATAAAAATAGGATCAATAGAGGGGAACGACTGAACAGCTGTTACTTCCTTTTCCCTATTAAAAAATGCATTGATCGGTTTAAAAAATTCCAATCTGTCAATATTGGCCCAAATTGATTGCCAATATTCGGCCATTCTTCCCAATAATTCCATCTCTTTCTGAAAATGAGTTCCCACGGCTCCCATGATTCGGTGCTGGAGACCGTGAAGAACAAATTGCTTCAGACGCGTGCCGAAGCCGACAAATATCAGGCAGAGGTGGAAAATTTAAGGCGTCAGCTTGTTGAGGAAAAGGAGAAGCAAAAATTGGTGAGCAATTCGATGAATTCATGCAGTGATTGAATCATATGATTTTATACTAATGAACCACTTTTTTATTAAATTAAATGGTATTTTTCGATTTGTCTTTCCTTTCCAATTATTTTGCAAATTAATCAAACAAATAACCTAAAAAACTTTCCGGAAGAATGAATTAAAAAACTTTCCGGAAGAATGAATTAAAAACTTTCCGGAAGAATGAATTAAAAAACTTTCCGGAAGAATGAATTAAAAAACTTTCCGGAAGAATGAATTAAAAACTTTCCGGAAGAATGAATTAAAAAACTTTCCGGAAGAATGAATTAAAAACTTTCTGGAAAAATGAATTAAAAAACTTTCCGGAAGAATGAATTAAAAAACTTTCCGGAAGAATGAATTAAAAAACTTTCCTTCCGGAAGAATGAATTAAAAACTTTCCGGAAGAATGAATTAAAAAACTTTCCGGAAGAATGAATTAAAAAACTTTCCGGAAGAATGAATTAAAAAACTTTCCGGAAGAATGAATTAAAAAACTTTCCGGAAGAATGAATTAAAAAACTTTCCGGAAGAATGAATTAAAAAACTTTCCGGAAGAATGAATTAAAAAACTTTCTGGAAGAATGAATTAAAAAACTTTCCGGAAGAATGAATTAAAAAACTTTCCGGAAGAATGAATTAAAAAACTTTCCGGAAGAATGAATTAAAAACTTTCCGGAAGAATGAATTAAAAAACTTTCCGGAAGAATGAATTAAAAAACTTTCCGGAAGAATGAATTAAAAAACTTTCCGGAAGAATGAATTAAAAAACTTTCCGGAAGAATGAATTAAAAAACTTTCCGGAAGAATGAATTAAAAAACTTTCCGGAAGAATGAATTAAAAAACTTTCCGGAAGAATGAATTAAAAAACTTTCCGGAAGAATGAATTAAAAAACTTTCCGGAAGAATGAATTAAAAAACTTTCCGGAAGAATGAATTAAAAAACTTTCTGGAAGAATGAATTAAAAAACTTTCCGGAAGAATGAATTAAAAAACTTTCCGGAAGAATGAATTAAAAACTTTCTGGAAAAATGAATTAAAAAACTTTCCGGAAGAATGAATTAAAAAACTTTCCGGAAGAATGAATTAAAAAACTTTCCTTCCGGAAGAATGAATTAAAAAACTTTCCGGAAGAATGAATTAATTAAAAACCTTTCCGGAAGAATGAATTAAAAACTTTCCAGAATAATCTAATTAATATAAATAAATTTTTAGCCTCTCGAAAAACTCAGATTCGTGCAAAAAGAGGCGGACGAAGCAAAAAATGAATTAATTTTCCTTAGACAAAAATACACAGAGGAAGCGGCCCGAAGGGAAAAGGTGGCGGCAATGGGAAAATTGAAATATTTAATTTTTGAAAATTTAAGGCAGAACAAGAATTGGCCGTTTTAAAGCAAATTCTTCAGGTGCATCCAAAATGGGATTTTCCCAAATAAATTGTTCCCAGTTTTAGGACGACACAGCGCGACGTGCCCAAAATGACACATTGCGAAATTTGCACCCAAGAAAATGATTGGAAAAATGTGTTGAGAAAAGAACAATTTAAACAAAAAAAAAAGTGAAAATATTACATATTAAAAGAAATTAAAATTAATAATAATGATTTGTCCTCTTTGGCAAAAGTCAATGATAAATCTTTCTGCATTTCTTTTCCTTCAATTTTCTCCTCATTGTCAGCAATAAAGATCCAATAATCCTCTGGATTTAGCCAATAATGCGTCCCAATCTGTGGGCCTCCCGAACACTTCCTCATCCAGCCATTGTGAATAATTGCGCTCAAAACGTTCACTGAATTGTGGCTGCAGGGCCAGGGCCGATTGAAGAGACTGAAATGTGGAAATTTAAATCATTTTCATTATTTTGATTGAAGACAAACATTGTCCAATGGTTCCCACTCTCTGGGGTCCCATTCCTGGGCCAATTCGTCCATTGATGAGGGCACATTGTTGCACCATGGGAGTTCTGGTTTTCCTCGTCCCGAATGGCCACTTTCGTCATGGTCGGCATTTTGTGAACTATCTGTAAAAAAATTGGGGGATTCATTAAATTGAAAAGAATTAAAATTTATTAAATTTTGTATAAAAAATTTACAAATCGCAGTAAAAAATTTCTAATAATTTTAGAGAATCTCTGAAAAATAGTAGCCCCAAGGTAAATTATTAGAAAAAATATGATAATTCTGATTCTGATGAAAATACTACAGTAATCCCCATTCCCCTTCCCTCACCTCCTCCATCATCCTTTTGTGCCATCAAATGGGCATACCGTCGGGCATTGAACCGTTTGATGGCCATGCCCAGCTCATTCTCCTCCCGTTGATAATCATGCGATTTTGTCCGTGTCGTTTCATTGGCATAGGCCCAATCATCATTCAGCCGGTGTCGAACACGCAAATAAATTGCCGAAATCAAATCCATATTGGTTTTGCGCCATTGGCGACCCAAATAGCGGGCTTGTGCCTTCAACAATTTGAGCACGTACAATTGAAAAATGCCCAATTTGGCGCGCATACAACGCTGAAAAATGGGGAAAATATATAAATCGAATATTAATTTAATTTGGAGAAAAACGTATGTCAATCTAACAATGCCTAAGGGCTTCTCCTATTTTTCTTACTGTATTCACTTTTTGCTCTATCAATCAAATATTGCCCCAATACACATTTATAAATCAGCCTTTTTTTTTCTCCCCGATGGTCCTTTTCGCTATTCATTTTATAATTTCTATTTTCACGCCCATTGATAAATAATAATAAATATAAATTTAATCTGCTTAATCCCTCTTCTCATATAAATTTTGATGGTCATTTTCACCTTTAATACGGGTGCTGATTTGTAGACGACCAGCATAATTGTACGGGCCTGTTTGTTTTTGGTCAATTTGTTGATGATTCGAAGTAAATTGATTGAGGAGTACACATTTCGCCAAAGGAAATAGGTGGGCGATTCGCCCGCGTCCACATTGTCCGCATTCAATTGAGGCCATTCATCTGGAATTTAATATTTTATTGGATTATTTTTTTGTCAAATTGGTTTCGAGACATTCAAATATGTTAGTTTTGGCTTTTTTATTCCATTTTCAAAGAAATTCCTTAAAAAAATATTTAAAAAGCTCTAAAATAACTTACTTCCATTTCGAACAATGTAGAGTGCACTTTGAGGATAATTGAATGGAACAAGTTCATATTTTGATTGAAAATAGCGGCAAATATTTTGGTCAAGGAATTTTAGGACGAGCGGAAGACAATTTGCAAGGAACTAAAATAAAAAATTAATTTCAAATTAAACGAATAACTGTACCAAATATTGGGTAAAATTTTCGAATTGATAAACATGATTGAGGCGAAAATGTTTGAGTAGGAGAATTATTATGGAGGATGCGGATTTGATAATTAGCTAAAAAGGGAAAAAGATTTAAAAGTAGTAAAATTGAGACAACCTCTTTGTGTCGATTAATGTCAATTGCCACTCGAACATGTTCTTCTAGCACATTTGTGCTCAAATGGGAAAGATCCAGGCTAATTGAATTGGAAATCATTCTAAAAATTGGAAATAATTTCTCAAAAAACAAATTTTCGAACTCATTTGTGTCCGTTTCCGGCGTGAGAACATCCGACAAAATGGTCACTGCGTCAATTTTTGCCTTAAATTCAAGTATTCATTTCCATATTGGATAAAAAAAAACCTTTGAAGATGGCAATGAAGCGAGAATTACTTTGAGCAGTGCAATCACACATTCAGTCATGCTGGGCAAAATTCGGGAATATAGCCGCTCGGTGGGAGTGTTCTCGATGGTTTCTCGTTGCGAGAATGGATATTTATTGTAGCGGTCTTCATCTATCAGCTGTAAAAATTAAAGAAATATTGAAAATGTAAAAATTTTTATTAAAAAAGTAATTTTACAAGGAAAAAAATTATCCTCCCAGTCCGGGAATCGAACCCGGGTCTCGCACGTGACAGGCGCGGATACTTACCACTATACTAACTGGGACATGAGTGCAATAGATTTTAAATTAAATTTGAGAGGAAATAAATGCCTAATAAATTAAATTCCCCCTTCCCTTTTTAATTAAAAAAATATTAGCCAACCTGTAATTCATTCAATGAAATGTAAATGTTCCTCCGCAATGCGGCCACACTTCCATGCACTGGTTCGGGCAATCCAAACAATGTTGTTGAATCATTCGGGAGTTGATAGTCGAAAAATTTTAGACTAAAATATTTCAATTTTATAAGTAAATAATTCCATTTTTACCGTTCATGTTGCAAGAATTGTTCAATGTCCGATTCGCGAACTTTTGGCTTCCAAGGAAGACCTAATAAATAATTAAATTATTTCAAAAATAATTTCCTCAAATTTTACCTGGAGGCGGTGGCGGAGGCCATGGACTGTTTTTGACCGGTGATTGGCAAGCTTTTGGCGTTTGATCGCCGGCACCATCTCCATTTCCATTTGTGGAATTGGCGGCCTCCTCCTTTTTGGGTTCTTGAAAATCTACTTTCCTATCAATTTGGATGGCAATCAACTTTCTTCGCAATTCGTTGGCCTCATCTTCGCGTGATTTTCGCCGAAGCTAATAATGAGGAATGTTGTTTTAATTGTAAAAATAATTTAATTTTTTTTTGTAATAACGTACAAATGGATCCACTGTTTTTGAGCATAATCCTTCGTTTGAATTTGAATCATTTTCGCCCGTCGATACGGTTATTTTAGGATTTGTTGCCGGCTCCAATGAAAGTACCAATTTGCCGCCTCCATATTCCGCATCACCTCCACCAGTTTCATTTCCTTCATCTTCCTCCTCGTCCGCCACATTCGACGACAATTCTTCCAGCACTTGATCAAGCAGTTCTGATGTGGACGATTCTTCGTTTTCATCCGCCGATTGTTCCGATTCCTTATTTTAATTAATTATTTTTTATTTAATTTATTTTTAATTTAATTTACCCCGCCCTCTTCCAATTCCTCCATTGGCATAATTGCATCGTTGACATCCTCAAAATCTTTGTTGCCAATTTCATCGCCCCTCTTCAATTGTTCTATTTCATCTTTGTCGTCCAAATCATCCGAAAATGCATTACTTCTTTCGCGTTGATTCACCGTTGGAGTATCTATAAAAAATTGATTTTTCAGATTTATTTAATTTCGATTACCTTGACCAGCTGATTGACCCGAACATGCAACTTGTCGATTGAATGGGCGCACCGGATGAATGGAACGCACTTTTCGACCCAATTCACCTCGAATATCTAATTAAAATTATTATTTAGATTAATTAAAATATTTTCTCGTCCTTTTCTTACTTCCTGACTCATTTTCCACCTGCTGTTGTTGAGCCGAATTCCCACCGGTGCCAGAATGGCCGCCAATGCCAAGTCCAAGCAGTCCGGTTGGTCCCGTCCCAAATGTATTGAATATTGGCTTCATTTTGGTGGCTGCTTCCAGCGTGTCCTCAATCAAAGGTAGGCCATTTTCCATTCTTTTTCGGATCTTCTCCTTTCGAAGATGTTCAATTCCGCCCAATGTGGCCAATAATACTTTCCAACAGAGGAGAAGGATCTACAAAATCATTTAAATTTTTTACAATTTATTAATTTAAATTTTTTGAAACCTTTTTTATTGGATAATGTGGATTTTTTGCTCGCACAAAAGAGGGCATCATTTCCAAAAGATGAATAGCCAATGGAGTTTTACTCTCTTCCAATGGTTCTTCTAAATATATTGAATTAAATTAAAAAATATTTTTAAACCTAATTCAATTAAAAATTGTTTTCTGAGTGAATTCAGTCGATCCATTGTGTATTTTGTGCCACCCGGATGTTGTTGTTGTCTATTCATTACGGTCAATATCCGAGCAAGTAATTCCTCTCGTCGAATTGATTCCACCGTAAATTAATTTAAATTAATTAAAAATAAAATTTAATAATAATTTTTTACCATATGATATAGGCAATTCAGCACAACCCGAATTCGTTCATTATCGGCCAATGTTGCCGATCGTTTTGATCGTCTTCTTTCCAATGTTCCGCAAGCACTTCCTCCAGACGCATCGGCCGCGGCCAAATCCATATGGGATGCTGACCTTGAATTTGAGACACTGGATTGTCGGGAATGGTCTGCATAACGTTCAAACGGCAGTGAAGTTTCCAAGCGCATCAGAGAGCAAAGTGACTGGAATTAATGGAATAAAATTATTCAATGCTTTAAATCCATAAAAAATTAAATTTAAAAGAAAATATTTATAGTCTCTATTCGTGTCCCAGTTAGTATAGTGGTAAGTATCCGCGCCTGTCACGTGCGAGACCCGGGTTCGATTCCCGGACTGGGAGGATAATTTTTTTGGTTGGTCCCGTTCATCTGGGAATAGATTTTTACACCGAAAATCATAGCTCCCAAATTTTGTTTAAAAAAATTTTAAACCCTAAAATAGACATTTTTTTCATCTTTTTAAAATTAAAAATTTTTGTTATTTTATTAATTAATTTTTATACTTGGAACAATCCTTGTTCATATAGGAAATATGCATTTGCTGCAGCATTGATCAAACAATCGGCCTCATATCCTCCAGTGCCATGGTCGGGGCCAAACCATTTTTCCGGTATGTCCAATCCATCATCATCTCCATCATTTTCTTCCCCATTTTCCTCTTTGCCAGTTTCATCGCTCTCTGCCAATTTTGCTTTGCTTTCCAATTCAGCAAAATCGCCGTAAGCACCCTAAATAATTTGAGTAATAAATTTAATAAAAATGGATTAAACCTGGAGCAAATAAAGAATAATTCTGGCTGATTCTAATCGCAATTCCGCCTCAACATTGTCAAAATTCCCAGCAATATTTTGGAGGATGGCGCATTTTTCTCGATGTGTAATTTCGTTCCACAATGGTTCTTTCTGGAATTTTCAAATATTTCCATTAATTTATTTTATTCAAACCTTTCTTTCGCGCATATATTTGACGAAACAATCATAATTGAGTGCAAATTCATCCATTTCAGAATATGTGTACAATTCGGCCAATTCATTTTTGTGACTGTCCGAATCGGCGTATTGAAAGTCCAGTTCACCCATTTTATTGGCTCTGGCGCTCTAAAATGGAATTAAATTTTTAAAAATTCAATAAATTACGGCTAAAGGACATTCCGTTGAGGAAATATTCAATTCGGATGAGCCACCGGCTGTGCATAATTCCTTCAATTTTGGCAAATTTGCGGAACGTCTCTATAAAATTTCAAAAAATTACTAAAATTAATTAATCGCTGTTTTAATTAACCTGAGCTAATGCTGAACCGCACATTTCAGCGCCGCCGGAATTCTGTGATGATTCATTTGTTTCTTTCATTTGCGCAGAACTCCCCGCTGATGAATTGGTTCGGGCAGGACCATAAACTATAATTCGAAAATTACTAAATCAATTCTATTATTTACGGTTACCATCTTCAGCAAAATTTGGTCGGATGGGACGCGCCGCTTTCTTTGATGGATCGTCTTCAAAAATGGGGACGAGTTTATTGATTTGAAATGAGAAAATTGACACGACTCACCCATTGGCCAAATTGGTGGGGGCTTCGGGCAAAAATTAATCCTTTCCTTTAATGGTCTAGGCTAAAAATAATTTTCAGTAAAACAAGCTGACAAATTTTATAAAAATCCAAAAAATATTGATAAAAATTAGTAATTATTAAAATAACCAGACACATTTATAAATATTTTTATTTATTAATAAACCGAAAAGTTTGAAAACTAATGAATAAGAGGGTTTTTCTTCTCTAAATTAATCCAATTCATTCAATCATCATTCATTCATAAATTTTCTCATCAATCTTTGTAACGATAATTGTGCCGGTAATTGTACGAATTATTGCCATAATAATCATAATAGGATGACACATAATAGTAGTTCCTATATGAAGAGGGCAATTTGTAGCCGTACCTTAAAAATCCGTACTTTTAATAATAATTCTGCATAATAAAACTCACCAAATATCATTGTAAGTGTATTTATTCGGATAAAGGGTGTAAGAATGGTTCATAAAGTAGGGCGTTTTCAAATGTTCAGCATAATGAGCCGGTTGTAACACTCGATTGTGCGCATTTGAATACGATTCCTTCTTATCATTCCAATATAATTTGTTCTGAAAATTTGCCGAATAATAATTAATCCAAATAAATTCATTTATTAACAAACCAATTCCTCCGATTCATATCGTTTATATGGGAAATATGACCGGTATGTGGTGTACGGCCGAGGACGTGAATAGCGGTTGTATTTTGTGTCGCGAAGATCGTGGAAAAGTGTGAATGGAACCGAGAAATCTTTGTTGATATTTGGCACCGAATATGTTTTCGAAAGCTGAAAAATTAAACAATAATGGATTGAAGGAATTTATTTACCGGATATGCAAATAGCGAAATTGAATCGAGGATTGCGGCAGAACGGGATCGATTCAGCCCATATTGGGTGGCAATTTCACCATCAGACAAAAACTCATCCATTTTTACCTCTCACTCTTTATTCTTGAATCAATTTCGCTTTTGTTTTTTGCTGGCTTTTGGTCCAGAAATGAAATTGAAACATACATTTTGGAAATTTCACCCTAATAACCAAAATATTTGTAAACAGCTGTTGTTCGTGCCTACATTTTAAACATTAAATCGATAAACATGGATCAAAGGGTTATGGAGTAAATTTTCCAATAAAACTCAAAATATATTTAAATGAAATTTAAACAAATTTATTCCGGAATATATTAGGGAGGAAAAACAATTTTATCTGCTGAAAATGAGGGATTGAAATTTAGAACAACAAAGTGCCAAAATTATCAATAATATCCTTTTTGGAGGGCACCGCCAATTAACAAAATAATCTTTTCATTGTCTTCTCCAAATTAATTTCATCATTTAGCCTTCTTCTTCTTCTTGGAATTTTCCTCTTCCTTTTTGGGTTCGGCACCGTCAACTTTGTTGCCTTCTTCCTTCTTCTCTTCCCCACCCGCAGTTTCGTTCTCCTTTTTGGCAGCCGCTGTTGGTTTTTTCTTCGCTTTTAATGGCTCATTCAGCAAGGCCTTGATTTCGTCGTTGTCGATTTTGACTTGGCAATCCAAAATGCCATGGTCCAGAGGAAGTCCTGAACAAGATATTTAAATAAGAGCCTAGTTTAAAAGTATTTAACCTGCAATTTTGAAGATTCCGGTAGGCATAATAATGGCTGTGCACTTGAATTGGGCCACAAATTCGCCGTCTCGCTCATACAAAACCTTAATAAATTACTTTTTGTTAAATTTTAAATAGTCAAAAATAACCTGATATGGCTGCATCAAATCGTGTTTAGCGCATTCCGTGCTGCCAACTTTGGCCACTTTCTCATCCTCGAAATGTCTCAGCGAAAATGGCATTGAGCCGAATTTCTGTTGGGCCTCATAGAAGAATGCACGCGATGCTTTCAGCTTGAGATTGTAAACCATGTCATCCACTTTCTTGAACACCGTTGTTCGAGCATCGAGGGTTTTGGCTTTGCCTGAATTTAAGATTTTATTTTTATTAAATTCCAAAATAGTAACCTTCTCCGGTTGAGATGAGAATGTCGATAGTGTAGACCTCATGGTTGGCAAAAGTGCACTTTTCCGTTTTGGATTTTTGCTCATCGCCCGGATTTTGGATTATTTGCTTCTCGCCGACCGTTTTGAATCGTTCCACTTGATGGGAGAGCATATTCTCAATTGGAGTCTTAAATTGAAATGAAATTATGAATGTTAAGGAAAGAAAAACCGTTTCGTAGATTTTGGCCAATTTTCCAATGCGGTCTGTAATGTCCATGTTTTTGCATTCTTTTGACGGTTTCAACATTCTCAGCACCATTTCCATTATATTGTAGGCCGAAAGGATTGCATTTGCCTTCTTGTCGGTCACTTTGTTCTCCTAAATTAAACGAAAATATTCTCTGATCCAGTTTTTGATTTCAAAAGAAACCTTGGATGCACCAACAACCACGGTGTGTGCGGCCGTTGCAATATATCCATCGACGTGAACTCCCAAATCGACTTTGACAAACTGGCCATCCTTCAGCGCAATAGGTGGTTCACTTTTGAGCGGTGAAAAATGGCAAACGCAATTGTCGACCGAAATGCATGTTGGCATTGCTTAAAATGAAGCTTAATTATTTAAATTGATATAAATATAAAGCAAACCTATTCCCTTCTGAACTTTCTTCTCTCGTTTGAACAAATTCCCGGTCAATTCCAACATTCGATTGTCACCCAATGAACAAAGCTGGCCAATTTCGGCACCATCCTTCACTTCCGCAATCACTTCCTAAATTTTAGGGTGAAATTAATTGTTTAAATTAAATTGTTGTAAACCTTCAAGACACGGTTAACAATTTCTGCTGCCATATTGTATTTGGTCAGAACTTTGTCATTTGCCGGAGTGATATCCTTAACTTCTTCAGCGCTCGAATCACTGCCAGCATCGCTGCCAGAGTCACTGCTCGGGGATTGATCGCGTTTAGGTTTCGACTTCGCACTCATTTTTACTTTAATATTATCTAAATAAATCTCAATGTAATTATCAAGATTAAGACTAGTGTAAGAAGAACTCTAAGTTTTAAGTAAAATATTAAAATGCGATTATTTGATGAAGAACCTTTAATTGTGTAGCTTATTTTTATCGATGTTTTTGCTAGTTTAACATTTGTTAAACCATGTTTTGAAATAAGTTTTAAGGGTTTTTCCGAAAACACAATTGGTTTTGTTGAATGGAAATGGAATGGAAATTGGAAATTTTTGAATGAATCTTTGCTCACGTCGTGTTCTGTTTCTGTCTTCTTTTCTTGGCTTGGCTTGGTAAATTTGCTGACCGGCCGCCGGCCGGTTTGGATGGATAAAATGTCATAGAAAAATAATATGATAATGATATGCGAAACAATCAATAAAAATGAAATACGGTTGTAGAAATTCGGTGCACTTGACTTGTAATTTTACGAAGTCCTATATCCGACGTTCGATTTACAGTTTATACGGTATTTGTGAGGGCTACGATAAATCTGGAATTGGATAAGCCACTTTTTTAGTATAAAAGCCATCACTTTTCTTGTTCCCCATCATTGCTTCCCAAAAATCCTATCCCATCCCATCCAATTCCATTTCCAAAGGCAAGTCTTCCCCGTCATATTTCCTTTATTAATTCCGACATTTTTCCAGAAAAACATGTGGCACATTTTCTACAATTGGCTGAGTTCTATCCACAAAGTTGAATGGTTTGTTCTGGTGGCCCTCGCAGTGCATATCGTCGCCGTGCCATACACCGAAGCGGATGAAGAGACATTCAACATGGACGCAATTCACGACATACTATACCATAAATTAAACTTCGCCAAGGTTGGTTTGCATTTATGTTTTACCTAATCATTTTCTAATTCAATTTTCATTTTCAGTATCATCATTTGGAGCATCCCGGCCTTGTTTCTCGCACCTTCATTGGACCGCTGGCTGTTGCATCAATTGCGTTGCCTTTCCGAACAATTTTTGGCTTATTGAGACTCTCCAAATTCTGGACACTTCTTGCAGGTAAGATGAATTTATCAATTTTTGATTTGATGTAATTTTTGACCCCAAATTTTCAGTTCGCTTTGTTCTTGGCCTGGCTACCCTCACACCATTTTTTCTGTTGGCCCGCTCAATTGAACGACGTTACTACTTCTTCGACAGCCGTGTTGGCACATTTCTTCGCATCATAACGGCAACACAATTCTACTTCCTTTACTATGCATCTCGGCCAACCTCAAACACATATGCCATGATTTTATGTAAGTCAATTAAAACAATACTATTCCAATTTTAATTTCTTCTTTTTTAGTTTTGCTTGTTTACTACCGAGTGCATGAAAAAGACTACATCTTGGCTGCTATCCTGGCGACAGTTTGCGTTTTCCAATACCAATTTGAGCTTATACTGTTCTTCATCTTTTTTTTCCTGATCAATTTCAAGAAGGAAGAAGTCATCACACAATGCCGAATTGCATTTGTAACTCTGCTCATTTCGCTCGGTAAGTCAAAAGTCCACATTTTAATTTGTTATTAAATTTTAAATTTTTAGCAATTGCAATGCCAATCGACGCGTACTTTTGGGGCTCCTATTTCGTTTGGCCAGAGGCAAGGGCTATCAAAATTTTTTTTTGGGACAGCTGGTGGGAATATAAAAAATATAACGTAAGTATTTTTTTCTTAATAAATTCATTTAAAAATCAATTTTAATTTTCAGTTCATAACTTTCTTGCGGTTTCACTTCACGGCGGTGCCTCGTTCACTTCTTCTTTGGCATTTTTTGTACGAAGAAGGATATAGAATTCATCAGCGATTGCAAACAACACTTTGGATTAAATTCTGCCTTCCTGCCAAAATCTTCTTCTATCTTTATTCAATTGTGGGACGCAATGAGGTTGGTTAATTTGTTTTTTAATATAATTAAAATTAATTAAATTTAATTCAGTTTCATTTCATTCTCTACATTTCCCAAATGTACAATGCCTCGGCCGCCGTTTATTGTGCTCATTAGTAAGTGAAATATCAATGACTTTTTGTTAGTAATTAATGTTCATTTATTTTCAGTTGCAAAAGATTTCTTCAGGCGCGGGCGCTCAATTTTCGTAAACAGTTCTTCATTATCATCGGCGTTTTGTTTTTGAATGCAGCAATCTCGATTCAATTGATGTATGCCAGCAATCATAGTTATCCGGGAGCAAAAGCGTTGGTCGAATTGCAGGTCAGTGAATTTTAATATTTTTAATTTTTTATTAAATTTATCATTTTTTGCAGTCCAAAGAACATTATTCACGCGATAAACCAATCAACATCCACATGGACAAATATTGCGCCGAGACGGGAATTACCAGATTTGTGCAATTTTACGACAATTGGACGTGAGTTTAAATTAAACCAAATTTCAATATTAACATTTTTTCAAATTTCAGATATAACAAAACGGAGAATTTGCAGCCGGCTGATGCGTTCCAATTCGACTACATTCTCATTGGGTCAACGAACAAGGACAAACTTATTGAAGATTTTGCAAAGGCCAATTTGTCATTTCCGTTTGCTGATTATTTTTCAATAGAAGCATATCATCAGGTTAGCCCATTTTCAATTTAATTTAGAGTGGAAAACATTTTTTTAATTTTCAGATTCAATGGCGCCTCACTTTTCATTATTATTGGATTCCACTGTACAAGCCAGAAGTTCATTATGAAAGAGCAATTGTCATGAAGAAAAAGAATTGATGATGAAATGAATGAATATTATTTATTGTTTTGTTTGTTGTATATTTCTTTGCCTTATTATTGTCCCAATATTATTTATTGTTTGTTGTATATTATTTCTTCGTTTTGTTTTGTTAATAAATAAATATTAAATTAGTATAAAGATTTTAAACAATTGTATTATTTAGCTTTATCCCGAAAATTAAAATACGATAGTACAATTATATTCACATTTAGGGTTGTTGTCGGTTTATATTATAAAGGTATCGTTTTTAAAATGGAATCAGGGAGGGTTAGGCGAACTTGAAAAAATTTTATAAAAGAAAACGAAAAAAATTTGCAAATTTCGTGAAATGAATGAAATACAAATAACCCTTCGAATTCTCTTTTCCTTCCTTTATCTTCAATGCGTGAACTTCTTCATTTTTGATATTTGCCGGTTGCTGAGTGCTGATGCTGATGCCATGGATTCAGATTGGACAAGAGGATACAGGATACGGTACGGAGGATGATGATGGATGGTCTACAAGCCCTGAGGGCTGAACAACTAAGAAAAATTGGTGAATCTGTGTTTCATCTATTAAAAATTTTGTTTTATTTGCTTTTGCTTCAATCACAAAAAATCAGTTCGTTCGATTTTTGATTAGGTTAACTTCGAAAATTTAGAAAATTGTTGATGAGTTTAAAAACAGTATTTGTACTTTATCAATTAAGTATTTGTACTTTATCAATTATTCAGAAAGTAAAGTTTTATACAATGCAAATTAAAAATGGAACATTTTTTGGCACACTTTGATTGTCAAAATGTGTTCGAAACCAATTTAATTCTTCTCACATCTATTTTATTCTCTCCCACTTAAGCCATTGCCGATCTCTTCTGCTGTTGCTGCGATTGTCCATTTGTCATTGTCAATGGGGTATTGTTGACATTGCCAATTTGCTTTACCAATGGCAATTTGTATTTGATCATTTCGCAGGCCAATTCGAATAAATATTCATAGCATTCCAACCTGCCAATAAATTTTAACATTTTTGAGAATTTGAATTGAAATTTTTTACATCAATTTTGTGCTTTGCCAAGAATGGGAGCCAAAAACGAAGAAACCATGACCGCGAACAAGAATGGCCGATACCTCCGGGTATTTTTCCAATGTGCGCAAAAGGACGGGCTGAAAATTTTAATTCCAAAAAATTATACAAAATTTCAATGGCCTACACTCAAAATGGCCTCATTCAGCTCGGATTCAATGATTGGCACGAAAACGCGATCAATGTTATCCAATCGACGGCCGGTCAGTCGATTCTCGATGCCTTGGATCATTTCTTGATTGTTCATCGCAAAATGGTCGCCCTTGATTAGCATTGTCAGCAAATTTGCATATTTTGAATGAGTGTGGATGACACATTTTGAGTCTGAAAATGAATGAATCAACGATTAGGAAATTGAATTCAATTAATTTGGAATTCAGAAATATGCTTTTGTACCAATTTTTGACCACGAAAACCAATTTGTGTGCGAATTTTTTGAGACTGACCTGTGTTGAAAAGCAGTCCAAATGTGGCACTTGGCACGGATGCGATGTTGGATGGCCGTTTCAAAATTTTGCCATCATTTGCGTCAATCACAAACAGTTCTTTCCTAGAAATTCAAAAATTCACATTCTAAACTTTAGTCAATTTTAATTTTCTTAATTTTCCAATTTTGAATCTCAGAAATTCCCCATAAATTTTGCTACTTTTGCTTACTCGCTCAATTTCTCCTTTTGAACGGATGTTGATGAAGCATAAATGACATCACCACAAATGGCTGCCATTCCGCCTAAAAAATTCAAATTTAACTAATCAAATTTGATCCCAGAACAAACCGCCATTGTCGCGCATCCAACCAAGTGAATAGAAATGGCGGATCAATTCTGCCAAACGGGAGGGAGTGATTGGCTCATCTTGCTGAAATTGAGTGAATGAATTGAATAGCCCTTCAGCAAAAATCTTCCCCAATTTGATGAGAATGGACTACCGTATTTCCTAATATTCCCCCACCCCTCCCCCTTTCTAGTAGAATTCTTCATTGGAAAAGAGTCTCTAAATAATATCCCGTAGTCACTATTATACGATATATTTGATTGCTAAAAAGGTTCCAATTTTTTGAAACCTAATTCTAAATTCTAATCCCTCATCCAGCCATGCTTGGATCTTTTTTATTCCAATTTCCTTTCATGGAGAATATTCCTATTCTAATTATAATTAATTTAAATAAATGCTTATTTTTGTTTTAATCCATGAGAAAAATATTTAATAAATTCTTCCCCCGGACTATATTTTTTAGAAAATTAGCCAAATTCTCAACAAAAAATTAAATGAAAAATTTTGATTATAAATATTCAAAAATTTTACTTTTGATTTTAATCCTTGAGAAAAATATTTAATGAATTAATCCCAAACATAGTTTCTATTTTGGCTATATTTTTCTTTTGAATAAATTCTCCCAAATAAAATTGAAAAATTTCTAACATAAATTTTGAAAATTTGCTCAATGAACCCTCAAATATTCCCAGGCATCAATCACTCACATCATTGATCAAATCGTGCATTTTTTTTGTCGTTTTTAATAAATAAAAACAAGTCAATTTGAGTTAGTTGGTAAGCACACAAATAAAATATTAGGAAATGGCGAGAAGAGAGTGAAATTGACCGCCGAATAAATATTTAGATGCTTTGGCTGGCAACTATATTGAATGGAACCAATGGAATTGGGCCAGCCTCCTTTTATTTGGGTCCTTTATCAAAACCATCCATTCTTGGGTTTAGCATGGTCCCCGAGGAATTTGGGGACGATCAAGTGACGGAGAGATTATTGGGAATGGAGAAAAAACGAAAAGGAATTGTGATGATAAGCTGCCCATAATTCACTGCTTTTTCTATTCTACTTTATGTTCGTTCGAATAAAATGAGGAACATCAAAAAAGATGGTCCATTTTCGATGTGAAGGGGGACAAGTACATTTAGGCGAGATTAACGAAAATGAAAATTGGAAAAAACTACACTGAATTTCCATTCATTTTTACAAAATGTAAAAAAATCACCAAAAGTTGCAAAATTAGAAAAAAATATATTAAATTTGAATAATTGAGAGGTAGTTTTTTAAAGTCATATTCATATGTATTTCATCAATTTTTTTTAAATCTCATTGTTGCGTTCACCATTCCATTTCCATCCAAATATTTTTTTGATTAAATTGTTAAGTTTCTTGCCTAAATTCCTTCCAATAAATTCAATGCTTTTCCCCTTCCAAAAATATATAAAAATTTGAATAATTAAAAAATATTAGAATACTCGAAAAAACATAAAAAGGATCTCCGGACGAACATAACACATTTGGAAAAGAAAAAACAATAATTTGGGAACAACGAAACCCTCAAATGTCATATGCATTTCACTGATTTGTTTATTCCTTTGCTTCGTTCACCGTTCCATTTCCATCCAAATATTTTTTTGATTAAATTGTTCTCTTGCCTAAATTCCTTCCAATAAATTCAATGCTTTTCCCTTATCCAAGATTATTATTTATCGCATGATTATTGCCCCCCCCCCCCCCCCTCCGCCGTTCATTTAGGGCCAAAGCCGATTAAATGTACTCAACAATGGAATGCAAAAATGTGAGGTAAAAGATTAGAGCATCATCGGTTTTTGTTGGACGAATTTTGCAGAAAATTGGGCCTTGTCCCATTTGAGGCCAAAAGCGATGGATTATAAAATGAGGGGAATGACCAAAATATAAAACATATGATCAACCGTTGATTGAGTATTGCTGAAATTCAACAATTCATTTTTGGCTTGAATAAAACACAAATTTAAGAGCCTTAAGAGAAGTTTTATGGCCAGAAAATAGAAATTTTTATAAATTGATAAAATCACATAATGGGCGATAAAATTATGGAATGGAACATTTATTGCTTTCTTCTGGATGCAAATTGACAAAAAATACGATAAGAAAAAGTGTATGCAATTGAATTTAGCTGTTTATTTGAATTTAAAATTCGAATTTAGGCAAAAATAGAACTTGATTCTTTATTTAATGATTCAAAATAATAAATGGTCTCATAGTTTGATTAATTAGGCCAGAAACAAAGAAAAGAATGCTTGTAAAAAATGTATTTGGATTTTGGAAACAGTTTAAAATTTAAAAAATGAACAAAGAAAAACATTTAAAAATGTTCATGCATGACCATGACCACATTTCTCCTATATTTTTTCATCGTTCATTGTTCACAAATTTATGGATGAATTTGAAGAACGGTGTTAGCAAATGAAGATGGATTGGGGACCAATTTGTTGCTGATTGGATTGGGATTGGGGGAAAGCAGCAATTTGGGTTCGTTTTTTGCGGGTCGTCGACCCGTCATTAAACTAAAATATAAAAGGGGCGCAAAAAGGCCTCAAGGAAATTGCGTCAATCGCGATCGTGATGAAAGGGAAGAATAGGACAACATTCCCCTTTCATACCCAATAAACATATTTCCGTTCATTTTCACCACTTTCCTTTCTTCTCCTTTTAATTTTTCACGCGCCCCAAGGTTGTGGCGGCTGGCCCAAAAAATCGCATTCAACAACCTCCTCCCTCCTTTCGTCCTTTCCATTTTTGTTTTTAACACAAAAATGTTTCCCTCATCTTTAAATGGCCAATCTTCTCAACGACTACATCCTCTCCCAATTTCCCTCATTTTGGCCACTTTCCTATTCCTTGCCTTAATGCCTGAACAAGCCCACTCAAATTGGTTCACGTCGATGATTTGTTGTGACAAAGGCTCATTCCTCAACAGTGGATGTTTGACATGCCAACTCAAAAGGGTGGGCGGCACCGCGCATAGCAGTGGCAGTGGAGGCGGCCGAGGAAGGGGTCGACGGCACACAAAAAACATTGAAATTGGTGGAAACGATGAATTTGAAGAATTTGAAATGAACAAAAATGAGAGACAAAAAAGGCACATTTTTGGTGATGATTGTGAGCGGCAATTGTGGTGATTTTTGATGATTTTATGTATATTTTTGAATTAAAAATGAATAAATTGAATAAATTTGTTCAATGAACAAACAATTTAATCAATTTTTGATAAATTCATGTATAATATTAAAGAATTCTTTGCAATTAGCAAATGGGTAATATTTAAAATGTAGAAAAAACTATTACATTACAAATATCCGAAGACATCCAAATCATATACTCAATCGAGAGATCCTGAACCGATTTTCGTTTTTGGTTTAAAATTAAGTTTGAATTGGTTAACCTATTCAAAATCACAGTTAAATGATGCTTCTTGAAAATTCTATCTATTTAATATATGATTTAGAGATCTAGAACAAACCACTGAACCGTTTCAATCTTTTCAACCTTTTCAATATATTTTTTACAAATTCAAAGGTATCTAATAGCAAATTGGACAATAAGGTTGCCTTATTAAATGGCAGAATCTGGAAAGTACGGTCTTGTCAATCAAAATAAAATAATAATTGAGACAACCCCGAGGCAAAATCATTTCACTTCAAGATGGCAATTAAATAAAAAAATAATTATAAAAATTTCCATTTTTATTCCATTAAAAATTGCAATAAAATTTGTACAAAAAATGTTTAAAAAATCACCCAAAAATCATGCCTTCCTTCCAGCACTGATTTTCTCAAGGATTCTTTGCCTTTCCTCCTCCGCCTTCATCATTTGGGTCATTCGCATTACCTTCGAAAATTGTGGATTCAAACATTCAAAAATGGTCCACAATAATCGTTCTTTTGGGATTCCCATTTCGGTGGCACAAATTGCCATCGCCGTCTGCGATCCGCCCTCATTTTCATATTCATCCGGGCTCATTGGAGGATGGCTGGCATCGCAGAGATGAAGGCAATTTTTACTAATAAATTTAAGGGAATCGCAAATAAAAATTTTGAATTTTTCAATTTTATTTTCAATTTAATTTTCCATTGTTTTATTGTGTTTGAATGTTTTCTTCTTTTGCTTTGAGCTCTAATTTTGGGTCATTTTCCATAGATTAAGCCAAGCCAAAATCGATTTTACAAAAGTTTCTGTTTTAAAATCCGATTTTTGGTTTTCGAAAAATGCCAATTTTCGTTTTCTTCTATTTTAGTTTTAAATAGCAAAATTTCTCAAATTCCGGCTTTAAATTTCATCGATTTTCTAAAACCGATTAACCTCATATTATGCTCACCGTATTCCTCTTGCATGGCAACAATCGCTCACATCCCTCTGCTCTCCAATACACTCAAAAATCATTCGATACATGAACACCGTGGAGGAATGGTCGGTTGGGTCCGGCAATGATGTGCAATTGTAGAGATGCCTAAAATCAATATACCATATTTTTCTATTATAATTCCAATTCTTATTAGCTCCCTTTCTAATAATAGCCCACTCTAGAGACTCTAAAAAATAATAGCCCCTGGGATTTTAATAAAAAAAATGGTAATAAAATGACATAAAAGTGGAAAAAATCTGACCGATATCCGGTCTGGCTAAGCAGCTGTTCACAGCATGGAATCGATTTTGAATGGAACCAATAGGCCAAATCGAGGATGAAACGCACATCTATTCCAGGGATTTGGCCCCGCAATGCCCTTTGCAGGAATCGTTGGTCGAAAACATTGGTCCGGTCAATGACACGCAACTCTCGTAGTCGATGATCTGCGGATGGGTTGGCCAAAGTGCTTATGAGTAGGGATTGAAGACAGAAGAATGGGGCAAAATTGAAGAAAAAGATAAATTGACAAGAATTTAACATTTTTTTGGAAAATTAGACAAGAAGAACTTCTAAAAATGGAAAAAAGATAGGTGGGGGTTGACGTAGTTTAATTAATTTCAAAGGGACACTGATTTGTAATGAACCTTTTAATTTTGTTTGATGGCAAAATTTAAAGTGAAATATTGCGGGGGAGGAATTGTCAGGTAAATTGAGAAGGTGGCTGATTGAGAATGGCGATGTTGCACTTTTTTGGGATAATAAATTCGAAAACGTCACAATGGAATTTAAATTGGCGAAAAACAAATTAAATTAACGCAGATCCCCTAATTTGGTTTCGTACCAGTCAGTGTAAAATGAATTTAAAATTTCCGAAATTTTTTGCTTTTTTTTCAATTGATTTTCAATTATTTTATTCATATTTCCTAGTATTTTCATTTGAATTTTTTATATCTTTATTCTTTAAATACAGTAAAAAAAACAAAATTATTATTTTCATTATTTACAACAAAATTTAATTACATAAAATATGTGAATATTTTAATTAAAATTCGGTCAAACTGAATCGGCCTTGTTTCGGAATTCTTGCTCCCAAAATTTGTTCAGCACTTTGAAATATTCCTCCTTATTCTTTTGTTGGCCAATTGGGCCATTTGGCCATACCACACTGGTCGTTGTTGGCTTTACAGAGCCTTTTCGACCCAGAAAAGTGTTCCGAGCGCGTAATAGGCCCAAAGTTGCACTGCGGTATAAAATTGGATGGGAGCTGAAATTGGTGGCAGGTAATTGAGAGAGAAAAGTTGATAAATATTGGATAAATAATTCTTAAAAAAGTAGAAACTAAATAATTTTATTAAATGCCACTTTATATTTTGGTTCAAAACCAATTTAAACCCAATTCTTTTTTTTGGAATTGTCCCATGAAAAAGTTAAATTTATAAAATGTTAAAATTTATTATATATTTTCATGAACCTTTTTTATAAATTGCCGTAAATATTCTATTAAAATCCCATCTCTAATAATTCCTCATTCTCGACTTTAGGGACCTATAGGTACTGACAGAATGAATTTTAAAATTTCTTATTGCATTTTCTTAGTTCCCTAAAGCTCTACAAAATCCAAAATAATTTGTTTAAAAATGTCCAAAATTAAGGAGTTAGAGCCCCAAATTTCTTAGGGGATTGAAAAATAACTCCTCGGTGCTTTAAAAGAGCATTTATGGTAATTAAAAAACATACACAATTGTTGCGATCAACATGGCCAAAGTAAGGATTGAGGCATTGAAGAATCCCAGCGTATTTGTGTCCACAAGAAATTGAGCAGTTGGATTGGAAAATAATTTGAATATTTGGCCCATTTGAATGGCAGAATTATTCAAATTCGAGAGTGAATGCAGCGCCAAAATGGGCAACAATTGGCGGGTGGTGCGAATATTCTCGAGTAATTGGTATCGTTCCGATAAATTATGCACATTTTGGCGTTGACCAGTCTCCGCGAAACGACGGCGATTGTAGCGAACCAAAAGGGCAAGGACCTGAGGAATTGTATAAGATTAATAATTAAAGGAATTCATAGAAGAATTGAATGAGAAAACCGGTCAAAAATTACTTTTAAACATTAATAAATTGTGGCTTCTCAAAAGGATAAGACCCCACTTTGTCGCCATTTATAATGACTAATTAAGTACTAAACCAATTTTGATGATTTTAATAATAAATTAAAGAGCAGTTTTTTGGCTATTAAAAGATAATAATTTTATTTAAATTAGTTCAAAAATGAAAGTAAAATTCACCAATCCATAGTATAGGTCATTTAAAAGGGATTAATATCAAAATTTATCTAAATCAATTAAAAAAATTAATATATCATAATTTGATAAAAAAATATTAAAATTGGATGGACGCTTGCTGGGTTATTATTATAAATGGTTGAAATTTGCCTGCGGTCAAGTTGTGATGTTCCCCTTTTCAAAGAGGGATTGGATGATACGGTACCATTGATACAGTACTAGCACTTGTTTTTGACATATATCTTACTGAAGTAATAGCTAATTTTAGGTTAATATAATTTGAAAACCCAAAGTACCCAATATAATTTGGCATTAAATTTTTATGAAATTCACTTTTAAAAATATACAATGAATTTGAGGTATAAAATTGAATTTTTTGGAGGAAAAGCTGCCCTTTAAAGGATGTTTTTCAAATTTTTAATAAAATTAAATAAGCAATTTTGTAAAAAAAAATTATTAAACTTTTTGAATAGCATATTCCGAATTGGTTATTTCCAATTTGAGCTATGGGCCCAAAGGATAGTCCAGATAAAATCGATTTATTTCGTTCAAAAATATTAACTCAAATAATAAACTTACAATGAATTCGAAAATGTTGAAGAATAATGTGGCCTGACCAGTGGCCAAATTTATGGTCGAAGTCAGTGGGAAGAAGTTTTTCTGCTCTTGGCCAGGCAATTTCACATCCAACCCATTCCAAATTGCCAAAAGGAGCTGCAAAAATTAATCACATTATTTATTCAATTATTTTAAAATTTTACTAATGGAACGGCCCAAAGTGGACTGAACCATCGGAATCGCCGTTTCCATTCATAATTTCGCACATAAATTGTGGCCAAAACACGTTCAGCCAAAATGACATGGCCCAGGAAATTGCGGAAAAACACCGTTGAAAGTAGACCAAATTGCAGAGGAGGCAAATTGGCCTCACTCCAAAATGGATTTTGGACGGCAAATTTAATGGAAATTGCGGGAATTCGAAGGGAGGAACGGATGAGAATGGCCACCGTTTGGGAGAGGAGAACAAATTTGAGGTTGGGATGGAGCACACTGGTTCGAATCTGCAAAAAGAATTAAATGAATTTTATTATTATTTTTTGGCATTATCCATAAATGTGCCTACTGGAAATTTCAAGTCAATTTTCAATGGCAATGGCAAATCGTTCCCAGAATTTTAGCCGAATTATGGCAAAAATTATGAAGAATTTAGCAATGAAATTACTAAAAATAATTCAGCTTAGGCTAATAAGGAATCGACTGCATTTTGGCTGTACCGAAACAATAATACCAAACAATTTTCCTTTCGCATCTTTCCCTATTTGCTCATTTCACCTAAAAGGTCGTTTAAGACATTTCAACCAAACCATGTTTTTTTGCTAGTTTAATTATGTTTTGAAAGAGAAGTTTAAATTAAGGTTTTTTCAATATTTTGAACTTAAAATTTTTTTATTTAATCCCTATAAATTGGCAAAACCCGGTTTAGATTAAAATGTTATAAACGGCCTTTTTCGGTGAAACCCACTAATATCATATTTTGCCCATTCATACATAATTAATTAATTTTACAAACCAAAAGGGAAAGAGAAAAAATGGCCACCGGAAGGGCCAACAAATGGACGCACATTTCCAGGCCGAAAAGCCAACGGGCAATGTCCATTTGTTCAATGGTGGGCGTAACACTTTGTACAGGGCCAGGGGCATTATTCATTGGAGGAGGAGGAATAATATATGGAATTGAAAGTGAAATGCACTAAAAATAAAAATGTTAGCAAAAATTAATTTGTAAATTAATTTCGGAATTGGTAATTGAGAGGAATGCCAAAAATGGTCACTATAAAAAGCAAATCCGCATGATTTTGACTGAATTTTGCTCCTAATCAAATTATTTTATGATTCCATTTTATTCGAACACAGCCTTGTCACACTGTTTATAATATCTCATAATTGAACCTTTTTTGCATTAAAGAGCAGACTTTTGACTATTTAATAATATTAATTTTTATTTAAATTTGTTTAGATTTGATGAAGTTTTAATTTAAAAAACCATTGAAAATTCCGATAATAATTATTAATGACATAACTCCATAATTTCTGAATCAATTTAATTAAAAATTAATTCAATTAAATAGATAAAAGACACTGCTCTTTAATTTGATACTAAAATCATCAAAATTGATTTCTTGATGAATTATTATGAATGGTGGCAAATTGTTCGGCGTCAAGTTGAGATGTACCCAATTTTACTGATAGGCAGAAAAAATTATTAATTTAAAAATTATATATATTTGAGAATATTTAAAAGTATCATTTTCCCTTCTAAATGGCCAAATTTGCTAATCAAAATGAAAATGATCCCCCAAAAGACAAATTTAATAAATTTAATTCATTGGACACATGAAAAGAATATCTAATATTGAATGAATGGTACCAAAATGGAATAAAATGGCAAAAATGGGGCAGAGCAAAAATTGGAAATGAAAATTCAATTAAATGAGCGACCGAGAATTTTTTTTTTTGGATTGCCATTTGCGCAATATAAATGATAACTCTTTTTTGGGGGGACAATTGTGGTCACGCAAATGCGGGGAAATGGACGAATTTTTACAAAGTCAGAAAGAAGCAGGTGGAAGGAGCCAAAAATGGGCAAAATAGGAAAAAAAAGGTACATTCGAAAATGAATGTGATTTTGCGTGTCCCAATAATAATTTCAATCGTTTTATTTCCGTGAATTAACGGCCAAATGTTATATATTAATTTTGGGCCAAATTTATGTTATTTATATATTAAATTTGTGAAGGTTAACATTTGAAGCCAGTTCTCAAATGTGAATTTGGAACAAATTAAATTAAAATGATGGAATACTTAAATCTTTGTAGCCAAAAATTTCGAATTTTAAACAAATTTTTGTAATAATAAAATGAACTGAATTTTGTGGTCAAAATTAAGAATTTGAATTTGGTATAGAAAAATATTTATTTTTGCCTCCTAATTTATACGAATTTTGGAAGTTAAAATTTTACAAAATATATTTTATTTTTAGTTTAATAAATGGACAAATAACTTATGGCCAAATGAACTAATGGTTCATTTATTTAATTTTGTAAATTTCTGCACTATTGCTCTCCAAATTCATTGAATTTAATTAATTATTGACAAATTCCATTTAAGTAAATTCTAAAAATTAATTTATCGTTCAATTTTATTGGAACGCAGATTGTCAAAAATAGAAAATGCAAATGCATTCATTCATTTATTCGGCTTTCTTCTCGAAAATAACATTTATTCAATTGCCCCAAAGTGCATCATAGAATGTTATGCAAAGAGGCGGCCACCAAATTGATATCCGAACGAAGCTGAAAAATAAAATAAAATACAGGTTGGAAAAAGCATCAAAAGCATCTGCCACCGGAGAAAAAGCAGAAAATGAATCTATTGAATATGTAATTCCCTAGGAAACAAAAACCGATGAGGGCAATGAATGGCCATTGGCCAATTAATTATATATTTACTAAACTCTATACTCTAATCATAATCATTAGTCATGGATGGGTTTGTTTTTTTTTCCTTTTAGACCTAAAAATAACATAAAAACATTTACAGTAATTTTGTTCCTCTTTCCTTCTGTAATTATCGAATGAAAAAGCAGAAACAAAAATAGATATTAAAATTGGAGTTGAGTTTTTCATAGAATTATTAAGTCCAAAAATAAGAAAATTAAAAAAAATTGGTTTGTTCATTCCCTTTCATTTCTAAAATACACTTTCAGCATTTTCTTTTAATTAGGGCAAATAAATCCTATGCCATGTGTTTTACTAACTTTCCGTGTTCATTATCAGATGTTTCCGATAAATTTCCGACAATTTTCATTTCGGTTCGTCATTTGACTTCTGAATTTTTTTTTTGATGGAATTGGTGAATACCAGGAAATTAATTTTAGGACAACTTTAGGTATAAAATGTTTATATTCCCGGAGGCAATTATCGGAAATCTGAAAATTATAGACCCCAAGATTGTATTTTAAAAACCAATATGAGACAAGGAAATGAATGACTGACCGAATTAACAGCCAACATCAACGAGCGTTTGTTGTTCAACACTTCCACACTTTCCGTGTACGGATTGTAGCGAACAACGAATGGGCGATTCATGTTGGAAGTGAAAGTGCTGAGCAGTTAAAGGGAATTGGGACAAATTATTTTGGGGGAAATGATGGAGGAAATAATAGCCAAATCCAAAAATGGAAATGCCCAAAAATAGTCAAAGAAATACCGAAGTTTTTGCTGGGCTTCCTCAAAATTGCGTGTGAAAAAGTAGGCAGTTTGAAACGTGGTGATCAGGCATTCCTGGAATTTTGCAAAATTGAATAAAAATTTTATATAATTCTAATAGTTAATTCAATTTATTAGTCTTATCGAAGTCGATATCGATACTATACACAATGCACAATCAAAGTAAAGATAAAGTCTCATTATAATTTCAGAGAAAATATTTGCCCATCAAAAAAGGCTCATTCAATGTAATTTTACCTCAGTGAGCAATCTCAAAGAAGGAATTTGTGGAATTAATTAAATTGCAAAAAATAGGTATGCTAAAAGCTAAATTAAAAGAAGAATTAGGATTAGTTTGATTTAATGAGAGAGGGGTACGGTATGCTTAATATTCGGAACTAAAAATCAGAATGAGAATATATGAAAACACAAAAAATCAGAATAAATTAAATACAAAAAATCAGAATTAATAGAAAACGCAAAAAATCAGAATTAATCGAAAACACAAAAAATTAGAATTAATCGAAAACACAAAAAATCAGAATTAATCGAAAACACAAAAAATTAGAATTAATCGAAAACACAAAAAATCAGAATTAATCGAAAACACAAAAAATCAGAATAGAAGAAAACACAAAAAATCAGAATAAATGAATACACAAAAAATCAGAATAGAAGAAAACACAAAAAATCAGAATAGAAGAAAACACAAAAAATCAGAATTAATCGAAAACACAAAAAATCAGAATTAATCGAAAACACAAAAAATCAGAATTAATCGAAAATACAAAAAATCAGAATAAATGAAAACACAAAGAATCAGAATAAATGAAAACACAAAAAATCAGCATAAATGAAATACAAAAAATCAGAATTAATAGAAAACGCAAAAAATCAGAATTAATTGAAAACACAAAAAATCAGAATAGAAGAAAACACAAAAAATCAGAATAGAAGAAAACACGAAAAATCAGAATTAATCGAAAACACAAAAAATCAGAATAAATGAAAACACAAAAAATCAGAATAGAAGAAAACACAAAAAATCAGAATAGAGAAAACACAAAAAATCAGAATTAATCGAAAACACAAAAAATCAGAATTAATCGAAAACACAAAGAATCAGAATAAATGAAAACACAAAAAATCAGCATAAATGAAATACAAAAAATCAGAATTAATAGAAAACGCAAAAAATCAGAATTAATTGAAAACACAAAAAATCAGAATAGAAGAAAACACAAAAAATCAGAATAGAAGAAAACACAAAAAATCAGAATTAATCGAAAACACAAAAAATCAGAATAAATGAAAACACAAAAAATCAGAATAGAAGAAAACACAAAAAATCAGAATAGAGAAAACACAAAAAATCAGAATTAATCGAAAACACAAAAAATCAGAATTAATCGAAAACACAAAAAATCAGAATTAATCGAAAACACAAAAAATCAGAATTAATCGAAAACACAAAAAATCAGAATAGAAGAAAACACAAAAAATCAGAATAAATGAAAACACAAAAAATCAGAATAGAAGAAAACACAAAAAATCAGAATTAATCGAAAACACAAAAAATCAGAATTAATCGAAAACACAAAAAATCAGAATAAAAGAAAACACAAAAAATCAGAATTAATCGAAAACACAAAAAATCAGAATTAATCAAAAACACAAAAAATCAGAATTAATCAAAAACACAAAAAATCAGAATTAATCGAAAACACAAAAAATCAGAATTAATCAAAACACAAAAAATCAGAATAAATTAAAAAAATTAAAATACAAAAAATCAGAATAAATGAAAACACAAAAAATCAGAATTCTTTCTGGAATACCGTATCTTTCTCTCTACAAATTAAACTATTAATCTTCTTTTCCTTTATCTCTCAAAAATTCAACAAATTAGCATTTTTGGAAATCCACCCGGCATCATATTTACCTGCTGAACGACTCGATCAGGATCAAAACGCAGAATTTCTGGATTTCCCTCGATTGCATGCTAAAAATGGGAAATTTTCTTACCTAATATTCTTTTTTAAACTTGAAGTTCGCCGGCACTCGAAAGTAATCCTATTGAAATTGATGAATCTTTCCACTAGATATTCTCCGTTTTTAACAACCCACCGGCTCCATAAATTTTGTATTTTGATTTTTCAACAGTGCATCCATTCAAAGCTGTCCCTTCCTTTTCTTTGGCCGTTCGTTCCGCCGAACATAGGCCAAATTCAATAGAAAAGAAGTAAAGCTAATGGATAAAATAATAAATAAATTTTTTTCCTTTTAAATTTATGTAATAAAATTGGTTCTAGACAATTTTCAATTACGAAAACTCACAGTTGCCAATTTCCTCAAATCATCTTCGGAAGCACCCAAAGAAGCCTGAAATGTGGGAAATCTCACAATCAATTAATTTTTGGCATCACTAAACCAGGCCAATTTCCTGTGAAAATTGGGCAAAATCTGCCAAAATTGGTTAAATGAAAGCGAAATATATATAAATTAAATGCCTGGATCGGCAAAAAGTGCCATATGGCCCATCAATTCATGGACAGTATCGGGCTCGGGTGTGTAGAATGGATCGGCATGATGGCGAATATATTGGGTGCAATTGAACACACGGACTATTATTATAATAAAATATTAATGAGAAAAAATATTATTTTAATTCAATGATAAATTAAATAAATGAATGTGACCTGTGGCAATCATCATTAAATTAAAATTTCATTTAATGCCTCAATAATATAGGTAAATTCTAATTTCTAAGGAATTTTTAATAATAAAAATAATCCCATATGACTCCTATTTGAATTAGAAATGATATTCTATCTAAATATATGTTCAAAAGATGTTAAACATTTTCATAAACTAATGCAGAATATTTGTTACAAAAATTGCCATTTTTCTTAGTTTTCCTCTTATCAATTACGAATTTCCTTTGGACTTGTAAATATTATCAAAAATAAATTAATCTCAAGTATATTTCGCTTGTAATTAGCATAAACGTACAAGCCAATCCGGCCAGAAAATCGCGGGCACTCAAATAGCCGGCCACTGGACGAACTCGAAAACCAGTTTTGGCTGAAAAAATTTCACAAAAATTATTCAATAAATTTCAATGAAAATTTCCATTCTTTTTCCTATTTCCTTCCCTCCAAAAATAACCGGTTGAATTCCTTTATTCCCCAACAAGTCTCCCATTCCACATTTTTTCATTTCTTCAAAATAAGAAAAAGGCCACAAAAAAATGTTGGAAAAAATCAATTTTTTGTCAATTCCCTCATTGCCACCAGCCGCTTTCCCACTCTTCTTCGTCCTTTTTGGCTTGGCCATTTTTGCGATTTACAGTAAATTAATAAATTTGGACATTTTCAAATGATATTTTAGTTTTGCACACACTCAATTTGGTCAATTTTCGAACAATTTTATCGGCAGAAAGGAATGCAGCAATTAATACAAAAAAGAAGGAATAATTTTGGCCAAAATGATTTATTTTCCATTAAAACTGCCCAGAAAATTATTTATTACTTATTTTCCAAATTAATTCAGAAATTTCCTTTAAATTTCTTAAAAATTAAAATAATTTTTTCCAATAAAATTGCCCAAAAAATTATTAATTATTTATTTTTTTATAAGCCTTCTGCCCTTCTTTTCCCTCTTATTAGTTAAATATGACAAATTTTCCATTTTGACTTGCCTTTGAGGAATTTGCTAACATCCTCCAATTGTGGAATATTCTCTTCCCCATAGCCACAATGCCGTTCCAGCAATTCGAAATTGTCCAGGAATTCGGGGCATGCATGCTTCCGATGCAAATCACGCAATTTTCGATAAATTGTTTTCCTTTTATTTAATCACTTCATTAATAAAATGAATCCAATTACCAAGTTTTCTTCTCCGTTTCTGTGAATTCCACACGTGGAATTGGTTCACCCCTGTTTTTTTGGATGTGGATTATTCCCCAATTGGCCCCTTCCCCCTCAAAGCTAACATTTTATAATTCATGGCTAATTCCGCAAACATCATTCGCCTTTGCCTGTATTCAGTGTCTTTGAAGCCCTAGAAGAAAATGAATTTTATTAAAATGGAGAGGCCACTTTGCGCCGTTTATAATAACTCATTAAGAACTGAACCAATTGTGATAATTTTAGTATCAAATTAAAGAGTAAACTTTTGGTATCAAATGATATTAATTTTATTAATATTGGTTCAGAAATAGTGGAATTATGACTAAAAAAACATTTAAAAATTCGCTAATCAATAGTATAGGACATTTTAAATGGTTTTTTTTTTGGGAAAACTCCATCAATTCTGAATCAATTTAAATAAAATAAAATATCAATTGATAGGAAAAAATCTGTCTGCTATTTAATTTTCTACTAAAATCACCAAAATTTATATAAAATTTGTTGAATTATTATAAACGACGCCAAGTTGGGGTTCCCATATTAAAATATGTTTTCCTATTAATTATATTTCTGACCGGATGGTCCGCATCCAATCCGGCTCCATACATAATCACACGCTTCGAACAAATGTCTAAATCATAGATGGATTTGGGAAACCATGGGGCACCGGAGAGGGCATCTATGCCGTATAAAATTTATTTAAATTTCAAAATGTTCCTAAATTCAAAACCAGCCGATCCAGGATCCGATGGCTCAACGGCACCTATTAAAAAATTCATTTTAATATTTGAAATACAATGCCCGACGAAAATAATAATTTTCAGTTTATTTTAACCCATTAACTCAAAAAAAAACCCTTTGGTGCCAATGTTCGAGTCAATTCGCGCACTTGGAATCCGGCCCTTTGGATGGCCAGAATTGTTTCATTGGCTCGTTGGGCCGAATCCAGTTCCAATTCCAGCAAAACTTCCAGCTCATTTTTCTCTCCATCCTTGGGGTCACGTGACTCAAAATGTTTCACATTGGCACCGCGCTTAAATTTTGGAATATTTTAAACAAGAATTTCAGCAAAAGGAATATCAAAAAATTTGTAAAGATTCCATTAAAATTTTTGAATATTATGCCGCATATTGAATATTGTAATGCCATTAATTTGACTTCATTATCAAATAAAAAATAATAATGAAAAATGATTAAATTAAAACATTTCTATTTGGATTTTGAATGTCATATTTTTCTATGAAAAATGTTGAACGAATACTGTAAATACAGTAATCTCCCTTGTCCCTTCTTCTAATTTATAGCTGAAGGCAAAATTACTCCACGATGAAAAATTTATTAGAGCCAATAAAAATTGTACCGGCAAAACGGCCATCATCCTTGTCAATCCTTGGACTCCTTTGGATGAGCGCACAACAATGGTTAGAAGGCTGTAACCTGCTTCCTCTTCCTCCTCCTCTTCGGCACCTTCACGAATGGTCAATTCCTTCTGAATGAATGCATTTTGGAATTATTACAATGAAATTTTTACATTTTTGGGATCATAAATTTGGCCAGCCTTAAATTTAATCTAATTTACCTTTAATTCCAATCCATCGTCGCCCTCGGGAAAGAATGGAATCCCCAAACTTCCGCTTCTTCGAAAACGCCGCTTCAATTCTTCCAGTCGATGTTCACTTCTGTAAATTAAATTTAAGATTTATTATCTTTGATATATAGAATTCCTGGTGAACCACAAATTTTAAATTAAAAATAATAAATAATAAAATTAATTTAAAATTCTGTCAAATTCGATGAAGACAATTGCTGAAATCTATATTACCGTAAATTCTCTATTAAAAGCCCCCTTTGGAATAGCTCCTGGGCTTCTAATAGAGAATTTACGGCAATTACTTTTTTAATATATTCTGCGGCTGACAGGAATAAAAAATAAAATTAATAACCTCAATTTAATTTCTTTTAAATTCTCCAAAAAATGAAAAGTGAATATTTAATCAGTTTAGAATATTGCCAAAATTGTTTCATTCCCTCCCTTAATAAACTTACGTGCTCGATGAAATCGTTCGACGTGCTGGCGTTTTTTGATTATAATAAAGGAATTTCATTCCGGATGCCATTTTTGTCAGTGAATTTATCTGCTTAATTTCCCAATTTTATATTCTCCCAATAATTCTCAATCCAAATATGATGGCTTAAATTTCATTGGGCAAAGCCAAAACCATTTTTGGCACAAAAATAATTGGCCCGAAAAGATTGGCTTGGCCAAATTCACCTTTCCTTACAATTATTTGGCCCATGTGCAAATGCCAATATCCGTTTGGGTTATCCATTTTTGGTGGGCTAATTAAAGAAAGCCGGTTTAGCGGATGGCGTGGCCAATTCACACCCAAAAAAATTGAAGGGAAATATGTGGGCGAATTGTTGAAAGGGCGCGAATGGCGCCATAATCCTCCCATTGAAAAGGCACAAACAAAGGCGCGTGGGAATGTTTTGGCCACTTGGAGAGGAAATGAATGGATTTTTGGGTTGGAATTGTTGGCATCTTTTTGGGGGATTATTTTTTGTGAAAGGAGGCTACTTGAAGGCATTTCCCCTTCTATTATTGTGTTAAATTATTCATCCATCCATTATGAAGGCAGACGACGGCATTTTTATTTGTTTTCAGAGTGATGAAAACAATTTTAGATTCATCAAATTTTCTTTCAATTTTAAAATAATTTAAATTTCATATATGGCTGCCAATTTTTTTTGTCGACTACATTCTTTTGTTGTCAAGTTTATAACGGTTTTGGGAATGATTTTTACCAGGCCAACCAATTAGCATATTTGTAGAGCAAATTGAGACGCGTTGATTCATATATAGTTTGTCTGATTTGGCCTGAAACTAAGTGACTTTTAAACCAAAAGCTTAAAACGTTTTAGATGATTTAACTCATTAAATTTTTAACAAAATCAGACAAACTTTTATATGAATCGACGCGTCCCATTAATGAGGTCTATAATAAAAATGATAAATGATTTGGCAGTAGTGAAAATCATTCTCAAAAGCGTTATAAGCTTGTCGACAAAATAATGCTATTTTGTCAACTAATTTCAATTTCAAGGAAGTGGATTGAGTTTAGTATTTAGTTGGACTG
Source organism: Pratylenchus scribneri (assembly GCA_030063045.1). Classification (NCBI taxonomy): domain Eukaryota; kingdom Metazoa; phylum Nematoda; class Chromadorea; order Rhabditida; family Pratylenchidae; genus Pratylenchus; species Pratylenchus scribneri. The sequence goes on from JAQSEB010000082.1 coordinate 1,301,819, forward strand.
CTGGACTTTATTAATAAATATATTTATCTGCTATTGTATGGAAAAATGCGATAATAGAACTTCGTAAAAATGGGAGAGAAAGTGAATCTTTAGTTGGGAAAAGAGGGGGTTTAAAAAAACAGATTGGGGCAATATTTGATTGACAGGGTGGTGACAGTAAGGCAATTAGGCAAAAAGTGGGAATACAGTAGGATGAATAGAAAAGACTCTTATTAGGATAACACAATATTATTTTCGTTGTCAATTTATTCCATATTCCCGTCAAATATTCCCATTTTATTCTGGCGCATTCTTCTCAAACAATGCCTTCACTGAGCAATTTGCCAATTTAAGTCCACATTGGTCTGCCGGATTTCCTTCAATTCCAACCGCAATACAAGACAATCTCAAATAACGCATGCCGGCTGGATAATCCTTGAATTCATGTTCCACTGGATGCCAGCGCTCAGCTTAATAAATTTAATGTAAAATGCTTTTTTACTTTTTAATGTATGCAAATTCCTATATGGATTTAGAATAATTTAGTGTTTTTAAACGGAATGCAATTTTTTATTTTTTACCCTAATTTTTAACCCCAAAAGTAGTTTTTGACTTCCAAGAAATCAGCAGAAACCGGTTTTAGACGTTATAAACCTTATACAAATATGTAGATCTCATCAAGACGCATATTTTGACATATTTCATAGTTTAAATGGAAAATGAGCGAGTTAAACAGTTTAAGCCATATTTCATTTTTGGTTTTAAACACTTCAAAGCACCCACCATCCCATTCATTGAATCGAAATCGGATTGTTGTGCCAATCCAACGGCCATTCTCATCCATTTCTTCATTTCGTTGTTCTCTTTGATCAGGTGGAAAATCGCCTCGAAAAGCTCTATGGTGATTCCCATCATCAAATTCCCCAAAAATGCTGGCTTCCAGTGCACAAATCATAGTATAATTGTAATGGCAATCCCTGCGATTTTCAATCATTTCACTGACAACAATCGTTGGCCGGAATCTGTCCATGATTTCATCCTTAAATTTAATAACATTAAATATTTTAATTTTTGATTTTAAGTGACATTCTCGTCTTTAAGGAAATTGGCGAATTCTATTCAAAATAACATCATTAATTATGAAAAAGTTAATATTTGTTGTAAAGTAAAGGGTCCCCCCTAGGCCATCACAGGTTTAGGATAAGGGTCATTATGGGATATATTACGGATAAGGTGCGATAAAAATCATCTCACATGGCCACTAAAAACCCAATCCTAAATTCAAAATAGGGACCCTTTCACTTTTAACCTTCTCACAAAAAAAGTAGATCCAAACGAAACAAGTACCAAAAAGTTTACCGTCAATCCTTCATGGGCCAATCTGATGATAATATGCTTTGCAAAACTTCTTTCATGAATGCCAATGCATGCTGGAATCGGTCTCTCAAATCCTGGTGGAATTGCTGGCTCACCATCAACAAACACCGGTGGAATTTCGGTTCGAACATTTTCTCTGAAATAAATGTGATTTTTATTTTTATTTATAGGGGGAATTTATAGAATTTTGGTAAAATGTTAAAGAAAATAAAGCTTTACGCTGTCAATTTCTCCCAATTATTATCATGCCATCGCTTCCATCCGCAATCCAATGTCAGACTTCGCGCATCCAAATCCCATCTGTCCATGATGAAATTCGAATTAAAACAATAGTTGAATGCGATCGATTTGAATGAATCCACGGAAATGCCGGTCAATTTGAATTTGCGCCATTCCAAATGATATCCGTCGTAGTCCATTTTGTCACGCCAAAAGGAGCTTTCCGACAAAATTCGATTCCATTGCGGTGATACCTGGAAAAATTAAGAAAAATACATTTGTTTTAAAAAATTTAATATTGCATTTAATTGAGAATACAATTGTGATTGGAACCTGTGTGCAATTTTTGATCAAATCTTCCACCGGCACTCTCAACAGAATCAATGTCAATCCAGTGTCCGACGCAGCTGACAAATCGATGGCTTTTGCCTTTTTGTCCTTTCGTTTGAATAATTTTGCAAATAATTTATTCATTATTGATCAAAATTCTGCAAAAAATTTGTAAAATCATTATGGTTTTTTAATTGGAATATGTTTATTGGGTCCTGAATTTAGTTTGGAAATTATTTTTCAACATTTTCATTTAGCCCAGAAAAACCTTCCAGAAATTAATTTTTGATTTATTAAAGAAAAAATTTTATGCAAAATAAAATTCTTTGTTATGTGGATGCCTAATTCTCTCAATTTCCTTCATCAAATTGGAATAAAATATAAATTTATTCAATTAGTTGAAAAAAATTGATGTAGGAAAAGTGATGATACTAATTCACGATATTATCTCCACTCCAATCAACCACGACCGTTTTTGCCCACAAACTCAATCTCCGATTTTTTTTATTTCCCCTTCCACTTGCCCATCAATGACAGAAATTTATTTTTAATTAAAATGATGGATCCATTCAAAAATATGAATTGAGGGATTGAAAATGAATGAATCAGCTAAGGAAATGTTAATGTGCAATTATTGCTGCTAAATTGTTGAATGATGTCAGCAGAAACAAATTCCAAAGTTTCAAATCCGAAAAAAAGAGCCAAAGGCGATTGAATTGGCCATTGGATCATACTGACCCAAATTGGCAAAGTTATATCATTTTTTTTAAAAAATATTTCCCCGATATTTCAAGGCATATATTCTCTTTCTTAAATACTAAATAGATTAACAATTCTTTTGATGAGGCTTGGTCCTTGTTTTTGTAAATTTGCAAAAATTAAAATGTACTTATTTAATATTTTATTCAACATATCAACTTATTATGAAGAGGAGACGGTATACGATACATATACATTAAACAAATTTGAATAAAAAAAACCCTTGAGCTAAAATCTAAATCCAAAAAGTGTGAAAAAATGAAAAGAGACAGAATCAAAGCTACGAAAAAAAAAATAGAATCGTCGGCATTATATCACAGGCTGGATTCTTCCACTTCTTCGGCTGCATAGGTAAATGATGAACAAAAAATTCCATTGCTTTTTGGGAAAATAAATTTGATTTACCTTGAAAATTACGATTCTGATTCACCCAATAATTTGGAACTGGGAAAATTAAGAATATTTTACAATTAATTATAAATGAAGAGAAAATTTCTCTGATATTCAAGGAATTTTGAAAAGCATAAATTTATCCAAAAATATAAAAAAAAAAATTAATAATTTCATCAACCATCCAAGAACCAATTTGCAATTTTAAAGCAATGGTTTTGGTGGGAAAGTGTCCGTAATTGGGACTCGATAGTCGGTCAGACTTGGGGCCGAAAACCATGTGTAAAGAGTGCCGGCCAAAATTGTTGTTGAGAAGAAAGCTAACATAATTCGGTCAATGACCAACGCAACCAATTGCCAATCGGAACGAAGCTGAAAATGGGAAAATAAAAAAAGGGATCAATCTCATAAGGATAGTATTTAATTTGCTGAAAATCTTTTCGCACCGAAAAAAAATAATTCTTTTCTTTGAAAGCCATTTAATTTAACCAAATTAGGCTTCTTTAAGATTCCTATAATCCATTAGTTCTTGATCTTATTCTAACTTCAAATCTTATTCTAAGCCCCACCACTTTGTTATGGCCGAGTTATATGGCCTCAAAAAATATTTTTTGAAGGAAAAATTTTGTTCAGATTCAGTGTTTTTTCGGCGAATTAAATATTTCCATTTTCATAATAATTAAATTTGCAACTCAATATTCTTCGTTTTCTAATATACGGTATCGGTGATTGGAAATATTTTTAATTGACATTTGCCTGAAGCAAATTAATTTCTTACATTGTTGTTTCGACGTGAATTTCGCACAGTTTTCTCAATGTAACGAATATTTTGGCCCATTCTCTGCACTCGCCGTCGCAATCCCAATGGAACAGTGGATTGGGGTTGCTCACTTTGGGGTGTGTATTCTTGACTGTGAAATATTTGAGGAATAATTGGATTTTAAAAATAAAATGAATAACCAAAAAGAAAGTTGCTTTTGTAGAGGAAATGTTCGACTGTTTGCCTCCTCAATGTCCATCATTGGTTCATCCATTCGGTTAAAATGACTTTCCAAGATGCGCAATGCATTCAGAGAAGTCAATTTCTGGAATTTTGGATGGGAAATTGTCTTTATTTTTCGTATAAATAATATATTTTAAACCCATATAAATTATAAATTACAATTACAAATTGGGGGCACAATTACAAAAATGTAGTATCTAATTTTTTTTAATATTTTCTTTATTTTTTGTAAATTATTTTAAACAATTTCATTCTTCATGAAATTTTGAAGAATTGTAAAATTCTTATATTTGCCTTATTGTCCTTCCTTCGATTGGGCGATGGCGACGATGATGGCATTCGATTGATGAAATGGGCGCCCAGAATGCCAATGAAAAGTCGACGAACCAATTTGGGCATTGGAGTGGCATTCCGATAATGGATATTCTCCACCACAACGGTCATCATCACCTACAATAATATAACTATTAAGAAGATACTTTCCCTGAATTAATTGATTTATTAGAGCTATCCTAAATTTTAAAATTTTATTATTTAAAAATTAATTTTATTTCATTCTTCTTTTTAAATTATTTGACAAAATTCTCTCTTTTACCGATGCAGTGACCATGCACCAAGTGAAAATCAAATATTTTCCAATTAATGGGGTAGTCAATGAAGTTGGTGGAATTATTTCAATCTGAAAATTTGGGCCAAGTTCACTATAAAAAATAATTGGACAAGACCAAAAGGAGGAAGAAAACGGTCAATGAGACGAGAATATTGATGCATAAATTAACTTTATTATGCGATTGACTGGGCAAATAGAACACAAATGAAGTGAGAATCGCAATGCCAACACAGGGGATCATCAAATTGACTGTGTAGAAAAGCTGAAAGGGGCATTGGGTAAAAGTTGCCTCCTGGGGGCAAATCATAATATAATTGTAGGTAAATTTTATATCGTAATATACAATACAGTTAAACATAAACCTTCTTCTATTCCCCCCTACCACTTATATCAATTCCAAAGAAAATTAATTCATTATGGAATGTTTAAAAGAGGTGTTACGGTATCAAAAATTGTGTGCCATCCAGCAGTAGTTTCGATATTGATGTGATAATTTGAAAAGGGATACAGATTATTCCGGTAAATTATATATGGGTTTTAAACAAAAATAAACCATTTTATTTCTAAATTTTATGTAATTTTCAGGACAATATTGGTCTGGACTAGAAATATAGTCGAAATTTGTAGAGAATTTATTGGACAATTTCTATGTTTTTTAAGCCAAGTTAAAGGATAATAAGGTGGTTTATCTAAATGAATTCAAATTATATATTTAAATGACCTTTTTACGGCGAATCTTCAGGAAATAGGCTGTGTAAGTGAATTATTAAATTATTTATCTGATTCATTTTTAAATCCATGCTCACTGATATCAATGGCCGGATAATCGCAGCAAGGATATCTGCCGAATTGGGATTTAATTTATTAAAAGCCCAATTCAAATCCTTAACCGTTTTTCATGGCGACGACCGACCACGGAAAGCAGTTCGAATTCCACCGATTCCTAGAATATAATTATTGAAAATAAATGAATAATTCCAACTTGATATTCGGTGATGTCCACGCCCAATTCCACATTCCAAACTGTGCCATTCTCATGGGAAACATGCTCCACTATGTCACTGTCCAACTTTACGAACCAAAATTGTTTAGAATTTAATGTAAATTCTCACATGGACCATGTCAAGTTCGAAGCCCCCATATGTCCAAGAACCTTTCGAAAATTTAATTCAAGACTTTCCTTGGGTTTTTATCAAAATTATTTTAATTTATCCTATTCGAATTTAAATACCGTTAAATCTCTTTCAATAATTTCTGGGAATTTATTTTCAGCCTTGCCAAATAGTGGGAAATTATTAGAAATGGGAAATAGGTTAAAAAAGATGGCGTTATTTTTCAACACTGCAAAAGTTAAGAATTATTAAAGAGTGGGGTATTAAAGAGAGTTTGTATGGTAAAGCATTCGATCTCATAAATCCCAAAATTGTACCAAATTTCATGTAGCATTCCTGCTCATCATATGGGAACCATTTGATGTCGATGGCGCACATCGAATTGTAGACAACCTTTTATGGAGAGAAATTACTCATACTCATATTCAAATTTTTGGCAACCGGTGGCTCCCAGAAAACACTGCCATTCGCATAGACATCCGCTTTAGTGATGGCCGCAATTGTGGGCGAGCCGTGTGCATTATTGTAGAGAATAATATCCTTTTTGAGGGGAAATTTTGGGAAGGAAATGGGCTCCTGAAATAACCGGAATCCAAATGAGTTCGCCCGGGATATGCAACATTGTCACATTTCCATATTGAAATGGTTCCCAAGTGAGACTGTAATTGAAATTTATAAACCAAAGCATATAAGCTTCTCATTTCAAGAAAATATATAGGATAGTAGCAATTAGTGTTGGATCCCCGGGGAACGCGGAATCCAGAATCCTCGATGATTTAGAGAAGTTCCTCGCAATGCCTGAAATTTTTCCCCTTGCCCAATACCCATCCCCGTTCTTCGGGGTCCATCCATAGTTTAAATAACCCCAAAATAGGGAGTGTAATAATCATTTATTTAATTAGTCTGTAATATCCACTAAAATCTATTTTTAACCAAAATCTTTATATAAAATTGACTTTATAGGGAAATGCTTTAAGCCCCTTATTTAATGATATTTAAAATTTAAGCGGTTTTTTGCTTTAAAAAATAAAAAGTAAAATAAATTTACCGATGATCCGTCCATCTCTATTATAAAGGGAAATGTAATTGAATGAAATTAATAAATGGAGAAAATGAAAATTTTACATGAATAAGTGAGCCTTTTGTGGTCAATACTTGATTCTTTTCATGCTTAAAATAAAATGAAACCAAAAATACATTAAAATGTGCATACCACATCAAGAATTTGTACCAATTTGAATTTGAATTGGATTTCGATGGCATCCGATGGACTTTTACCGGGTCTTACCAATTTGTTATAGCTAAAAAGAGTTCAAAAATTGCCAAAAGATTTAAAAAGGAGACCGAGAAAGTAAATCCTCAAATAGCCGAGAAGAATCCTGATTTGAATTGGTAAATTCTGAAATGAATATATTCAATGAATTTGATGCAAAAATGTGAATTTCTTCATTGATTTTTACCTTTGAAGAGGCAAACCAATAACCAAACACGAAAGGAGATTAACGGTGCCGCAAATTGCATATTTTCGCCATCCAAAATGGCCCGAGAGAAAATGCCAAACCGAAAGGCTAGTTACTCAATTTTCGAGAGGATAACATCCCCACGGGGGCTATGGCTATTATCGAGAGTCGGAAGAGGATAATAAGAGGCAATTTCCAAAAAGAGGAAGAAGCACAAACCATTTAGGTCATTTTGAAAGCGAGACTTTATAATGCTTTAAAAGTTTTTTTATCAAATTTGATATCATTTTAAAGAGTTAAATTAGATCTATCGAATGATATAGAATATAAATGAAATGGTTTAAAATTCCCGAAGTTATGGTCAAAAAAATTGAATAAATTGATGAAAAATTGTGTCATTTTCATTCTAAAAACATATTTCGGCCATTTCCAAATCAATTTATTTATGGAATATACACTTGGATAGCAAAAACTTTGCTCTTCAAAATTACATCAATTTAATTGAAAACGGTTTAATACCTTCCAGAGTTATTAATGTGGAAACTAGTCACGTCCAAGCTAAAGGTACGGTAGCAAAAACGGTATTTAAATTTTCAAATTTTGAATGTTTGGCATTATGTTAAAAATAATTTATTAAGAAAAAAAAAGCACAACAGTCTAATTTTCCGAACATTTTGCTTCTCCTCTCCCTGTCCCCCGCCCCTTCCTTTTTTTATTTTTTTAAAAGGATATTTTTCCAAGTATGAAATGTCAAAAAAAAATGTAAAATTTTTATTGTATCGAAAAAATTGTTAATCGACTGACGCTGATTTACTGATGTTGCGATGCGATCAAACAATGAAATTCTTAGTTCGAGCATCTCATATGCATCAAAACAATTCCTTATTTTATTATCACGAGAATGATTGAAAAATCTAGCACCCTTTTAATTTTTTATTTCTAGCAAAATATTGGTATCAGCGAATATCTTGAGAAGATAAATCAAAAAATGGAAGCGTATATCGAGTTCGAAAATATTCCACTCCGCCAAGCAATTCTACAACAACCACGTTATGGCCAGACGCAACATCAACGGGACATTCGTGAAAATCGATGGTAAGTTTTAATCACATTTTTCATCTTATATTGAATTTTATTTCAGTTTCCATTGCCATCAAATCGGGCATCAAGCGCGCTTTTGTGCGAATTCGGGAGGTTATATGCGTAGGGGAGCGGATGGATTGCCGGAACCACTCCCTGGAATACAAAATCCGATGTGCGCAGTTTGCCGTGTTCGTCATCGCATTCGCTACAATGGAAATCAACGAATTGTGCATTCATCGGTTAACTGCCCTTTTCGTAATCCGAAATCATTCCGCGTTGAATTTTATTTTTAAAATTTATATAGGAAATTTTAGCGGTTTATGGCTATCGTCGCTATTGTGGCTGTGGCAGAGAATTGGAACGCTGCTGGAACTGTGGTGAAGTAGCCTGCTCGCAACCACGACGCGATCACCTTCGTCATATTGGCCATACTCATAACAAGGTAGGATTTTGATTATATTTTAAATTTTATTCGCTTTATTTAGTGCCCTCATCCGCGCTATATTCCAGGGATGGATAATGCCGGCGTGCATCATCTCCGTATCCATCATGCCGATCTTCCAAGAGAATTGTCACGTCTCCCGATCCGTATTGATGTTTTTGGACACTCTGCCAATCGCCGCCATTATTTCCAACAACGTAGGGGATGGCAATGGCAATTCTAAAAAGGAAATCAACGATGGTGCCCTCAAGAAGAATGAATTGTTTGTTGCTTAAAAACTATCAAGATCAATAAATTTCGTTGTTATTCTATTGTTTGATCGCATGAATAAATAATTGTTGCATAATTCAATATAAATTCATTTTTATTTTAATAATATCTTTTTTAGACCATTTGAGAATTCTTTTAAATTTTAATTGGCATTAAAATGTTTTCCAGTAAAAAAATGCAAGATTTTGTTGAATTAATTACGAGCAAAAAAACTAAGAAAAGTTGCTGTTGGATTTTAGATGAGATTGAGATTTTTTTGTATTTTGCCCAAAAAATTATTCCATTTTATCATCATATTTTGATACAGATTAGCAATTATGGACGGACAAGAAATACAAGAAAAAGACCGAAGAAATGCCCAATTCTTCATTGAAAATAATGGCAACAATGAAGCCCAGACAATTTCGCACGCCAAGCTGAGTGCACTTCTCAACTCCGGCTCGACCTTTTTTGTGGATAGTTTGGGAACGGCCACTTCAGAAACACCATCTTCTACAAACAATGGATCGGCAGTCACAAGATATTCCGCGCAGTTATCTTTTTTTTTAAATTAATTTCTAATTCTTTTGCTTAAATTTAGTGGTCGTAACAACACAAACTACCAAAGAGGAGTTTGTGGCCTCCAAAATCTTGGGAATACTTGCTTTATGAACAGGTTTTTAAATTGACAAATTTTGTTGAATAAAAATTAATTTATAAGTGCGCTGCAATGCCTCAGCAATGTTCCTGAATTGACCGAATACTTCCTCTCTGAATCATATGCGACTGAGATCAACGAACAAAATCCTCTTGGAACACAAGGAAGACTCGTCAGTGCTTATGCAGAATTGTTGCAGGAAATGTGGTCAGGCAATTCCAGCTCTGTTAGACCTTGGAAACTTAAGGTTTTTAAAATTTATTTAAAAAGAGAATTAAAATATTTTTATCAAAAGTGTGTAATTGGTAAATTTGCACCTCGCTTCAATGGATATGCTCAGCAGGATTCTCAAGAATTGTAAATATTTTAGGAATTACTATTAAATAAGTAATTTTAATTTAGGACCGCCTTTTTGCTTGACGGATTGCATGAAGATTTGAATCGAATAAAGAGGAAGCCATATATTGAAGAGAAAGAAGTAGAGAGAAGAGATAAAGTGCAGGTTTAGAATTTTAATATTTTCTGATTATAATAATATCAATTAAGGCAGCACAAGAAGCATGGAATGATTACAAAAAGCGCAATGATAGTCAAATTGTCGATTTGTTGCACGGTCAACTCAAGGTTTTTTATTATTGATTTAAATATTAAACCGCAAATCATAATTAAAATAGTCCACGCTGACATGCAATGTTTGCCAAAGAGTGAGCACAAAATTCGATCCATTCTGCTTCCTTTCCGTACAAATCCCGGCCAAGGAACAAGTAATGGCAAAAACGGCGGATGAAACAGCGGAAATGCTGAAAAATGGACCGATAAAGAATGGTGATATTTCTTCAAGAACATTGACACCACCGCCCACTAAAGAAGAGGAAAATGTTGAAAATGACGGCAATGGAGAACTACAATCGACAGTGATAAAGCCATACTCTTCCCAATTGAGTTTGGTGGCCAATATCAGCTATGGGTTCTTTTCGGTCAGTGCAAAAAAATTTATTTTAAATTGGAAAAACAATACAAATATATTTTTTTAGTGGCTTTTGTTCTTCCTAAATTACATCAATCCGCTCAATTCTGTCGGTGATTGGTTCAAAGAATGGTTTTCCGATGCAATTCCGCTGGAACATTGCCTTCGAGTATTCTTCTCCATTGATCATTTGTGCGGCGAAGACAAATACAATTGTGAACATTGCAAACAGTTCAGTTTATTTAAATGGGAAAATATTAGAAAAAAATTGAGAAATTTTAATTAAATTATTATAGGGCTAATTTACAAATGAAAAATCGCAGAATATTCGCATACAAATTTTAGTAAAAATTTCTTAAAAATACTCTTACAATTTCTCAATTTTTATAATGTTTGAAGCACAATTTTTCATACAAAAATAGCAAAATAAAGTCAATTACAAAATGCTGGAATAAATATTATTTTTTATTTAAAATATTAACTTAGAAATCCCATAAAGATTAAAAGCAAAAAAATAAACATTTCCATATAAATTCGTTCTCTAATTATTTTAATTCATTCATTTATTTTAGACTCCAAAATGGCACAAAGCATTCGATAATGACTCGTTTGCCTCAAATTTTGATCATCCATTTGACGCGATTCCGCTATGAGGGCGCCTACAATGCGAAAATGCGAACCCGAATAACATTCCCATTGTTTGGATTGGACATGGCCCCATTCATGCAACAACCGACTGCAGCAGGCGATGAAGATTCGGCGACAATAAAAACAGCGATGGAAAATGACAATTCAATGATGGAATATGATTTATGCGGTTTAATATCGCATCGAGGACAAAATATGGAATGTAAGTCTGTCGGAAAAAGAAATTGCCTGTTTAGCCTAGTTGGTTAGGAGATAAAAAAAATTTTTGGAGGGCTTAAGTTCGAATCCCGGTAGCAAAAATTTTTTTAAATGGGAAATAAAATTATTTAAAATAAATTATTTTTTTAAATATTTTTAATTAAATAGGAGATAATTTAAAAATTGGCGGGCGAAAGTTCGAATCCCCACAGAGGAAAATGTTTTTTACTGAAAAAATAAAACAAATTATTTTTTGAAAAATTTTGATGGGTAGAATTTATTTAGCTTAATTGGTTATGGGGTTAGTTTAACATTGGGAGACTAAAGTTCGAATCCTCGTGGCGGGAAATGTTTTTTTTTACATGAAAAGGTGGAAAATTATTTCAAAATTTTTTATTTATTATTAAAATAAAATATTTTAACAAATAATTTAGACTCTTTAGATGGCCATTATATTGCCTATTGCCGAAATCCAGAGGACCAAAAATGGTACGAATTCGACGATTCACAGGTAATGGAGAAAATATTTAAATTTTAATTATATTCTGCCCATTTTAGGTCACCCGTGTCAGTCCAATCGAAGTTGCCAACCAAGAGGCCTATGTCCTTTTCTACGAGCGAAGAGGAGGCGATCCAACGGAGTTGAGCAGTGTTGAGGAGGAATGGAAAACTTGTGATAACGACGAGGACGAAGAGAAGATAAGAAATAATATTGGAGTGGAAGAGGCCGAAGAGAAGACCGAAACGGAAATGATGATGATCATGGATGATGAGGAATATATGGAGGAAGGAATAAAAATAGTGAGAAAAGATGATGGCAAAGGAGGAGAAGATGGAAAAGCAGTGGCCACAATTGAATAGAGCGCCTTAAAACATATTAAATCCAATTTTATTGTTTCCTTTCCATATGAAATTTTCCCTTATTATTGTTTCAATTTGACTTATTAGTCAGTGAGAATAAAAATTATTTATTGCACATTTTTCCCCAATCAACAAATTCAATTATTACCGTATTCCCTCTTACCGTACTTCCTCTCATTTGCCCCACCCCTCTTAGTCACTTTTTTAGAATTTTTTAAGCTGAAAAAAGTAACAAAAAATGTATTTTTGATTTTTATGGGTCTGTGGAAATAGTAGCCTATAGCCTTCGGGGCCAATAATAGAAGAAATAGGCTCATTCATATGATCAAAATCAAACAAAAAATGATGTAATTCCCAATTACCCAAATAACATAAAATGAATTCATCCCCCCCCCCCCTTTTTCTTCCCTTCACATCGCACAAATGTCCATCAAAAATAAAAGCAATGTGGCCAAAAACAACATTGTGGAAGATTACTTTGTTGGTTGGTTGAGGACAGCCCCAGGGAAATGGATGGAACGACCAGCGACGTGAGCCAAATGAGAGGAAGCGATGGCGGCATTTGGCCATCGCCTCTTTTGGCATTGATTATCCCTCCGGCTGCCGGGGCCAAAATTGAAAAGGGGAATTGGACGCCGCCATGGCCCCATTTTTGTTGGTGTTGGGCTTTTGGCATTGGCCGTCGACGCTAATAGGATGGATGGATGGGGCAAATGAAGAGGGATGGCCAAAGGAAGGGGCAGCCGGCTGCCAATTTCGCGCGTGTGCCAATGCCAAAGCCAAAGCAACCAACCAGCCGGTTGGCTTTCTCTTTTTGCCTAGTCCCTTTTTGTTTAACGGCATCCTTCCTTCTTCCTTCCCATTTCCTCGCCTCTTTATTTTCCCTGTTTTCTCCCATTCCCCCATTTCATGTGTGTCCATTTCCCCATTTTATGCCTCCTTTCCATTTCATCCTGTGCTGCCAACTGCCATTTCTGCTGCTGGTCATGGCCGGACTCACCAACAAAGGTCCCTCCTCACTGCTGGCTTGGCCAGAAATGGGCCATGGGGCCAAAATGCGAAGAAAAGCTCTGCTCTGCGTTAGAGGGCTTGGCATTGGCACACGGGTGGTGAAGCAGTGATGGCATATTTTTGCCCGAGGCCTCCACTTTCCCTTCCCATGTCCTTCTTTGGCCATAAACCCCAGCAAAAAAAGGGGCGGGAAAAAACCATGGGGTGGGGAGAAAAAGCAGCCCCAAGGATGTCTTTGTGGTGGACCCTTTTGGCTGAGGATGCCGCGGCAATGGAAAAGGGAGGGAAGGAAAACACAGGAAAAACGTGTCCATTTGTCTACGTGGGGCCACGGCCACCAGCTACCACAACTCATTCAGCGGTAGAAAAGGGAATGGGATGGATGGATGAATGTGGATTTGGCCCAGCGCAAGCCAAGAGGAGACTTCATCAATGGAATCCTCTACCTCGCGCCCATTTTCCTCCATTCCCTCCCGGCCTAATAAATGAACATCATTTGCGCTCCTCTTCACATTCCCCCCCCCCCCCCCCATCCATTCATTGGAAAATGTTTCCATTTTTGACATTGGAATACCTACAAAATATTCACATAAACTAATTTTTGGTCCATTTTTAATGCGCGAAATTACTGGATTCTCAAATCTCAACCAACTCAATCATTACTGGTTCTAATTAGAATAGTTCACAATGTGGGTTTCGGTTTCATAAAATCGATAAATTTAAAAAACGAGAAAATAATCGAAAATAGGAGAAACCGAAACTAAAAACCCGAAATTTTTAAAAACCGAAAAATTTTCGAAAACCGGACTTTGCGAAACCATTTTAAAACTGACTTTGACACTACTCCAAATCCTAATACTTATAAGAAGCCCTTTTCATTAATCCCAATTCCTTGGCATTTCTTCTGTTTATTTTTCCTTTGTTGTCGCCGTCCGGCTTCCCCCTTCTTTGTTGGCCACAATTCCATATATAATTTCACGGGCATTTTGGCGCATAGCCCCACTTCATTTCATTCTGCCTAGATATATTTTTCGGCACCAAATTTGTGCAAAAATCCATTCATCCTCTTCTCAATCCTCCCCCCATTTTATCCCTTATATTAATGCTATATGTCCTCTTATTCGGGCCAAAAAATGGGCGCGGGCACTAACATGGTTTCCCCTTTCGCCCATGGCAAATTTCTTCCAATCTCTTCAAATTGCCATCCATTTTCCCCTCCAAAAATATTGCGCCATTCTCTCCTCTTTATTTTCAATTTTTTTTCTCGTTGTTAAGAGCCGCCAAAGAAGAATGAGCCCACAGTGAAACCACCACCACCAAGCTCATCAGAAAAAAAGCCAAGCAACAAAAAAAAACGCAAAGACGACGAAAAAACGGCGGCACAAACACCTTTTTCGGCTGCACATTGTTGTTGGGAAGAAGAAGAAGAAGCCGAAGAAGGGAAGAGGAAGAGGTGAGCCCCAAACACAATTTTGGCCAAGGGGGAAGAATGGCAGGTGTTGAAAAAAAGGTGCCAAAAGGGAAGGAAAAGGGGGCCCTCAGCAACAGTAATTTAGTGTGCCAAAAAAAACACGTCATTTGGAATTTTAGGCAAAAGTGGGTCTGTGGATGATGAGTGGTGGGAGAATTTTTTTACTCCGGGAAGAGGCTTATATTTTTTATCCATGCTTCAAAAACTTCCTCTAAAACGACAACATAAATCCACTAAAATTGTTCGCCACACATCCATTTGAAGAAGCCATCCCATTTATATTTAATTTTTGACACTTTTTAGGAGAAAATAGACAACGATGAACCATGGATTTAAGCAAATTAATTGAAGGTCTGACTGCTGAAAATAATGAGAAAAAAATATAAAATTTTAAACATAAGTAGAGTTAGTTAGTTGTTTTGCTTCACTTTTTGATTGAAAAATTTCTCAAAGTTTTAATTAAATTAGCAATAAATTAAATTTGAGAACTCATTGGCCTTGTTCTACTCTTTTATGAGCAAAATCTCATTGAATCAAATCCAATCAAATATTTCTATCCATTTAACCAAAATCCTTTCAGGAACAACTCCAAATTTGAACGAATAATAAAAAATTGTTGTATTGGCAATTTTCAAGGACAGTGGCACTCGCAAATGAGTGCCGGCAATTTTCCCTCAGCCGGTGGTGCCCTTTGGAATGGCGACACATTGGAACATGCATTGCGCAGTGCAGTCATTTTGACCGTATTCGCCCTACTATTTTGCACTTCAATTGTGGTAAGAAAATAAAATAGGACAATGGATATTTTTGGATTAATAAATATATTCCATGAAATTGGCAGATTATTTTTTTGTTTCATTTCAGAATACGCTGGTCCTTTGGTGTCGATTGAATGATGCAATCAGCCTATATTTGGTAAGAAATTTGTTTTAATTTTATAAATTTGCACTAAATTAATTCCATCTATTTTACATTATGACGAGGGATAATATAACATTGAATTGGAAAATATTCCCTTTAGATTTGCCAAAAAAAACAATAAAATTTTTTACGGAATTTTTGGAATTTTTTAATGCGATTTTTGAGAACCTTGAAGTTAAGCATTAAAGGAAAACGGAGCATTTAGGCGAAAAATTAAAAAATTCAAATTTATGGAAAACTATAACAAAAAAAGAGGACATGCTTCCCTCTCCAATAAACCCACCATTTTTACATGTCTTTTTTGGCCTTTTTCACCATTGGGGGCTTCTCATATTTCTGCAGAATTTTAGAGGAAGGACATTTACAAACATTAACCGCAAACCCATCCATCATTGATGTTGATGGATGTATGAGTGGTAAAATAAATGAATAGAAATAGAATGCACAAAACAATATTGGTGGAATTGTTAATTGACGAAAATATATTATAGAGGAAAATTATAATTTATTATTATTATTTTCCTAATTTATCCATTTTTTCCACCTTTTTCCAAATCCTTTCCACTGTTGTTTCCTGCTAATTTCGGCACCTAATTTATGGTTCTTGGCATCGAAACAAAGGGGGAATTCTCCCAATTATTCCATTGTTTTCGCACTTTTCTTATTTTTGGATCCGTAAAGCCAAACGCCATTCTAAAGAAGGGAAAAATGGCAAAAAAGTGCAGCAGCATTGGCCATAAAAAGGGGGAAGCCTTTTGGCAAAGGAATAAAAGGGCGAAGAAAAAGAAAGGAGGAGAATTTTGCCATGGGCAAATTATTGGGAAGGAAAAGAAGTTGACGTCATTTTTTTGTGCCGCCACCAAAACTAATTCTCTCAAAAAGCCACTGGCGGTGAAAAACAAAAAAATTTTCGTCCTAATAATAAAAAAGGACTAATTCCATGGGCCAATTAGTAAGGGGACAAATTAGTAAAAGGAAAAAGTGGAAAATTGCATTTTTTACTTTGTGAAAATGAGAATGAGGAAATAGGAATACGCCTTGTCGTTGTTTTTTTTAACAACTCAACAATGACGTAACCATTTTTGATATTTTTGTTATCAAATTAAAGAGCAGACTTTTGGCTATCAAATGATATTAATTTCATTTAAATCGGTTTGAAAATTTTGGAATTATGTCCACAAAACAACCATTTAAAATGACAAAATTTTCAGTAGTTTTTTGGTCATAATTCCACTAATTCTGAAACAATATAAATAAAATTAATATCATTTGATAGCCAAAAGTCTGCTCTTTAAGTTGATACTAAAATCATCAAAATTGATTCAGTCTTTGATGAGTTATTATAAAAGAGCGGCAAGCTTGGATGTATCATAAGGAAATGATCCGTCTAATTTTGAGGGAATTCAACTTGGAAATATTCCATTAAATTATATCAATTTCAGATAAGTTTATCGATGGCCGATTTGCTCTGTGCCCTGTTGATCATCCCATTCAGTTTGTATTCCTCGCTGAGGCCAGGCTGGGCATTTTCGGGTGACAATTCCGGTGAATTTTCGTCGCTTTTTATCCCCAATTAAACTTCCCAAAATAAAGTGCTTTGCAAATGCACAGTTTATGTTCATGTTGTGATCATTTCATCAACGGTATTCACTTTTGCCTGGATCAGCGTCGATCGTTATGCGGCCTTTATGAAGGTAGGAGAGGAGGCGAATGGAATATGCCAATGCCTAATTTATAAAAAAAGTGAAAACGCCCAAAATGGTTAAGAAAAACCGAAACGAATTTTTGCCAGAAAAGATCTGCAGACGATTTTTTAACAAAAAATTTAAATTTGACTTACTCGGAATTATTTGATTCCTGAAAAAAAAACGTTAAAAAGCGAAAAGATTGTAGCGATTCAGAAATGTATCCCAGATCCATAAACCCTATACTAAATCGATAGATCTCTTCATGTCATGATCATAGCATTTGATAATATTTTGGTTAAGATTTAACCAAATCTAACCGAAAATGGAAATCGGTTTAACCTACTGTTTAATGGCTTTAAATTTAACTAAATCATAGCAAAATTATATACCAATTGGCACGTCTTGACGTAATCTAATATAATTATAATTAGATAGTATGGTTCATGAATGTAGGATAAACTCATAGAATAATATAATTATTTTGGCCTTATAATATTGTTTTCAACATGTTTTTTTCTGCATACTATCCTTTTAAAATTATTCATTTTCCTATAATTATATATATTTATAATATTATAGTTTACAAAAATAGTTAAAATCATAATTTTATCGGCATAAATTTTCTCTACAGCCTTCTCGCTATGAAGTCGTGCACACGATGACACGTTGCAAATGTTGGATTCTGTTCTCATGGATAACATCATTGTTACTAGTATCCTTATGGCATCATTAAAATTTAACGGCATTTCCCCTCTACCCAAAAAGGCATGCCCAATTTTGATTGCCAAAATGGAGGCCAACTATTCGGCCCAATTGGAATTGTGCCTCCTAAATTGGTCATCCACTATGGCCTATTCCACCACATTGGCCGTTTTGGTCCTTTTGCCCTCCGTATGCACAGTGGCATTCACAAGCAGTGCAATTTTCAGTGCAATGAACAAACCGGATGAGGCAATCATCAAAATCAAAAAGATTTGCCCAAAAATTTTCATTTCAAAAAATAATCTATTTTTGAAGCCATATTACTTAGCTATAACAAAGTTTTGGGGCTTAGGATTAGACTTAAGGGCTACAATAAGATTAGAGCCTAGCTCTTGGAATATATGAATCTTAAGAAAGCCTGATTTGGCCGAATTTTATGGCTTAAAAAGATTATTTTTCGGCAAGAAAATATTTCGACAAATTATTTAATACACTTTCCAAATCAATTTAATATTTAAAATTTTAAGTTGGAAGATTTGCAACGAAGCATCCTGGAAACGGACCAGAACTTTGTCATTTGTTCGTCAAATATCACATTCAAATTCTCCTCAAAATAATCCCCCTCTTTGTTAGCATTGTTCATCCTCATTTCATTTGTGCTTTCCTGGCTTCCAATAATTGCCTTACAATTTTTCCCCTCCCAACTTTTGGACCATGCCGATTCGGCTGTCATGCGTTTTGTGCGTTTTTAACAGAAATCCAAATTCATTCTCCATTTTAGGCATTCACTTGGTTGGCAATTGGCGGCGGCTCCTCCAAATTGCTCATTTATAGGCAATTTAGCATTTTTCCAAACTTCTAAAATTCTTTCCCATTTTCAGTTTCACCAGCAAACAATTTAGGGTAATCCCAAATCTGCTAAAATTTATTAAATAATTATTTTGTAAAAGCAATCCATTTGTTGTTGTTTTCCACAACGAAATGGGAGGCCACCGCCGGCGGCTGCCTCTTCTTTGTCAGCTGCTTCTTCGGCGATTGGCTTAGAAAGAGCCACCGGGTACAAAAATTTATTATTTGTATTAACCCAAAATTAATAGGGAACACATTTCAGTATTGTCATTCTGTACCTGGGTCCATTCTTTTTGTCATAACTCGTCAAGACAACAATGATTTAGTAAAAAAAAAAACGATATATCACTAGAAAACCCAAAGTGTTCTCTACAATTAGGCCATTTTAAATTTTATAATATAAACTTTATAAAAATTTACGCGAACATTAACTGAAGAAGGAACTTAGGTTTTTTCACTGAAAAAAAACTTTTTTCTCTTCCAAAGTGAACAAAGAATAGAATCTCAATTACAATTTCATACTTTATCCATTTTAGAAATTCAAAAAAAGTCGCAAACCAATTTTAGAGAAGAGTATGTTAATCTATGAATGTAATAAATTCAAGTTTTCGTTTAATTTTTACAAATTATTTTAAATTTTCTAAAAGAAAAGAAAAAGCCACTTTCTCAAATTGGTTTCTTCCTTGTTGATATGAAAATATTCTGGTTCAGATTTAACATTCTCCTTATTATTAAATTCCACTTTTCTGATTTGCAAATTCCCCACTTTTATGATTTTTTAATTCCCGTATTCTGATTAAAATTGTAATTGCCCCATTCTGATTTGTAATTGTAATTGCCCCAATTTGTAATTGTAATTGCACTATTCTGACTTGTAATTGTAATTGCACTATTCTGATTTGTAATTGTAATTGCACTATTCTGATTTGTAATTGTAATTGCACTATTCTGATTTGTAATTGTAATTGCACTATTCTGATTTGTAATTGTAATTGCACTATTCTGATTTGTAATTGTAATTGCACTACTCTGATTTGTAATTGTAATTGCACTATTCTGATTTGTAATTGTAATTGCACTATTCTGATTTGTAATTGTAATTGCACTATTCTGATTTGTAATTGTAATTGCACTATTCTGATTTGTAATTGTAATTGCACTATTCTGATTTGTAATTGTAATTGCACTATTCTGATTTGTAATTGTAATTGCACTATTCTGATTTGTAATTGTAATTGCACTATTCTGATTTGTAATTGTAATTGCTTTATTCTGATTTGTAATTGTAATTGCCCCATTCTGATTTGTAATTGTAATTGCCCCATTCTGATTTGTAATTGTAATTGCCCCATTCTGATATGTAATTGTAATTGCCACATTCTGATTTGTAATTGTAATTGCCCCAATTTGTAATTGCAAATTGCTCTGTATTGAGATGCCCTGTTTCGCAAAAAATAATAATACTTTATATTTTATTTATGACATTAAATAATTAAAATATTTGCCCCAATTTTTCAGTACTTGTCTACCAAAATCTGGCACTGCCTCCAGTGGCACTAATATTCATCATCATGGCACAATTGTCACGGCAAATTCACCGATGGCCTCGTTCCTCTCTCCCATTGATTATGGCAGTTTTGGATTGGGCCCTCCAATTGGTTCATTCCACCAAAATCATCAAATCCTCCAACAAAATCATCATCCAAATCAAAATTCTGCCCAACAAAAACGAAATCAACAACATCAAAGGAATAATTAGGCTAAGAAAATAAAGGAAAAATCCGACATTTTGATGGCCAGGAAATTGGCATTGTCATAGAAAAAACTATAAAATAATGTTGTTTGTTTCTTTCATTCATCAATTGTTCCCTTTGGCTGTGATATTTTTTTATTTTTTTTTGGATTTCCATCAATTCCTCATCAATTTTACACATATTCAAAATGATTATTTAAATTGCCTATAAAAGCTCAATATATAAAAATAATTTAAACTGCACATGCCCATATATAAATAATTTGAACTGCCACTGGAACTGGAATCCTGATTCCTGAATCTCATTCCTTCTAATTTCTCTACCACCAATTGGCACTTTGATTGATATGTGACATGTTGGGTGGCTATTGGCTACACAATCCTATTTCCTTCCATCCTCACAACTACAGTATACCATGATTACTGTATTCCACATTCCATCTTCTCAACAAAAACACGAGTTTTCGGCTATTTGATATACTTGTGATTGTTAGAATCAATTAAAATGAATCAAAGTTTTATAAAATATTTCGGCACTGCTCAAGTCCGACGTAGGCATGGCTTTTTTCAGTTCGCTCTGTCACCCTATCAATCAAATATTGCCCCAATCTGCCTTTTTTAACCCTCATTTTTCCTATTCTTACGCTTTTTTTCCTTCACATTTTTTTAACATTCCCATAAAATTAATACAAAAATAATGTAAAGTTAATTGACCTCTAAACCCTATCCCCTTTTATGCCATTGGGGGGCTTAGGCCCTGGGCGAGAGCCTAGCCTAGACTAACTTAACTATCGCCTCGAACAATAATATAGCGTATAGCCCCTAGATTAGAATTAATACTACCATTTCTTGGGTTATAGCAATTATTTGGCGATGCGGTATTTGTGGGGATCAGCATCAGCATTCAGCATCTCCACTTGTAAGTTGTAACTACATTTATTATATTATTGTATTTCTATATCAGTAATATATACCCTAATATATTTCTAAAATAAAAAATAATTCATTATCAAATTTGGCCGTAAAAAAATAAATTTTGCAAAAATTCGAAAACAAAATTTTATTAAATTTATTTTGACCATTTTGAATCATATACCGTAATCATCCAGAAATATAGTAATACTTTTGGTCAGAAAATAAAATTATGCATAAAATCAACAGGAAAATTTTATGGCAATATTTAAAAAATAAAATAGACCCAATACGAATATAAATTATTATTAAATACAATGCCATCATTATTGTGATTTAATTCGCCTTAACATCGTAACTTTTTTGGCAACTTTGTTGGATGAAACTGAGCGCATATTTCCTTCCATTTTCTCCATCATCCTCTTCATTATCATCATTTCCCTTCGTTTTCTTCACATCTTCCCCTTCTTCTTCCTCCTCATCCTCATCTTCCTCATCATTTGCCTTTTGGGCCGTACCTCCATTCGGTGATGGTTCAATTCCTCTGGCAAATGGACTGATTGAATACAAATTGAATCCGTAAGTTTGCTTCATTTTCAACACAAATGCGCCCAATTCCTCTGTATCCCCAATGGAGACGGTCAGAAGTAGGTGGCAAATTTGCCTTTCTTTCAATAATTTTGTTTGGGCCAATTTGATAGTGTCCACTGGAAAAATTAAGTTAAATAAATTTATAAGGGGAATAAATATTTAAAATTAAAAATAAAGAATAAATATTTAAAATTAAATTAAAAATAAAATTATTCAATTAATTAATTAAAACCCACCTCCGGCATCCATCCTCAACAAATGGATTTTGCCTTTCTTTTCGGTGCCCAAAATTTTGGCCAGTATTTTTTCCGTAAGCCTTTCGCCCTCAATCTTCTCCAGAATTTTGAATTTGGCTTCTTCATCGTTGGCAATCGATTCCTAATGGCAAAAATAAAATTAAATTTAAATTCAAAAAATGTTTTAATTAATTTGTGGGCAAAGGAGCCAATTTTTTGCTTGAAATTGGTCATTGGGTTGATCCAAAGTCGGTTTGAGGAAATCGATGAAATTTAAAACCGAAATAGACAATTTTTTGGCTCTTTTAGACCATAAATTGGGGTAACCGAAAACCTAGATTTTTCAAAAACCGAAATTGAATAATCGAAACCGACTTTGAACAATCTTAATTTACTAAATTGTTTGTTGATTTTTGCGACTCACATGGCCATAAACGCGCAATTTGCATTTGTCCATTTGTTCGGAAATGTGCGTTTCAAATTTCAAATTCGGATTTGAGGCCACCGAAAAAATCTGAAAAACACAAAATAAAATATTAATAAAATAAAATAACCAACCAGGCAATTTTTTTCCCGATTCAATGCTTTTCCAGTGCAAATTCCATATTCGCCCAGCCTTTCCAACTTTTTTGCATTGCATCGAGCCTAAAATTAAATTGGACAAAATTAAACGGAAAATTGTAACCTGAAGAAGTTTTGCCAAATCTGAAAATATTTACAAAAATTAATTAAAATTATATGAAAAATTCCTCACTTCCGGGTGCCGACTTTCCGTCGGCCAATTCATCGCCGAATTCCTCATCAGAATCAGATGCCATTTTGCCGTTGGAACGTCGCAGAGAACGATAGCCAAAAACGAGGAAAATGAGGCAAAAGCCAAAAATGATGAATGAATAACTGCGCAAGGAAGGCGGCGATGAACGCATTTTTTGTGCTGGCACCGATGGAAATTGAAGGAATGGAATTGGCCGAGTGTGGAGTCGAATTGTGGTCAAATAAGAGAAAAAATTGATTAAATTATTCTAATTAAAAGTAAGGGACTTTTAAAAATGTAATTGCTTACAAAAAATCCTCCAAATGAGAGGAATAATATTTGTAAAATAATCAACAATTAATGGGAGATTGGGACAAAATCAATGGACAATAATATTTTGGTGCCCTTGTGTATTTACAATTTCACTTTTGGAGAAGAAACCATTACCCGTATTTCTTCTATTAGTTTCCCCTCTCGACTTTAAGATACTGTACCTCAGATACAATATGAAATTTTTGACAAAATTTTTATTGAATTTTTTATTTAATACCATGAGGCTCTATAAAAACGGGGTAATTTGTTCAAAAATGTTAACAGAGTTAGACCCAAAATTTTGGCCATTTTTGGGGCTTCGAGATTTAGTAACCCAGGGGATTAATAAAGAAAATACGGAATTTATTTAGAAGTTGGATTTGGAAGGATTTGCCTGTCACTTTTTTGTAGGGAATTTGGTTGAACCATTTATTAGAATTTAATTTGAAGAATGCATAAAATAAATTCAATTCAGCTTAAATGAGGGGTTCTCTCTATTTGAGGCCTCCTGAAATCCATGCAAATTATTCCACTTTCACTCTTCTTCTGCTGACAATGAATTCATTTAAAATCCAGTTCAACCGAAAACTGCTCAATTTTTCCAGATCCATATCTTCCACCCATTTCCATTACATCCATTGCCCTTTTGGTTCTTTTTTTATTTTTCCCGAATCGAGTTAGCCCCTAAAGGGAAAAATAAAAGAAAATTTGGATCAAAAAAATTTATTTATTTATTTTTTGAAATGAATAAAATTGATTAAATTTATTTGTCAAATGTCCAGGACGGAAAGTCGATGATGCATTCGGGGGATGCCAATTAGATATTCATTTTTATTTTTATTATTATTTTCTTTTTCCTCTTCCACCACCAAATCTTCGCCCAATTCCATTTTGTCATACATTTCCTCCTCCTCCGCTTTGAGTTGTTCATTGGCCTCGGAAATTCGTTGAATTCTTCTGCTGACCATTTCAGCATCTCCTCCGCCAACATTCGGCCCGAACATTGCCCAAGGCTGAACTTTTACTACAAAATTCATTTTTTTATACAAATTCCGCATTTTATGCCATAAATATTTTGTTGTCTATTCTATTTTTTTAGACAATTGGATTAGTTAAATTCTATGCAAATTTTGTGAATATTTTTGGACTAAATTTTATCATTGATTATTTATAATGGAACATAAGAAATAATTTAATTAGGCCTATTTGAAATTAATTCCGCCTGTTTGCTCCAATTTAATTCCGCCTAAATAGAATTTTTTGAAATTAACAATGTCTCAAATTAAAAATATAATAAATTCACCTGAGCCGAAGAATTGGAAGAAAATGCCGGTCAAAAGCAAAAAGAGGGCCAACATTTGGAAAACCAAACTCCAAGCCTGTTGAAGTTGATTGGGCTGAAAATTAAACGAAGACAATTTAAATGTTATATAACACTTTTTATACATTTTTTGCGGTCAATAAGCCAATTATAATTGGGGCCAAAATGCTGGCCACTTGGCCAAATGCTTGGCCATAGGCAGAAATGGCCGCTGTGAATGGAGGTGCCACACAAACAATGCTGGAAATGGTCAAAATACACTGAACATTGTCAATGTCAAAGGGCCTTTCCTTTATTTTCTACTGT
Organism: Pratylenchus scribneri; assembly: GCA_030063045.1. Classification (NCBI taxonomy): domain Eukaryota; kingdom Metazoa; phylum Nematoda; class Chromadorea; order Rhabditida; family Pratylenchidae; genus Pratylenchus; species Pratylenchus scribneri. The sequence goes on from JAQSEB010000082.1 coordinate 1,326,991, forward strand.
ACCCATTTCTTGCCCAATCATCATCCTCTTGTCATTCTATCAATCAAATATTGCCTCAATCTGCCTTTTTAAATCCACCCTTTTCCCTTCTACATATTTTTTCCCTTCATATTATTATTTTCGCACAATTAAATAAAAATAATTTAAAATCGAGTTTTCTTTTATCCTATTCCATTTCATTGGACTCTAGATGGCTTAAGAAGCCTCCGGTGTCAGTCCTGAGCGAAAGTTTAGGCCCAGCTCTTTCTCGAAACCATTTTATTGTAGATTATGACTAATAAAATATTCGAAAATTGCCCCAAAATTTTGCCTTGTATTGTAGCCGGGCACATAGCCCGAGAGGAATGCGAATGCACCGCAAAGGAAGACCAACATTAGGACTGGATTGGAGGTCAAACTTACAGCCAACATGCAAATGGTACAGCCAAGAGAGGCTTAAAAAGATTGATAAAAAAAAATAAATAAAATTAACCAAAAATGTTGAAGAATTTTGTAATGAATTGATGGCTGAATTTTCCACTTTTTCGGATGGAATTGGCCAAAAGTGCTACAAATATTTTGGAGAGCATTTGGACGAGGAATGGCATCGCCGACCAAATTCCGTTCTACCCAAAAATTAGGGGAATTATTTTGATGATGTTCAGAAATCAGAACCGAGCTGAGATCCAAATCCAGCGTTGAACGAAAAAATTCCGGCAAATATGAGATCATGGCAACGAACACAAATGCTTGGGCAAAAGAGCAAAGGCAAATGGCAAGGACAACGGGCGATAGAAGCAACTATTTGAAGGAGGGGAATTGAAGGAATTGAAGGATACGCTACATTTTTCCGCCTTTTATACTAATCAAAGTTTGAAGCAATTTTGATGATTTTATTATCAAATTAGGGAACAGTTTGTTGGCTATCTTATAATGTTAATTTTATTTAAATTGGCTCAGAATTGATGGAATTATGCTCAAAAAAGTGCTGGCAATTTTGCTAATCCTTGTTAAGCAAAGATCGTTTTAGATGTTTTTTTAGATATAACTTTACAATTTCTGAACTAATCTAAATAAAATTAGTATCAATAGATTCCCATCAGTCTACTCTTTAATTTGATACTAAAATCATAAAAAATTTATTTAGTCCTTGATGAAATATTTTGAACCGCAACAAGTTGGACTGTTTTAGAAATTGAATACCGATTTTCACCCCTTCTAAAAATCCATCATATTATTTATATGGCTAATGAGGGAGAATTGTGGAATTTTCTTTTAAAAAAAATTCAATTTTATTTGAATTTTTCTTACATTCAAAAAGCCTTTGAATTGAACCAACTTTTCGATAAGGTGTCTTTTGGATGAGGGTTGCCGCCCTTTTCCTCGTCCCAATCCCATCAATGTGAGCCAATTCCTCGAGGCTGATCAATTTGGATTCCCTCGGCTTATTTGTGGCCAATGGTTGCCAAATTAGAAGGAACAAAAGGCCCAAAAGGCCGTAGAGAAAGAAGGACGAAGGCCAACCACCCAGAATAGGCAATTTACACAATTCCGCCGTGGAATACATCGCAATGGCAATGCCCAGTTGATTGCCGGTGGTGAATATTCTGACAGGTGGGAATGAGGCAAATTAATTGTAAATTAATTTTATTTTATTTGAATGATGAATTCTATTAAAATTAAAATGGCCCCCGAGGCTTACGCCATTGCAATGCTCTTTTCTGCTTCCGGAAACCATTTTGCAATCAACATGGATGCGCACGGAATGAAAAAACCTTGGCTGACACCCATCCTTAAATTTAGAAAAAAAATTAGGGAAAAATTTGTTTATTTTAATAATTTTATAATCCAATTAAAATTAATATTGAACCCAAAACGGAGTGCGGCAACGGAAGAGAAATGTGGCACCCAAAAGGCCGCCAATGGCACGGCCCAAGTGCAGATAATGTTCACAATCTTTAGTCAATTAAAAAATAATTTTATTTATTTTCCAACCATTCCAATGGAAATGACCGCCTTTGGCCCAAATTTTTGTGTATAATTTTGGGCAACAAATGTACACAAAAAAATTCCTGCATAAAAGCACATATGCATTAGGCTAATGTCTGCTTTGGACCATTGGACTTGGAGAGCGGTCTGTGAATGAATAAAATTGGCAGTTATGAAAAAAGGTCGAAAAGTTTTTGTTCCAATTTGGCACGAACATTATGATCGGCCGAAAACGCCAATGTTTGGTTGTCCCTCTCGACCATGCACATCAGGGCCATGCCCAAATTGCCACGCATCAAACTGAGGAAAAGGAAGGCAAACATGAGCAGAATGGACATTTGGAGACGGACCGAATGCCAGGACCATAGCTCTTTTTAGAAAGGGAAATGTAGTGGCAAAATTGACAAAATATGCCTAAAGTAAGATCAAGATGATTTAACGCAACCTATACAATTCATAATTATAATTACAATTACAAATCAGAATGGGGCAATTACAATTACAAATCAGAATGGGGCAATTACAATTACAAATCAGAATGAGGCAATTACAATTACAAATCAGAATGAGGCAATTACAATTACAAATCAGAATGGGGCAATTACAATTACAAATCAGAATGGGGCAATTACAATTACAAATCAGAATGGGGCAATTACAATTACAAATCAGAATGGGGCAATTACAATTACAAATCAGAATGGGGCAATTACAATTACAAATCAGAATGGGACAATTACAATTACAAATCAGAATGGGGCAATTACAATTACAAATCAGAATGGGGCAATTACAATTACAAATCAGAATATGAAAATAATTCTATGCTTGCTTTAATTTTGTACTTGATCAGCGAAATGTCACATCAATATTTTAGAGTGAAAATTACCGGTCGAAGGATGACGTTTTCCTTTTTTGGTCTTGGCCATTGAATGATTCGTTTGAGAATGGACAAAAAGCAAATTTCGAGTCAACTATTTTTTATTATTTCTTTTACAACACGTGAAGTGAAGATTGAATTGAACAAAATTGCGTGGTTGGCTGCAAAAATGGTGTTTGTGTTTTTTTGTTGCTTTTGGCCAAAAATATTACCATTCTTCCTTCTCTCCTATAATCCACATTAATCCTCCATCTGCTTTTCCCATATTTGTAGTTGGACATATTTTTGGTTACAAAAATAAAGGAAAAATGATAAAAAAATATTTGTTTATTTGTCATTTTTCTTCCAAACGAACATTGATGGGCTGTCAAAAGTGGGAGAGCACCTGATTAGGTGGAAAAGGACGTTCTGCTGGGTTGGCAACTATCAAAGGAAGAAACATGGTTGAAGAATTGGGCTAATATTTTATATGGCCCAATTCCAGAGGTGTTACCCGCGAGAATCGGCTTATTCTTTTCCGATTGCACGCTTCTTTCAACCCAACTTTATCTGTCTTTATATCATCCAAAATTCACTAATAAGTCATAAATACATGATTTGTTTTTAGTATTTAATTCGTATAGAAAAAAACGCAATAATGTCAAGAAAATACCAATAAAGAAAACAAAAATAAATAATAAATATAAATAATAATGTCAAATGGTCTTCCTTGTACATCATTGGGCGTCAATTGAGATTTAGGGAATCTTCCTCTCTTTTAAAGGAGCTGAATATCGTCATCATCGTCGTCTTCATCAGCCGGTGGATCAACATTGCCACTCTGAAATAAAATCAAGATTAAAATATTTATAAAATGGATTGTTAAATTTAATTTGAAATTCAAGAAAGCCCAGAATGAAATATGAAAGTCGACTACTCATTTTTGGAAATTAATAAAAGGCTTAAAAATCCTTAAAAAGAATAAATTGCTCACCGCTCCAGCCTGTTGGTCTCCTTTCATTTGTTGTTGTTGTTGCTCATGAACGCGTCGCTGTTTGCGTGGTGGTTCACCGGCGTCAAGGCTCATGCTCATTTCGTCGCCCTCCTCTTGATATCCAGCGGCAGCATCGGATGGGAATAAGTCGCCCTCTTCTTCCTCGTCCATAAACTCTTCATCCAAGTCTTCTTCTTCATCGCCAATATCCTCTTCTTCTTCCTCATCTTCCAACTCTTCATCTCCTCCTCCAATTTCCTCCTCATTCTCGCCTCTTTGTTGTCCGCCACCGGCCGCCTCGCTGGGCATCAGATCGCCGAATCCCTCCTCTCCATCGTCCACGTATTCTTCTTCCCTAAATAACCAGGAATATACATTTAGCTTTTTTTTTTTTGTATTTTCCTTACCAATGTTGTTGTTGTTCGCGTGGTGGACTTTCCGGGCTTTCCTTTGCCTCATCTGCGGCCAATTCCACCAATTGATCCGGGTTTTGTTGCTCATTATCATTGCCTATGCCCAAAGAGAATTCTTCTTCGCCACCATCTGTTGGCTGCTGTTGCTGTTCTTCACCGACGTTGCCTTCCTCCAACAAAGCAGTGGCCACTTCATCCTCCATTTCGCCAATTGTTTTTTTGTCCATCATTTGTTGGATGAATGGATCGTCCATCTTCTCTTCGTCCAAATTCAGAATTTCGCTTGGCATTTCGTCGGATGGAGCAGAAATAGCCTGTTTAGGGCTTACTTCAATTCTTCCTTGTTGATCTTCTTTGCTTTGAATTTCGGTATTGGGCATTTCGCTTTGGTTTGGATTTCCAGCTGGCGATATTCCCTCTCCGGCTGCTGATGAGGCTGATGGTTCCATTTCCCTTCTGCTGCTTGGCCGCTCAATTTCCTCAATGTTGAAGGCCACCATTTCCTGGATGTTCTTTTGCAACTTCTCATTCTCCTCTTGAAGTTGTTTGATTTCCGCCATCAATGTTTGGATTCGTTGTTGGCTATTCTTGTAGGCCTTTTCAACCATGTCAATGCGCATCACTTTCTCGACCATGTCGTCCATTTCTCGTTGCAAATTCTCAGATTTGACGCGCAATTGGTCTCGTTCGGCTTCAATTTCGGTGGCATTTGCAATTTTGACAAGAAGTGCCTGATAATAAAAATTTTAATAATTTTATATTGGTAATGAAAGTGTTACGGATTAAAAGTTTTTCTAACAGATTTTTGTTCAAATTAATGTCTACAGTCTAGAAATCTATTGTAGAATGTATAAAAATGACTACTAAGCCTGAAAAATAATTTCCAGGGCGGGTTCGAACTTCGAACTGAGGACCTAAATTTGAAAAAATGAAAGGTATCCCCCTTTTGGTTGAAATTTTTGAAAAAATTTTTTTGATCAAAAAATCTTCGATAACCTTTTTAATTGTTGACATTTTAAATTTTAATGCATTTATCAATAAAAAACGACCTCATTTTCTTTGCGAAGATTAGCCAACTCCTCATTGAGTTTACGGCGAATTTCCAATGGAATTTGACCGGCCATTGGGACATTGAGAATTCCGGCAGAGGAAAATGAAGCAGCGATATTGGCGGCGGCCGTTGTTGCAGCGGAAGCAGCTGCTGCCGTTTCCTTTTCCTTCAAACTAAGCAATTCGTCTTGGATGGATTTGAGTTCACTCTGAAATATTCATCAGAATTAATTTTTAGCCAATTTTGGAATAATTAACCTTAATTTTGGTGTTCTCCGTTTCCAGCAAAACTTTTTCATCACGAAGTTTCCTGGCGAATTGTTTGACCGTATTCAAATTTTTATTTTCTTGATCCAATTTCTCTTTGAGTGAATTGCGGTCTTCGGTCATTACGGAATGTTCACCCCTTAAAAAAGTAATAAATTAAATTTTATAAAAAAAAGTAAACTTGATTTTGGCCAGCTCCTCCGAAATTCGATCATGTTCTTTTTTGACCAAAGCCAAGTCCCGGTCTTTTTGAAGCACATCACTTCGCATTTTCTCATTGTCACTTCTATAAATATTTTTGGAATGATTTAAATTTAATTAAAATAAAACTCACTGAAGGGAATTGACCATTTCGGGCGAATATTTCGATGCCATTGCCATTGCGCGTTCACATCGTTCCTGCAGTGTTTTGTTCTGTTGGCCGCGTTCTTCACAAATTTTTGTGGCCGATTCCAATTTGGCCTCTAAATTCTTTCGGTCCGCTTGCATTTTAATATTTAGTTGTTCCAATTCTTGGGTTCGAGTGCGAAGTTGAGTGAATTGTTGGGAAACATTGTCGAATGTTTTCTTCAGGTCTTGATAGCGAGTTTGTACATCGCCCAACACATTCAATTTATTCAACAATTGTTCCTTCTCAATTGCAATTCGGGCATTGGCCTAAAATAATTCAATTTTATTTTATTAAAAAAATATTTTTTAACCTCCACTTCTCCACGCAATTTGCCCAATTCCGTGTCCAATTGAAGAATTCTTTGCTGATCCATTTCAGCCTGTGCCCGAATCCGTTGCACCTCCAGCTCGGCATGCATCCGCAATTCCGTTTCTTTCTGCTTCTCCGAACGAATATAGCCAATGATGGTGTTAATTCGGTCCGTATGCTGTTGTTGGCTTTGAGCACTGCCGCCGGCTGTTTCACCAAACGAAAGACGACCGCCACCGCTAAATAAAAAATTTGTTGTCTTTTATTCAAAATATTTGATAGGAATTTGGGTTGTTCTATGCCGGTTTTAAACAGGGATTTTCATAAAATCTAGTTTATGGTTCTTAAAAATGCGTTCTCGGTTTGGTATTTTCGATTATTTTTAGCTGAATGCTATATATCCTTTTTACATCGATTTTCTTATTAGAAACCGATTAATCAACACCAAATCCATACAGAATATTCAAAATATTTTATTGTGTGAATTATGCTTACGGTGTTGGAGAGAATGTTGAAGCATTCAACGCGGATGCATTCAAACTGACATTCGGTGATGGAGAGGAAATTGTGGTCTGCAAACGTTCCATGAATTCGACTTGTTTGAGCAACTAAAATTTAATTCTAATTAATTTAGTCAATTACAATTTTAACCCTTTGTATCTCATCATAAAGCGAATTGTGCTTTTCCAAATGCTCTTTGTCCCGTTCCATGAATGCCTTCACTTCATCTTGCATTCGAAGCTTCTCTTGTTCGAGTACATCCTGAAAAAATAAACATTAAAACAAATCAGATATTTTCATTTAACCATGGATCTTTGCATTTTCTCAATTTTGGTGTTATGTTCAATGGTCAAATCCGCCATTTCCTGTGTTTGCTTCTCCGTCTTGGCAATTTCCTTGGCCAAATCGGTTGCCATTCGGAAATTATTCTCTGACAGTTCTTTGCATTTTGTGGAGGTCTAAATAAATTAATTTTATTTAAATTGTAAATTATTTTACATTTTCCAATTCGATTTTGAGTCGGTCATTCTCCTCCTGGAATTGTTCAATTTGGAGTTTGGATTCGTGCAAATTCTTCTCCAGCTCCAACAATTTTTGTTCATGTTTTCCATTCATTTCCTCAATTTGATTGTTCGATTCGCTGAGCAATTTGGCCTGAGAGAGTAATTCCATCTCCCTTGCGTCCAAATTGTTGCGCAATTCTTCGACCAATTTTTTGCTAAAAATTTTATAATTAATTTTTCCAAAATAAAATAGTAAAAAATACTTTGTTTGAAGGTCGGCCTCCAACTGTTCTCGAACTGCTTGCATTCTTTGCCTTTCCAATGTTCCATACTAAAATAATCGTGCGAATAAAGAAATAAATTTGCAAAAATACTTGAATGCTGCTTTCCATGTCCGTTCCAAGACGGCAAATTTCCTCCAATTGTTTGTCCTTTCGCTCGATTGTGTGGTTCAATTCCTCACATTTCTGCTCAAATTCGGCCAATTGCTTTTCATGGTAGGTAATGGTGTTCTTCATTTTTTGCATTTCTTTTTTGCATGCCTCCACATTGGTATCCGTCGATTGGATTTGTTCCATTTCATTTTGCATTTTCTCATTGTCCTTCTTCAATTGTTCATAAATGCGTTCCAAACCATCCAAACGATTTTGAACTGCTTTCAAATCGGATTGGGCCTTGTCCCGTTCGCTGCAGGCCGCATTCAAATTGCTCTGTTTTTTAAGAATTAAATTAAAATTGCTAATTTTTTTATGAGGAATCTTGGAAATTGGACATTACTGGAAATTTCGTGACAATTCCCCCCAGAGATTCGAGAATAGGCTAATTCGACTCGGGACTCGGCATGGTCGATTTAATTAATGAAATTTTAATTTAACTATTGAAAAGTTGAACTGGGTTGTTTAAAACCAAACCGGTTTTTGTTTACTAACTTTGGCCTAAGTCCTAATAACGGCTTAAAAGTGAATATTCATAGAATAAATCGACCATTCTGATGAGTCGAATAAACTAATTTATATTTATCATTTTCCAATATTTCCAAGAACATTAACATTTTATTGACGGTCATTGATGAATTTTATCATTTAAAAACATATTCAGCCTAACCTTCAATCCATTGACCAATTGATGATGTTGCTCGTTGAGACTGTCAACCAATTGACGCAAATTGTCCCGTTCAAGCAGTGCAGATTGGAGTTGAGTTTCGACGGTGTGTTCCTTCTCGGCATTGACCCGTTTCAGCAAGAATTCCATTTCTTGGAGAGTGGAAGTGACTCGTTCCGAACTGTATTGATTGTTCCGAAGAATTTCCAACTCCGCCTTCAATCGTTGCTCTCGACTTGTGGAAATTGCATATTGCTCCGAAAGTGAATGATTTTGTACCCTTAAAAATGAATGGATTAATTGAATAATTTGATAATATTTACTTCAAAATGGACAATTCCTGTTGTTTCTCCAATATTTGATTGGTGAGAGTGTCAAATTTGAATTGCAGTGTTTCAGTTTGACGTTTTGCCTCGCCCAGCTGGTCTTGGCTCTTCTTCAGGTCAATCGCGTATGAGTCAATTTGTTTGGCGAGCAATTGTTGATTTTTGTTTTGGAATTCCAAATCACTTTCCAATTTGCCAATTGTTGTTCGCATTGCTGAGATCTGTTCCAACTGTTGGTCAATCCGTGAATTAAGTATCCTAAAAAATTAATTAAAAATTTTTTAATGCTTTTTCGTTTAATTTTAAACCTTTCATGCGTTTGTCGATCATCATTCAGGTACGCAATTGTCTCCTGGAAGCGCTCCGCCTTTGTTCTCCACATCAACAAATCCGCTTGCAAATTGCTCAAATTCATATTGGTGGATGGATATGGATGAATGGGGACGGCGGCGCCTCCCTCTGATGCGGTCGATGCATTTGAACTCATTCCGGGTATTGGGGTTGGCGAAACAAGTTGGTCGTATAAATTCTTGTACTGGTCTCGTTGTTCGGAAATTTCGCGGATCAGCAAATCTTGCTTATTGAAATTCTCTCGCAAATGTTTCAATTCTTCCTGTGCCTGGCCGTGTGCTTGTTTTAACGATTCAATCCTTAAAATTGTTCATAAATTTATTGAAAATACTAATTCAAAACTCACTCTGAATTGTGATAATTTTCAATGATTTTCTGTTGCTCACCGCGCAGCCTTTCCAGCTGTTCAAGCAATTCAATGTTCTTCGTTTGTAATTCTTTGATGTTCGAGAAGAGAATATTGTCCGCCGCTCCACCATCTCCGTTCACATTTTGTTGGGTCAATGCACCCGAACCGCGTTCAATGATGTACAGAAGGCGTTGAACCTTAATTTTTTAGAAATTTTTGTTAAATTGATATTTAATAAAAAAAACCTGAAGAGCAGAAATGTTATATTGGCGTTGGAAACGTTCCAATTCTCGTTTGGTGAATTCAAGTTCACGGGTGGCCGAATCACTCTTCGATTGCAATTTTTGACGTTCAGCACCCAACAACTAAAAATGTAAATACATTTTTTCTTATTCAAAAGAGCTTGAAAAATTCCTATCCTTTATTATTGAACGCTACGGTTTTTATCTCTTTATTAATATAAAACTTATTCCCATTATTTTCTGGTTCAATTTTGAGAGGCAAAAAGCAAACCTCATTTTGAAGTCGAAGACACTCATTGCGCTCGCACATTTTCTCATAAGCCTTTTTCTGGTCCTGGAAGCGTGGAGCTTTCGAGTCCAATTCCTTTGCGAATCACAATTATTTGTTGATTGAATAATTTAATTAAAACCTGAATGAGTTCTGTCACATGACGTTCCAGCTGGGCAAATTCCGTGTTCCGCTTCTCCAATTCGCTGACCACCCGACAATGTTCCGTGTAGATTCCGGTCAATGAGAGGCCACTCTTCATCAGGCTACTTGCTGCGGCCGCTGCCGGCGTCAAACGAATGAAGTCTTCATCGGCGCGATTCACTAAAATTAGTTTAAATTAATTTGTTTAATTAATTATAATTTACGTCGAAAACCGGCATTGAGCAATTCCGTCGATTTGGTGACCTCTTCCGTTAGACGTTTAATTTCATCATCTAAAAATGCATAAATTTATTAATAAATTATTAAAATTTAAGTAACCTTTATTCTTGATCTCCTTTTTGTGCTGCTCCATTGAGGCGGCCATTTCGGTGGAAATGTTTTGCAGGGCTAAAATTGATTTAAAAATTGTAATATTCATCAATTAAAACAAAACCTTCTTCTTTGTCTCTCAACAAATGCTCAAGACGGGCCTCATTGTCACGGAGTTCGTCAATTTCCTTCTCCGATGCTTCCTGCGCCTCTTTGTACACATTGGTGAGTCTTTCACGAGTGCGCATTTCCGCGTCGATTTCGTTCATTTTAACGGTATGGTCCTCAATCATCTGCGAAATTTTAATTTAAAGTCAAATAAATATTCCAAAAAAACCTTCTTGAATTTGTCCTGCAATTCGGCCAATTCCTGTTCCCTCTCCTCGACTGTTTTCACCAATTGCACATTTGTACGTTCCGCGTCATTGGCCTTTTCGCTGAGCAGTGTGATCTCCCGCTGCATTTCTGCCCTCTCCCGGATCATGTCAATTCGCAATTCGTTGATTTTCTGCTCCCGGTTTGAGATTTCATTCATGTACCATTGCTTGCTCATTGTCAACACTTCCTTCTCGCGAGCCCATTGATCTTTGTCGTACTGAAAATTTGGTGATGAGCTTTTAAAGAATAAATTTCAAACCGCAAGTGCTGCCTTCTCGGAACGAAAATCATCGATTTGCGCTTGCAGCTGTATTTTGTCTGTTTTGAGTGTCTCGCATTGATTTCGCAAAAGGTCAATGTCGTCTAAAATTTGGTTAAATTAATGAATTGTTTTGTAATTTTCATACCAAGATGGCGCCGCTTGTCATTTGTCAATTTGGAGATCTGCGACTCGAGTTCATCCTTTCGACGTTCCAATGCCAGTTTCTCATTTTGGAGCATTGACTGGAATGGAATAAATCAGTGGATTGAAACTTTTGGATTTTATGCAATTAGTGAACAACCCAATTATATTAACCCAGAAATTCGTAATCTTGTTTTTTGTAATTTGCGTTAGTCTCTTAGCCCAATTATTGATTTAAAAAAGAGAAAAACCTTATCGTAGATCAGGTTGTCGCGGTTCTGGACCAGCTCTTCCAGAAATTGTGCTTTTTGCAGCTTCTCTTCTTCCAGCGATTTGACCCGCTCCTTTTGCAATGCATTCTGCTCTTGGAATTCCTTGAGTTTCTCGCTCTTCTCGTCCAATTGCTTACAAACAGTGAATATTTCGTGCTCTTTTAATAAATTTGTTGTGACCTCAATTATCAATCTCTGTTTGAATACCTAATTGGGCGATCCTCTTCTTATCGTCAATCCCTTTGAGTAGGTCACCGGACGTTGGATTATCAGGATTTTGCATATCACTCGAAACAGTTGGTTGATTTTCAGTGTCCATAATTTAAACACTTTGTTTAATAACAAACTCTAAAATGCATTTGTCATCATTAACTCTCCAGTCTCCAATTAAATATTTGTCGCGGACGAACTATACATTCGATAATTAATGAATGGCTTGATCTTGATTTGTATTAAGAATCACTTTATCGGTTTATAAAACTTTAGACTGACCATAAATAAATTAACAAATCATTAAAGCACAATTTTAACAATGGTTTGGGTGAATAGGTTGAAGCAAAGAATGTGTATATTAAAAATGATATGCAAAGGAGAATATCGAGGCTTTCTCCGTAATCCTTATAAAGTGATTTGTGAATTTATAGAATGGAAAGTGGAGGAAAATCTGAATAAATAGAAAGAATAAGAAATTTAGAATGGGATGGGTTAGGGTCACACTTTGAAAGGATTCCGGAGCGTCCAAATTGGTGGATCATGAATAAATAAAACAGTGAAAATACGAATTTGAGATGCGAATTTGAACGAAACAATCAACAAATGATTGTTTTATGTGGTATAACAAAAAAAATTGCAAAATTATTGTGGTGGTTGATATTATGGCGGAATTGAAAGTGTGGTAATTTATAACTAAAATTTTATAAGAATAATCAAGAATGGTGATCACTGAAAAATGGATGAATTGGGATCGGGGGATTTGGATTCGGGATCAAGAATTCAACAAGGCACAGGGAAAATTCACAACTCAACTTGTAAAAAAATAGTGAGATAAATTGGGAGGGTTAGAGAAATGATTAAAATATATAATGCCAAAAATAAATATTTAAAAAACAGATGAAAGGCACTTAAAAATATAGTAATGGAAAAATCAAGATGGCATCGGCAAATTCAGAATTCCACATCGCATTCTTCTTCATCTCAAACTGGAGGCATATCCACGTTTTCTTTGTCCTCATCCGCCTTCTTGGATTTGATGAAATTGCCGAACATTCCGCCGATGATAAGGCTGGCCATGTGATGACCGGCATTGACGCGGATCAAGCTTGAAAAATGGATTTGGATTGAATAAAATTTTCTTGAAAAATTACTTGAATGCCAAAATTCCATCGCTGCCCAAAATTTGCAGGAATTCGCCTTAAATATGAGATATATTTTATTCCGTTAGCCCAAAAACTGACCCTTATGTTTATGATATAATCGGCAGAATTCTTTGCGCTTTTCTTGAGCATCAGAAAGATCCATTTCCCATTTTTCCACAGGGTCGATTTCCATTTTTTGTTTATCCTCCGAATCCGGTGTGCCAGGCGAATTGTCTTCATTCGGCCTACAAAAAAGGGGGAATAAAATTGGGATGAAATTGAAATTTGCCTACATTTCTTGATCCTCGTTCTGTCCATCTTCTGGCCCAAATTGTTCCTGTTCCTCCATCATTGGGCCCAAATTAGTCGCGGTTGCCTGGCTGGCACTCAGCAATGTGTTCGTAGTCGCATTGGAGATGGCCGGAGACACTCGTTGATGATAGGATGGCGGCGGAGAGAATTGGCTAATGTACATCTCCTCCTCATTCCAATCATCGGAATCCTCCGTTGAATTCGTGGACCATTCAAATGAATTCAACGCATCTTCCGGTGGCCCAAGTTCTTTTGGCATTTTCGGATCGGGATAAATTTGCATGGCACTCAATTCGATCATTTTGCGCACATTGTTGGTTGGAGGACTGAACAGAAGCCAAAACCACCAGACCAAATTGAGGATGGTCAAAACGGACATGAACGTGAACAAATAGTACAGGACCAGGAAGATTTTCTCGTTCAGCTAAATCAAAGAAATGTAAATATTGAATAAAGCATTCAAAAACGTACATAATTGGCCATCAACAAGCATTGGACAGTGAAATCCACATCCAAATTTTGCCCTGGCATTCGAATGCGAAAATCACAAAGGCTGATGCGCGGGAAGAGGCCACTTTGCTCCCAGGCTGTCCCATATTTGATGAATGCATCCAACATTTGCAGGCCCCATTTCGGTGTTTCAACGGCGCCCAAAAAGTAGGTGATGAAAAAGAGCTAAAAATAGGGGAAATTAAGGAAAATTTAAGGAGAAATTTAGCATTTTTTGAATGGATTTTCCAATTTTTTAGAATTTTCAAAAATGTTTGGAGAAGAATTTATTATAATTTCCACTTACTTGGCCAATGTTGGTGACCAAGAAAAACACTTTCATCAGCAAATAGAAGAAGCAAAGCAAATGGCGACAAATTTGGCTGCTCACCCACCTGTGAACAAATTTATTATCTTTCTTAAGTGAATTTTCCCAAAAATTCCAACTGACTTGTATGCCCGGTAAATCTTCCACGTCTTTTGGTCATATTCGCCACGGCCTGACAGCATGATGTACAAATGGCGTCCAATGCCGGCGGCCACGGTTTCCTCATCCTTTTCTCCAACCGCATCGTGTGCTTGGCAAATGATTTTTGGCAAATTTAAGCCTGGAAATTTTGGTTTATAAATTTAAATAGGATTTTTTTGGGTTTACCCGAGATGGAATTGCACAATCGCCAAAAATGATGGGGCATTTGGCAAACAAGGGACATGAAGAAGAGGATGAACGGAAGCCACTGAAAATAAAGAGGGAAAATTACGGTAATCGGAGTAGACATTTGCCCTAAAGGAAATTCATGTAAAATTGATGTATTTTATATTTACCGAAAGAAGAAAAAAAGTTGCAAATTTTTGAAAAAGTAATTCATTAAAAAGTCAAAATTTTTAATTTTTGATAAATCCAATTTAATATTTTCCCCAAAATTAATTCCGGACCTGGTAATAATTGACTTGGTCGTTCACATTGTTCCGTCGGCCGCGCAATGGAATTGTTTCGTTCATCGGCACATAATAGGTGGATTCCACGAAACTGAAAAACCAATCGGAAGAATTAATATTCAATTTTTGAAAGATATTTTGCGAATTAATAAAATTATTATGAAGGAATATTTCATGGAATTGGGACCCAAAAAATTTTGCCCAAACCCTTCTATAAATTTCGGTAATTTTGGCCCAATTTCCCTTCCAGAATATTCCCCACACTCACCAATAGTCTTGCGCATAGTCCAACCATTCTGAATTCCATTCGGAATTTGTCCAACAATACAGCGGCTTCGACCACCCATATTCCTAAAGGGGGATGGAAAAATGAATTTGAAAATATTTAATTTGATGAAAATTTGCCTTGGCAAAACACAGCAAAGCCATGGCGGAAAGCACAAAAGGCATTGTCGCATAGTTGGCACGGTCCACAAAGTCCTCCTCATGCCGGGGTTTCAACCGTTTGTTCGCAATGTCCTTGAGGATGTCCATTTGAGAGGAAATTGGATGTGGGTAGGATACGGTGAGCTTTGGAACTTCTGAAAATGAAGGGAAATGGTTTAAAATTGAGAGTGTGAAGGAAAAATAAAGGCAGATCAAAGAGGCAAATTCATTGGCATTTCCTAATTTGGTATTAAAAAGGAACACTTTTTATTTATATGGAAATGGAATCATAAATTTAATAAAATAATTTTGAATTCTTTTTTTATCAGAGGCAATTTTCCCCGATGGCGAATGATTTAAATGAAATGAAAGAGAGGAATTAGAAATGGACGGCGAATGTTTTTGACCTCACCATCTTCCCCCCAGGGAAAAATGGAAATGAATTCAAAAATGAACGAACAGAAAAATGAAATGTGATTCACATTTGAATGGCCTATGAAAATCTTTTTGAAGGGAAAATTAATTGTGAACATTTGTATGAGGGAAGGGAATGGGGAGGGGCATTTTGGCCAATGTGGGTGGCACAAAAATGATGTCGGCTGTCGGGGCAAATTGGAATGAATGGAAATGGTGGGAATGAATGGGGGCGGAAAGGACGATGATTTTGCTGGCTTTTTTGATGATTGGCCGAATCTGCTGCGGGGAAAGTGGTGCAAAAAATGAGGGTAAAATGGTGGGAATCATTTTGAAAATGGAAGTGAAAAAGATGGAGGAATTTGAGTGGAAATTTATTTTTTACTTTTAGAAAAAAGTAAATGGGAAAAGCATCAAAGTGACGTACGTTTAAAATAGAGGAATTTGAAATACTAAAATTGGAATTGTTCAAAGTCGGTTTTACAAAAGTGTTGGCAGTTTTAAAACCCAGTGTTCGGTTTTTTGAAAAATCCCGGTTTTCGGTTTCGATTCCTCCTATCTTCGGTTCAAAAGAGCAAACAAAAATTCACAATTTTGGTTTTCGTCGATTTTCCCGAACAGAAACCATCTTTGAACAACTCTAATTAAAATCGAAATAAATTTCGTTGTTCCAGAATCGCCCAGACATTTTCAGCAGAGATGGACGACGTGGAATTTGTTAGCCATTCGCCCAAAGGGGATACGGGATATGTAAGAAGGCGGTGGATTACATAACAAAAATAACAATCTTTCCAAATAGTAAAAAAGGGGTTAGGGCGAGGAGAGGGACACGTGCGGAAAAGTTGAAAGTTCAAAAGGGAATATTTAAAGGGAAAGGGTTGGGTTGGATGGAAGGCATGAAACCCATTTAGCGTGGATGAAATTTGTTTTGGGTTGGGGAGAAGGGTTGTTGACAACATTCGACGTGAAAAATGAGCAAAATTGGATAATCGAAAATATCAATTTTTAGTGGATTTTTGCCTTCTTATATGTTCTTATTGTTTATTTTTTGTGATGGCATTTTTGAATGGCACCCATCCATTAAATGCCCTCACAAAAGATTGAATTGCACTAATCCTCAACAAATGTTCTCTAATAATAATTCGCAAATATTTTGGGGTCATACTGTCATTAATTCCCTCCATATTTATTAATTTTGTGCATTTCTCAAATTTTTGATGAATTATGACAGACATATTTTAAAATAAAATTTGCGATAAATGGACATACAAAAAAGATGATCGCCCAATTTGCCTTTAGCTCATTTTTGGCTCTTTCTTTTATTTAATTTTTAGAGTACCGTAATAAAAATGAATTTGCCTCTAGCTTCTTTTCAGCTATTCCTTCTTTTTTAAATTTTAATTTTCAAGACAGCTAATAAAGTAAAATGATTAAATAATACATCGATGTGAATTAATTTATTTTATGAACCTTAAAAGGAGGACCATTTCAACTAAACTTTGCATCCAAAATAAAAGAAGAATTAGAATGGAAAATTGAAGTAAATAGAATATGTCCATAAGGATTTCACGCAAATGGATTCGGATTGGAAGCAGAAAATCCATTTAAATTCATCTTCGAAGAGAATGTCGCAATTTAAGCAATTTGCAGCTTCGCGGCATTTCCGCCCTTTCGTAAAGGAAAGTCCATTAATAAAATGGCCGATTTTATTTGTCATTTCCGTTCCGTCCAATCCAATCGCCCCATCATTTTTCCCTTCCGTCTGGCCAACAATCGGCGCCTTGGCCATTTTAAATGTTAAATGCAATTGTGGCCGATTTGATGGGAGGGGATGTTCGCATGAAAATTAGCTGAAATGAACTGCGGTCGGTGCAACACATCTTCCCCCTTCTTATTTCCTCCATTGTCGTCTATCTCCGTCCGCCGATCATCGGTCGAACCATTTAGATTGGTCCCCCAACCCCCCATCATAGTCCCTTTAAGCTGACATTTATCTCCAGTTTTAATCTTCTTCCACCCTTTTTTGTCCTCTTCCCCCTCCCTTGGACCAAAATGTGGATATGGCCGATGGAACAGAATAGAAGAGCGCAAAGTCCCCTCTTACAATCGGGAAGGCATAAATGATCGGAGAACACAAAAAATGGAGAAAAAAGGAAATGGGTAATTTTTGTTTAAAAATGGAAGAATTTTATTTTATCATTGGCTGGCAATCTAGGTGAAAAGCACAGGGGAAATGCGATGGATTTTGCCGAGGGGGGGGAAGGCTTTGCAAAAAAAGAACAAAAGTCAGCACAAAATGATGGTAGAAGAAGCATAGGTGGAAGAACATCGATGCCTTTTTGGTTTAAAATACAATTTAAACTAACTAAGAGGAACATCAATATTAATTGATGGGGAAATAGAGAAAGAATTTTGTGATTTAAATTGATTATTGGGATTTTGGAGTGATTATAGCATTATAGATTTAAAAGGGAATTAATAACAATTTAATCAAAGCAATTCATAGAAATTAATTTTTGGATCCATCCTCAAACTTTATTTATTGTTCCAGTGGTTGGCCTTTGGCCTAACTAATTCAAAAACTTAATAAGGGTGACTCCTAGTATAGTAATTCATAGAGTTTTTCAGCTTTAATGTACGGTTTTTTTTCTGACTCTTTTTATGAGTTCCGCCCTAGGGCTTTTCAACCTCAATGTGCGGTTTATTTCCTGTTTTTTTAAGAATGCCACTCGCCCGTATAAAATAAAACCATATATTTGTTTTATTTTTAAAATGTTTATCTCCTTTTAAATCAATATAAAATTAATGTTAATGAGAAGGCAATTTCAATGGCAATGGCACAAATGAATTAAAAAATCAAAAATATCATTAATTTTCTTGTATAATCAAAAATATTATTCAACTAATAAAACTCAAAAATTCTTCAAATCAGTCGGATTTTGCCTCCGCCTCCAAAGCTTGTCGGGCAAAATTTGGCAAAACAAAGGCGGCACCGTGCATTTGACGGCTATAGAATTTTAGTCCCATTTTTTGGCATTCTTCATCGCTCAATTCCCGCGCCGGTGTTCGAAGATTTCGATCCTTTAAAAACGGAAAAGCGGGGAATTTAAAATTGATTCATTGATTTATTCTAAGGGATGTGCATTTTAAGTCTATCCAACATTTTTTTAAAATTTTTGCCAATAGAAAAACTATTTATTCGCCAAAAACCGAAATCCATGGATTGTGTCAAAATATATTAATAAGTCAATTTAGGATTTGGGTGAGCAATAAGACGAATTTACCTGTTTGGAGGCCACCAAATAGCCAATACTGCCAGATGGATATGTTGGCACAGTTGCGCTGGCATAGGCCACCGAAGGGAACAACTCGCCGGCCATTTTGACCATTTTGGCAATCAACGGCAAATGCAGCCAAATACTTTCGGCTTAAAATTAAAATGTTTTATTTTTACAATTTTTTTTTGTCTATTTTTGTGATTTTCGTTGGAAAAAAATTCCAAAAAATTCACAAAGAATAAATATATTACCATAAAGAGTAAAGGCTGATGAATTATCTACCAAAATGGCACTTAAATATAATTAAAAATTAATCTAATATAGTTTTGGCACTTCAAGGATTACGGTGCGATAAATTGGCATCATTCGAAGTTTCGAAGTCCCTTTAAAACTCCTCCTTTTTCATGCCCACCTTGACTGGCCAATACGCCTCCATCCCGTAATGCCTCCTTGACCAATTCATAATAGGCCTTGCCAAACAAACTTTCGGCCGGTCCAATTGGGTCGGATGAATCGGTGATAATCACATCGAATTCTGCCCGATGGCCTTTCAGAAATTCGAATCCATCGCCAATGTGCAATTCCAGCTTGGGCGAATCGAAACATGCGGCCAAACCATGCAAAAATTGTTTAGCCACTTGAACGACCATTTCGTCGATTTCACTATAATTTTGAAGGGAATATTGAAAAGAATTATATTCCTTATTTTTGAGTCTAATTGGTTAATTAGCTATAATCATATGAAATTAAAATAAAAAATGTTGGAGAGGAATCAATCCCATAATTTTAGAATGAGAGAAAATGGTTGAATTTAAAGTGCCATTAAATGAAATTTTCTGGTCATAATTCGACTTATTTGCAATATTTTAAATATTATTTTTCTAATGAATATACTTATTAAAGCATTTTTTCCAAAACGCGTAATGAATCGTAAATTTCCCAATGTTAATTTATCCACTTTATAATGGTGTCAAGATAATTGGGGAAGCCTCATTTGTGGATGTAATGGGAAAGCTGATTGATAAATTTTTACAGTATTTTATCAGGCATAAAATTGGTTATAAAATGATAGCAAAAGCATTGGCCAATATTGTATATTTACCGATTTATGGCCAAAAACGGCCAGAAACACAATTTTTATAAACCAACGGTTTTTTGCACGAATTCGCTAAATATTCAATATAGACAAATGCTTTTTTATATCATTCCGCAGAGAATTTTATGCTCTTTAAAATGATATATAAATTTATCCATCAGCTTAATCCTTTTCAAAATAGACCATTCCATCCATAATTGTCGCCTTTCCAATTATCGTAAGACAATTTTTTAGAGTTTAGATTTAGACCATTAATTGATTGACAATAATATTCCCCTCATACCACATGACAACTCGTTCCACGCCCGGATGTTTGAGCACTTCGCGCAAAATGCCACCATCACCGCCTCCAATAATTAATACCTTGCAAATTTTATCAAATATCAAATTCCACTCCCATTTAGCACCTGTTTAGGGTTGGGATGGGAAAACATTGGCAAATGGGCCAACATTTCTTGGTAGGCAAATTCATCGCGATCCGTCGTTTGGATGGCCCCATCCAGCACCAAAACATTGCCAAATGTTTTACTGCAAAGATTATTGAACATTTTTAATTGAAATTCCACAAAAAAGAGTCAAAATTTTTTTATTATTTTCAAAAATGAGGGATATGGGTTATGGGATAGATTGGAAGCAGGCTAAATAGGCGTGAGAGAGTTAAACCCATCATAACTTTCGAGGCACTAAACCGTTTCCAACCAATTAAATATCATATTATCGAGCCAAGTTTTTTCTATCGAATGGTATACTAAATATAAAAGATTTGATTTAATTTTTACAAAAATATGACTTTAGAATAAGAGTGACACAATTTTTCTTAATTTTGGATTTTTTTAACCATAACTATTTGAATTTTAAACCAATTAATGTGAATTCTACATCATTCGATAGCTCATGTTTAGCTCTTTCATTTGATACAAAATTTGGTGAAATTGCTTTAGTAATTTTCATGTTATAGAGCTTGAGCCTAGTTGACCTGCGCCCAGCAGTAGGGCTGTTCGAGGGGAATTTTGTCTATTTTCCCACCAATGGTTTCAATAAATTGTCCATTTTTGGCTTCCATCGAACCTTTTAAAAACCAGCACGTCCTGATATTTCGACTTTCCCTGGAAGAGAATTTGATCAACATGAAGCGAAAATGCTTGGCCCGTCCAGGCGCCCGACAATTCGACACCATCCAATCGCATCATTTTCGACTGACCATCGCCGGTGCCGACCATTCGTTCCGCATCGTCCGGTGAAAATTCCGTGTACCAACCTTTGTGTAGAAGATCCATATTTCTAGTGGCAAAATTCTATTTATATTTTGTGAAATTTTCAAATATTTTTGAGGCTTTTTGCCTAGTAAAAGAAAAAGAATGCAAAATTTGTCACTTTTTGTTGAGAAAATAAAGGGCTACCCGAAGGAGTACTGGCCAATTCGGCAATCTTTCAAATCAGATTTAGCCCAAAATGCCATTGTCAAAAAATGAATACTGCCCAATTTTACTCTCTTTAAGCCACTTTTGGATGATAACATTTTGCAATTTCCATCAAAATTTTTTAATTCTTTCACTAATTAACGTATTTAATGGATGTTCAAAATTGAAAAATTGATTTGGTGCGCGAAATTCGGGTGCATAAGAGGTCTCATTCTCGTTCAATCGAAATATATAATTGATTAGAATTTTTTTCGTACTTTTTGTTCCAATGAAACTTTGTTCTCTATTTTCTTATCAATTTTACTTTGGAAGTTTGGATTTTCCATCATTAATTTGAATTGGCCATTATGGCCAAATAACATATATTTATATTTTACTTATTAAATTGGGAACAAAAAACAAATAAAATTTATATAGCCGTAGGGCATGGTTTAATTATTTAATTTTAATTCTTTTAATAATTCGCAATTTTTTAAAAATTTCTTTAAAATTTTTTAGCACTGAAAATGACTGTCAAAAAAGTCACATTAAAACTCTATTATGATATTGTTTCGCCATATTCTTGGGTTGCCTTTGAGGTTCCAAAATTAAATTAATTTAAGTTATAAATTAATTAACTTCAGAGTTTAATTCGATATGAACATTTGTTGGATGTCAAATTGGAATTATTGCCAGTTTCAATTGGATTCATCATGAAAGAAACCAGTAAAAAAAATTCAAAAAATTCTTAATTTTTAATATTCGAATTTTCAGAAAATAAACCAAATGTTGAACAATCACCGCAAAAAGCAATTTATATGCCTCAGGATTTGAAGGCAATTAAAGAAAACATTTATTTATTTTTTTTCATATTTTCCAGCTTCTCGGCAATTATTGGGGAATTCCATTTCATTCGCCGAAAGTGAGTTCCAATTATTTTTGTAATAAAAATTCATTTAACTGGTTTAAAATTGAACATTTGACTAATTTTTTCCTTTTTTTTACTTTTTATTAACATTTTCCCCTCTTCAGAATTTTTTCGAATCCTTCGTCAAAAAGGCATCGCTAAATCCTCAACGTTTTCTGACGGCATTGAGCCTCTATGAACCGGAATTTCTTCGCCCTGCTTCGCGCGAATTTTGGTTGCGTGCTTGGAGTCGAGACCAATCCGTTTATAACATTGAAGATATTGAACAGGTGGGAATATATATTTATTAGACAAATCGCAATTGGACAGAATTATAATTATTAAATTAATCATAAATTTAACTATAATCATAAATAATCGCTATTTTTATTCATAAAATTTAATGATGGAAAAATATATTAATTTACCCAAAAATGACTGAATTAACCCGTAATTTTTCACGTCAAAAAATAATATTTTTGAGGCTATAAATACGGCCATGATTAGATAATTATGCATTGTGTTAGGTTTAGTGCTCCAGGAACCAGGATGGATTTAAACTTTAATAAGGGTTCGTTGGGAATCTTGAAGAAGTCTGATTTAGTCAAGTTAAATGACCTCAAAAATATATTATTTTTATTCAGTCATTTTCCGAGTAAATTAATACACTACAGAATACAGATTTGCACTCCTATTTAATAATCAATTCAATATAATTTTATCATTTAATTTAATTACCATCCATCCCATTTCAGGTTTGCACCAAATTGCAAATTCCCAATCGCGAAAAGTTGATGGAAGCATGCGGTAAAGAGGAGGTGAAAGGCCTTCTGAAGCAAAGAACGGACGAAGCAATTCGAAGCAATGCATTTGGATTACCCTGGATTCGGCTTGAACGCCAAGGCCATGAGGCAAAAATGTCTCCAATAAATATTTAAAAATGAAATTCTTTTTGCCAGGATTTATTCATTTGGGGAGGTGATCGGCTGCCAATGATTTGCGATTTATTGGGCAAACCATTTGTGGGACCATTGCGAGAAAAGAACGAAATTGATGAGAGAGAATTTGGGACGGAGAAATGCAAAATTTGATATTATTTATTCACAAATTAAGCTATTTCTTTTACCAAATTATGTGATTTCCCTTCGAGCGATATTATTTGAATTTGATTGATTCTATAAGAATTGTTTTTAAATGATTTTTCTTTCGAATTAATTAAATGGCTCAATTTTGAAAGAAATAATTATTAACTTATTTTATTTACCGCATTTCCTTTATTATTGCTTTTGAAGATTTTAAGAAAAAAGAAATGTATTTTTTCCTTCTCTTGGATTGTCTGAAAAAATAATAGCCCCAGGGCAACTAATAGAGGAAATACGGTATTTAAAAATTCAATCTAAAAACATTAGAGAAAAAGCAAAAATGCCAACATTTTTAAATATATACAGAAAGAATATTATCTTTTACAACAGTGCTTCCCAAACATTCAATCAATTTGGCATTTATATAGTAGAGATGATAATCACGGCAATGATGATGATGATGATGACCTTCATCTATTAATTAATCATTTTTAACTGTGCTTTATCTTTGAGAATGCCCCAATTCCCCCTTGGAATATTTACTTCGCGCACACATTTGCATATTCGCCATTCCCTCCATATTCCAAGGCCATCGCACTGCTGATTTGCTTCTAATCAGAATTGGGAATATTTCCTTTATTTATTATTGACACGAAAATGTCCATCACAAATAAATTCATTGCCTTTCTTTTAATGGCAAATTCCTTATTTTTTTCTCGTTGTCATGACAATTTCGAGACAACCAATTGGCCATCATTGCATTCAAATTATCCATCCTCAGCGCAAAGTGCATTCATCCAGCAAACCGAGAGCAATTCACCATCTTGGAATGTTTTCTACTCTCCAACACGTGAAAATACCCCAAATAATGATGGCCAAATTCGTCCATATCGACGCTACATTTTCGGCAATGCATCGCCAAATTTTGCCAAGCCGCCAAATCCGCATTCACCTTGGATGTTGGAACAATTGAGAAAAGGCCAACAACCATCGCAGGAATTGGAAACATTCGATGGAGGCATTCCAATTCCAAGGGCAGAAATTCCGCAGGCATTGAGGAATTATTTTTCGTTGGATACCCGACCCGAGAAAGTGGTAAAATAAATTGGAAAAATAAATGTTCCAATTCTGATTTTCGCTGATGGAAAATACAATATTAATGGAATTCAATTTAATATGAGGAAATGACCATATCTCAGCTCGTAGATATCCTAGAACATTAATTTATGACTAGAAAGATTTTTAATTCTGGCCAGATTTAATTTCAATTTAAAAATGTTAAACTGGCTTAAACTCAGGAATCTCCGTTGAACATAACAATGGTACAAACTGATCATCTGGCAAGATCGATTTATTTAGAGAAATACTAATTCTGGACAGATTTGTGTAATTTTAAATATGTTATACTGGTTTAAAAAGCCTGAAATTTCAATTGGCCATAGCTTAGGTTCAAACCATTTAAATCGAATTGAAACTGAAATTTTAGGAATTAAACTGACCCTAATAAATCGACAAAGTCATTGATAAATTATGATCCTAATTAATCGATAGAATTATAGAATAAAGTTCTAGGACAATCAGCATGCCGAAATCAGAATCGGCTGCAACATTTATTCAAGTAATTTATGTCTGTTTATAGGTGAAAGAATTGACCGGCATAGATTTGCATTCCATCATTGATCCAGCATTGGACCATCTTCTGATTGGGCCAACATCAACGGCAGCATCAACTTGGACTAGGCCAACAACACCAAAGGACAAATTGGTGGAATATTTCGAGAAAAGTTTGGACAATTTCCTGGCTGGTCGATTCCGGCCAATGGAAAGGATTCCTTATTTGCTGGAGAATGAGGGATTAATGCTGGCGAAGACAAAAAATGTGACAAACAACGAAAAATTGCCATCAATTAATGTAATGATAGATAAGGGAATGAATATTGAAATAAAAATAATTATATTGGTTTAAGTGCTTGTCATATATTCACAAATCGTATACCATTAATAGAATTGGTCATGAGTTATGACGCATTGATTGAATGGTATAAAATTTTTAATGGTTTGATCAAAATTAAAGAATTTTAAATCATTTTTCATTTTTGGTTCAAAACTAATAAGTTGGAATTGGTTTAAACTATACCAAATTATTATCAAATGATGTGTTTTGATTTTTGAGTATTAAGATTTATAAGTCTATCCTATACTCTATAAGGATAAATTTGTGAACTGTTAAATTATTTTCGACATATATTTTAATAAATTAAAATTAAGTCAAATAAATGGAATTAAAATGAAAAATTAGTTTTTTTTTATGGATGTTTACTTAATTTTTGTGGATCAATTTTCAATTAAATTATTTTATAGGGAACAACAGCAGAAAACAATGAACCATTTGAGGGTTCAGGAGAGGAACCAGAGTCAAAAGCAGATGAGCCAATTCCTTCTTCAATTTCTGGAATTCCAAAGCAAATGCCATTCATTCCAAAAATGCCGGCTGACTTTTTAAGCCGTCAAAAAGATGGACCAACAGAATCGGTCGAAACAATTTTTACAACTATACCAAAACTCAATCAAACTTATCAACAATTTGGAATGCCATTGGGCCAAAAAATTGATGAACCCCAACTTGGATCCGGCTATGGAATTGTTTCGCGGCCGGGACAAATCATTTTTCGTAAATCCAACAGTCCTGAGGAAATAATCGGTGAGTGCGGAAATAAAGAAGGAATTAGGTGAAAAAAATTGAAATTGCCAAAAAAAAATGAGTACTATAACTATAAAGCCAAAATAATTATAATGGTTTAGGGGTTTATCACACTACATTCATAAACCATATATATATATATATACCCAATTGAATAGAGCTGGTAAAGACGCATCAAATGGTATATAATATGTTCAAAAATTAAAGGGGTTTTAAACGGTTTTAAACTGTTTCTTGTTCTAAACTATGTCGGAATTGGTTAAAAAACCTATTATTAAATGATATATCTCGTCGAGATTTATCGATTATATAAGCTTTATGGCATTTCTAATTAAACTTATGAACCGGTATTAATTTTTGGCATTTTCAGTGTTTTTTCGTTAAATTAACTAAATATTTTCCCAGAAATTTTTCAAAATGATATAAAATATCGTTTTTTGCCTTATTTCGTTAATCGGTTTTTATATGAAAATTGACCTCAATTTTAATTATTATTTGCCTTTAAATTATTCATTTCAATCAGTTCACATCATTGACGCGGGCTTTTCCAAAGCTTTTGGACGCTATGAATGGGCAATTTTGGGCATCAATTGCAATTATCCAATCTATGTGATTGCCCGTGATCCATTCATATTCAAACAGGTCAGTTAACAATTTAGCCATGATCAAAACTTGTTAATCCACTAGAAATATGAACGTTTGGTCACGTTGACCCTGGAAAGGAAAGGCTTGATCAGCGAAGTGAGCCGAATGCTGAATTTGGTCACTGCTCTCAATCCGGCACATTGTCAAATGCCAAAAAGCCTTCTTGGCCCATAAAATGATTCATGTTTAATATAATTTGCCATATAAATGATATTTTGGACTTTGGAGAATATTTATAATAAAAGTCTGTAGAATAATTGGATACGGGGCGAATGATTTTCCCTTTTTGCTCTGTTTCCATAAAACAAATCAATTTTGCCTATTTTTGGGAAATAATTTTGACATTTCCGTAAAATCATTGATTTATGCACATTTCTGGGCAATATTGATTTTTGGTTTTGCATTTATGAGACTGCGGTGGACAAGAAACATTCATGGAAAATTATACGAAGCTGGTCATTTTCAACAATGACTAAAAAGGACTTTCCTATTCATCCTACTGTAGGCTGTACTGTAACCCAACTTTTTGACTTGTTGACTGTCACCCTATCAATCAAATATTGCCCCAATCTATACACCCTTTTTCCTCTCTCCTAATGCCTTTTTACCCTTTTTTTATCTAATTTTCTGTACAATTACCAGAATAATTTAAAATTGAGTTCCCCTTAAGCTTATCCCATTTTTTGGACCCACTGTGAGCTTAGTCCGGCGAAGGTTCGGACTCCGGAGTGATAGCCCAGCCTAGGCCCAGCTCTCGCCCCAAACAACTTTAGCCCTAGATTACTAATATAGCCCAACCCAAAGAGATCAAAATTATGAAAATATTTTCTATCAAATTTATCAATGTTTTATTTTAAATATCACACAAAAATTGAAGAGAAAAAAAGGACGGGACAGAAAGAAGAGAGTGGAAAATTGTGAAATTAATTAAAATTATTTGGAAATGAAAGACAATTTCGGAAATTTTGATTGAATGAAGTTGCTGCAAAAATATGTGCCAATTCCTCTTCTTGCCTAAAATTTGATTAAATTATATTCAAATATTCCCCAAAATTGCTCACAATAATTTGTTTTCACCCAAAACTGGGCAAATATTTTGGCTGAATGCCCGGTGGCCGATGTGGCGAATTTGCCGCCGATTTGGACATATTTTGGAGGGAATTTCGTGGAATTAATGGTGGTGGCATTGATTGAGAATGGCCCAAATCATCGGACCTTTGTTTGGGCAATGAATGGCCAAAAGAGGATGAAGAGGTGGATGAAATTGTTGAGGAGGAATATGAGGAGGAATTGGACCAAATATATTCGGTTGGCGCCTTTTGGTAGATATTTTCGGCTGAAAATTGAATAAATGAAAAATTGACTTATTTTAGAAATAAAATTAATTTTTCTCGAAAAATGAAATTATTAATTTAAGGTATAATAAATAAACTAATTTTGTGCCCACTCACAAATGTCCCGAATTTGTTTGCCTCCTCCACGTTTTCCAGCAGTTGGCCGAAAATAGCAATCCTCTCTGTAGCGTTTCTCGGACCAGAATTCAGCGCCCTCAATCAAATAATTCTTGTCAAAATGATTGGAATCCGAATCTATCAAAAATTTATCAAATTTTTGAAAATGAATTTAAATAAAAATTGCTAATCTAATTCACAATATTAATTAATTGAATTAAGATTAACCCTAATTCCAAAATCCAATAGTGCTCAAAAAATGAATTTTTATTGTTTTCTTTTATTTAAATTTGATGGACTTACCGGTCATCATTGAGGCCGAATGTTGTTGCCGACTTTTCCGTGGTGGAAATCCGTATTCATAATGGGAATGACTGTTAGAGGCGCCCATTGAAAAAATGTTCAATTTATATTAGAATTAGCTGAAATTTTGGGTAAAACATTGATTGAATGAATGAGGTCCATTGTATGGAAAATGCGCGAATGAATTTATGATGGATGGCAGAATAAAATTAGCGATTTTATTAAATAAATTTAATATTCATTTTTTGATTTTATTATAGAGAGAAATATTGAAGAATGGACTTATTAAAAACTCATCAATATTTTAAGCTAGATGACCCTAACCATGTACCGGATGACCCATTGGGATTACCGTAACCTTTCCCTAGTTGAGCCAAAAATCTGCAGGCGGAAAAGATTCAAATAAGTGCCAAAATTTAATACCGATTTGTGATAATCAGTTGGTTCATTTTCCTTTTAAATACCCTCAAATCATTTGCATATTTCATTGCACAATCTTCCTTCAGCGAATGCACATTTTCCTTTGGCACTTTTGTCGGGCCAACTACATTTTAGCTCTATTAAATTTGTGCGCAGAATTTGTTTTCCCACCAATTTGTCGGTGCTCCGCCCTCAATTTTGTGCGCACTTTTCCGCTCAAATCATTACATGTCGTTTTGCCGCATTTCCGTCTAATTTCTTAAACCCGAAAAGTGTGGCACTTTTTCACAAAAATACAAATTTATATCCGCGCGCTAATTGCCACCATTTTCAATCAAAATATTTACTTTCTAATTTTTTGGTTTAGAAATCATCAGTTTCTATGGGAATTCAATTTTTTCAAAAGAATTTATGGGAATTTTAATTATTCAAAGAATTTATGGCAGACAATTTTGTAAAATTTATAAATTAAAATTTTTTTGTGGTTTATGTGAAAATTTTGAATTTTGAATTTTCAAAGAATGCACTAAAAACCAAAACCATCAGAAAATGTTGAGGGAATTCGACGAATTTTGTGACGAGGTTGGCAAACAAATTGTATTTTTGTTTAAATTGTTGGGCCGTAAATCCTCTTTCAAACTTTTTAGTTCCTCAATACAGGGATTTTGCCATCATTCGAATCAGTCATTTTCCATTTAAAAATACTATGTTTTGCGAATGGCACAAATAAACAAATAAAAAGAGAAGAAAGGGGAAGGAACGAAAGAATTTGAAGGGAATGCCGTGGCATATTTTCACTAAAATGAATAATAATTAAATGGAACAGATTTAATTTACTCCCCGAACAATAATTGAATATACCAGAATTCTTTCGTGTCAAAAATAATATATTTTTTAAGGCCATTTTATTTGGCCATAACTAGGTGATAGATAGGACTTTGGATTAGGCTTATTAGGGTCAAACATGTTTTAGGACTTAGTTAGGGCTAGGTAGGCTACAAATCTTAATGAAGTCTAATTTAGCCAAGTTATATGGCTTTAAAAAATATTATACGATACAAAATATTTGGGGTAAATTCGTTAAATTAATTTTTGATAGATTTGAAAGGAATTATTAATAGAAGTTCATCCATCAATCAAAAATTGTTTTTTGCCTACAAATATGGAAAATGGACCAAAAATAATAAACAAATGTTGGGGATAGGCCGAAGGGATCCACATTTGGAAAATGAAGGAGGATAATCTCCGTTTTTGCAGCAGCCGTAGGCAATTTGCCATTTTGGTGCCAGCCCCAAACCCAAACCCCAATCCATTAATATAAACGTGCCATTTTCCCCATATTTTTGCTGAGCTTTTGGTCGCCCGAAAAATGCAATTGAAGGAAGGGGGAAAGTAGGGTGGAAAATTGTCAGGGAAATTTAATTTTCCCACCAAAAATTGAGGCCAGACATGGCAAAAACACGAATACAAGGGTTTTTCATGTTTTCCATTAAATGTTCAAATTTATTATTAGAAAAGATCTTTGAAATATGAAGGAATGAAGTTGGTAAAAACCTTTTTTGAAAATATATATAATTTAAATTTAGAATAAAAAAACAAATTAATTTTGCTATGTTTAAAAGCCAAGGTTGCGGTGCGAATATATTCATTTCCAAAATTATGGCCTTTCGAAGAATTTCCAGAAAGAAATTGCAAAAACATCTTTTAATTATATGATTTAGTAAAAAAAAAACAAATTAATTGGGACTTGGCAATGGTTTAGGCCAACTTTGAATATTGCAAAATTAAATACTAGGTAATATATTTCCATCTTTAATTTTTAATTCAAAGAATTCCACATAAAATGTTCCCAATTAGTTGATTGCTCATTAAATTAAATAATTACATGGTCAAATATAATTATATTGAGCGAAGAAATGGTTTTTCCCAGAAGAAATATTTTAAAAAATTAATTGACAAAATTAATCATAATAATTAATAATGGGTACCAAAAAGACATTTTTGAAAATATATGACCTACCACAAATTAATTAATACTTTGAAATTAGTTTTAACTATTGTTGAATATTGCGAATATTCCACATAAAATGTCCCCAATTAATTAATTGCTCATTTGATGAATTAATTGGATGGTCAAATACAAATACAATTTTAATGGGCGCACGCAGACACATCTAATCCCAGAAAGAACATTATTTTTAAAATTTTGGCGACAAATTAATTAAATTTTATAATAGAAAAATTTTATTTTCTGATTGTACTAAACTTTTGGCCATATTGTGAGAAAAATTGAGGGCAGCAGACAAACTTCAAGGAATATTTTTGATGGGAAATTTAATTTAATTTTCCCCAAAAATGAAGGGAAAATGGGGCGAATTTTTGAAGTGCCCGCCGGCAAAATAATTTTCCTAGAAAAGTGATTTCCTATGGTAGACGAGTGAATGATTTCGGAGCTTCTATCCCAGGGTGAGCCTGCAAAAATACCCTCTCAAACATTTTATGGAAGTATTGGGAAGGAAATGAGGACATTTTGGAGTGGAGATGAGTGCCAATTTTGACGCTCATCCGGTTTGACGGAGGAAATTGAATTTTAGAGGCAGATTCGGTGCCAAATATTCGGCTGAGAATTGAATTTGGGAGAAAAAAAAATGAAGAATGGAATAAATGTGGTGGACAAAGTGAGGGGGGGGGGGGGGGGGGGAATAATGTTTGGAGGCCAAAACAAGCATAGCCAGCCCCCGCGATTATATTTGATTAAATTTGTGAGAATGGGCGTCATCATTGGTGGTGTGGTCCTTCATACTTTTTGTCAACCAAATATTTCCTTAAATAAATATTTTAGGCCAAAATATTATAAATCAAATTAGCTGATATTTTCCATTTTTGGCCAAATAGTTTGGTTTTATTAATATTTTTTGGGCAAATTAAATTCGGAAGTTTATATATGCAAAAAATGATTGAATTTACACAAATTCTTTCATGTCAAAAAATAATATCTTTTAAGGCCATTTAACTTGGCCATAACTATTTATTAGAACTAATTCATTTTTTGACCCTAAATTCTCTAATTTTATTTCACTTTCTTTGGCCATAAAGATGGCTCTAATTGTAAGAAGACCAAAGTCCTTTTTTGACCTCATCAAATTTTCATTTTTTGGTCGGTGAATTTTATGCCAAATTTGGCCAAAATAAATGGGACCAATTATGGAGAAAAAGCTTGGAAAATGATGGATTTGGTTGAATTGAAGGAATTTTGAAAGGGGAAAATGATGCGGAAAAAATGTGCGCACAAAAAAATGTTTTAAATGAATGGGGAAATATTGCGGTTGAATGGTGCCAATTAATGGGAAAGGAAGAAGAAGCCCAAAGTGGAAGGGGCCAAAGATTATTAGAAGGCCAAGGATTATGGACAATTTTTGATGGAATTTGAAGGAAAATTGAAGAAAAGGGATGCAAAAAATGATAAATGATGCAAAAATAAAGCAATTTTGGGAATGGAAAAAAATGTCCAAATTTTGGTTTGATTTAAAAGAATTTTAAAAAATACTCAAAAAAGGAAATGGGATGAATTAATTTTTGCTGAATAAAAGTGTCCAAATATGTTT
The DNA here is from genome assembly GCA_030063045.1 of Pratylenchus scribneri. Lineage (NCBI taxonomy): Eukaryota > Metazoa > Nematoda > Chromadorea > Rhabditida > Pratylenchidae > Pratylenchus > Pratylenchus scribneri. The sequence continues at coordinate 1,359,233 of JAQSEB010000082.1, forward strand.
TGAATATGGGAATTTATTTTATTGGGTTGTTGAAAATTGGATAAACAATTAGGCAACAAATCTGCTGAATTTTGGCAATGGGAAAATGCTGAAAATATAATTTTAATTGAATGGGAAAAAGTGGCAAAATGTGAATAATTCAATAATTTTGAATAAAGATTTTTGTTATTTCTCAATTAAAAAGAAATGTCGAAAAATTGGGAAATTTGTGCCGATTGAAAGATGGGAAAAAGCTGAAAATGAACAATAAATAAACCTATTCCGTTCACAAATATGTAAATAACACTTTTTACCTGTTTTAGTGAAAGTAAATTATTAGTGATTATTAAGTGAATTTAGAGGATAAAATGAAAAAAAATGGGGAAAAATGTTGTAATAAATTTTCAGCTTATCCTTCAATCAACACACAACCAAACATTTGGGACATTTTTGCAGAAAATGAAGCTCAAAATCCCTTACTTTGTTTTGAGATGTTGCTTTTCCTACTATTATTTTGCAAGAAATAAGCAAAATGTTATATTTTAGGGGGGTTGGCGGAATGACACTTGGCAGAAAGAGAAATGGGGCAAATAAGAAGAAGATTGGAGGAGGTAGTTTTAGGTTTAGGTGGCTATTAAATGCTCATTACAATATTCTATTACAATTAAGAATAAAAAATAAAAATTGGAGTTCAAATTAACAAAAATGCATAGAATAATAGTTCGGTTTAAAAGACAAGTTAAAAATGGTTCGAAAAATTAAATCAACATTTTTTGACCATCGACCTTCTATCCATCGACCTTCTATTCTCTACACCTTCACCGTTGATCCGTCTGGAATTGAAAATATAAATGAGATTGCGGAAATGATCGCTGAAATCTGCATTGAGAGAAAAAAAAACTATGAAATTTGATGCTTTAAAGATCGAAGGGCAGCCAAAATGCGGTCAATTTTAAAGGTGGAACAAAGTCCGCTTAAACTTCTTCTGGCGGTTTGATCTGCCCTTTTCTACACAGGTCAAATTGTGTGTTTTCTGTGCCCCATCATTTTCTCCTCGTTACTTGGCCACATTTTCCTTTAAATCCACTTTTTTTGTTGACAGCTGCCCTTTCTAGAAGCATTTTTTGGTGTTTGATTGATTGATTGAAAATTTGGTTAAAAATGTTTGAATGGATTGGCCACAAATGACGAAAATTCCCCTAAATGCTTCCATTCTTCACATGTTTAAACTACAACAATTGTGATGCATTTTACCTCCATTGATTCCTCTGAATATTATTATTGAACCACAATAACATTGTTTTTTCTTTTATGACCAATCTTCATGGCCCCATTGTATTGTCATAAAAAAAATAATATTTGTCCTTTCCCCACACAAGTTGATATGTGACAATTGTCCTCAACCACCAAGAGTACATTTTGGCCAAAACAGCAGCCAAATTTTTGACAGATTTGTGGGACTTTTAAAGGATGTCGGGACTTTGGATTGGGACCATTGATGACGGACTTCGACCTTTTTAATTCTTGGCCATTAAGAAGGGAAAATCCTTCACCAATCAAAAGCAAATATCCAAATCCAAATTATCAAATTTCATTTCATCCAAAAATACAATCATTTTTCATGCTTTATTTGATGTTAAGAAATAATACCCTCATCAAGGTATTTCTGATGAGTGTTGGCTGCGAGAGCATTCTGCTACCGTATATTCTCCCTTACTTCTCATTCTAATTTTGATCCTTTCATCTCAATTTCATGATTTGCCCCCAATGAATATATTTGTACTTATGGATGGATGGAAAATGTCAAAAATAGGAAAAATGTCATCCCAGACCCCAGCTTCCTATTGGCTCTCAAATTTCACATTTCCTCAACAAATTGTTCTTTTGCATTTTACATAAATCCTTTCCATATTTTAGCTTCTATTTTAATATTTTTGAAACCAATCATTTGTCCTTTTCCTACCATTTTCAATCAGTTCAAATATCAGTTATTTAAAAAAGCAAAACTCTATTTTTTGGCAAAGAACGTTTTCAAAAGGGCATTTTTCTATGATAAATGTATTTGTTGAAAGATATTTTGATTGTCTGGAAAATTTGAGATGAAAAATTGCTTTTCTAGCAAAATCGGCTGATCAACATTCCTCTGATTAATGATGGAAAATTGCTGAGATGAATTTAAGTAGAAAATACAAAATATTATCATCGTTTTTAATGGAAAATGGCGATAAGAAAATGGATGGATGGAAAATGGGGCAGAATGGGACATTATGAAAGAAAATATTGCGGTCATTGATGATAAATTTCCCCTGATAAATAATGGAGTCGACCATTCTTCTTTTCCGAACAAATTGATCAATTTTTTCATTCAGTTTTGCTTTAAATTTTCCTAATTAATTAGCGAATAGCAATGAAACGAAACAATTGGCCATTGGCCATTTTATTATTCACCTTTTGTTCTTTATTTTGCATTGCTTTTGGTGCCAAATATTATCCGGACGAAGATGGGGCAATAAACGGAATATTGGAAGAAACAAGCAGTACATCTGAATCAGAGGAAGAGGAAAACAATGAATTATATCGGTGGGAATTGGAAATTAAAAATAAAATATTTTAATTGTATATTTTTAGTTTAACCACCGATGATCCATCATCCAATTTTTTCAAAAGTTTTGAGCAATTGAATTCGGCCAATGAAAGTTGGCCCGAAGGCTTCTATCGGACAATGAGCATTTGTCAACATGAAATTTTCCCATGGAAAGTTTACAAATTGGAAGGACCCGAAAAATGTCCACCAAATCAGACAATTGCATTTGGTCAATATCGAAATGCTCAAAATGAAACTGGGTGAGAAATAATTTACAATAATTTATTGTAATTCTTTTTATTAGTTGGGGCATCCTCGAGGTGGAAACATTCGGGCCATTTCCGCCTGAAATTCAGGCCTATGCCGCAGGATTGGTTGAGGGTAAATTTTTATCAATTTTTGAGATTTGAATTTTCCTCTTTTGACAATTCCAGGTTCATTAACTAAAATTCAAATTTTCTATCATCACAAGAATACGGTAGCGGACCTTTGCAAAAATCAGACAGAATATTGCCAAAAATTATATCGTTATTTGGGTGAAAATTTGGCCTGGATTAAATCCCAAGTGCTGGCAAATCCACCCAGTGATATTTATTGGCGTCAAGTTAATTTGGTAAATTTTGGAATATTTGAATTACAAGAAGAAATTTGTTTAATATTTACAGACTTTCATGCAATTAACAGGCATCAATGACGGTAATGATAATGATTTTTCATTTTATTCAATTAATTGTCAATTTTTTAGATTTTGATAAAGTCGATGATATAGAATAAAAAATATTAGAATAAAAAACAAAAATTAGAATTAGTCAAAATCAGAATCTGAAACACATGAATAAGAATTAATCAAAAACACAAAAAATCAGAATTAATCGAAAACACACAAAATCAGAATTAATCAAAAACACAAAAAATCAGAATTAATCAAAAACACAAAAAATCAGAATTAATCAAAAACACAAAAAATCAGAATTAATCAAAAACACAAAAAATCAGAATTAATCGAAAACACAAAAAATCAGAATTAATCGAAAACACAAAAAATCAGAATTAAACAAAAACACAAAAAATCAGAATTAATCAAAAACACAAAAAATCAGAATTAATCAAAAACACAAAAAATCAGAATTAATCGAAAACACAAAAAATCAGAATTAATCGAAAACACACAAAATCAGAATTAATCAAAAACACAAAAAATCAGAATTAATCAAAAACACAAAAAATCAGAATTAATCGAAAACACAAAAAATCAGAATTAATCAAAAACACAAAAAATCAGAATTAATCGAAAACACAAAAAATCAGAATTAATCGAAAACACAAAAAATAGAAATTGTACTAATAAATTTGCATAAATCTCAACATCAAAAGGAAAAGCGCATCCTATTTTAGGTTATGGTAAGGAGAAAGATGCTGGCTATGTTCCGCGTGTCCAATTTTACATCACTCCGGTGTTCATGCTGCAATTATCTGGTGAAATCTACGATTTGGACCATTTGTTCAAGAAACAGCCATCTTCAATGTTTGGACGATCAAATGAAGCCGATGATGACGTTGATCCAGGTCATTGTTCTGGCTTTGTGAAGGTTGCCAAAGGAAACTCAGATCTGTGAGTGAAGTATATTGAGGAATTTCATTTTCTGAATTCCACTAAATTTTTCTTAGTCCAAAAACCTATAATAATTTTTTATAAAATTTGGATCCAAAATCACAGTTTTTCCTTCGTTCTTTGATTCTCATTTCCCTCCATAGTTTAATGTCCCATGTGGCTATGGCCGGCTACCAAACAATGAATCGAGTCACAAAACTCTACAAATTTGCCTATGATAAAAAGGAGGTGCCTGGGAATACAGGTATTAAATGACTGATTTAGAATTCATTAATTAATTAATTTCACTTTTTCACAGTTTCCTTCTCCGGATATGCAGGTGTTTTGGCATCCGTGGACGATTATACGCTGACCAGTGCCGGATTGGTCGGTTACTGTCGAAATTAATTCAAATATTTCAATAGAATAAGCAAAATTGAAGCTTCTGGCAAATTTTTGAAGCCATTAATTAAATTTAAATGCCTTAAATATAAATAAAATGAATTATGAAAATATTCTCTCTAATCTCCCAACAGCTGTCCATTGAAACAACTATTGCCGTCTTCAATGAGACACTTTATCAATTATATGTTAAACCAATTGGCCAACTCCATTGCTGGATTCGTTCCTATATTTCCAATCAATTGGCCAGCACTGCCCATGATTGGGTGCAAATTTTTTCACGGTACTTTTATATCAAGAGGGAAGGATTAATGTAATCGAATTATTTAGTCACAATTCGGGCACATACAACAATCAATGGACGGTATGAATCCAAAATCAAAAATATTCGTACTCTTTCCCTCATAGGTCACCGACTTCAAACGGTTCAAACCTGGGAAGGAATTGCCCAGCACCGATTTGGTTTGGGTTCTGGAGCAAATTCCGTCAGTTATTTTTCACAATTTTTTGCTTAATAAATTGTCCAACTTGACGCTGTCTATTATAACTCATCAAGAAATGAATTAATTTTAATTATTTTAGAATCAAATTAAAATAATAGACTGCTAGCTATCTAATTATTATCATTATATTAATTTTATTTAAATAGGTTCATAATTCATATAGTTATGATTGTGACTAAAAACATTTTAAATTTTTTTTTACTATTTTAGGCATGACTCCATCAATTCTGAACCAATTTAAATAAAATTAATATCCTTAGGTGGCCACCAGTATGCCCCTTTAATATGATATAAAAATCATTCAAATTAATCTTTAATCAGTTATATAAACGGCCAAGTTGGACTGAATTTTTTATAAATTCATTTTTCTTCACCCATTTTTCTCCTTAAAGTGGCACTTGTGTCAGTCGCGATGTCACCTGGTTTCTGCGCAAATATGGCTATTGGCCATCCTATAATATTCCGTATTTGTCGAAAATTTCCGAACTCAGCGGTTTCTCCTGGAAAGGAAACACCAATAATTGGTGGCGTTGGGGATATTCACCGAGGGCACGAATTTTCCAACGAGACCATGACAATGTGCAGAATATTTCAACGCTACGAACATTGATGAGGTTGCTAATAATTTGATATTGGAATATTATTTATTTTAATATCCCCCATGGGGAATTATTTTTCAACACCTCAAAAATTAGGACAATTAGAGGTTTAATTCCTTAATTTTTTGGGAAAATTATAATGGATTTTGTAGAGCATTAAGGCAATTCAAAAATGCAATATTTTTAAATTTCACTCGGTCATAAGCTAGTATTCTCAAAGCGTGAGGGTGTAATTAAAAAGGCTATACGGTATTTATAATAGTGTCTATTGGTTGCCTCAAAATTGTGTCAAATATTCCGAAAATGCAATGTTGAAAAATGAAGGAATTGAATAAAATTGGATTAAATATGATGAAACATTTTTCTAAAACCCAATAAGAATTAAAATTAAAGTATTAGAATATTATTTTTTAGGCGAATTCTATAAATTGAGAATTCATAGAGGTTGCATTTTTTTTATTGAATTTTGAAAAATTTTTATTTATTTTGAGACGAATTGAAAATCAACAATTTCCTCCTCTGCAGATACAACAATTATCAACATGATGAATACTCCAAATGCAAATGCAATCCACCATATACGGCTGAGGTAATTCAAATTGTAATTGATCAACATTATAATTAAAAAATATTCAAAAAGGCTGGCATTTCGGCACGTGGAGACTTGAATTTGCCGAATGGAACATATGAAGTGGCCGGAATGGGATACCGTAACCATGGTTCGCTGGATTACAAAGGCACCAGCTATGAACTGTTCAAGCAAATGCGCATTGAGGTGCATTGAGAAATTAATTTATTCATATTTTCATCTTTTTAATTCAGCTGATTGGCGGTCCAACCTATGGAGGTCCTGGCAATTTGCCCTATTTCAGGTGGAAATAGGGAATTCATTAAGAAAATTTTAAATTTGAATAGATAAAATTTAATTTACAGAATAAAGTATTGAAAAAGTCGAAAAAATATTATAACGGTTCAATGGTTTATTCTAGACTCCTAAACCATATATCCAAACAATAGATCTCATTAAGATGCATCATCAAATTATAATTTCTCATGGTTTGATCAAATAAAGGGTTTTAAACCTGTTAAACCATCTTATGGTTTTTGGTTTAAAACCTAATTAAAATTAATTTAGCTCAAGCCAAATCATTATAAAATGATGGGTATCGATAAGATCAATCAATTGAGTCTATGGTTTAGGGTTCTAGCTTCTAGGACAAAAAACGTTGATCCGTTTCGACATTTTCAATACATTTCAATGGCATTTTCGGCAACGAAAATATTTCCCAATTTGGATTAAATATTTTAGTTGGGCTTCAACCAAAATTGAGGCTCCTCATTTGGGGCAACCGACTGATTGGAAATTTGATCCATTTATCACACTTTGGCGCACCAAAGTTGAAGTGGACATGGGCCAAAATGAGGAATGAAGCAAAGGAGAAAATAGCCAAAAAAGATATATTCTATTTTCGAAATATGAATATTTATATGATAAAAAGTTGAATAAAATGGAAAATATTAATTTCATTTATTGCCCATTTGCCACTTCGCACAATGCAGTTGGATCAATGAGTTGGTAAAATGTTGGCAAAGTGGATGTGGGGGTGGCAGCGAAAACACAAAGTGGAAGGGCACAACAAATAAAACCATAGAGAAAAAGACAGGCCCGGTCCAGGGACATGGCCATAAAACGCCAATCCGCTAAATAAATTAAATTTTTTTTATAATATAAGATTTTTTGACGCATAAGTTTAAAATATTTTCTAAGGTCAAACTTTAGAGCTTAACAAAAATTAAAAATATTTGATTATTTTTTTAAACAACCTTTTGCCTCTTCCTCCTCCTCCTCTTCGTCCATTTTTTGTTGAGATAAATGCAAAAAATCGCTGAGTTCACGCAAAGTGCTACGCAACAATTCAGTGGTGCCCGATTCTGACAGGATGGAGTCAAGACGTTCTATGAATGGAATTTTGGGATTACTATAAGAGTGGAAATGCCAAAAAGAAAAGAGAATAAGGAATTATAGAGGTTAAAAATGAAAAATTTAATAGAATTCCTTATTGAAATATTGACTCTTTTCTTCATTTATATCTTGAAGGCAAGTAATAAGATTCGTGTATCGTGTTCTGTACCAGGGCTGGGGTCGAAACTCAAAAACATCGAAATTTCGAAGATCGAAATCGAAATCGAAACCGTATATCAAAGGTAGCTAGCTACCTTTGCTTTTTTCATAAAATCGAAACTAAAACATCGAAATTTCGACGATAGAAATCGAAAATCGAAATTTCGACCCCAGCCCAGTTCTGTACCCTCCATTTAAAAAATGGAAGTACTAGTACAGTATTCTTTCTTCTTCAATGTATCTCCCTCTCCCTTCCACTCATTTATAGCTTCAGGCAAGATTGTTGTTCCCAGTTCCCTCCATTGAAGGGAAGTAAGAAGTACCGTATTCTTTCCTTTATTTATAAGTTGGCTACCATGCCCCGGTTAGTGGAGGACCAGTTTTTGAATATAGCATCCTAAACAGCTGTTTCGAATGATTTTATATGTGTTTGATAGGACAGAGCACATAATCTATTGAATAATATAAAAATCAATTTATATTATTTTAATGATAGAAGTAATGATATATGAATGGCCGAAATGTTAATAAATTTGAATAATAAAAAGTGTAAAAATAAATTTTATAAATTGATTTTTTTTATGTATTAACTGATAGAGAGAGTATTTAAAATGATATATGAAGAACATCCTAAACCATGTAATTATGCATTAAAAGTTTTCCATTGCCTGCTCCTCTCTTTCTAATTCCTTTTCATCAAATGTGTGGCCTCATGAAGTTATTATTACTTATTCGTATTAATTAATGTGGCAAAAATTCTCAAAATCATTTCATTAAATTTCTTTAAAATTTTTATCCCTTTTAATTTCCTTCACCCCCCCCCCCTTATCCATACCATTCATTCTCCTCTCGCCGGACATATTAACACTGTACATTGTTTCCATTGTTTGTTGTTGTTGTCCCATCTTTTCGCCAACTCCGCCTCGAATTGTTGAACGACTTGCGCTTGATCCTTCACTGTTCCTTGTCAATTGTGATGGCACAGGGAAAATGCATTGTCTGGGGCGATTTGCTGCCGAATTCAGCAATTCCTCTCTTTGTTCTCCTTCACCACCTCTTTCGGTAATAGCATCCATTTGTCGGTGTGCCGCTCTCCTTTGTTGCTTTTTCTTCGGCTTTCGGAATTGTTTGCCAGGTCTGTTCATCAACAGTAACCAGGGAAGCCATTCCAAGAAAATTGTGCGAACCCACGGGGACATCTATCGCAAAAAGATGGGACAAAATATTAATTTTATAATGATAATTTCCTTTGATTTCTTGGAAAAATTTGGATGAAATAATTCAAAATCAGCTTTTAAAATATTTAAATCGTACAAAAACACACCTTATGGGTGCGCGGCGATCGGAAATGGACATTGATGATGAGCAAGGTGAAAATAATGGAAGAGCCAAGGATGACCATTGAAATGGAGAAAAATGCAGCAATAATTGGGACAGAGGTGGATGTTGGCGGTGTGATGTCCGCAACCTAGAAGTATGCCAATTATTGCATTTTAGGATTTAGGATGAAAATTTGTACGATTAAGAAAAAAAGGAAAGAATTCTAATTATGATTAAGCTGAAAAAGATTTAAATGAATTTTATTTATAGTGAATTTTAAATGTAATCCATTCCGATTCCCTATTAAATATTTTGTAAACTTGCCATTCCAAGGAACACAGTCACGGACAACAAATTGGTCGTTTCTGGAAGGAAATGTTTATTAAATTATGATAAAGCGAGAATGTTGGAAAAGCAAAAAGATTGTTAACAAATTATTTATTTGGTTTTTATTAAATGCTAAATTTTCCTTTTTGTGTTTACGCAATGTGATTTTTTCGCCACATTCCGCTGGCATTGTGAAGCCCAGAACATTGCTAAGCAAGAAAAGAACACTTGGCACAATCCAATTCATCCCATAGTAAATGGTTTTGCGGCGAATGTGAATATACTGTGGGAATTAAATTAAAAAAAATAAAAATATTAATTTTAATTTTAATTGATGATAATTAATGGAATTTTAATTTTAAAATAATTAATTCTTATTAATTCATACTTCATAGGATTCCTTTAATTTTTCCCAATTTTTGTACTCACATAATGCAATTCCACATATGAATCATTCTCCGTGCCATATGGTGGCATCACTTTGTTCACCGGGGTCGCAATTAGCTCCCATTCTCCATTTGGCACATAATAAGTCAAATCTGTACTAGGGAATATTATTCAACCTGATAATATAATTTTGGTAAATTTTTCATTCTTGACTGACCCATGCTGTGTTGTTTGTTGGCATTTTCGCCCAATTCCACATTTATGCACAAGTCCAAATCCTTGCGAGTATATGTCCATGAACCAAACTAAAATAATGAATTGTTCCGGAAAAAGCTAAACTTTCCGGAAAAAACTAATCTTTCCGGAAAAACTAATCTTTCCGGAAAAACTAATCTTTCCGGAAAAAACTAATCCTTCCGGAAAAAACTAATCTTTCCGGAAAAAACTAATCGTTCCGGAAAAAGCCAATCTTTCCGGAAAAAACTAATCTTTCCGGAAAAAACTATTATTTCCGGAAAAAACTAATCTTTCCGGAAAAAACTATTATTTCCGGAAAAAACTAATCTTTCCGGAAAAAACTAATCTTTCCGGAAAAAACTAATCTTTCCTGAAAAAACTAATCTTTCCGGAAAAAACTAATCGTTCCGGAAAAAACTAATCGTTCCGGAAAAAACTAATCGTTCCGGAAAAAACTTTCCGGAAAAAAACTAATCGTTCCGGAAAAAATTAATCTTTCCGGAAAAAACTAATCTTTCCGGAAAAAACTAATCGTTCCGGCAAAAACTAATAATTCCGGAAAAAACTAATCGTTCCTAGGAATCACTATTATATTATAATTCCCATTCCCACTTCCAAATTTTTAATTATTTACAACCTTGAGAAGGCACATTTGCTCATCGAATGGGAACCTAAAAAAGGAATGAATGTAAATTAAATGATGGATTTTAAATTAATACCAAGTGATGTCAATGCGACAGGAGGATTTGATAATAGCCGGAGGAGTTTGCAGAATGCTTCCATCGTGGTTGACCACAAAATTCACATCGAATCGGGAATCAAAATGTTCATCGGCACTATAATAATAATTAAAATATATTTTCATGCCATTAATTATTTTCCCTACAAAACCTGTTAAAAAGAATTACATCCGGTTTCCAAAGAGCGCCAGGAGGCATTCGAATACCTTCAAAGAAATAAACCTTAAATTCTTATCAAATATTCTGCCCATTTTTACGCTCAATGCCTCCATATTCGCGCGGATCCCAGCGCATTTTATAGTCAATCCATTGGAATTCCTCCCAGAGTACAAGGGTCAACATCTGCATTGGGGAAAGGAGAAAATGGCATAAATTTAGATATGATAAAATAAAAATATTATGAAATAAGGAACAATTAAGCTATTTTTGTGGTCCCATGAATAACTAATTTGTGTGCATTTTTAGATTTATTTTAGCATAAATTTAACCGCTGGAGGGGCCTCTTGAATTTAGAATAGGATTGAAATATTACATTATATTATGATAAGATTATGCCCAAATTTTAAAGCTCAAAAAAGGCATTGACATTAATTTGATGGAATTAATTTTTCTAGTATATATTACAAAAATGCAAAATTTGCTTGCCTGATTCTTCTCATCCACATCCACAATTTGTTGCAAATAGAGGCGTAGTCCAACATTTACCGTATGCGTATGGTTCGAAACTGGACGTTCAACTGAAATTCAAACAAAACATTGACAATGAAAAAGACATTCATTTGATGGAATTCATAATTTCTTTCACCCATTTCCTATTTATTACCCGGATCATAGCGTTCCTTCAAATCTTGCAAAAGGCGATATTCATCATCCGAACTGTGGACTTTACGTAAAATTGTGGAAATTAGGAGAAAAATTCCGAACAAAAACATTCGGGTTTAGGCAATTTCCTCTTTGAATTGATTTGGCCACCCCAAAAAATTGATTGGCCAAATCGAAGGGATGGCCAAATAGATTTGCTTTTGGCCAAAATAATGTGCTATAGGGGCGCGCGTGTATTTTCCCAAATGACTTCTTTCCCTTTGCCCGAATATTTTCCCTTCTTCTCTCGATTCGCCCATCGACTGTGTCCCGCCTGTTTAATCAGCTTAAGGAAAAGTAGGTTTTGGATGGAAAACATAACATTGGATGAGGGAATGATCTGTTTTATGAAGAAGACGGAACAAGCAAATCGAAGTTGGAAATTAATTGCATTTATTTGCGGAATATTATTATTATTATTTTGTCAGCATCAAAGAAGGGCAATTTAATTAAGGAAAATGATTTTAAAAAAAATTTTAAATTATAAAAAATTAGCTTATTATTACAAGCAGCTATTGTAATTTGATTTATTATTATTTAAATGACATTTAATTATTTACAAATAAAACTGCTTGTTGAAATCATTCACTAATCACTAGTATAGTATTCTTTGCTCTTTGAACATCAATTCCCATTAATATCAGATATTTCTAATTAATTATAAATGGATTCTTTTTTGATTCGACATTGTTTAAAATAGTGTCCAAATTATGCCAAAATTCTTACCAATTTGATTTACCTCTGAACATCAATTCCAGCTGATGACAGAAATGGCGCTGAATACCAGAATTATATTAAAAAAGCATAATAAATTAAATAAATCCATAATCAAATTCTCTTTGCGCATTTCTTACAATTTATTTTTGACGATGAAAATCATGCGCAACTCTATTTCATTCATTTCGCTAAAATTTGTCAGCAGGTGGTAATCAAATTAAATAATTTGTTTTTTGAGAAAATTATTGGCAAAAGGCTGCCATTTTAACATGGTTATCCCACCTCTTGAATTATTAAATAATTAATATTATTAAGCAAACAGCCAATTTGGTCGGGTCATTTGGTTTAATTCACCTTGTGGAAAAGTTAATTTAAATACAAGCAAGAATATTGGCTCCAATTGATGTTTGGTGCCACAAAATTTGGCCATGCAGAGCCCTAGAGCCATTTCTTTGACCAGATGCTAAAATATAAATCAAAAACAGTTCATTATGGCCAAATTAAATGGCTGAAAATATTTCTTAGATTTAAACAATTTTTAATATTTTATTCAGCTTAAATCCTCTTAAAATATGTATTCAATTATGAATTTGGAGAATGGCAACGCATTCTATGCCCATTTGCTCCAATCTTCTCAATGGTATGTGTATTTGCTGATTGTGAATGGCATCATTTCGGCCTCCCTATTCCCCTTGGTCATTTTCTTGATTTTGCGCAAATCGCCACAGGAAATGAGCAGTTGCATCAAAAAAATGATTTTCAATTCAAATTTGACCGCATTGGCCATTGCGTTGTTGATGGCCATTTGGTTGCCAGTCCCATTGCATCCAGTCCTTGGTTAACAATTTTGTAAAATGGAAAAATAGAATTTAATTGGAAATAGATATTAGACGTCAGGGTTCATTTCCACAATAGATAAACGGCAATGCAAATGTGGTGATGTATGTCCACAATATTGCAAATGCTAATTTAATTTTATTTGAAATTAGATATGGGAGTTGGGACGTAGATTCTTTCAGGAAAGATTTTAATTCTGTTTTCCGGAAAGATTATTTTCTATTAGATTCTTTCCGGAAAGATTGTTTCCGTTTAGATTGTTTGCGGAGAGATTTTTCCGTTTAGTTCCGGAAAGATTGTTTAAATATTCGAATCATTCATCTATTCATATTCTATAATAAAAAGGTGGTTTCTCGCTTGGCGCATTTCGATGGATTGGTGGCTCCATTCTGAATCGAATCATTTTTGCCATTTGGTTTATTTTATTGATGAACCTATCGGTGAACTATTTGTTTGCCTTTCTCCATTATTATGCCCTGCTGACGCCAACTTTGGCCCTAAATCGTTTCAATCGAGTTTCAATGCAATTTTGCACATTTTATTTGGCTTTTATTGGGCTGGTCAGTTTTTGGATAATATCTTTATTAAATTTTCCCTTTTCTCAATAGTTTTTTTGCTTAATTATTTCCATGAATATCATGGGAATTGATTCACCGGAGGAATTGTTGGAATATGCCTTCACATTCCCTCAAAATCATTTTGTCCGTGTGATTGTCGCAATAGAGCCATCCACAATGGGCGAAAACATTTCATCCGGCAATTTATTGTCGTTAATCATTTTTGCAATTTTATGTTTTTTTGTTGCTTTTCAATTAGTTGCCATTGGCGTATTGAATTTCGGCATTTTGTTGAACATTCGAAAGTGGGCACAATTTAATTAATATAAAAAGGATAAATTCAGGACTCGGAACATTGTTCAATCGAATACATTTAGCCTACAGGTAAACTATTTAATCTCATTTTCCACAATTTTCAATTTAAGGTTACGGCCTATTTGCGTCTGTTCTTGGCCAAATCAATTTTATTGATTATTTTCTACTTCATTCCATTCCTCATAATTACCCTTTCATTTTTTGGCATTTTCAACACAATTTTGCCCCAACAACTTATCGCCTATTTATTTTTTGCTTTTCATTCGCCCATTTTAATGGTGGTTTTTCCTTTTCAATTCTAATTTCTTTAACATTTTCAGCTCCAAACAATCATTGTAATTCGTCCATATCGAGAATGGACATTCAACACAGTGAGCAGAATTAAAATACGATTGAATTCGGCCAAAACACGATTGACTATGACCACCACCAGAATAATGCCAACAGAAATTGGACAAATATCTTCGAATGTGGAAATGAATAAACAAAAAGTTAATGGACAAAATTGAAAAAAATGAAATGATTGGGATTAAGAATTTAATTAAAATGAATGATAAATGTAATTTAAATATATTTGAATGAATGGAATCAATGTGGAATTATTTTCAAATATTTTTTTTTGATTTCTTTTGTATAAATTCGATTTCTTTGTTTTCCTTTTTATTTTTCATAATACCCAAATTCGTAATATTCCCATTTTTATCCAATTCTCAATGAATGGCCTAAAATTATTTTTCTACATTTACATTTTCCATCCAAAAAAAACTCGTCATCCGATAAAAAAATCATTTGCCGCCGCAAAATTACTGGGACTAGGACTCTAAATGGAAAGCAAAAAAGTGAAAACGGAGTCGATCGTGGCAGGGTCCCCATCCTTTGGCCCAATCATCCATTTCACCTTCCATTTATTCATTCAACAGTCAATTAATATTCAGTAAAGTCCGCCGCTGGCTGCAATGAATTGGCCGACCCCAACACAGAGGGCGGCTCTTCTGCTGATCATTTTCCAAAATTGGACCATTTAAAAGCCGTTTGCCCATTCATTTATTCCGTCACATTCACTTCTCATTTCATTGGCCATTTCTGCTGGTCCAAACCTCCAAAAAATATTCTCTCATTTCAGTAAAATTGTCCCGAAAATTATTTCCCCCCAAAATTCACCAAAATGAAGCGCATTTTCTGGCACTGAAGTGTTCTCTCATATTGGTTGTTTTTTGAATGGATTTATTCAAAACCATTAGCCAATCAATATGTCAGACTCTTCAGAACTGGGATGGCTTCCGAAAACTCCAAAATTATTACTAAAATTGTGTGATTCTAAAATTGGAAAAATAAAAATAATAAAATTCATCATTTATTCCAATTTTCATCCGTTGATCATCCACAAATAAGGCAGATGTGAAAATTAAATTTTTGAGTCAATTTTTGGTCACAAAAATGCCTCATTTTCAATCTTTTTCTCGCATCACATCATTGACGAAAGTTTATGATTTAATAAAAGAGCGAAACCGCATTTGCCGAAAAAAGAAATGAAATTTGGTGGGAAAAGCTGTGCAAATTTTCGGATAATTTTGGGAGAATGTTATAGAGGTCAATTGGCATTTGTGATGAATTTAAATTCCCTCCAATGGCTTCATTCTTTTGTCATTCATAAAATTTCGGTTGGCCATAAAATTAGAATAATCATCGAAAAAATGGCAAAATTTTATTCATTCCTTTTTCTATGCTTTTTGGCCTCTTTCTTTTTGGATGCGGTAAATTCGGCGCCAACAAGCAGTGCGGATTCGAATTCGAATGAAGCCAACAACAATTCAAATGCCGAAAATGTACCAAATTCTGATGAGCCAATGTCAACCGAAAATGAAAATGATGATAATGGCGAAAATGAAATTGCCAAAAATGATGAAAATATGGAAGATTCTGGCGAGCCATTGTCAAAAGAAAAAGAAAGTTCCGAAAATGATGAGGAAACAAATAGTGATGAATATATTGACGAAAATGGAAATGAGACAGAAAAGGTGAGTAGAAAGTTGTATGCCAAAAAGCTGACAGTTCGAAAGAATTTCTTACTGATATGCCTTGTGGGTGTGAAATTCCCTCATTTTGATAGAAGATCAAAAATACCGTAAATACTCCTTCCACTCACTAATAAAATAATCCCCCCACCCTCGACTTTGAGGACCTATAAGCTAGGGGAATTATAAGTGCATATACGGTATTAACAAAAATGCTTATAAATATCAATTCTTTATTGTGAATTGTCTAATTTAAAATGAATAACAAAAATCAAATTAATCCAACAGGTGGATTTGCTGGTTCAGAAGAAGCATATTGGCGATATTATGCAGCTGTGGGATGAGGATGAGATTGATGGGTGAGTCACAAAAAGTGGATAATGGTATAGGGAGGAAGGATTTATGGCCAAATACGAGATTTGCACTTACATTTGTGACCAAATTCGGCTGAAAGACAATTGGAGAATGAAATGATGTAGTGTCAATGGTGAGACGAAGCTGCTGGATAATTATATACTTTTAGAGCATAAAATTGGCTAGAAAATGATATCAAATACATTGACCAATATTGATTATTTCCCAAGTTATAGCCAAAAAAACCTTTGGTTTAAATTGTGATTTTTGACAATTTTTAATCATGACTTGTGAATCCCGAATTGGCCATTACTTTTGACATCATTTTGTAGCCAATTTTATGCTCTAAAAATGCTATATAATTTAATTCAACAACTTTATCACTTTGGGCATTAGACCATTCCACATTCCATTCACAATTGTTGCTCCCCAATTAACACCACTTAAATTGAATGATGAATGATGGATGTACTTTGTTAGATTAATTCCCCTCAAATCTGGAGGATTTTTGTTTTTCATTTTGAACTCATAAATCAATGGGTTAGCCAATTTCGACAATATGTGTATATAGTTTCGGGGAATAAAATTCGAGAATTTAATGATGAAATTACAACAAAATTTGCTCAGAAATATGCGAAATGCATTGCATGCAACTTCTCAAATGCGGTGGACAACATTGCGCGATACGGATGGGAAATATTACATTCCGTACATCATCAACGGAACATTCAGTAATTTTTTGAGATTGAATTAGCCTTTTGGAGAAAAATACTACAAATTTAAAGATAGCCAAGAACGCCAAATCATCCAAGGAGGAATGGATGCAATCGACCGGAACACGTGCATCCGCTTTAAACCCAGAAGCAGGGAAGCTGATTATGTGGAAATTCAGAACAAAAAGGATGAAGGGTATGTTCTATTTATTAGATTAGAATGGAATTAGAATCTTAATGCCAACTTTTGGATTGAATTAGTTAATTAAACATTTTTTAGCTTTAGAGACCATCATTTATAGTAGACTTGTTCAAAATCGGTTTTAGATTGGTTTAAGCAAAATCCCTTTTCAAAAATATTGGCTTACGGTTTCGTTTTCTTCTATTTTCAGCTATTTTGGGTAAAATTTCAGCTTTGTTACGAAATTATCTTTGAATTATTCTAATTTTTATTAGCTTCAGCTGGTGCCTTTTTCTCTTCTAATAGCGCCTTTTGGGCTTAAAAATGGAAATTCTTGTTCAAAAATTTATTTGACAATAAATATTGTAAATTTTTACATTTATAGTTGTTATACAACGGTTGGTAGACTCCGTGGCAAACAAGTTTTGATGCTTGAAACGGGTTGGAAAAAATCCTGTGGAGTTGGATGCATAATGTGTAAGATTGATTTTATGCATTTTATTTTGAAATATTTTAACAATTTTTGGTTTCCAAAGGGCAAATTCTCAATTTAGCTTATAAGCCTAATATATATTTACTATTGAGTTTATGCTTGATATTGTCCCTAACCAAGATTGAGTTTAAGCCTTAGAATTAAATTTAGAATACCATAAATTCTCTATTAGAAGCCTACTCTCTAATAGAGAAGCACACCCCAAAGGCTTAGAGAGCCTCTGAAATTTATAAGTTAATGGGCTTCTTATAGAGATTACGGTAGTTTAATCAAAGTATCAAAGTAGTATAAATAATATAGAACATTTAATTCAGTAAATGCCCTATTAGCCTTATTAATAATTTTCATTGAATTCATAGCTTTCCCCGGTTGTGTTGACCATGGAACAGTTGTGCACGAATTGATGCATAAAATTGGCCTTTGGCATGAGCAAATGCGCTATGATCGCGACAATTACATCAAAATTCATTGGGAAAATATTGTGCCGGGTAGGAAAATTTCAAAAATTTGACCATTTCCCCTTTTTTAGGTTACAAGAGCCAATTTGATAAAATAAATTCGCAACGAAGTACCACTTTCAATGTGCCCTACGATTTTCATAGTGTCATGCAATATGGAAAAAGTTCGGGGGCAAAAAAGAGAAATTTGATTACAATGGAAACATTGGATAAAAGATATCAGGTAAAACCAAATCTTAATTGACCAGATTTGACCCTTTCTTCAGAATGTGATTGGAAATGCCAAAGATGCATCGGATCAGGATTATCGAAAGATTTGTTCAATTTATTTATGTTCACGTTGTATGAACAGAGCATTCACTCCCCTCCGTTCCATTATGGACGTAGAAATTATAAGGAATAATGAAACATCGAATGAACAACCGGAGGAATGCATCCCTTTAAATGATGATTGCGATAAGGGAATTAAACCGGATCATAGCCTTTACAATGTGTATTGTTGCCCAAAATGCAGTGAATGCAAACCGAAAGCATTTTGCAGTGTAATTGATCCGAACATGCAAAAAAGCCTGCATGAAACATTCTGCTGTGGAAGATGTAGCAAAAATTAACAAAAATTATGGCCAAAAATTTACATAAACAATTAAATAATATTTACATTCACATACTAAATATTTTTATTATTTTCGTATTGTTAAAACTTAATTAAAAAATAAATAAAAATGATCCATAATTGCGTGAGAATTTTTTATTACGATTCGATTAAGTTCTATTCATTTAATTTTCAAATTTGTACAATGTAGATGATATACGGTTCTGGCATAATGTTTTTCTGCGTCTCTTCTCTTTTCTTTTCTCTTGCTCTTCTCTTGTCTTGTGTATGTGTTTGCGATTTGCGTGTTGTGTTGCTTTGTTTGTGTTATTAAAATTTTTATCGATTGGCAGAACAAACAAATAAAAACAAATCCATATCCAAATCTTTGTAAAAACTTTATTTTTTAGGTAGCAGAACTCGAACGCGTTCTTAATTTCAATCAATTTAATAGGTTCATTCTTCATTGAACACTTGATTAGATCTAGATTCATTCACCATAAAATTCAGATCGGTTTTCATTTATCACAGAACAATCAACTAAATTCCAAATAATTATTCTTTTATCGGGGATCGGGGTTTAGTTGAAAATCAAAATAAATTTAAATAATATTCATTTCAATCTTACAATTTTTAGATTAAAGATTGATTAAAGCTATTAAATCAAAATGGAAAATTGCCAAGGCAAGCGACGCCAAGATGAGAATGCCGGAAATGATGATCAACCACCGGTCAAGAAGGCGGCCAATCCGCGGATGTACAAATGCAGGTTAATTTGTTAAATGATTTTTATTGATTGATTAGAAATAATTTCACATATCACATTTATTCAGCAAATGCCCATTTCAAAACCCGGGTAAATCGCACATGAAAAAGCATGAGGAAATCCACAAACATCGTAAGTTTTCATCCCATAATTTCCAATAAAATATTAAAATATTTCAGGCGGACTTCCATTCAACTGCAAATATTGCCAAGCGTCGTTTTTCAATGTCGGCGGAAAGTGGTCACATGAAAAGCTCCATCAAGTCGAAACGGGACCAAGGGTAAGGGTAAACGGGGTTGAATTTATTTAAATATACAACCTTCATTTTAAAGGTGCAATTGGCGCGTCCTCAAACCAACCATCAGGATGAAGCCGAAGAGGATGACGATGTGCAAATCCATAAGCCAGTCAAGGTTGGTGACCATACTTTACATAACTAAATTTAAGTTGAATGAATTATTCTCTATAGAAGTCCGTTGGTCGACCACGTGAATTGGTCCAGCGTGCCGCCCCCATTGATGTAGTCCAAAATGCCGCTGGTCCCTCGTCTACCATTTCGAACTACGTGAATGCTTGTCCTCAATTCAATTTGGTAATTTTTAAAATATTTATAATCAAATAAAATCCAAATTTAGGTCACCCTTCATGACGTGAACACCGCCCATGGGACAATCGGCAAGATCACTCTTCAATTCCAATGCAACAAATGCCGTGGCCGTTTGGGAGTTGCGCGTTGCCATCGAGGCCGTTCCTATTGCGTCATTTGCTGCGGACATCCGGAATGCGATTAAAGCGGAACAACAACAACAAAAATGAGGAAAAGAATGGTTGAACAATCAATTTTTCGTGAGGATATGATGAAGAATATTTTTGTTATATTTAATATTTTCGACAATTTCCACTTTGATTTGATTATTTATTTAAACATTCCATCTATTTAATAATTATGGATTCATTTTCGATTCATCATCAATTTGTTTGATTTGGACCTACTATTCTCTTCTCTACACTTGATAAAATATATCGATAAATTTGAAAATCTTTGATTTTTTTAAACTTTGGTTTTTCCACCAATCAATTTATCATTCATGTATTTTGATGTGAATTATTTAAAAATCCCAAAAAGACTATTGAAAATGGCGAAAAACATTGAAAATAGCGAAAGGTTAACGGGTTCAATCATTTGTTCTAGACCTCAAACCTATACTAAATCGATAGTTCTCATCAAGACGCGTTGATTGATATTAAAAATTTGTTATGGTTTGATCAAATTAAAAGGTTCTAAACTGCTTAAACTATCTTTGGGTTTTTAGTTCAAAACTAATGTAACATTGATTAAACCTAAGCCAAATTATTATCAAACAACGCATCTTGATGAGATCTATCGATTTGATATATGGTTTGGTGGTCTAGAAGAAACCATTGAATCACTGAACTGTTCTAATCCTTTCACCATTTTCAATATTTTTCGCCAATGTTTCCAAAGTTTTTTCATGCAATAAAAATCTAGAAATAAAATATTCAAATTTCAGAGAAATAAAAATCAAACAAATTCAAAAGTGTAATAAAATAAATCAAAATGAGCCAATCGAAACCAATCCAAGGACGGCCGTTCCCAGTGGAATTGCTGGATGAAATGAACAAATTTATGCCATTGAATGGACTCATCAAATGCTGCCAAGCAAATTGGACATTGAAGGAATTGGGAATTCTACGGGCACAAAAAGTGCATGCAAAGGTGAGCCGAAAAAATGAAATTTTGGGCATCCAAAATAGGAATTCCATAATTGAAATCATTTTATCTTGTTAATTTTTAAATTAAATTTCAGTTGATTTCTCTCTACTTTGCGGATGTTTCCACTCTGGCAATTTGGTTCAAGCAATGGGCTCGTCAAGTGGCCGAAATCCGGGCCAAAATTCGTCGCCAATCTTTCACTCGATTGGAAACTTTCGTCCAAACTTGGTGGAATTTGAGTGCAAAGGAGAAAGCCGAACCGGATGTTCGATTTTGGCAAGCATACAAATTGTCACAATTGGCCGATGATTTCAATGAATTTTATCAATTGTTGGTCAAAATTTCGTACAAAATCAGTGATGTAATTTTAGGGATTTAAAATAAATCAATAAAATTATTTATTTCAGATTCTTGAAGTAGATCGAGTCGAAAACATTCTTACCCGCTTCAATTTTCCACCGGCCTTCCAAAATGAACTTCGCCAAATCCGTGCCTCCCATATTGAACAAGCATTGGCTCCGGCCAAATTTGAATTGAGCCAATGGCGTCTGGAGAATATTCCAAGCTGGTACGAAATGATCAATCGTTTTGATGGCTTTTTGCGCAAGGATTTTCACGAGGAACTCAATTATTGCTCCCAGGGTTAGTTTTGGGGTGAAAAAAAGGGAAAAAAGTTGATGAATTTTAATTAGAATAAAATAAAAATTATGAAAAGTTATTCAAAAATTAATCATTATTTTTTTAAGAATTTTCTCAACTCAATCTACATGCAGAAAATAGCGAGAATATGCTCGAAATGGTGGCTGACCATTTGAAACGTAAATCTTAAGGAATGAGGAGGGAATTTGGGCACAATCGAAGATCAATATATTTTTAATTAAATTGCAAAGGGCCGGATATATAATTTGTTGCAATGATGCGAATATGCAGACCATAAATAATGATTTTTCTGAAATTTTCTTTATCGCAATTTTTCTCAATAAAATTAAAATAAAATCATCCATTTATTTTTTGATTTATTAATTATTTTATTATTAATCAATCAGATTTATTTATTACTTTTTCATAATTTGTTGATGGGTAATATGAGTACGAGGAAACAGGAAACTCATATACTTATATCATTTTAAATTTTGAATGTTTTGTTTTTAATATCATTATGTTATTCGGAATATATCCAACATTTTTAAACAAGGAAAAACGGAAGTTTTAATTTTAAGTTAAAATTAAATAAAGTTTACCATCCATAAATCATTCTGGATTTATTTTTACATTGCCTAAATAAATCCAGCTTTTAGAATTGCAATGAATGAAAATGAATCTTCATTCATTAATCCACCAATTGAATTTTTATTTCATTTTTCAATTATTGTACATTTTTGCCGGCTGCTCAATTTTTGAATTTTCTGATGAGAAACGTCTATTTTACAGGTAAAATAAATTAATATTTAATTTATTTTTAAAATATTTAAAGGGAAAAAGTCAAATCAATGTTCTATCATGCTTATAATGGATATTTGGAATTTGCCTATCCAATGGATGAACTCAAACCGTAATTAATCAAAATCCATGTCAAGGGCATGGCAAAACGGTTCACAAAAATTAAATTTGCCATTTTTCAGTATTACATGCACTGGTCAAGATACTTGGGGCAGTTTCAGTCTCACTCTGGTTTATTATTTTTAATTAATTATTTAATATTTAAATAATTTTTAGGTCGATTCCCTCGATATGCTGTTGATTTTGGGCAATGAAACAGAATTTACAAGGGCGGTGGAATTGGTCACCCAAAATTTGGATGTCGAAAGGAATATGAACATTTCCGTGTTCGAAACAAATATCCGAATAATTGGTTTGATTTTTATATTTTTAATTTAATTATTAATTAATTAGGCGGCCTTCTCTCCGCGCATATGCTTTCTTCACATGATCAAAGTAAATTTATGATAAATTTGGATTTAATATTAAATTATTTGAAGGAATGCTATTGCCGGATGGATGGCCATGTTCCGGGCCATTGTTGGATTTGGCCGAAAGATTTGCTCAAAAATTGTTGCCTGCATTCAACACAAACACCGGAATGCCATATGGGACCGTGAATTTGAGGTTGCCAAATTTTTGACATTTTTTTAAATAAAACTTAATTAAATAAAAATAGCATTTTCTAAAAAAATAAACAAATAAGATTAGAAAAAATAACAATTAATTTTAAATAATCTTGCGTCAAATTAATTCGAATTTTTACTTTTTAAAATAAAATATTTTAAAAATTCAGATATGGCGTCAACAATTTGGAGACACCGATCACTTGGTAAAATCAATTAATCAATCTACTAATTCCTCCAAATTTGTTTTTAGCACCGCCGGCATTGGCACTTTCATTTTGGAATTTGGCACCCTCTCCCGGTTGACTGGCAATCCACATTATGAGCGGGTGGCATTGAGGGCATTGGACTCATTGTGGGCGAGCAGATCCAAGTTGGGCCTAGTCGGAAATCACATCAACATTCAAACAGGTTCATTCCAAAAATAATTAGAAAATAAAAAATTAAAAATTTTATAAATATTTTTAAGGAATTTTTACGGCCACCGATTCGGGCATTGGGGCCGGAGTGGATTCATATTTTGAATATTTGGTCAAAGGCGCTCTACTATTCCAAAGGCCGACTTTAATGCAACAATTTTATGGTTAATTACTCGCAAAATTAATTAAATCCTGGATATTTTCAGAATTTGAGGAAGCAATCAACAAAAATGTCCGAAAGGAGGATTGGTTCATGTGGGTGGATAAGGATAAAGCAACAGTTTCATTGCCAATCTTTCAATCATTGGAAGCATTTTGGCCTGGATTATTGGTTAGTTTTACTATAATTTTTTACATTAAAAGTTGCATAAATCTAAAGTTTTGTACCCTTAATTTTTTTGTATTGAATTTTTTTATAAATTTTTGGTCCTACTACTTTTTCATACCACATTTACATTTGATGATTTGTTAAAAAAATTTCAAATCTGAATTACGAGAGAGATGAGAGTTTTATGCTTTATTTTATAGCTTCCATTATGATGATAGTATATTTAAAAGACCTAAGTAATATTACCCTTTAGCGCATTGGTATGTCGCTCAGTTTAATGTACGAAGAAATGGGTTCAATAATCTCGGGTTCGATTCCCAATAGAGGATAGGGATTTTTAATTTTTGTATTTTTGTTTTATTTATAATTTCACTTTTCCTACCATAAGTCCTATTATTTAATTAGTAATTAACTAAGCTTATGAAAAATTGATTTTTAAATAAAATTCATTTATTTTTTATTTCGCAGACATTAATTGGCAAAGTGGAGGATGCCGCCCGCATTATGGGTTCTTATGGACAAATTCTTCGGCATTTGGGCCTTCCCCCCGAATTCTACAATTTGCCAAACCAAGAACCCGTTCAACGAAGGGCAGCTTATCCATTGAGGCCGGAAATTGCCGAAAGTCTAATGTATTTGCATCGGGCCACCGGCGATCCTCAATATTTGCAAATGGCTGCCGGCATTGTTGATGTAAAAATTTAATTTAATAAAATGGAGAAATTTTTCCGAATGAAACACAAAAAATCAGAATTAATCGAAAACACAAAAAATCAGAATTAATCGAAAACACAAAAAATCAGAATTAATCGAAAACACAAAAAATCAGAATTAATCGAAAACACAAAAAATCAGAATTAATCGAAAACACAAAAAATCAGAATTAATCGAAAATACAAAAAATCAGAATTAATAGAAAACACAAAAAATCAGAATTAATCGAAAACACAAAAAATCAGAATTAATCTAAAACACAAAAAATCAGAATTAATCGAAAACACAAAAAATCAGAATTAATCGAAAACACAAAAAATCAGAATTAATCGAAAACACAAAAAATCAGAATTAATCGAAAACACAAAAAATCAGAATTAATCGAAAACACAAAAAATCAGAATTAATCGAAAACACAAAAAATCAGAATTAATCGAAAATACAAAAAATCAGAATTAATCGAAAATACAAAAAATCAGAATTAATAGAAAACACAAAAAATCAGAATTAATCGAAAACACAAAAAATCAGAATTAATCGAAAACACAAAAAATCAGAATTAATCGAAAACACAAAAAATCAGAATTAATCGAAAACACAAAAAATCAGAATTAATTGAAAACACAAAAAATCAGAATTAATCGAAAACACAAAAAATCAGAATTAATCGAAAACACAAAAAATCAGAATTAATCGAAAACACAAAAAATCAGAATTAATCGAAAACACAAAAAATCAGAATTAATCGAAAATACAAAAAATCAGAATTAATAGAAAACACAAAAAATCAGAATTAATAGAAAACACAAAAAATCAGAATTAATAGAAAACACAAAAAATCAGAATTAATAGAAAACACAAAAAATCAAAATTAATAGAAAACGCAAAAAATCAGAATTAATCGAAAACGCAAAAAATCAGAATTAATCGAAAACACAAAAAATCAGAATTAATCGAAAACACAAAAAATCAGAATTAATCGAAAACACAAAAAATCAGAATTAATTGAAAACACAAAAAATCCGAATTAATTGAAAAACACAAAAAATCCCAATTAATTGAAAAACACAAAAAATCAGAATTAATCGAAAACACAAAAAATCAGAATTAATTGAAAATATAAGAAACGAATCATAAAAATTAAAACTTTCCTGTTCCAACTTTTTAAAATATATAATAAAAGAAAATAATTTAAATTTATATCCATTTTTTAACTTTTTAACATTCCAATTTTTCGCAGGTTATCGATCAAATGGCTCGCACAAAATGTGGGTAAGTTTTCAATTTTAAATTAAATAAAAAAATTAAATTATTGGAGGTTCGCCACCGTGAGGGATGTGACCACTTGGACATTAGAGGATCGGTAAAATAAGGGAAAAATAAATCAATTTCAATTTTAAATTTTCAGAATGGAATCATTCTTCCTTGCCGGTTATTTGTTCCCACAATTTTATCTTCAAATTCTCATTTTTTTAAAGAAACGGTGAAATATTTATATTTGATTTTTGACTCGGATAATTGGATGCACAATGATGGGACAAAGGCAAAATTGGTGGAAACGACTGACGGACCGTGCTTCATTGAAGGTGGGCAAAAATTGGAGGGGAATTATATTCATTTATTAACGAAAAAATTAA
This sequence comes from Pratylenchus scribneri, assembly GCA_030063045.1. NCBI lineage: Eukaryota > Metazoa > Nematoda > Chromadorea > Rhabditida > Pratylenchidae > Pratylenchus > Pratylenchus scribneri. The sequence goes on from JAQSEB010000082.1 coordinate 1,385,821, forward strand.
TCTAATTTATTTTTTAATATTAAATAAAAATACAGGCAAAATTTAAATAAAAATGCATCAAAAAATACCCTAAAATAGGTAAAAATTGCATAAGCTGATTAAATAAGCCAATATAAAACAATAGAAAATAGATAATTTATTTAATGGAATTATTCTCCGCGTCCATCCTCTTCCCCTTCCACCGCCAAATCAATTTGGAAATCGGTGATGACCGAATAATGGTCCGAGGGCCATTCATTTTTGGCCTGATATGGAATTGGCTTCAACGGGGCATTCCCGGCATAGGTGAATGATTGGAGGGGACGGAATGAGGCAGAGGGAACGTAGAAAATGAAATCAATTCGGTCCTGCGGTTCGGGGATTTGCCAGTCCCATTCTGGGCCTACGGCCTTTTGCACCGTAGACCAAGTGGTCCCTTAAATTATGATTTAACATTTAATCAATTTTAAATATGAAAATTACCCGGATCCTTGACCACATTTGGGTGGATTTTTCGGTAGGAATCGTTGAATCCGGCATCCATCAACAGCTTAGTCGCTGGCCATTCAAAAGTCCATCCACCGTGCAATTCCCTAATTAATTTTAATTAAATTCATTATGAATTTCACCGACTTTGTTTCTTCAATCCAATCCAAATGGGAGGGAGCATTGAAATCGCCGGCCACAATCAGTGGCTGTTTCCCTGCCATTTGCATATGCTTTTTGAAGAATGCATTGGCCAAAAGTTGCTCAATATTTTGGGCACGACCTTCATAAATTATTGAATTTATCCTCAAAATTGAGAATGAAAGAACCAACCGTATCCTTCCAAATTGCGTTCACCAATCATAATTTGTTCCCGCTTGGTAACTTGTTTATTATTGGCCGCATACGGTCCATAGGAACGCCAATCCAAATGCATTGAATAGAAATTGACAAGTTGGCCATCCGGTTCCAACTTGATTGTGGCCCCCATTCCATAGGTCACAATTGAATTGTTCACATAATGTTCCTCATTGAAGAGGAAATCGGAAATGTTCCGCTCAAATTGAAGATGGACAAATCTTCAAAATAAGATGAGGAATAATTTGCAAAAATTTGTGAGACAAACTCATTTTCCAATAAAAATTTGTGTTTGGTCAAAATGGCTGTGTCCGGGTATTTGGCAAACGGGTGATGCTCACATTTCCACACAGTCGGACCCAACAATTCCGTCAAATTTTTGGCCACTTCCGCCGTTCGAACTTCCTTCAAATTCGAAGGATTAAAAAATTGAAATAATCCATAAAAAACCTGCAATGCGACAATGTCCGGATCGGCCTGCTTAATTTGATTGGCAATCTTTTCCATCCCATTTTCCACATTTGCACCGGAAACCTTTTCATTAAAAATTATAACATAAAAAAGAATAGAATATACCCAAATGTTGAAGCTCATAACGCGCAATGGACGCTGCGGTCCGCCAGCAGTTTGGCCAGTCATTTTTTCCACCGCACTTTGTGATGAACGAAGCAATCCGGGGAGGCCAAAAACGCCGCCAATTGGCGTGGAGGAATACTGGGCAAGGAGAGCGACAAAAAGAAGGGCGGGAATGAGAAGGAGGATGCTGCTGGGGGCACAAAGGTCGAAGGTGAATCGACGACGTGGCCGATGGGCCGCTGGGGGACGATTATTGGCGTTTGAGGGAATTGGGAAAAGTGTCTGTTGAGGGCGAGGAACATTGAACCGTGTAGACGACGGATTGTTGTTTTCTTCCCCTTCTTCGCCACCTTCTTCATCGTTATTCTCTTCCATCATTCCACCGTCTTCGTCCATTCCCTCCACCTCCTTCCATTCCCATTCTTCTTCTTCTTTTTGTTGGACAATTGATGACATTTTCCCCACTTTTTGTGTTTAAATCCGTCTTAAAAAGATGAGCACAAAAAGAATTAATTCCCAGACTCTAAAATGGAAAAAAGCTAAAAATGAAAAGTGGCCGTTTTGGTGGGGAAAAATTGATTTGATTGATCATTTTCAAGGCGAATGACACTACGGGGGAAGCTAGGTGCTAGGGCCATCCATCCATTAAAGGGATGTGAGAATATTTTATCCCCATAAAAGCCAACACAAAAATAGATAAACATTTGCTAAAAAGGGCAAAGGGAAATTATTGATTGGAAAAGGGAAAAAGTATATTAAAAAATAAAAAATTATTTGTTTAAGTATTGAATGAAAATATTTTAATTTTCAGCTGGAGGTTGGATTTTTAACACCGAGGCGCACCCACTGGATCCGGGCATCATTTATTGCTGTTCAAAGAAACGCGATAAGGACCGGGCCATTTTGCGGGAATTCGAGGAGAACATCGATTTGCTCTCATTGACCGGCCAATTCCGGGTCGATGAAGCAGAGGAGGAAAAGGGAACAGAAAATGTTAAAAATTTTAAATGTCAAAATTCTTTTTTATGGTTCCAAATGATAAAAAATTATTATAAAAAATTAAATTTATTAAAATATAATATAATCAAATTAATTTCCCTCAAATTTCCAGCAGGCCAATTCCAATGATGAAAATGGATCAGAAAAGTACAATGAAAAGTCAATCAAAAATGAACCGGAAAATAATTGGGAACACAAACATGAAATTGGATTAATTTGTGAAGTATGGCCCAGAAATACTAAATGCAAAATTGACATTTTCTCTTCTTTAAAAAGGAATGTTCTACACTGGCGGATGAGCCCGAAATATCGCAAAATGTTCGACAATTTTGGCTGAATATTTATGCAAAATATTTTCAATTTCCTCATTTTAATGGCAAAATTTGTTTGGATTTGGATGGTGATGGGCAACCGGATGGAGAAGAAGCAATTGAACATCAATATTCGAATATGGCACCAGGCAAGTTTTGACTTGGAAATGGGCATTTTTATGGTCCCACAATTCCCTAATTTATTGGTTTTTTTTGAATTGAAAATGCCAATTTAAAATGGATTTTTGCATTCAAAAAATTGTTAGCCCAGTGGTATCATTTCCTGTTTAGTGAGAATAAATTGATACGGGTTCGAATTCAACCTAAAGTATTCTTTTTCGAAAATTTACATTGAAATGAATTTTTCGAAGAAAATCTTATTAGTCAAGAGGTAGCATTGCCTGTTTATTGAAAAATGTTACTCAAGATCAGATCTACCCTAGGGCATCTTAATTTTTTCAATTTCTAAAACAATTATTATAAATTCCATAATTTTTTATTTTAACAGATTTGGACTCTCTCCAATCAGAAGACCAAACGCTGGATGCAGTGGCCGATGTTTCCTTGCTCAAATTCAAATATTTTCGCCGACCAAATGGAAGAATAAATGACGAAGAAGATGGAAATGCATCCAATTTTGTTTTGTTGACCTCACCAAATCGGCCATTTGAAAGGAATTTCCTTGGCATTGGCCAAATTGTGCCGGCCTAAAGGGCGAATTAGAATTGCTGGATTCACATTTTCATATCATTTTTGAATATATTTATTTATGTTTAATTTTTGGGATAAAATTTAATTGTTATTTTATCAAATAATAATAAATATTCATCGCCTCCTAATTTTGTTCTTTTCAACTTTGAGCATTTTTTCTTTCAATAGTACATATTTTGCACTCTTTTCGCGTGCCCATATATCCAACCTCTAGTAGAATAAGTTGGATTTATTTGTTGTGGGAATTTGTGGCCAACAATTCAACACGATGACATTTCCAAGTATTTGGACTGGGGAAAAGGTGGCATAAAGGCCGAAAGGGAGAATTTTTGCATGCAATTTGGAAAGACAAAAATCTGGAGAGCTATATATCCATTGTGCCCCGGGCAAAATTGGCAGAAAAACAATTTGTTACTTCCTTTATTACCTTTAATTTTAACACCAAAAATTAAGGCAGTAAAGTGCCAATTTACTGCATCCTCTTATTGTAGAAAATGCCATAATAAATTAGTAAAATTGAAGTAACTAATTTCAAGTTCATCAGATGCGCGGGAAACTGAATAGTGTGTGAAATTTTACACTTCTTATACAAATTATACTCTCGACAAGCCAAAATTAGTCACTTAATTTTGAATTAAAAAACGAAAACCAAATTCTCCCCAATCCCAACCTTTTAAATTTGATTATAAAACAATTATAAGTATATTAATGTTGACATTTATAATTTTTGCCAAAAATTCAATATGCGGGAATTTTCCCTATTCTTTTCCATTTTCCCTTTCCCCTCAAGCAAAGTAACGAACCACAAAAAATGTGTTTAAAATCCTCTGCTGAGGATGAGTGGTTTAAAAGCGAAAGATGATCCAAACAAACAAAATAATCTTCCATTCCATTACATCTTCTCCTTCTATAATTCTGGCCAATTTCTTCTTCTGCCAGCTGCCGAAAGGAGGATGAAGGCATTAATCCCCCCCCCCCCCCCCAAAAGTTAGCTTTTAAGGCAAAATGGCGGCACTCCGAGGGGGATGTGCTCATCTTCCTAGGGCACATCGGCTCCTCTTCAACCTCCACTCTTCTGATGAAAGTAAAACTAAACATTGACCCGTCAAAGTCATCCATCCCCCACGGCGAGTCCGCCCATTCCATCCATCCATCCCACATTCCTTGGCCAATGCCATCCTCTTCCTTCCCCTCTCCTCCCTTCAATTTCTCCCTTTTATTAAATAGCTTCCACGCATTTTGTGCCCCCCTCAAGGGGTACGTCAATCTCCAAGGCAACCTGCCTTCAATTTACATTGGGCCACCAAAATGGATTCATCCCACCATCGACGGCAGCTTTAAGGATTAATTGGGAAAAAAAGTGGGAATTGGAAGCCGAAAGGGAATGGAAGCAAAGTCGATGGCTTGAAAGATGGGCTCGGCCAGCGGCTGTCGGCACTTTTTTATGGATGGACGAGCAAAATATGGGGGAGGGAAAATGAGGGGAAGGGGATTTAATGTAAAATAGGGAGGGGATACGAAAATAAATGGAAATATGGGAGAGGAGGATGCTACACAAAACAAATAAAAGTGGCCAATAAATAAATTGGCCAAAAAGTAGTTATTTTTATTTTCTGATTTATTATTTGCCAAAATTGTCACCTTTGTTTGATTTCAAAAACAAGGAAAAAACAGGTTTTCCAAGGATTGGCGAGGCAAATTCCCTCATCGACGCCATCAACAACACGACAATGTTGCCCATTTCCCCCATTATTTTCACACTTTTCATTAAATTTGCGTCATTGCGCGACAATTTTCCTCCCTTTCTTTATTTTTAATTATTATGTTTATCATTAAATGAAAATAATCCATTCCCATAATTTCCCTAATTTCACCTTAAATTACTTTAAATTTTCATTAATTTCTAATTTTCCTTTTATCCCCCATTCCCCATAATTTTCTTCAATATAAAATTGCAGAATAAAATTCGCATTTTTTTTTTTGAGTATTCCCTAAATTCTTTGCGCACAAATTTTTGCCTCGACATTGTGCCAATTCTACGCCTCCTCCTCTCATATTCCATTCATATTTGTGTGCCGTCATTTCCCCACCCTCCTTTTGGCCACATCGCCCTAATTGGATATGCCGCATGGGGAAGGGCCAAAGCAAATTAAGTCGCGAACAAATTAAGCAACTGGCCGCCCAGACATATTGTACGTTTTTTAATCCTATAAATATATCCTAAAATTATTCCTAAGAAAATGGGCAAATTTAAGTAAAACATTGGACATTTTAGTACATTAATAAATTTAAATATAAATTTAAATTTATTAGAATGCCAGCAGAGGTCATTGAATTACGAGGCAGTCCAACTTGTTACCATTATAGTTTATAGTGTAATGATTTTAATATCAAATTAAAGAGCAGAATTTTGCCTATCTAAACATATAAATTTTATTTATTCATAATTAATAAATTTAAATAAATTCATAGAGAATGGAATGACTAGAGGTCATTTAATAACAAAACAGGCAAACTTGTCGCCACCGTTTATAACAACTCATTAAGAACAGAACTTTTTTTGATGATTTTAGTATCAAATTAAAGAGCAGACTTTTGGCTATAAAATGATAGTAATTTTATTTAAATTTGATTCAGAATTTATGGAATAATGACCAAAAAAACCATCAAATGGCCTCTACTCTAGATTAGCAAATTCATGGTGATTTTTTTGGGCATATCCCCCCATGAATTCTGCACCAATTTAAACAAAATTAATAGAATTTGATAGCCAAAAGTCTGCTCTTTAATTTGATAACAAAAACATTAAAATAGGTTCAGTCTTTGATGACCTATTTTAAAAAGAGACAAGTTGGGGCGTATCCAATATTGGAATATGCAGAGGTCATTTATTTAATCGTTGGACAAATGGAAATTTCTTTAATTCAGTTAAAATTAACAAATTCCACTTTTTAATTTTATATAATTTAATTTTTTTAGTCACGGAGAAAGAAATTCGCCAATGGCACAAAGGATTTCGCCGTGACTGTCCAAATGGATTGCTCACAGAAGTGGTCGGCGAATAATGAAATAAAAATTAATTAATTGAAAATAATTTTTGTAGGGTTTCCAGAAAATCTACAAACAATTCTTCCCCCAAGGCGATCCGTCCGATTTTGCCAGTTTCGTTTTCAAAGTATTCGACGAAAATAAAGTGAGAAAAATGGGACAATTTTTTATGGCCATAATTTATAAAAAATTAAATATGGAATTAAATTTCAAATAATTTAAACAAATTTAAAATAAATTTGAAAATTATTCTCATTAAAAATTCCAAATAATTTATCCAAAAATTTGTGTAGGATGGGGCCATTGAATTCCCGGAATTTGTGCGGGCATTGTCCATCACTAGCAGAGGCACATTGGAGGAGAAATTGGGCTGGGCCTTCAAATTGTACGATTTGGACAGGGATGGACGAATTACACGACAGGAAATGGGTCAGTTCAATCAAAAGGGGAAATGTTTAAATAATTCTTTAAAAAATTAAAATTCAATCTCACTAATAACATTTATTTTCATATATTTAACAAATTTAAATAAATTATTTCAACATTTGCCATCAGAAATAAATTTAATTTATTAAAATCAGAATTCTCTATTGGATTCATTTAATCAAGAATAATTTTTGGTTTTTAGATCAAATTTTAAATCAAAATTCTTTTAAAAATGTTTTCGAATTTCTCTTTCCATTAAAAACTTCTATATGTAAATATTTTCTAAATAAATTTTAATGCCAATTTTATATTAATAGAATTGATCGTTGGCAGCATTTACAAAATGTTGGGCGACGGTGTCAAATTGCCCGAAGAGGAGAGTACCCCGGCGAAGAGGGTGGACAAAATATTCGCCACAATGGATTTGAACCGGGATGCCCAATTGACACTGGAGGAATTCATTGAGGGCGCCAAATCCGATCCAAACATTGTTCAGGCACTCAGTTTATATGAGGGATTGGACAAATAAACCTCAAAAATGATCTTAAATGACAATTTAAAATTTTGTATTTTCTCAATTTATTGTTTTTATTTTCATTTTTATTTTGGCAAATATTGAAAAAAAAATAAAATTCACTCATAATTTCATGGTTGGATTTCTGTTGCCAATTATAATATTATGGGTGTGGAATGGTGCATTTGGGTAGCATTATTGTTGAATTAAGATATTAACATCATTTTATCCAATTAGAAATCACAATTATTTTGGCTAATATTGGGAATTAGGGCGGCTGGCCCACGGTCGGGCCGTTGGGAAACTGGGGTGGCCCAAGTCCCACTAACCCAAGGCCGATCGGGGCGAATGAACACTGATTGGGGAATTGGGATAGGTTTTATAATCCCAGAGAAGCTTTTTGGACCCGGAGGGGAACAGTTGTTTAATTCCCCCATAACACCAATTATCATTATAGTCCTAATAAATACTAGTAACTTTTATTGTTTGTAAAAATACATTTTTATTAATCCAAATATAGGGCTAATGTTATTTGGGGTGAGACTCAGAGGTCTTCGCCGGAAGCTCCCCCACCCAGTGGCCCAATGAAATTGATAGGGGGATAAGGGGAAATTCGACTTTAAAAATTATTATTTATTTATTGTGCGGAAAATGTGATAAAAATGTGAAAAAAAGGGAAAAGAATAACAAGGGAGAAAAAGGATGAATTTAAAAAGGCAGATTGAGGCAATATTTGATTGATAGGGTGACGGGACGATTAGGCAGAAAGTGGAGGTACGGTAGCGGTACAGTAGGTTGAATAGGAAAGGCCCCCCCCCTTAGGCATTATTGTTGGCATTAAGAGTTTTCATTTTCATATTTGACCTTAAATCTTGACGATATGTACAAGAAAGAGGCTTGATAGAGTTCCCTACATTTGGGGTCCATTCATTCATTCATTAGAGTACAATATTTGGGACCTTTGATTTAAAATGAATATTAGGATTTTGCATTGGAAAAACTATTCCAATTATGGTTGATTTTTCCATTTCATCATTAATCCAATTTGGCTAAAATCAATTGATCAATGTCATTTTTTAGAACTTTTAAAGTTAGAATAGCTGATATGCCTCATTTTTTATGACTTTTTCAACTAGCTAATAGTATAGTCGGATCATTGGGGGACCACCCTTTGATCCCTATTAAAATAAGTGTATAAAAGTACAAAAGCAAATTTAAAATACAATAAAATATTTAATAAATCAATAATTGGTGGATTATGTAAACATTGATTTGTGGGTTTTGATGGCATAATTTATTTTATTATTTTCACATTTATTACAAAAAATCATCGATTATCGATTTTGCAATTTCCTTCGGAATTCATTGTCGATCCATTCATTGTTGAAATTGTCGAAATGGTCATCAATTCTTCGGGCAATTTCAACGGAACCAATTTCGAATAATAAATTGCCCAAAGACAAATTGTGCCCAAAATGACCGCACATTCAATCAGCCAAACCAGCCGTGGCCCATAAAATGTATACACAAAACTGCAAGTTGCCAAAATTTAATCCAAAAATTTGGCCAAAATTTAAATATTACCCAATTAAAATTGGCCCCAACATTCGGCCAGTGCCCCCGCACATTTGCATTATGCCTTGTTGTTTTGCCTGTAGCCGAGGGCCAATCACTTTTGAGAAAATTGTGTTCATCGACACATTTATTAGGGGAAATGCCAATCCAATCATTGTGACCATCAATGAATAATAAACGTAAACATTGACTTGACGGAGTTCACCACACCATGAATGCACTGATGGATTACATCCAATGCTGTTGGTAGATCCAGACGTTTGGTTCAAATCGGTCGAATCGGAGGCTTAAAATTTAAGTTTTTTTTAATTAGATTTATTCCTAAATAAACATTAAATATTGGCTAATCTAATTGCAAATATAAAGAATTAATTAGAATAATTCATTTAATTGTTTTCTTTATTAAAATTATCCAATCTTCAATGAATTGCCCTTTTTCTAGCCTTACCTGATTGCTGAACTGGATTTGGGAGGAATGGCCAAGAAAAAGTGAAAATGTGGAAAATCAAAAGGCCAACAAGCGAGCAAAGGCAAACTAGCCGATCATTGACACTGAATTTTTTAATAAAGTAAAATATACCGAGGCTAATTTGTAGTTCCTTTTCTGATTTGAATTTGCCCTAATTTATAATTGTAATTTGTTCTATTCTGATTTGTAATTGTATTAAATTTTCTATATTCCGATTTTTTAAAAATAAATTCATAAGTCAATTCTTTTCTATGATTATTTAAGTTAATTGGATTTATCATTTATATTTATATTCTCCACCAAATGGATATCCAATTATGATTCCCATTTTCTCACAATTTGCCCAAATCGAATGCAATGTAAACAATATAAACGGCCAAGGCAACGAAGCCCCTTGCTGAATGGGCCAATGCCTCATAGACGACCACTTGATATGGTCCCCACAAAAACATCATCATTGCAAAGGAGGAACCAATTCTGTGCAAAATTAATAAAAATGAGACTATTTCCGAATTGTAATACGTCTCCAAATTGGTGATGATGAATTGTTGGGTGAATCGGAGTAAATAGCAAAGGCAAAGGGCCAAATGGTCGGGTGGGGGCAATTTGATCAAATTTTGTTGGGAATCGGCAGAAGCCGTTGGAGATGGAGGAGAAAATTTGGAATGCTGAAATTTGAATAATAAATAAAAAGAAAATGCATTGGAAGATCGACATTTTAAAGATATTTTCTTAAAATTATTAAAGAATAAAATAAATATATGAAAATTAATAATAAACCTACATTTTGGTGTTTGTCCTTTCGCCGTCGGCGCACCAGAATGCCGGCCGTTCCCTCGCGAAAAATGGTGCAAAGAAAGAAAATGTTGATCACATTCAAAAATGAGCCGAATAATGCAGGCGAATTGAACATGGACAAATGGAATTTGGGGCCAATTGGAAGGCCGGGATAATCCAACCAGGAGAAGAAAATTTGGAATGCTAAAGATTAGAAATATAAATGGAATTTGGATAATTTTAATATTAAATTTTATGGCCAAATGCGAGCCATATGGCCACATTTATAGGCTAATTTAATCTTTTGGGTTTTCATTTATGTTGATTTAACTGACTTGGCCCAAGTGATAGTCCAATGGCAACGCCACCGGTTACCAATGCGGTTGCCCTTGAACGATCCTCCATTGTGCTGGACGCAGAAGCATGCGCACGTAGAAGACTGATTTGGGCTGGAATTGAAAGGCAAAATATATTTAATTATTTTTTCCTACATTTCATAGAGAAAATAAAGCCAATTTGTTAGTGGGGAAGAGAAGGTTCAATCTTTGTTAGAATAAAGCAAAATATCCATTAAATTTATGTGAAGTTGGCTGATTTTCTATTAAAATTGTCCTATTTTCGGTTAATAAATGTCAATGCCAATATGCCTGAGGGATTTCCTATTTGTCCTACAGTATCCCAACTTTTTGCCTTGTTGACTGTCACCCTATCAATCAAATATTGCCTCAATCTGTCTTTTGAAATCAGCCCTTTTCCCTCCTGCTGCATTTCTTTTATCCTTCACATTTATTATCACATTTTCTTCCACAATTATCCTCTCCCATTCTTTGGGCCACTGGATGACTAATTAAAAACCCGGTGAAGACCCAGGGTTAGAGCCTAGGCCCAGCTCTAGCCTAAAACAAATTTAACCCTATATTAGGACTGATAATAAACATTCCATTATTTAAATATTTTAATTTAATTTACATGATCCGGCGCCAGTGATGAACCGTGCCCCCATGATGATTGCCTTTTGTGTGCCTCCGGGAAATAATTCCACCAAAAAGTAGAGCCAATTGCCAATGAACATTAGACAATTACAAAGTATCAAGGGAGGCCGAAGACGTTCAATTCGATTGGCCCAAATGCCAAGCAGAGGGGAGGCAATGATTTGGGCCAATGAATAGGAGGCAACAATAGAGCCGAAAAAGGCTTCTGTGACACTTGGATCCAACTTGAGAGAAAATAGGGCTTTTTTTGTTAAATTTGGAAATTTTCAGATAAAAATATGAGGAACTGACCGTTCTGAGGAAGGGAAAAAGTGAGGTGAAATAAAGGCTAAAATGGGCGGATGAGATGAATGCCATCCAAGTGCCCATTAAAATTGAAATCCATTCAGTCTTCTTTTTGTTCTCATCAGGCAATGTTTTGGGCATTGGCATTGGCAATGTAAATTTTTGGGCATCGATTTTGGACATTTTTATGGAAAATCTTTAAAAAACAGAAAAATTATTACAAAAAATCATTTGGGGATTAGACCTAAATAAATTATAAACGAAAAATATCGAAATTAAAATAAATTATTATAAAAATTAATTATTTATTATAATAAAGGCTAATAAATGAATGAAAATGGTGTTTATTATTATTCTGAGTGAGAACAATCGAGAAAAGACTAAAGAATCAAGCTCTTTATGTTCCATTAATTTTTAATTCCGCCGGCTAATAAATGTAACCACTTTAATTATTATAATATAAATAAATAAATGGATGAATTGGATTGGATTGAACATTGAAGAATTAAAAGAGGAAATAGGAAATCCGGATAAAAGAATGTAAGAGGAAAAATACCATTAAGCAAAATAATCCATTTGGCCTGGAAAAGTTGGTTGGGAAAATGCTTTCTTCTCCTATTTAATAGTTTTTTTAATGTTTTTATTGATAAAAATGAGCAGCAAATGCATTCAAACATTGATGCTCCCCCTTTTCGTATTTTAATCGGCTGATAATTTTGCTATGCTGACGATATAATCACGTCATATTGGAGTTGATGAGGTTGGTTTTTTCATATGCAAATTAGCAAATAAACTTAATACATTGGGAGGGGAATTCTATTTTTGAGGCAACAATCATCACTCATCATTTTTTTTATTGTGGAAAATATTTAGGACAATGCCTTCATTTGTTTATTATTGTTAGTCGAATTCTTGAATCATGCTAATGGACAAAATTCCCAACTGATATATTTTTAATATGATCAAATTCAAAATTTTGATTAATGACTTTCTTTAATTCGGATGGCTTTCTGAATTAACAAAAACTATTTATTTATTTATTTATTTTTAAAAATTATTCTTTTTCTAAAATAAAGAATTTTCATTCACAATCCTAGCTATAAAAATTTAAAAATAAAGAATTCCAAATATCATAATCAATTTAATGGCCTATTGTTCAAAATAGGTTAAAAAATTATCTGCAGAGGCTTAAATTTGATGAATAAATTTTTGGGACTCAAAAGGGCAGTGCAGTGGACTGATTTGCCCTCATTATCGTCCAAAATGACCTCCCCATTTTTTTATCTCTTTAATTTAATGTGTTACTTCCGCCGATGAACATGTTTGATTAATTTGCAAACAAATTATATTTTGGTGCTTTGCCCATTCGAACCGAACACCCAAATACAATATTCTCTTATCTCAATATTGGGAAAATGGTGATGGTGTGGTGGCCAGATTTTGAGGTGTCAAAATGGTGAAAAAAAAATAGCAAAAATGGAAATGCATGATCGACTCGACATCAAGGAGCCATTTCCACCTCATCAAAATAATCCGTGCCGCCGGCACCGATTTCACCCCAAAAAATGGGTGGTGTTTTCGTCTATTCATTATTTCCGGTGAATTATTTTTTAAAAAGGAAATTATTTACTGACCAAAACCAAAAGGACAAATGCATTAATTTTAAATGTGGTCTCTAATATATTTATTGTATTTGCCCTAATAATAGTATTATTTAGTTGTGCTCTTGCCCCAAAATATAATTAATCAAATTAACAATTTTATTAACGGTAAAGTATTTTGCAATAACATAAATTAAATATAAAATATTTTTATTCATCTTTCAATCAATTTCATTTTAATCCATCCTCCTCCCTCTTTCCATTAACTTTCTTCGCATCTGGTCCTTTCCAGCCGATTCATTGGCCCTTCAATTCGTTTTGACTCCAGCCAATCTCGGAGTCGATTCTCGTCCGCCGCATTCATTCCTTTTGTGAGCACCAAAAAATTGCCGCAATTTGGCCATCCATCCACTTGATTGAGAAGCATAAATTGAGGAGGAGGAATTGCCGAATTAGTGGAAGAATTTGATGGCATAGAAATGTTAAATTGAAGGGATGGAGGCATTGGGAATGAAGTGGCTGAATTTTAATTAATTAATTAAGTAATTAATTAAATTTAATTGCCAAATGTCAATTAAATAGGATAATTGTCAAAAAAAAACATTGAAATTGTCGAAAACAGAGAACATATGGTCAAAATAATTAAAAAGGTTCAAAGGTTTATTCTACATTGACAAACTATAAACTATTGGATAGAGTTGGTCAAGACGCATCCAATGGTATATAATTTACCATGGTTTGGACAAATTTAAAGGATAAAAGATATAAACCGATTTTGGTTTTTGGTTCAAAACTAAATTAAAATTAGTTAAAAGAAATATAGTCAAATGATGCATCCTTACTAAATCTATTGATTGAGCATGTCATTCAATGCCAAAAATGAATAAGGACCTTTCCTCTTTTCCTACTGTACCGCCAATTTTGCCTAATCGCCCAGTCGCCCTATCAATCAAATATTGCCCCAATCCACCTTTTTAAAACCCACCCTTTTTCCTCTCCTAATGCCTTTTTCCCTTCACATTATTATCACATTTTTTCTCTCAATTAATAAAGAATAATTTATAAAATCGAGTTCCCTTTTATCCCATACATTGGGTCACTGGAAACTTAGGCCTCCGGTGAAGGCCCGGACTGAGAGAGCATACCAAAACCACTTTAGTCTTAAATTAAGACTAATAGAATATATACTATATAAGATTATGGGTCTAGTATTTAGAATTTTTTGAACCGTAAACATTACATTCTTTTGCCATTTGCAAAATCTTTTTCCAACATTTTGTGAATGTTTTTCGAATAAAATAAATATTTCTAATTAAATTAATTGTCAAATGCCTACCATCTCCTAATCCTGTTGATGTTGTTTGGGAGGAAGAATTGGTCCAAGGAAATGTGCTGGAGGCCAAAGCAATGCAAACGGAAAAAGAAATATTATTAAAAATTAATTTGGTTCCGATTTTAATTCTTGCATTGTGCCACTGGCAATGACCCAATTTGCCATAAAATGTTGGTCCCCTCCAAGAGAGGTGACCCTTCCCAAATGCCAATGATGGATTTGAGTCGACCATCTGGCGGCATTCCATAGGCCAATTCCCATTTGCCAGTTTGCCCATCGATTGGGTCCAAAAGAACTAAAAAATGCACAAAATGTGGGAATTCTTCAGCGGAAATTCATTTTTATTTGAATATTCTGGATTCGTTTAATAATAAGCTTAGATAGGGGATAATTGAGTACAGCCGATTGAGTAATTGCATTAATTTTTGGCCCATAGCTTAACAAGGCAATAATCAACAATCTGGGAAACAATATTCCATCGAAAGATGGAAAAGGCTGGAAATTCTCAAAAATTGGCTTTATTAAATTTTATGAAATTTGTGTCTAAAAATACAAATCTTTGAATACTTATTATGATGAATTCGAATTTTCTGACTGATGAGAGAAAGCTTATTTATTTTACAAATTGTTTTAGTTTTTTAGAGAGCATTTAGAGCTTTCGAATGATATATATATATATAGTCTTCCTAAATTAATTGCTTTTCTTGTTGAGCTATGGCCAAAAGAATGGCCCCAGGTATTCTCAATCTGATTCGCGTAAGTTTATAAATGATTTCGAGTAGTAAAATATTATTTTAAATTCTATTCAATTTGAGTACAAAATAATTGGGTCTATGAATTAGCATTTCAAGAGAGAATACCCAATAAAATGTGACCATCATCTATTCCATTCCATTCAATTACATTCTAATTCTTACCTGTTAATGTTGGGCAAATTGGTTCAGGCGGATCCGAGGCCAATTCCTGGAATGTTCGACGCTGGCTGAACGGTTGACCGGACCTAGTACGGTCAATGAGAATGTCCAATTCGGTGAATGTTTGCAGCCGAAATGAACGGGACATATGGGAAATGCGCCAACGGCCAGAAAAAGCTACACCGGGAAATTGCCGACAAAGTGGGCATGGAGTTGGCTTAAATATTGGGAAAATGAGAAAAGGATAGGGGAATAATGGAATTGATGGAATTACCAGGG
Organism: Pratylenchus scribneri; assembly: GCA_030063045.1. Lineage (NCBI taxonomy): Eukaryota > Metazoa > Nematoda > Chromadorea > Rhabditida > Pratylenchidae > Pratylenchus > Pratylenchus scribneri. The sequence continues at coordinate 1,401,453 of JAQSEB010000082.1, forward strand.
GATTATCCAATTGTTGAAGGCTGCCAATGTTCGAAGTTGTTTGGCCAATGAACTGGAAATTGAAAGCATTTAATTGATGAATTATTTAAAAATTTAAATGGAAAATTCCTTAACAGCAATTATGATGGCGATTCAGAGAGATCCGGAATTTGTGAATTAGTCATAACCTTTTCATAGGAATTAAAGTACTGTAAAATTGCCATTGAACGAAAAAGAGATATTATATTAATTTATAGAGAATTTTTTGTGTCGGAAAAATGATCGTTTTTTAGGCCAAATAACTTGGCCAAATCAGGCTTCTTGCCCCAAATGTTAAGCCCTAACTCTAATCTAAACCAGATCCTAAGCCGCAAAACTTTTTTTTATGGTCCCAAAAATATTTTTAGACATGAAAATGTTCTGGAAATTCAATGTTTTTTGGACAAATTAAATATTTTCTAATAATTAATTGATTAATTATTTACAAATTTAAATGGAAAATTCCCTCACAGTACCTCGGGGAAAGAAGTGATCCAGAATTTTAGAATTAGCTACTAATTATTTAAATTAGACTTCAGTCAGTAAAGTTGCCGTTTTGAAGTGAATTATTTTTGAACTGAAAATTAATTTATCCCTCTCTCAAAATTATTCAAAACAAAATTGGCCTAAAAAATACTATTCTTTTTTTGGCAAACATTTTGGATTGATGTTTTCGTGTTGAGGGCAAATTCGCGCAAAAAGCCAGTCCATGGATCAATGGCGCTAGTGGAAAATGCCAAAATAATAATGAAAATGAGAAAAAATGTTTGTCGGCCAAAAAATATAATTTTTAGTGAGACAATCATATTTTTATAGTGGCGAGATTATTTTAGGGGCATGAGTAAAAATTACGGGGATTGAGTCCTCCATCGGGACCAATTCTTCTATTGTGGGTCAATATAATTGTTTGCTGCGCAATCGGCGAGAATGCGGGAAAAAGTTGGACGATGGATTTAGTAAATATGGAAGATAAAAAAATATTATAGAAAAAAAACAAGATTGAAAATGGTGGAATATATTCGAATCAGGAAGATTAGCATTGAGATTGAAATTAAATATATTTATTATATTCCTGATGAATAAGAAAGTTGCCGTGGCTAAACCATAATTTCACCGCCAAATAAGTAATCAAAAAGAGATCAGATTAATCGAAAAGGCACCAACACAGTTGAAATCATTTTGCCGAATATTAACAATGAAATATAATTGCAGAATAAAAAATAATAGCCGTATTTTATTCAAATTAAATACTAAATTAAAATAAAATTGAATTGTAACTTCAGAACGCCTTTTGCTTATTCCCATTAATGTGATTAACTTCTTCCACCAATTTTTCTTCTATATTAATTTTTAACCTTTCCCAAATAAGTTTTTCCCGCTTTTAGCCAGCCGCAGCTTCCATCCATTGATCAACATTCATTCATTCAGCAGAATCACAACAACACGTTTGGATGGAGTGGATTGATTTGATGGATGATGGATGATGGATGTGCCCTTGAGGATGGGGATGGGGATTTGTTCTGCTGATGAAAGGGAAAATACTAACTAATATTTAATTTGGGCTCCTTCCATTATTCTTGCGTGCTTCTTCCTTTCATCTTCTTCTTCCAAAACCGCGCATCAAATTCAATGGCATTCATTCATTTCTTTTTCCATAAAAGACACATTTTTCTAGTCAGTTCATCCCTTTATTTTTGACAATATTTTTTCATATTTGACATTTTCATTTTCCCACTTCAATATCCAAACATTTTTATGAATTAAAAGAGATTTCTTAATCCATCGTGCTAGCCCTTAAAATCCAAATTTATTAAAAATTCGTTATTTTAATCCATTTATAAAGCTTAATTGCTGATCATTCAAAATAATCATAACACTAGAATATAAAAAATTGTCTCTTGATTAATCATGTTGAACAATAAATTATATGGATTATTATTCATGGATTCGTTCGAGCGATCCTCTCCTAATGCATATCCAAATACTAGATTGATCGAATGAATGATTTTATGCTTTCAAAGAATAATTTGTGATTGGGGTTTTAGAGTTGATTAGGCGTGCGCACATGAAGATCGGTCAATTTTTAATCAAACTGACATTGAATGAGATTGCCATTGCCGACAATCAACATTTAAAAAAGATGCGCACAATTTATTCTTCTGCTAATCAAATTTACAATACAAATTAATTATTAAATTGAATTTTAATTCACAAATAAATATAATCATAAGCCAACCTTAACAAAATTGCCCATTTTCCTATTATTTTCTTAATTTTTAAATTCATTTAAAGCTTATAAAAAATGCCATTTCCCATCCATCCTCGTCCCGGCCTCACCAATTCCCCCAATGCCAAACCATCGTTTCAAAATGGGGAACAACAAAATTCCCCGTCAGAAAAACCACCACCAGCATTCCCAGGCCGAAATGTGCTCCTTGGATGTTCGTTTTTTATTGCTAATTGGTCAAATATTTGTTAATTGATTAATTATTTATTAATCAATTTTTGTTACAGTATTTCCTCTATTAGTATCCAAAGAGCTATTATTTTTCAGAGACTCTCCAAAGAAGGCTATTTGGGCTATACTTGGGATGGGGTGTGGAGCAAAAATAGAGGAAATACGGTAAATGAAAAAGTGGAGTAAAAAAACCAAATTCTCTAGAACTTGAAATTAATCCAGCTTCATCAATTTTATTCCTTCCTTATATTTTTTCCAGCCTTCTCAATTTCATTGGCCTTTGCCATTTTGCTCATTTTCATCATCCAATTTCGGCCATTCAATTCGGATTTGACAACGGAAAGTGAAAAATTCTTCTCAGAAATTCGAATTAAATTGGAAGACAGCGAAGAATTTGCAATTTTTGGCCGAAAATTGGAAATGGGCAATGGCGACTATTTCCTCGATATTCCATATTCAATTGCGACTGGCAGATTCCAGGCAAATTCATTCATTCAATTCAAAATAACTGCATTTTTATAGCAAGCCAAATTGGCACAATTGCCGCGCAATTTCTACGCAATTCACCACGGAAATGGATGCCCAAATGGGTCAGTCCTTCCTAATGTTGCTTTCATTGAATTTCGATTTCATTTAATGATATCCGCTTTTCATTTTCCTTTAAAATTTATATTTTTTAATTCATTAATTTTAATTCATTTATATTTTTTTTAACTTTTTTTTGAAGACCATTTTCAAAAGTTGATTTCTTGACTGAACGAATTTTTTCAAAAAATGATCAATGGACTATATCTTATATTTTCCATCCTAATTCATTTCTAAATTCTAAACCTCTCTAAAAACTTCCATTTTACTGCAGGTTCATCCGAACCATTCCATTGCCTGATCTGAATTGGAATCCTCCACCACTTCAGCCGGTTGCCACCTCCGAACAATGCCATACCCTCAACATTTATCGTTGCACAAATTCCGTAAATATTTTTGAGAATTTTACTGAAATAATCATTTTTGTGATTCTGCCAAAAACATTATTTTGAGGATTAAAAATAATGCCAAAAGTATTTTTTGATATTTTATTATGGCCAAATTTGAATGAAAAAAATAAATTTATTAATTAAATTAATATTAAATTATTCCCAAAAAATATTTAATAGTGAAAAATAAATAAAAAAATTTCAAAAATTTTTACTAATTTCCTAGCCCACTCAACTTCTTCCCGTCCTTGTCTACATTAATGAAGGACATTGGCTGAAAAGGAGTAATGCAAATTTGGAGCCATCATCCACCATTAAACAATTGGCATGTAATAATAATGATTGGGGGAATGGACAGACAGGAATGTTAATTGTTTCCATCAATTTTCGAATGGGCCCATTTGGTTGGCTCAACAATTTTTATGGCATTATTTAATTGTTCCCAAATTCAAGGCCATTTCCATTTGCCCGGTTGGCCAGAAGAACGTCGAAATTTTGCTCTTTGGGACATTCGAAGTGCGTTGGAATGGATTCAACAGAATATTGTGCATTTTGGTGGCCACAGATCCCATGTTACCGTAATGGCCAGAGGATACGGTGCACGTTTGGTTGGACTCCTTGGAATGCTCCCTCAGGGCAAAGGTCAATATATTTTTGGACTATTTTGAAAAAAATTTAAGGGCTTAAATTAGTTTTATTTTAATAAAAAATAAATATTAAATTTGTCATTTTTTGGAAAAAAATACATTTTTTTTCTAAGGCCTTTTCAAGCGTCAAATCCTGCTTTCGGGTTCGCCATTTTCGCCTGTACTTCTCGAGCCAATTCCTCAGCCCGAAGCTGGATTGGATGCCAGCATGCATTTTTCGATTGCGGCAAATTGTGCGAATGAAAGGGAATGGAAAATGATAGCCGAAAATGGAAGCATTGAAATTGCCTCAAAAATGGAACAATGTTTGGCTGGAATGGGCACAGAGGTAGATGGGAGATATTCAATATGCCAAAAATGATGATTTCAATTTCAAATAAAGGCAATTGTGGCAGCCGAATCCCGAGTGCGTGCTCCCGCCTTCATCCGGTGGCCTTTAGTCGCTTCGCCTTTGAATGATGCTTTTTCCACCAATTTTTCCTTGCCAAAAAGCCAATTTTCACTGGAAATTCCTCAAATCCCAAGCATAATCGGAATTTGTGGTCGCAAAATTAATGTTGAAAATGTCGATCAAAAAAGTGGCCTAAAAAGGAGGAGAGAAGAACACGTCCAGCAACAGCGATTCCGTCGAAGACTGACGGAAGCATTGAAAGAGGAATTGGCCGAACGGCTCGGACAAATGGGCGATTTGAGGAGAATGGTCAAGGATTTTGGAGGAAAATTGATTGAACATTATTTGGATGCAATCGAAAATGGGGATGATGGGGAAATGGGCAATGAACCGGAAATATTAATGGAAAAGGTCAGAGGAATTTGGCAATTATCTTTAAGCATTAATTACAATTAATAGGGAAAAATTAGGAAAATAGATTGGAGAATATTTGGAAAAAATCCCTTCATATGGAATTCAAAGATTTTGCTGTAATCATAAACTACATTACAGGGAAAAAACCAAAATTAGCTTCAGAATTAATTAAAAACACAAAAAATCAGAATAAAAAAAACAAAAAAACAAAAAACAAAATTAGCAACACAACAAAAATTAGAAATTTTCCAGAAAATGCAAAAAATGAGCATTTATATTTACATACAAATCAGATTTACTAATCAGAATGAATAAACAAAAATTCAGAAATTATAAATCAGAAAAAAATTACAAATGAGAATAAAATTAAAAAATCAAAAATGAAATTCTATCAAAATTTTGTCATCAAAAAATTATCTAAAATTTAATTTTCTTCAGATTCGTGTTGATTTCCTTGAAAAGGGTCCAGCCTTGCTCGAAACATTCCTCCGTGCCCACCAAGCAAATGCACGTGCCTATGGCCTCACATTTGAATGCCCTAATGGATTGAACATTTCCTTGGTGGATTCAGCAGAACGTGGGGCCCGACAAACAAATGAATGGGCCAATGGCCAGTTGGCTTGTCTGGACGATTTGTTGTTCAATCCAATGCCAAGGGGATACCATAAAATTGCCAAATTTGTTGGCCTTTTTGCTCAACGAGTGGCCAGCTTTGTGGCCTACGGGCAAGTTTTTTAATAGATTTGTCTGCCTTTTATTTTATTTTATATTTTGGAGAAATTAAAAATAAATTAAAATTCATATTAAATGAGATTTATTACTTAATGAAAAATTTCAGTGATCCGAATCCAGAGAATGATGAAGGTAGAAATGTTTTATTAAATTGGCCAACTGCATTCCCAAGGGAATTGGAAGCAATAAAATTGGCAGACAAAGGTAGGAAAATAATTAGAATTTAGATAGGAAAAAAATGATTTTATATAAAAATTTGTTGAAACAAAAAAGTGCCAAACATTTTTTAGGCTTTATTTTACCATAATATTTAGACTTTTCCTTATTAACTTTGAGTCCAATTCACAGCTTATTGGGAGCTATTTGAGGGAAATTTTAATGTAAATTATTTTTTAATTAATTAATAAAAGTTTCAAATTATATTTTCGATAATGAAAATCGGCCAAAATGGATGCGAATTAATGAGGAGAATGGAGAAATGTTGGATTTGAGGGGAGAAAACATGGTAATGGGCAACAATGAAGGCCTCCATTTTTGGATGTGTAAATTGCCCACACAAATGGGAATTCCAATGGAAATTTGCTCAAATTCAAACATAGAAAAATGAAAATAATTTTATATTTTGAAAATTGCTCATTCTTTGAAATGTTTTAATTTATTTTTTCATTAATAAAATTGACCGAGAAAAATGCCCTTTTAAATCTATATTTTCAATTTTGCCGTTTCGTCTTAATCCCCTTTTTGCCTTTGATTTTCTTTCCATACATCTCTCCTTGGTATTGGGATTGGGATGGATGGATTATTTTGGCCAAGGATTATGGATGGCAAAAATGCGAAAATTCCTCAATTCCATCTCCCATATGCCATGATAGATTAGATAGATAACATTTCTTTGGCCCTAATTTCCATTAGTCCAATAAATTCCCAGAAAATTGGATGAAAATTTTTTTAAAAAATTTACTAAAATGTTCTAAAAATCAAAGATAACATTTTTTGGCCAATTAAACATTAGTTAATAAAGGAAAATTGATTAATGTTAATGAGAATTAGTCTAATTGAATTGAGGATTCATTTATAATTACCAATAAAAACAAACTTTAAATACCATTTTCCTATGAATCCGTTCCAATTCCAATTTTAATAATTAAAAATGTTCGAAAATTATGTCAAATATTTGGTATGCATTTTGAATATTAAAATGGTCCCAATATCCCACCAGTCATATTTTCTTCCTCCTATGATTATCCTTTATTGGAATTTTATGGCCTAGATTAGTGCATTCGCCGGAATGGCACTTTTTGGAAGTTTCTTTTACCCTTTTGGGGCAAATCATTGGAATCGTACTTTTTGGATGTTTCATATTTGCCATCAATCAGAATTGATTAACTTTTTTCTGATCCCTCTACAAATCTTTAATCCTCTTTTCTGTCCCTTTTAAATCATTAAAAGAATATTTTTTATATTTTCTTCAATCCATTTTAATTTCAATTTTGCCTTCTTCTCCTCTCCATTCATTCTTCTTCAATTAATAATGACAGTCGAACGAAGCTTTGGAAGGGAAAAGGCACACACGTGTTCCAAGGATGAGGGGGAATAAGGCGCAATTATTCATCATCCGCTTTTCCCTCCTTCGTTCCTTGTTTTTTCCATTTTTTCAGTAATCCAATGAAAAAATAAAAACCTATTGCCAATTTGTGGGGTCGTCGGGGAATTGTGCGCCAAATTGGCCAAAGGAACGGTGGAATAGACTTCCAGGGAAATGAAATGAAGGGAGGAAAGAGGGGTGAGTTCAATTCAAAGGAAAATGGCCTATGCATTGGGATGAAGCCAATGTGATGAAGGGAATGAAGAATGAGGATGAGCCCACCTCTCCCAAGGGGATTTTGAGGGGTGTTCGCGCGCAACATAAATCCACTCGAAGGATGGGATGGTCACACTTATTCCCCTGTCCTTTCATCCATTCCACCTCAATCACCATTCAACACTTATCTTAAAATGTTCTCAGCACCGTTCTTCCCATCATTTCTTGGCCAATTCCATCATTTCTTGGCCATTCCCATCCTTTTGCTCTTGCTTGATCTGCTCAAAATGATTCAATAGATTATTGTGTTTTCAAAATCATCGAATTTTTATGTCAAATTCATATATTAAAATTTTTTACTCCTCTTCGATTCCTTCCAATGGAAATTAATAAATTTGTCCAAAAACATTCCTTTTTCTTCTATTTTTTCAGCCTTAGAATTAGTCAACCACTTGATAAAATTATTAAGTATTCCAAATGTTTAATCCAGCCTAATCCTAAGCTAATTTAAGCCTAAAGTATTAAAGTCCTAATAGTTCATTTTTGATGCCTCAAAAAAGGATAAATTAATTTTTCCATCCAATGATCAATTGTAGCGCAAAATATTCTCGCACTTAATCAAAAATACGTTGACGACCTTCACGCACATTTTTTCAACGAGAAGGTCATCATCATGCGGTCAATTTTTGAAATTGACACGACGCCTCTTTTTTTTGATTGACCGCATAGGACAAAGGGGTAATTGGTCGATTTTCGACTGAAAAAGCCTCGCAGGAGAGGGGATTTTGGCGAGTTGGTTGGGAGGGATTTTGGTGCGCAATTTGATGCTCCTCCTTGACCCTTTTTATGCACTTTAACGCGTCTATTAACGCATCGAATGTAATACCCGTGAAAAATGCTTACTTTTAGCAATTTTTCTCCTTAAGATTATACAAGGAACTTTATTTCTATATTTAACAACTAATTTTGATTTCAGATATTCTGATTATCTTATAGCCATAATCTATGGCTCAATTGATTTATAAGAGTCAATCTTGTTTCTAAGATTTCAAATAGATTTGATCTATTTTTATGGCCAAATGAAATTTCGTGCTTTTAAACCGGTTCATTAAAATTGAATAAATCTGTCCATCCAAAATTAGCATTTTCCAACTAAAATTGACCATGCCCTTCCGAATAATGCATAAATTAATACTCTAGGATACTTATGAGCTGAATATACATGGCCATTTGATCCAAATTACAATGACTTACTATACTTATACTACTTACTTAATTAATAATTAGATATTGGTCAGTGAATGAAAGTTTGGCTTAAAATCAAAATTTGCTGCAACAAAAATTGAAAAAAAATTTCGGCATAAAAATCAATTTATCGAAAATCCATTCCACCATTTCCAATTCCAATGTTCAATTCAATCCATTGCCCCAGAGGGGCCAATTGCCACCGTTGATTGCTTCTGCTCCTCTGCTGGCTTCTTTGCGCAATTTTCCATTCCAATTCCCCTATTTTTGCCCAATTTCTTCAGTCTTAAGTCGGCCCAATTTCTCCTACATTCCGCCACCCACCCAATCTTCGCCTTCTTAATCTTCTTCCCCCTTTTGGGGCCACTTCACTCCCCTTCCCCTAATTATGATGGCCGGATGTCCCAATCCCAATGTTCTTAGGAAGGATGAAAGGAGAAATGGGATGAAGGCCAATTCTGTGTTAAGTTTTTGGGCGGCTTATTACCGGCGGTGGCCCAATTTCCGCCTCCAATTTACCCAAAAAAGCCATCTCAAACAAAGCCGATCAAAACATTCCCCACATCTTTTAATTAACCTTTTTGTAAGCAAAGGAATTTTAGCAAAGAAAACACACAAAAAATAGGAGGAAATGGTTCAACCAATTTGTTGGGCAACCAATTTATATTTGGGGGTGGGCTACTTGAAAAGAAGGAAATTAAGTTTACATTCACACCAATCGCCCGCTGACTTTCGACTTTTCCCCAATTAATCCTCATTGCTTATTAGGCCAGGACCGCATGCAACACTTTCAAAACATTTTTGATGGCCAATTGGCTTTTCTAAACTCTGATTAAACAGAGCATTTATTCAATTTAGCATCCAATCATCCTCATTTATTGTTTTTCTTTGTTTTTCTTCTTCCGGTACTTGTTCAATTTTGGGTTTGGGTCACATTTTTGATCAACCCAGAAAAAGTGAACGATCCCTTCTTTGAGTCTTCAGGAAGGCTCATACAGGGTTATGTTAGGAAGGATAATATAATAATTAATAACATCTAATCTATCCTAGAAATGACCCTAACCGTAATCCTGATTGATGACCCTTAAGGGTACTTTTCCCAGTAGAACCAAAAAATGAGACCCAAATTGGAAAAATACTTTTCTTCCCTTCTCATTTAGCCAAATTGGTCAATCCAAAAAATACGAAACCCTTCATTTATTCAACCACTGAATATATTTTTCCTTTTTCCCCATTTAATAGATTTATGAATTCCATCATTCCAATGCCATTCATTCAAAAAACATTTTTCCTATTGATTGCCACCTCTTTACTTCTTCCCCTTCAAAACATTTTCGTTCATTCCACGGCTTTATCCACCCATCAATGCCATTCTTGCTTGGCCCAATGCAAATTGCTGCCAGATGGTCGACCGGACCCAACAAAATGTGATTGTGGCACGGCGGATGAGAACACCAGCGAAGGGGAAGATGGAGGAGGAGCCGAAAATGGGAATGGAATGGAAATGTGCATGGGCCAAAGTTGTTTTGTCAAATTGGAATTATTCCCCGATGAATCGGTCGCCATTGTTCAGGTCCAAACTGACTTATTAAAATTTTAAAGAGGGAAAATGTCAAAATTTTCTAATAAATAGAAAGATTTTTGATTTCATTCTCAATACTTTCTGATCAAAAATCTCTACAAAAAAGTTTCAATTCTAAAAATCATTCAATGCCTTCAAATCCTAAATTTATTTAATTACCATTCCAGATCTTTGTCCTAATTCCCACACCCTCGACTTTAAAGCATTGTTTCTGGCATAGTGAACAAAAATTATTCTATTCCATTTTCTTAATTCTCTTATTAAATTAAACTCTATAAATTTGTTCAAAAATATCCGCAAATTAAGGAGTTAGACGCCCAATTTTTGGAGAGAAAATAATTCCACATGTGGAATATACGGTAATTTTTCCATTGCAGAAAGGTTGCGCCCAAGGATTGCCCCAGGGCACGGAAGGCTGCAATTTCTCGGGCCAAACCGAATCCGTCCATTGCTATTGCCAAGGCCCATTTTGCAATGAACGCAAAAAGGTTGGACAAATGATTGCATCAAACTAATTAATCATTTGATAATAAATTGAAATAATAGATTGGAATTTTGGGCAATTGGAAAAGCTAAAAATCCACTTAAAATGGTCAAAATCCTTAATTTTTACATTTCATACATTCCATCTCCCTCTCAATTGGTTAAATAACTTCTTCCGAATTAAAATGCCAAGAGGAAAACTAAATACTCTAAATTTATATCATTTCATTTTGGAAATTTTACTTTGAAAGGAATTGCGGATACAAAATATTGTATGGCCAATTTGCCTTGCAAAATTTATTTAATAATGCAAGACCCTCATTAGATGCAAAAAAAAATTAATAAGTTTAAAAAATGCAAAAATTAGATTTTAAAAATCTATCAAATAATTGGCATTTCCGCACAGTTGAACGACTATTTGCCAGCAACACTTCCAGTGTTGGAATGTTGCGAATGTGGACATGATGAAAAGTGTCCGGGAGTGGGATGTGCCCGAAATTGTCGAGGCAATTATTGCCTAGTGGATTTTGGTGGCAGTGAACAGGGCTGTGGGCACGGTGTCCCACGGCTTCAAAATTTCCTCCGAATTCCAAATTATTTGGGCCATCTCCAAGGACAAATGGTCTGCGCCCATTATCAGGCATCCAGCGAGACGGTGGTCAACGGTAAGGGAGGGTGGAAATTGGAGTGAAATTTTAATAAAGTATAAGCAAAAAATATTATAATATTTGGTCTCTTCAATGAATGGGAATGGAATATTTATATAGAATTTTATTAAGCATATAATATAATTAACTACAAAATGATACCAAAAGCATTGATCAATGTTTGATATTTACCGAGTAAACCGTTTGTTAGATTAAAATTGTCTTTCTTACAGTTTTTTATTCATAACTCGGTAAATTAAATATCAAACATTGATCAATGCTTTTGGTATCATTTTGTAGCTAATTATTAGTTAATTGTTATATAAATTAATCCAATGGATTTATGTCTACCATCATTAAACCGTCCCATTCCCAACACAAAATTTGCACTGAAATTGTCGAATAGATTAAATGGTTCAGTGGTTTAGCCTGAACTCTCAACCAAATACCCATTAGATAGATTATGATGATATGCATCGTTTAATATGATTTGAATTATTAGATTTAACCAATTTTAGACCTGTTTTCGATCAAAACGCTAAGACCGCGAATACCATTTAATTTATGATCAAATCATAACAAATTATATGAGATCTATCGATTTGGTAAATGGTTTTCGTGATCTGCTGATTTCTAAACCGTTTAAATCTTTTCACCATTTTATTATTTTTTTTTGTCAAATTAAATTTAATCGAAAAGAATTGGCCAAATTAGTCTAAATTGAATATCCTCTAATTAATATTTTAGGCTGTGTCTGCACTGAACCCAACGGAATTTGCAATCAACTGAATCGAACTTGGGAACATCAAATGAACAGTGTATTGACCCGTCGAGTGGACGATTTGAACTATTGTTACAGTTTACACGCGCACAGCGAGGATAAACCACTGACGGCTGCGGTCTATAAAAAGTGCCCGAAATAATTATTAAATGATTCAAATTAAATCCCATTAAATAAATTTGAAGGGCGGCCACTTGTGAAGGACATTTCTGTTTTGCCAGTATGTCGACCAGGGAAATGGCCGTTGAACCGGACCCGGCAGAGCCTGACCCGGAAAGTGCCACCAATTTTGTTGGTGTTTCCAAGGAACGTTTTGAATTGTTGGGCGGCTGCCTAAAAGTGGACAATGATGAAGTAAATTTTCTTTACTTAAACACTTATTTTCTTATTAGAGACAAGAAAGAATAAATAATTAATTTAATATTTAAACCCATGTTTTTTCTAAAATTAAAGCCCATCTCTACAAAATGGTATTTAAGTCAAATTTCTAACTCCATCCCATAAAGAGATAGTAAAGTAATTGGGGAAAAAGTAAATAAAAAGCAGATTTTATAGCCAAAACCGATGAACGGTGGAATTTAGGAAAAAGGAAACCTTTGACTGAAACCCATATATAATCCACAAGATTAGCTGAGTCTGGGTCTCGTTCATCTGCTGAATGGCTCATTGTGGGCATGGGCACTGATGTGAGTTGGCAGGTGCCTTTTCCTTAGTATTACGGTAGGCGAGACAAGATAGGCGATCTAGCCCGGTGCATTAATTAAAATTTATTTTAGCCAAATAGGTCCATTTAAAGTCGCAATTATTAATCGAATTAATTTTAATTATTTTCACAGAAAGTGAGCCTTGGTTGCACCGTTGAATATGCGCATAATTCGTCGGAACCTCTGTCAATTCATTGCATTTGCGATTCCCATTTATGCAATTATTATGATCTACTGTTGAAGGCAACAAATGCAACGGCAATGGCCGAATTCCAGGCACGTAAATTTGGCAAATAATTAAAAATGGATCCAAGAATTCAAATTTTTACTACAAAATTTATTAATTTTATTCAGTCAAAAATCCAAATTAAATAAAATTTTCCAAAATTTAGTCCACTCAACGTGCACGGTCCTCGGAAATTCACAGGGATTCCTCCTCATCTTCATCATCAATTTTGCAGGAAATCCAATTGATGGATGGAAATTTGATGGCAAATTCCGTCTCAAAAGGATTCAATCTCCATTCCCACTCATTCACCATTATTTCCATTTCCCTTTTCCTCATCATTATTTCCACATTTCATTGTTAAAAATCCACCAAATTTCCAAAAATGTGAAATTTTTAAAACTTTTTTCCTGCGATAAAACAATTTTTCTATAAATAAATCATTTTCTCCATTTTAAATCACTCAATTTTGGGTACTTCTCCAAATGTCGCCAGTGAGGCAGATTTACGTCGAACATTTCAAATCGGTTCAAAAATAGGTAATTTTTCTTTTAAATTTTTAGTGCCATATGCCATCCTCCCCCTCCTTCCCTTCATTCTCCTTCGGATTTCGGTTTTGGAACTCAACAGCTGTGGCCCTTCCCCCATTACCATTCATTGGGCCATAAGTCAGCCATGAAAGAAGCATTTTTAGAGTAATATTGAATATATTTTTTGAACATATTTCATCGTTCTTCCAGTCACATTGAATCGCCCACTCCCACAATCTTCCTTACCTCAAAGTTTCCTTTAAATTTTACGTATAATCGCAATTTCGAACTGCCACCCTCCGCCGAATAGGATCCCATTTCAAATATGTCTGTGGCCATGCTGAATATATAAAGATTTAATATTTTTTGTCCAAAGAACATTTTTTTTTCTTGAATTCCATTGGAGGCTTTTATAAGCCAGAATATTTGCCAGATTTAAAATTGGAAATTTTGCCTAAAATCTGGCAGTAAAAAAAGGTTTATCATTTCAAAAAGAGATTTTTCTCTAAATTTTTCGGATATAATTTATTTCCTTTAAATCATTCCAATAATTCGTATCCTCCAATTTCAATAAAACTATAAATTGAAATCAAATTTAGCAAATTTATCCATTGAAAATGACGCTTGTGGCCATCAAAGTGAACGAACATTTATGCCGTGGAGTAATTGCCACCAATTTTACCCATTCCTTTTGCGGCTCTTCCCTCATAAAATCATTGGGATTGCCGGTAATGCCTTAAGGAGCCAATCATAGATAATAAAACATTCTAATTAAACATTGGAATATTCAGTTAATTTTCTCATTTAAAACATTGAATTGGCCATTATAAATGAAGCAAAAATATATTCTATGTTAGCTGATTTTGGATATCTTAATTTTGATAGAGCCAATAAAAACAAAATTAATAGAAACAATTCAACTATTTTTTAATTCCAAAAATAAATATTATTTCGTTAAAGCATCGAGAATTGACAAAACCGCCGGCCGTTGCCACCTCCGATGGAACGCCGATTGAATTTTTGGGCGAAGCAATGGTCCTCCTGGAATTGGGCCCATGGCAAAGTGATGGCCTTATCCCATTGTTGATTGCATTTGATTGTCCGGCGGATATTCTCATTGGAGAAGATTTAATTAAAGTAAAAATTGAGAAGGGATACACCTTACACCCCGAGCAGGCCAACTGGGCGCGAGAATGTTTGATGCAACATAACTTTCGAAGTACTAAACTGTTTCCAGCCGAATTGATATCAAATCAAAGAGCAAAGTTTTGTCTATCGAATGGTGATATAAAAAGAGATTTATATAGTATTTACAAAAATATGACTTTGAGAATATTCTGACACCATTTTTCATAATTTTTGAATTTTTTTGACCATAACTTTTTAAACTTTAAACCGATTAATGTGAATTCTACATTCTTCGAAAGATCTCATTTAGCAATTTCATTTGATACCAAATTTAGTAAAATTGCTTTAGTAGTTTTTGTAAAATCCTTATGCCTAATTGGCCTGCGCATAGTAGGGCTGTTCCTACCCTACCTTCTATTGGGAATAATTGTAATTGGATATTCATGGAATTGATAAAATTATGCATGTATTTTTGCAGAAAATCAGCCTGAAATACCCGGTCAAATTCGAATTCTACAAAAATGCTGTGAACATTGGCGGGACTCGTGTTTCTATGTTGGACCCAATTCCGGCTGAGGTTTTTGCCCAAAATGTTCCCAAAATTCCATTCATTTTTAGGAGAAATTCATTTCCGTCGTCGTCATGGACCCGCATAGCCAAAAGGAAGTTGGCATTGAGAATTGGAAGAAAGGCAATAAAGAGGCGATGGAGCCGGGTGGATTGGTCAAAAGAAGAGTGGAAGTGGTCGGCCAAGGAGGAGGAGAAGGCGGAGGAAGTGCAATGGCCAAAATGGGTAGCACATTTCGATCATAAATTGTTTCGAATTTGAATCAAATTTTGGGGGTCCAAAAAATATTATGAATTTTGTGAAAAGAGTTTTTTCAATATTTTGATATCAATTTTTGTGCATATTTTATTTTATTACAATTTTTAAAAGAATAAATTTGGACTTGTCCCCAAGCTCCCCCCCCCCCCCTCCGCCCCATTCAAATGTGAATTCTGAATTAAATTATATTCAGAGGAAGAGAACGTGAACAATGCCGCTGTAGTGGATGAAGAAAAAGCAGCAAATTCTGATGAATTGGAATCCAAAAATGATGCTTCTAGGAATATCGTAACCGACGAAATGGGGAAAACAAATGATGAGAAAATTGGCCAAGAGGAAATTCCAGTGGAAATGCCGAAAGAATGTGGAGAAACATTTGATGAATTGAAAGGGAAAATTGATATTAAAAAAGCCGAAGATGGAACAAAAGATGGAGGAGAACAACAAGAATTGGAATGCGAAGAAGTGGAGGCCACTGAAATTTGAAAGAAGAAAGAATTTTGCAATTAATTAAATATTGAATATTTTTTTGTATTATTAAATTAAAAGAAACCTAGTAATTGTCTGTATTTTGAATTACTCTAAAAAGATGTGTTTGCGAATTTCACCAAAAAAGTTGTTCTAAAATCATTTCAATTAAACCATGTTTTTTGTTACTTTAACATTTGCAACTTGTGTTTTAAATCGCCTTTTAAGGGTTATCCGACATGCTAAATCCCAAAATATCATTAGTTTTTTGTTTAATACCCTATAAATTGCTGAAAACCGGTTTGGATAGAACGCCTTATAAAATAACCTTTTTGAGTGAAATGCGCTAGCATCTCAAAAAGGGTACGGTTAATTTTAAATAATTGACATTTCGCATTTTTCCTGTCATTCTGATCTAAAATGAAAATTTATCCAAAATCTTGTTTTCTTTTTTATATCCTCGTTTTTAGAAGTCTCTAATTTTTATTGATCAAACAAAATCAGCGAATGGGGATGGGCGATGGGGTTATTGGCATGGCAGGCATTGGCAAGTTAATATTGGATTGGATTGTTGGGTAAATCAAAAATGTTACCGGAATTTTTACCTATTTATTATTTAATAAACATAGGAACATTCCATTTCCCACTACTTTTGTTCTTGTTTCCTACATCCATCAAATCATCAAAAACTAAATCCCAACCACCAGTCTAGTCATTCAAGCTCCATCATTATTACTTATTGCATTATTAAAACAAGGCAATTTAAATTAAACATTTTCACTAGTTAGCAGATAAAATTGTTATAATTAGAAGGATCACAAATTAAAGAATACTAAAAATGTCGACCATTCGTAAAAAATTGGTGATTGTCGGAGATGGCGCCTGTGGAAAAACTTGCCTTTTGATCGTCTTCAGCAAAGATCAATTCCCGGATGTCTATGTAAGTTTTCTTTATACAAAACCAATTAATACGAAATAAATTTAAGGTCCCAACCGTGTTTGAGAATTATGTGGCGGATATTGAGGTCGACGGAAAGCAGGTTTAGTATTTTCTTTTCATTCAACTTTACAAAAATACCCATTTCAAGGTTGAATTGGCTCTTTGGGACACTGCCGGACAAGAAGACTACGATCGACTTCGGCCACTCAGCTACCCGGACACCGACGTCGTTCTGATGTGCTACAGCATTGACTCGCCAGACTCATTGGAAAACGTTCCCGAGAAATGGACACCCGAGGTATTTTTACAATGATTGAAAACATTTAAACCATTTTCATATTTAGGTTCGCCATTTCTGCCCAAATGTGAGTTTTTTTTACAATGTTTTAATGATTAATAATGAGACCATTTTAAAGGTGCCTATCATCCTCGTCGGCAACAAGAAGGATTTGCGCAATGACCCACAGACAATGCATGACCTTTCACGGAACAAGCAGGAGACGGTCAAAACTGAGCAGGGCAAAGCGATCGCCGAGCAAATTGGTTTGTTTAAATTTACAACAATTCTCTCATTAAATGCATTTTTTCAGGTGCTTATGCATACCTTGAATGCAGTGCCAAGACCAAAGAGGTTAAAAATTTTAATAAATTGCACAAAAAATCGATAAATTATTTTAGGGCATCCGAGAGGTTTTCGAAATGGCAACAAAGGCGGCATTGCAGCAGAAGAAAAAGAAGAAGAAGCCATGCAGTGTGCTCTGAACTGGGACTTGAATCAAATATGGACGACTTTGGAATGAGATGAGAAGAGTGTTACTTTTCAACATTATATTGATTTGGGTGAATAATAAAATTGAACCATATAATTTGGATGATCTTCCCGACCTATTAAAAAAGACCACAACGACCACTCCTTTTCCTTCATCATATGTTTTTTTAATCATCGCTTAATCCCCCATATATTTTTGTTCACTTGGCTATATTCGTTTATTTTTGATTTTTCTTTTTGGATGAAATAAAAATATATCAAATTTACTCGGAATTTCGATTTGTGTACTATTACAATTTATAGGATGGGAGTGAAGATGAAGAAAATAATGATGAGGATGATGATGAAAAAGATAATGATGAGGATGAGGAAGATGATCATCCTCAGGACCTCAGCTTCATCTCTTCATCATCGTCAACCTCATCCTTTTTTCCTTCCATCCTGTAAACTGCAATAAATAGTACTCCGATTTGTATGGTTTTTGGGGGTTTAAGTATTCATTTTGTGGTTCATCATCATCATATTCATTAATTTAACCTTTACCTTTATCCTAAATTAGTTATTAGGGTTTTCGAGGAAACCATTAAAGATTATTTTATTTGGACGCATAAGCACCATTCAAAACAAATTTATATTTATCATGAAAAAGTTGGTGGTGAAGAGACAGACAAAATTAATGGTCAAAAATTTGCGGTCTTTGGACCAAAACAAAACAACGAATAAGACAAAATTTTAGATGATGGGAAGTTTTGATGATTTTATATACGGTGTAGATGATTTAAGGAAACAACAAAAATAAATATCGAATTAAATAAGTCCGTAGGGTCCATTTTGGTCTTGCAATTCATCCATCCATCCTTCTCTTCCTCCTTCAGTTTCCACCACCATTGGTCTCGCTGGGCAGCTCATCGCCGACATCTTCTGGCTCATCCGCCGCTGTAGTGTCGATGGTCCAAAGTGTGAGATTGTCGCGAAGCAATTGCATGATCAAAGTGGAATCCTTGTAGCTGTCCTCATTCAGGGTGTCCAATTCGGCGATGGCATCATCGAATGACTGAACGAATACAAATTAAAAATTAACTAAAGGTCCGAGAAAAAAAACCTGTTTGGCCAATTGGCAAGCCTTGTCCGAAGAGTTCAGAATCTCGAAGTAGAAGACGGAGAAGTTCAGTGCCAAACCCAGACGAATTGGATGAGTCGGCTGCAATTTGTCCTTGGCAATGTCGAATGCCCGTTGGTAGCTTTCCTGCGACTTCTCAATGACGTCTAAAATTGGAAATTTCAATTTATTCAGTTATTTTTAAAAACTTACTGGTCCGATCATCTCCGGTGGCGACCTCGGCCAAATAGCGATAGTAGTCGCCTTTCATCTTCAGGTAGAACACTTTCGAGTCGGAAGTGATGGCCTTTGGGATGAGATGTTTGTCCAGCAAGCCCTGAATATTTAGAATGATTTGAATTTCTTCCCATTCCCATCCTCATCGGCTTACCAAAGCATCGTGGCAAATGTCGCGCAATTCCTGCTCAACCTTCTCCCGGTATTCTTTGGCCATTTGTTGCTTCTTCTTCTCCGATCCATTCTCGCTGATCTTTTGCTCAATGCTTGAGACGGTACGCCATGCCGAACGACGAGACCCGACCACGTTCTTGTAGGCAACAGACAGCAGATTGCGTTCCTCATGGGACAATTCCTCATCGCCGCCAAGTTCGGTGACCTCCTTCATCGATTGAGCCATGTCTTCATAGCGTTCGGTCTATAAATTTATGTTTTAATTGGTTCAATTTATGTTATCTTCCTTACCTGTTCGGCAAGTTTTGCGCGTTGCACGAGTTTATCTTTGATTTCGGCCAATGTTGCCATTGTTGTTGTTTATGCTTTGATTTAATGAAATTTTAAAGCGTTTGAATTTTAAGCTAAAAAAAGTTTAAGAATATTTATTTTATTTGGCCTATTTTACGGGGGCATTTAAGATTTAGCGAGAGATGGGCTTCTTATGGAAATAAATACTTGAATGGAAATTGGATGAGCGAGTGGAATGTGGAAAGTAGTGAAAATATTTCTTTTAGTGAATTTGTATATTTTGAGGAGTTGTGAAACCTATTCTCTTGATAAAACTTTTTTTTTTGATTTGTGTTTCATTCATCAAAAACCACAACCGTGAATTGAATCAAATATTGTTTATCGATTAATCGAAGTGGAAGCGAAGCGAATACTAACCCCTCGGTCACAATGGGGCGTTTGTCTGCCGCGGAGAGCGGAGAGCGTTTTGGCATTCCGCCGAGTGTTGGTCACATAAAACGGAATTTTTCATTCCGTCGCCGACAAAAAATTTCCGCCCATTTTGTGGTCACATAACCAATTTCCTCCTAAATCATTGTGACCACAAAATAGGACGGAATTTTTTTCGGCGACGGAATGCGGAATTCCGTTTTATGTGACCACTCAGATTTTCAGGAAAACGCCGAACGGAAATCGAATGCAATTCCGTCGTCGCAAAACGCCGAAGTGGTCACAATAAAATTTGAGAGTTTTTCCGCTCTTTCAATTTAAAATTAAATTTATTTTTAAAAATTATTTTAAAATTTCAAAAATTTAATAAAAATCTAAAATCAGGTATATCTTAATCAGAAAAATTTCCTCTTTTTAATGATATAAAAATCAAATGAAAATATAAAAAATTTATATGATTTATATTTTGCATCTTCATAAATAATCTTTTTCCTCATCCAAATAAATAAATTCTTATATCATTGAATAGAGCAGAGTTTTTTACATAGGATAGGATCAATTTGGAAAGCTTATAAAATTTTTTAATATTTTTTATTTATTTTTAAAAATGTCTAGTCGAGGGTTTTTGGGCAAAATACAAGGAATTCCGCTCGGCGGAGGACGGAAAAATTCAAATTATTTGAATTGCCGGCGTTTTCGGTTCGACGGAAAAAAAGGCCAAAATCGCTCCACTGTGACCAGCATCAGCGGAAAACCCGATCGGCGGAAAAACGTCGGGCGTTTTTCCGCTGTCTCATTCCGCTAGAATGGTCACAATAAAAAAACGCTCGGCGGAGAGCTTTTTTCCGTTCGACCGAAAACGCTCGACGTTTCTGCTGGGGTGGTCAATAGAGAAAACGCGGCGGAAAGCGTTTTTCCGCTCGACGGAAAAAAAGGTCGGCGTTTTCCGCTGTAATGTGACATAGTTTTCCGTCGCGGAGAACGGAAAACGCCCCATTGTGACCGAGGGGTAAGCGAAGATGAGAAAAAAAATTTAGAAGCTTTTGGATATAATGTCTATTACATTACGCAAATTTGATAATTCAAAAACAGTAAATTCGAATTACAGTATTCTTTAGGGAAAGTACAAAGTACATCATTACATGGTACACGAAACCCTGTTGGTTGTTCGATCGACTACATAAATTAATTAATCTTTTATTCTTATTTTTTAACGACAATTTTTAAAAAAAAATTATCACAGAAATGCCCTTCTAGGCTAGTCAGATAAAACATTTAAAAATAAGAATTTAAAATAAAATTTTATATGGAATAATGAATAAATATATAAAAATTTGCAAATTGCAATTATTCAAATAATTTTTGTAGTCGATCTTTCGCCTGCGATTTCAGCGATTTCTTCTTTTGTTCCGACGATTCTGATGAGGCATTTGTGCTACCCATTGAGATTGTTTCATCCGTGTGTTGAATTGGGGCCAAAATGTGAATTTGACTGCCTTTGTTCCGATAAAATGAAATTAGCCGATCACCAATTCGCTTTGGATTGACCGCAGCGATGGATGAATGATTTTGACGGGAAGGAGGGGACTGGAGCAAAAAGGATGGGATATATCAAAAATTAATTTGATGATGAACCAACTTGATCAGCATTTTTGTATTTGTGAATGGAGATTGGAGGAAATGGAAGAAAGCCCAACATTTTTGGAACTGAAAAGAAATACGTTTTTTTCCATTTTCAATAATTTAACGATTTAACCTACCAATATTGAAAATGGCCTGTCCAACTCCACTTTCCTTCACTTTCACCAATTTGTGCCGATCCATGCATCGCCAATATTGTTGCATTCCTCCACCCCCAACATCATTGAATTCCAATTCATCAATGCTAACAATCACCGTTTCTGCCTCAATCAACTTGGCCAGTGACCGAATGGAAACAACCAAATCGCAGGGTTGGTCGATTCGACAAAGCACCGATTGGGAATGTTCCGAATAGAAACTGGCACAAATTTCGTATTCCACCTATAAAAAAAAATAAAATTTTTGATTAAAATGTGTTTTTGATAAATTAAAATGTGTTTTCAATTAATTAAAATGTTTTTTTTTAATTCATAATATAATATTTTATTACCTTTTGAATTGGGAAATCCATTCGTTTCCTGACAAAATTGAAAGTTTTCTCTTTTTCGGCATTTTCATCATTTTCTTCCGCATTTTCTTCCACAGAATATTTGAACTCCAAAAAATGTGGAATTTGAATGGATTTGCCAAAAGAGGAGTCGGGCAATTTCCAAATGAATCGAAAAGTGGAATTGGCAGCAATTGACTGTTTTAAAAATGGAAAAAATTGTGAAAATTAAATAAATTTTATCACTTTGAATGGTTTTGGATTGAGCAATTTTGCTTGAATTGGTTCCAATGCAATATTTTGTTCTTGGAATAAATCCGCTTCCAATGGTAAAATTTGAATGTTCGGATTTGAGGGGCCACGGCGCAAATCCAAAATGAAAATGGCCGTATCGGCCAGGAATGAAGTGGAACTGGCCAAAGTGAAAATTGGTTGGAAATTTATGGAGAGAAATTGTTCCGGGACGAGCATTTCCTTTTCTTTCTTTCCATTTGTCCATTCAAGTTTGAGCTTAAAAATGGATGAAAAATTATATGGTTTAATACTAATTTTGGAATTACTTCAATTTTTGTGAATTCATTGGCATCTGATCCATCCGTAGCCGTAATTGAGGGAACAATTCGGTCAATGTCCAAACATAATTCAACATAAAATTTGTTCATTTCATTTGGTCCCATTGGAGGAATTGACAAATTGATTGATTGATTTGTCCATTTTCCGGTGGAATCCTTAAATACAAATTCATTATTAAATATTAATTCTAATTTGTTTACCTTTAATTTAAATAAATTTGCATTTTTAATGTCGACTAAAGATATGGACAAATTTGTTGGATGTTCCAATGAAATTGTCCCAGTGTTCAATTCAAGCCAAAATTGTTGGGTCATTCCGGCCACAAGTTCAAGTGGCGTATTTGCTTCTTTAAAATGCATAAATATAATTCAATTTATTTTTATTAATTTATAACTCGTAAAAATATTAATTTTTTCCAATTAAAAAAATATTTTCCTTTGGTGAGATTCGAACCCGAAGGTATTTTGGCCCCAACATTTTTTCTACCTTTTTTGTCTGCATTTTTTGACGATTCAAAAATTCCAATGCTTGGCTTGATTATATCCGCAAAACAAATAATTTGTTCCAGCCGTTGATTTCTGTTCATTTCCTCTCCATAATTTAGCAAAAATGTGCAATTCATTTTTGGGCATTCAATTTTGATGGAATCCAACCGAAAACAGCCAACAACATTTTTGTCCGCCTTTAAATTTAATTAATTAATTTTAATAATAAATATTATTTTATTACATTAATTTGAAAAATGTGTTTGGTTTTGCCCGGCAGTAAATTTGCATTCTTAATTTTTGCCTCCAATTTTTCTCCCTCTTTTGCCTCTTCTTTCGGTCGAATTGATTCATTCATCAGCGGGGTCAAATATTCCAAATTATAAAATGTTGTGCCGGCCCCACTGTTCGATGAATCCACCGAAATTGAATTTGCGGCCATTGCGGATTGTGTCCGTCGGAAAATAATATTTTTGGATTGGCTGGCACGGCTTTGTTTGGTCAATTTCAAAAATTTTGCCCAAATTGTGCATCCATCCAAATTGATTGGCAAATTATTTTTGAATTCAATTTCCAATTTGTCCGGCTGATTCAAAATGCAATGAAGCAGTGAAGGAGAGGTGTGGACAATTTGAATTGGGAATGGAATAATTGGCCGTCTCCTCCTCTTCATTTGTCCATTTGTCGATTGTTCATCGTCATAAGACAACCAGGAATAATTTTTTCTAGAAAATATTAAAAATATTAATAATGTAAATATTAAATACCCTGCGTTTAGATTAAACAGGATTTATTAAGAATCTTTATTAAAAAATTTTTAAAAAATTTTTGACCCAAAGTGCGACTTTTCGTAAAAATAGGTCTCGGGTTCGAATCCTCTAAAGGGAAATTATTTTTCAGCTTGATGTTTGTATTGGTACACACTTTTATGCATTTTTCAATCTAGTGTATATTTCTAAACAGAATATAGGTAGCAATTATAATCAAAAAATGAGGTCCAACGTCCAATTATTATTTTAAAGGATTGACCAACCTGATAATTGGAGTCCGAGTTTTAATCGATTCAAATGAGATTTCCGTTAATATTGCTTCAATTTGGTGCCTTCTTTCATCCTCCTGCTCTTCCCCAGTCCCAATTAAATTCAACATTATCAAATAACAGTCAAATAATCTATTAAAGGATTTAATATTTATTATTTAATGCTTTTTGAATTAATTAAAACCCACAATTCTGGATCAAATTTGAGCATTTCCATTTTATATTTTTGTAATTCTCCATCCAAATATTCAATTGAATCTTTGCCAAATTCTAATAAATTTTCTCCTCCAATAAATTGTAAAATTGATTGCTTTGCAATTTTATATGAATCCATTTGGTTGGAATTTCTGCAAAAATTATTAATATTTAAAATTATTTAAAAATGAATTCAACCTTTTTCCCAAATGATATTCCAAATATTTGATATGTCCATTCCAACCAAATTTTCGAAATATATCCAATGCCTCGGTCAATTCCCTTTGAAAATATTCATCAAATTTTGACTGATCATAAGTGAAAATTTCCATAAATTTTTTGAATAATTCGAAAAATTGTTCAATTTTATCATTTGTCGTTTTTGTTGTGGCATTTGAATCGGTGGATGTTGGTGAATGGGTCAGTGGAGTTTGTTCCACCCATCTTCTCGCAATAGTAATTTCCTGTTTTCGTTCTTTCTTATTGGCAATGACGGAATTGAGATGAATAATCTAAAATTTATTTTAAAATTAATTATTATTTAATATATTTAAAAATCGAGTGGATTTTAAGATTTTCATCTATATTTGTATGTATCAGATTTGATAAAATCACATAATTAAAATTTTTGGACATCTATTTCATGTTTTTGAAGTAATTTTTGCCCATTTTTATAAATTTTTATATAAAAATTTAGTCTATTTTTGAAATTTTTATGGCCTAAAAATCACTCCATTAATTAAGAATTAAAAATTAAATTGCCCTTACCGCTTCGCATTTTTTATGAAGCAAAAATGCAATATGTGATGAAGCGGAATTGACATCCTCCAATTTGTTGGCCTCATTGCCCAACAAATTTTGACCAATTTTGAATACTTCCAATTGCCATACGGCGAACAGGCAATGCAACAGGATTGGATTGTAATTTGCCTTTAAAACCAACAAATTTTCCTCCAGCCGTTGGAATGTTTGATGCGAATGGCCCAAAATTGTTTTCAGGAAATCGTGACGAATTTGTAATGTATTTAATTGTTGTTTTTGGCCATTTGTTGCCGTCTTTTCTTTTTGGTTCGGTGGAATTGGCGGATTTTCTGCCGGTTTTTCTGCATTTGTAGAAGTAGCTATTTCCAATCTAATAAAATTTATATTATTTTAATTTTTTGGATAAATTTACCTATGATTAAGCAAATGAGCGGACAGCAAAATTCGATTTGCCAATAAATGTGCATGAATTTTGACCAAAGACCAATCATCCGTGGCAAAATTTGCGAACATTTGAACGGATAAAAGAGGGCAAAATTTGTCGAATGGAAGGAGGCGTAATTGTTTTAGCCAAACATGGGCATTCATTGCGCTGTCATTTTGTGCCAATGCCAAAATGGAATCGTCCAAAAATGTTGACAATGAATCAAGCTCGTTTGAGGCCACTTCAAAAAGTCCAAAATTCCAATAGAAGAAGGCAAGATTGAGCTGAAAATTTAAATGATTTTAAATAATAAATTGAAAAAATGAACTTGTTCATTTATGAGAGCGGATGGACTGAATGTATTTTCATTGATTGTGGCCTTGAGCCGTTGAATATTGGCCGAGGATGTGCCCACATAATTCTCAAGGAAATCGAGAAAATTTCTTTGGAGTAGAGCACTTAATGAGGCCAAAACTTTTTCTGATGAGCCAATTTCACTGGATTCGAACAATCTACAAAAAATGGATCCATTTAAATTCCTTAATTATTGAATAACCGATTTTGGAACCGGGCAAAATCGCTTTTGAGTTTATCAATTGTTGCTGTCCTATTTTTACGGTCTTTTGCGCGCGATGAATCAAAAATGATAATCCAATTTTGGCAACCAGCTTCATTCAAATTGGCAAACCATTCGGATATTTCGGGTCGAACAGTGATTCGATATTCATCCGGGTTCTTAAATTTACAATATTTTATAATGGAATTAAATAATTTTAACCGAAACATTGATAAAATAAAGATGCAAAAATGTTGGTTCCACTCCAATTCCATCATTTTTATTGGAAGAATAATTTTCAGCATTGTAATTCTCAAAATTAATGGTAAATTGCAGATTCAACGGAATATTTGTTGATTTTGATTCCCTAAAATTTTAATTTTTAATCCAATAATCAATTCCAATAACCAAACCTCGACCATTGTAGTGTGCCATTGCCCAAAGCTTCCAAAACATTCTCTTTATTTTTGGCAAAACAATCCTCATTGCCGAACCCTAAAATTTTTTAATTTTTAGTTCCATTTAAAATTTCTTTTTTTTTTTTTTACATGAAATTTTTATTGGCCTCCTTTTATTAATCCACAGCAGAAAATCACAATTTTCCATATTTTCTAAAAATAATTCTTAAAAACATAGATAAAATTAAAATTACGAGAATCTATTAATCAGTAATCAAGATCAATCTCAATCAAAACATGTCCATGGCCAATTCAATTTTCAAATGCCCTCTTTTTCCTCCCATTGATGGGGAGAAAAATATCTAATGAAACATCAATCAATTTGCTATTAAATAATTTGATTTTTGATTATCAATTTTATTCACATCTTATTTTTATTCATTTCCAATTTCCATATAATATATTTAATTTAGTTAGGTAATAGAATACCTAGCTAATAATAATAAATAAGTACCTAATAATAATAATAACACATTTTTATGACAATTTACTTTTCAATTTATTATCGGGTCCTCGAAAATTTTCCATACCTCAACCTCAGAAAATTAAAAATTATTGCCAAAATGGACTAAATAGTCAAAAATCTTAATTTTAGTCAATTTTTTAGCCTCATATTATATTGATCATCAATAAATCCTTTCCTGATATTTATAAGACAATGAGATAACTTAGTTTTATTGATTATTTAAGATGAGTTTAGTTTAGTTTATGTAAATCGCTAAACCGAAGTACCTAAATAAGTAGAGCGTTTTTAAACCCGAATTTAATTTAATCAATTCCGACCATATAATAAATCACAACGTAACTCAAAAACTTTAAGGTTAATAAGGATTACTCAACTAGAAATCATTCATTCTTCACTGTGTTCATATGCTTATTACAATGCCGGATATGATGGGAATGCCTTCCATATGGGCTCAACAATCAACGTTGCCATCAGGCGGGTCAATGCAACAAGAAGCAATTCCATATAAACAACAACAACAGCAGCAGGATGTCAGCAAACTAACCAAATGGCTTGGTTTGGATTTTGAGGATGAAGCACCACCGGAACATCAAACATATGAGCGGACAGGTTTTTAATTTTCGACTCAAATCAATACACATCAAAAAATATGTATTTGGCAGGCAATTTTCAAGCATCCGAAAATGATTCAACAATTTCTTCGACGCCAATTTCATCGCTACAGGGCAATGGAACAAACAATTATTCGTGTGGCCAATCCGAATTGTCTTCCACTTCTGTCGATGAACAACAAAATCATTCATCAATTAAAGAGCAAATGGTGGCAAATAAACAACAATATTGGAATGTTAATGGTATTTCTTTAGTCGAAAATTGGATTATGGATCAAAATTTAAGAAGACCCGACATTTGCGCACTATTTTTTTAGTCAAATCAAATTTATATAGAATCCCCAAACCCCTAGCCCTTAGCCCTTAAAACCATAGCCCCTAAACCCATGCCTGCCCCTAAACCTAACCCTAGCCCTTAACCCCTAGTTAAAAAAATAGTGCGCAAATGTCGAGTGCGCAAATGTCGGGTTTTTAATAGAGTGCGCAAATGTCGGGTGCGCAAATGTCGCGGCACGATTAAATTATGAAAAAAATTTTTAAAAATTACAGCAAATCCATTTCGCCCGGCTCGCGCTTTTCAACCAAAAAATGTTGGTGGAATACCTCCCCATCTACAACCACCACAACAATTTCCTCCAATGAATTCAATGGGTTCTGCATTTCCATTCAATGTTCCAATTGTTGGACAACAAAATTATGGCCATCCTCAAAATAACTATAATATGCGCTTTTCTCCTTTTCAACCGAATGCTGGATTTCGTGACCAATTCCAACAGGTTTACTTCCTAAATTCTATATTTTTTTTTATATTCTAATTTTTTGTAGAATTTTTCAACTCCGGTAATGCAGGACGGAGGCGACAATGTTTGGCAAAATCCGGATGCGGAATATCGTCGATGGCAACAATACACGGGCACCGCAGTTTGGGGAGATCCACCCTTCGAAAAAGGAACCACAGAAGGAGGTTTGCGTTTTGCTTTACATAATTTTCTAAAATTGGAATCAAAAATACTTTAAAATAATTCCCAGAAAGAAATATGCTTCATTTAAATGAACCATAAAATTTATGATTAGAAATAATTGTTATTTAAAACTTCAGAAAAAAAGCAATAAATTACTTAAATTAATCCATAATTATTAATATTTAATTTGCAGTGCTTGAACCAATTCATCGTTGGACTGAATTCAGCGACGATGACTGCTTTGATATGTTCGAACGAGTCAGTAAATTGGAAAAAGAAATAGCCGCAAAACCGAATCAACATCATCGACAATCGCCGGCAACAATTGGATGGTAAATAATTGAAATAATAATAAATAAACTAAATTATTGAAAATTTTTCCTTGGAATTGATGGAAGCATTATTAAACTTTAAAAAAATTTTATGCTCTATTCTATACTCCAATTTTTAAAGGGGCGATCAGCCAGCAATAACCAGCGGAACATATGGTCGAATCCAATCTTTTCAAGCGCCAACTTTCGGCTCCACCAATTATCCAAATCCAATGGTCAATTGTCAAACCAATCCCCAATTTGGCGGAGAACAACAAATGTTTGGTGGCGGCGGTTTTGGCAATGGATTTGGCGCTGGTGGCCGAATTGGAGGGACAAATCGAATTGGAGGACGAACGAATTCGACCGCATCAAAATGGGCATCCTATGGAACGGGGACGACGGCGACAATTGGCCAACAACAATTTCCGATGGCCACAACAACACCTTCAAATGAATCGACAATGGCCATGATGGGAATGGGAGGTGGATTCGAAGGACAAATGATGCCAAATGGCAATGGAGGAGGAAATGGTTCAACGGCGCCATTCTTTCCCACAACCACAACAATGCCAACAGAAAATGAAGGTTTGCCAAGTAAACAGATAATTTGGTTTAAATAGTTGAGCTATTTTCCTTGAGAGAAATATTTAAAATGGCAAAAAGATTATAACGTTTCAGCTTTTTGTCTTATACCGCTAAACCATATACCCGATCGACAATCTCGTTTAGACTAGACGCATTTTGTTATTAATGATTTGGCTTAACTTTAACCAATTTTAAATTAATATTGGAACCAAGAACGCACAGATGGTCGGTTTGATACCCTTTAATTTTGACCAAACCATGACAAATTATATACAAATCGGCGCCATTTGACGAGACCTATCGATTGGGTATAGGTTTTGTGTGGGCCTTGGACAAACCATGAACCACTATAATCTTTTTATCATCTTAATACTATTTTATTTTCGCCAAATTAAACACTATCACTTTCCTTAATTATTTTAATTAATAAGTTTAATTTTTAAAAACCAAAAACGGAATCAAAATAAATTTCATCATTTTTAAAATTAATTTTTCCACTTTTTAGGAGGTTTTTTGGCCACCACCCCAATGACAATGACGACCCAGTCTAATGTGCTGTTGAACATGTCCACCGCCGCCATATTTCCGCCTCTTCTCTGTTCCGGCCCGCTGTATCCAGTTTGGTGATGACAATTCAAATTGAAAGAGAAGGAAATGACAAAAACAAACAAACAAATGTTGATATTCTTTCCTCCTTCATCTAGGTTTTACTTGGTGCTTTCCATCCTTTCTTTCCTTTAACTTTATTTTGCACTTTTTCATTTTATTTTTATATTTCGGCCTGTATCTTCATAATCCCCTTTCCCCACTGTTTTCTCTTTATTTTTACGTGTCGGTCCTTCCTGACCCTGTTTAGCGCAATCACACCCACACAATTTGATATTTTGTCATTTTTTATATTTTTCATTTTTTTGCTCATTTTGGAACACATCCCAGCTCAGCTTTCATCAATCCATCCACACAAACTTTCTCCATACAAAAAAATATACTCAACAAATTGTTTTTAATTCACATCTCGGTTTTTTGTGGTGATAAATACGGTTTTGTGTTTTAATTTAATAATTGATTGAAATTTAGTGGAAATAATTTTCCTTTTAAAAAAATACATGAATCCAATTTTCAAACTAATATGCATTTTTTAATCATTATTTTTTCTTGGTAAATTATAAAATCTTGGAGATAAATTCATACAAAATGGTGAATTTGAAAAAGGGCACAGTGATATGCTGCGATCCGGCTATGCGACAATTTTTGAAACATTTGGATGAGACAAAGACATTTGGCCGAGCATTCATCATTAAAGTTGGTATAAATTAATGATGGAGAAAATATTTGAATTTCGGACACTCCCAGAAAATACCTCGAAAAGCATTCTAGTGATATTGAAAGGCTAAAATTAGATCAAAATCAAATAATTTGGATCCACCTGTTTTCGGAAAGAATAAATTGCCCCTTTTCCATTTGCACTTTTTCCGGAAAGATTAATTTGCACTTCTTCCGGTTGCACTTTTTCCGGAAAGTTTAATTTGCACTTCTTCCGGTTGCACTTTTTCCGGAAAGTTTAATTTGCACTTCTTCCGGTTGCACTTTTTCCGGAAAGTTTAATTTGCACTTCTTCCGGTTGCACTTTTACCGGAAAGATTAATTTGCACTTCTTCCTTTCCGGAAAGATTAATTTGCACTTCTTCCGGTTGCACTTTTTCCGGAAAGATTAATTTGCACTTCTTCCGGTTGCACTTTTTCCGGAAAGATTAATTTGCACTTCTTCCGGTTGCACTTTTTCCGGAAAGATTAATTTGCACTTCTTCCGGTTGCACTTTTTCCGGAAAGATTAATTTGCACTTCTTCCGGTTGCACTTTTTCCGGAAAAATTAATTTGCACTTCTTCCGGTTGCCCTTTTTCCGTAAAAGTTATTTAAATTATTAATTCCCTAATAAGGGTTTAAAATTGTATTCTTGTTAAATTTCTCACATAGAATTAAAATACACAAATTTTCATTAATTCCATTTAATTTTTAATTTTAAAGGAGTTGGACGAGACCAAATTGTTCGTTGAACGTGACATCATCCCACAATTGGAACAACGAATTGATCAATTGATGGACACATTGGCACCGGATATGGCCGTTTGAATAAATGATGAAAAAATGATTTCTTTTTATTTTCATATATATTTTATTTATAACCAGTCCCTTCGGGACTGCTTTAGCGGTTTAGACTGGGCGAAATGTAATAAAATATTTTTTGAAAGCGCGGGGCGCTTTAAGGACCCCTAGCACGCTCTTTGAAAATGTTTGGATCTTGTGGAGAATAGAGTTCGATGCGCTGGCCTTTTGGATATTCCCTCAAGGCTCGCTTCGCTCGTCTTTGGACTACGGTTGTCATTTGGTCAGTTCATCGGGGCTCGCTTCGCTCGCCGGAGGGCCCGCAGGCCTGTTCAATCCGTTCAGCTCGCTCCGCTCGCCGGAGGGCCCGCCGGCTTGTTCAACCCGTTTAGCTCGCTCCGCTCGCGGGCCGGCCTGTTCTTGTTCAGCTCGCTCCGCTCGCCTCCGGACATGTATGGCTCGCTTCGCTCGCCGTAGGGCCTGTTTAATCCTTTCAGCTCGCTCCGCTCGCCTCCGGACATGTACGGCTTGCTTCGCTCGCCGGAGGGCCCGCCGGCCTGTTTAACCCGTTGAGCTCGCTCCGCTCGCCGGCCGGCCTCTTGTTCAGCTCGTTCCGCTCGTCTCCGGACATGTATGGCTCGCTTCGCTCGCCGGAGGGCCCGCCGGCCCCTCGACGGAGGGCCCGCCGGCCTGTTCAACCATTTAGCTCGCTCCGCTCGCCTCCGGACATGTACGGCTCGCTTCGCTCGCCGGAGGGTCTGTTCAACCCGTTCGGCTCACTCCGATCGCTTCCAAACATATGCAGCTCGCTTCGCTCGCCCCAAAATATTTATGGGTGTCCGGCCTACGTGCCTTCGGCACGCTTTCACTTCAACTCCGCTTCATTCTCCCTTTAATTCCATCATTTTAAACTCTCTCTTATCCCTCTTTATCCGGCTAAATCCCGCGCATTCCTTTGCCTCTGGCCCGGCCCACGTGCCTGCGGCACGCTTCCCCTTCGTCTCCGACCCATTTCTCCCTATTAATCCCACCATTTTAAACATTTATCCCCCTTAATCCGGCTTAATCTTCTCGTATCCGATCCCACGCACGTACTGGCCTCCGGCCTGACCACTGTAACCCGGCACGCTTTCGCTTCATCTCCGACCCATTTCCTACCTTAAACCCTCCATTTTGAACATTTACCCTCTTAATCCTGCTTATTTTACATTTATCCGGATTAATCCCGTGCCCCTCCCCCAGACCTCCGGCGAGGCCCATGTGCCTTCGGTACGCTTCACCTTTACTTTCGACGCATTTCCCATTTTAATCCCTCCAATTTGAATCTTTATCCCTCTTAATCCGGCTTAATCCCTCCTTATCCGGCTTAATCCCCTTTTATCCGGCTTAATCCCGTGCACGCACCGGCCCACGTGCCTTCGGCACGCTTCCCCATTACTTTCGACGCATTTTCCACTTTAATCCTTTCATTTTGAACCATTATCCCTGTTAATCCGGCTTAATCCCCCTTTATCCGTCTTAATCCCACGCACCCCTGGGCCTTCGGCCCAGCCCACATACCTTCGGCACACTTCCCCTTCACTTTCGAATTATTTTCCACCTTAATCCCTTCATTTTGAATATTTATCCCTCTTAATCCGGCTTAATCCCCCTTTATCCGGCTTAATCACACGCACCCCTGGGCCTTCGGCCCAGCCCACATACCTTCGGCACACTTCCCCTTCACTTTCGAATTATTTTCCACCTTAATCCCTTCATTTTGAATATTTATCCCTCTTAATCCGGCTTAATCCCCCTTTATCCGGCTTAATCCCGCGCACGCATTATCTCATTTTATCCGCCTTTTTATTCTCTACAATAATTATAATACATTGGGTATAGAAAAATTCAAAAGGAAAAAAGTTTTACCTATATAAACCGATTTTTGAAACCGGTTTAAGCTTATATCTCGAAACCGGTTTGGTTTGAGAGCTCGCGCAATAAACCATGAGGTTCGCCTCGTCGAGCTCTACAACTTTACTCTTTATCGCGCACTTCTATCTCAACTCGCAAAAAAGTTATTGAGGAATTTCTGACTCGCGCACCCCGGCTGGCAATTTTTGAAGATTTTTTTCGGCACTTAGACTTCGTGACAGACCCCCCAACCTATATATCATTTTGTAGCTAACACTCTAACTTAGGTATCGAACCGTGCCGATTTTTGATTTAGGTCCTTGTTAAAAAATTTTACCTGGACAAACCGGTTTTTAAACCGGTTTCGACCCAAACCCAAACCCCTATCAAAAAACGCATATTTTTCTCGGATGCGCATCAAAAAGTTACCCCTAGAATGTGCAAGTCCCAAAACCTAAAAATCCCTAGAAAAGCTCAAATTTGATTTAATGTGCAAAATGTAAAACGGATTATATATTATATAAAAACCAGTGGGGCAGAGCCCCACTGGTTTAAGGCATGCTTCCGTATCGGAAAAAGCGCGGGGCGCTTTAAGGTACCCCAGTAGGTTTTTTATTCAAGTTTTGTACGGCTCGCTTCGCTCGCCTAGTATTTTTTAATTTTTTAAACCGGTTTAAGCTTATATCTCGAAACCGGTTTGGTTTGAGAGCTCGCGCAATAAACCATGAAGTTCGCCTCGTCGAGCTCTACAACTTTGCTCTTTATCGCGCACTTCTATCTCAACTCGCAAAAAAGTTATTGAGGAATTTCTGACTCGCGCACCCCGGCTGGCAATTTTTGAAGATTTTTTTCGGCACTTAGACTTCGTGACAGACCCCCCAACCTATATATCATTTTGTAGCTAACACTCTAACTTAGGTATCGAACCGTGCCGATTTTTGATTTAGGTCCTTGTTAAAAAATTTTACCTGGACAAACCGGTTTTTAAACCGGTTTCGACCCAAACCCAAACCCCTATCAAAAAACGCATATTTTTCTCGGATGCGCATCAAAAAGTTACCCCTAGAATGTGAAAGTCCCAAAATCTAAAAATCCCTAGAAAAAAAGTTCCAAGTTTTTAAATGCAAATGTTGAAAGCAATTATATATTATATAAAATGGAATAAAGTTGAAAATTCTTAAAAAATATGGTGTTTTTCATTCAATTTTCATTTGGAATCGCCAAAAAGTGCCCTCTGATCAATATGAACATTTCCACCGCACAAAATTAGCCCAATTTTGTGGCATCCCTCCAGCGCATTTTTGTTCGTTTCATTCAACACTGCGGCCAAGGGCAACGCGGCACTCGGTTCGGCGATCACCTTCAGCCGTTGCCAAAGCAGCATTGTGGCCGAACGAATCTCCTCTTCACTCTTAAAATATAAATTAATTCGTATATGATTAAATTGCTGACCAAAGTGAAAACTCTTTTCTCCACATTTTCCAACAATGGACCGAAACATTTTTCGCCAATTTGGATGACACGTATTCCATCAGCCACAGTTTTGGACATTCCGCTAGAGAGTGTGCGGTTTTCACTTTCCAACTGTTTTTGAAGTTCTTTGCCAGCAACTTCCGCACAAAATACTGAAATTTCAAATAGAAAGACAATCCTACAGATTAGTTAAATTTTCAGAGCCTAAATCACATTTGATTTTTGTGCCCCAAAGGCTAATCATTCTAACCAAGAAAATGGTACCGTATTTTTTCTCTTAGAAATGCACTTGCTTATATTTTCAGAGCCTCTCTATCTCTAGGATCGGCTTATATTAGAGAGTGAGTTTTTCAATTAGGGAGAGGGCTTATAATAGAAAAAATATGGTAGTTTAATTTAATATTTAACAGTCTTTGAGGCATAAATCCACCTTTTATTCTTGGTTGAACCGCCTTCACATATGTTGCTATGCCGCTGGCCAATCCGCCACCCCCGACCGAAACAATAATTGCATCCAACCCATTGGGCACTTGTTCTAAAAATTCGGCCGCCAATGTTCCCTGAATCCAGCATTTTCATTGTTATTTGGATTCAACTGAACTTGTCCTGCCATAATGTCATAATCATTGTGCGGATCAATGATTTGGTAGCCCATTTCGGCGGCAATTTTGGCGCAGCCGGCCCATCTATTTTTAAGGAAGGTGGTTTTATTTCCTGGTTGACTTAAAATTGAATTTTGGATTATTTTACCATTTAAGCCTATAATAAAAAAAATGGAATTAGGAAAAAGAGTTTAAAGTATTAATTGTAAAATGGGGATGATCTTTTCAACCTTCTCTTTCACAAATTCTCTAAAATCTACACAAAAGGGTCTTTCCTATTCATCCTAGTACTGTACCCCCACTTTTTGCTTAATCAACCCATCTATCAACTATCAATCAAATATTGCCTCAATCTGCCTTTTAAACCCCCAATTTCCTCCCCAATATTCTTTTGTCCTTCACATTTTTATCATATTTTTTGCACAATTAATAAAGAATAATTTAAAGTTGATTCTCCTCTAATCCCTATCCCATTCTTTGGGCCACTGGTGGTTAAGTCCGGCGAAGGCCCAGAGCGAAAGACTGGCCCCAACTCTCAGTTCAAACAACTTTGCCCTAGATTAGGATAATATACGGTAATTTTAATCCCATTTTCTCTAAAATTTTTCTGCAACTCGCCTATCCTCCATTGTTGGTTCACAAGGCACTAATTGAGCACCGTAGGCACGGATGGCCTCCAATTTGACCGATGGCGCCGTTTTTGGCACAACAACTGCACAATTTAGGCCATTTTTATGGGCAGCCCAGGCCAATGCTTGGCCATGATTTCCGGAACTATGGGTGACCTTTGTGCAAAAGTTAGCCAAGTTTAGTGCAAAAAATTCCAATTTTTACCACTCCACTTAATTTTTGGTTCCTTTCAATCGCGCACAGCACCTGTTATTAATTTTGGATAGTAATTTTAACAATTTAACCCCAACGGTAAATTTATTGAACGTATCAATATTTCCTCTAATAAGCTTACAGCATTCATTGCGCCGCGGCTTTTGAATGAACCAGTTTTTTGGAAATTTTCACATTTAAAGAAAAGTTGTTTTCCAGGGCAAAGGGCGTCCAAAGTTCGACTGGTCAAGACGGGAGTTTGTCGAATATGTGGGCCAATTCGTTGGCGAGCTTTTTCAATTTGAGCGGGGCCAAATTCGTTGGCCATATTTTTTTCATTAAAGAATATAATTTTCACTGTTGGTTCGGCAATCAATAATTGGTTTTTGGCTAAGAGTCAGCTGAAGGGACAAGGGGGAAACGAGAAATGGGTTTTTTAAGGAAAATAAATAAAGAGGACAAATACATTAATTTCATTTCATGGACTTTGTTTTTCGTATTTCCAGAGCAATTTAACTTTAAATTAAATAAGTCTAAATTTCTAATATTCCAAGATAATACTAACTTAAATTAAAGCTAACACATTTTGAAAATCAAATGTTTTGATGTGCAATTTAAATTGGAAAAGCATTTATGAATATATTTTATTCAAATTTATTGAAAAATAAAATCAATTTTGAAAATGGAAATTTGCCATAAATTTGGGCACATCCAAATAATTAAGCATTTTGCTGCAAAGCTCGTTTTTCATATCGACTCAGCAATCCATCGATGACATTCAAAATTACCTCACCATATTTTTCTTTCCGGGTCAATTCATCCTAGAAAAGAAGTCAATTTAGTTAAAATTGCCCAAAAATTTTTAATTTTTAATTTCCCCCCAATATTTGCCCCTTACAAACCTGTTCCATGAAAAGTTGAACCATTTCGCTTGGATTGACCGGCACATCCCAATGCCGCCCTGTCCAAACCCGTCTGTTCATCATTTGTGCATCGGCACTCAACATCAAAATCACCGGCTTCTCACATTTATGCACAGGGTCGCGCATCCAATTGCCAAGTGCATTGTTCAGTTTGGATTGGACCGACTATGGTTAAAAAGGGAATTTGAAATAGAAAAGTCTTAAATGAGTTCACATTCATTGGGTCATCAAGAAGGGCGGAATGCCTGACCAAAATAACCATCAATTCGAGGCCGGCACGTTCACATTCGGAGGCGCTTTTTTCCTTGCGAGTGGCCGCCTCCAATTCGCGCAAAGTTTCATCAATTTCGGTGCTTTCTTTTTCATTCAAAATTCCCTCCGGATCGCAGACACGGGCGCCAATTTGATGAAGGCATTGAATGTAGGTGGGCGGTGCCGATGGGGGAAGAACGCCAGAATTGCCAGGCTGTGAAGCGTGGAAACTGTCGACAGCGGCAAATGTTGATGGTGGTGGCCCTTGAAGGAACATATTTAAAGCAATTAAATTGGTTAATTATAAAAGCAAAAAATTAGGTAAATATTATCACCATAAAATTAATAAGCCCAATCTTTCAATGATTAAATTGACAAATACGGTAAAATAGATACCTTTTGGCTCTTTTGAAGGTTCTTCCGTCTTCCCTTTGCTCTGCGGCTGTTCAACAACTTTTGGTTCCTCTTCCAAGGATGGTGGCATTGCCGGCGGTAATCCGGGACTTTTTAACAATGTTTGGATCAAATCCTCCTCCGTTGGTGAACCATTTGAGGGCATTGGATTATCTGGCGATGTT
This sequence comes from Pratylenchus scribneri, assembly GCA_030063045.1. Classification (NCBI taxonomy): domain Eukaryota; kingdom Metazoa; phylum Nematoda; class Chromadorea; order Rhabditida; family Pratylenchidae; genus Pratylenchus; species Pratylenchus scribneri. The sequence continues at coordinate 1,439,653 of JAQSEB010000082.1, forward strand.
GGCTCTTTGGCCAAAGTTTGGCCTAAAGATTGGTCAAAGAGAAGGAAAAGAAGACCAAAAAGTTGAAAGAACATTTTCAAAGGAGAAATGGGCAAAAATGAACGAAAAACAGGGAAAATTTTAAAAAAGAACAGCGAGTTTATGGAAAATGAACGGAAATATATAAGAAGGAAAGGAGGGTAATCGAATAAACCGGTTTTGATGTATTTTCGAATGTTGTACATAATCAAAGATTGAAGTTGAAGGCGAAAAAATTTAAGAAAAATGAGGCAACAATCAACAAAATTATTGGCCAAAAAGTTTGGGCGGGATAATTTTACTTTCTTTGCAAAAAATTAAATTATTTATTTTGATAATAATAGAGCAAGTTGACTAGTTTTAGTCATCGCAAAAATTTCGGAGGGAGAAAATGCATGAAGAAAATAAAATTTATTCGATAAAATTTCCAAAAATCATAATATTTTTTAATATTAATTCAAAGTTCAGCCCATATTCTTACAATTTTTTTTAAATTATAAAAATATTTTTAAATATGTTTTTACAATTTGTAACTTTGTCGTGGACAATATTTTCAAATTTCCTTCTTCACTTATTCCCTAAAGACCCATCTACTCAAACTTGGTTTTTAAAATTCTAAATTTTTAATGTTCTATATTTTCATATGGATTACGCATGTCTGTGTATTTCATTTTTTCTGTTTGCGCATTCTTTTACCATTAATAATTCTTTGTTGTCCCAATCCCAATAAAAAGGGGAAATGCATCATGAAATTGGATATCTCGCTTTGAAATGGAGGATTTACTAAAATCCATTTTTATTTAATTCCTCCAAAAATTCATGAATTTTACTTACTTAAATGGTAAAATTTGGTGATTTAAATGACGGTACTCGATCGCATAAAATTCGTGTTCTTTTCGCCCGGAATCCGCCCGAAGCATTCGATGATTGTCGTCATTTTCCTACAATGAATCCAACAATGGAATGTCCCTTTCCTGGATGGTGTGTAGAGGTTTGACAAACATTTTTAAAAATAATCTGAATTAAATGTTTTTGAATCACAAAATGGTTAATAGGTATATTTCTAAATTAATTTTTGTTGTTTTTTTTTCTCAATTTCTTTCTCTTTTTTGATTTGATGAAAAAGTGAGAGAAAGAAAAGAATTTCTTCGTATTATTGAATTGTTAGAATTATAAATTATGTATAAAATGAATAAAAACGAATGGTTGAATAATTAATTATATTCTCCTGCTCATCAGATTATTTCATATTTGGCGCAATATTTGCGGTTGAAAATTGAGCCACACATTTTGGACAATAAAATTGGCCAATTAGATTGGGGAATCAATGTAAATGGCAAATGGAGGAATAGGTAATTAATTATCGCCACATTCAGGAAAATGGCACATGGACGGGCGTGTTGGGCCGAATTCACAATCGAAGTGTGGACACGGCTTGCTTATTCTTTCAAAGGACCCAACTTCGGGCCGATTATTTTGCATTCTCATATCCGGTAATATTGCCTGGGGCGTTATTTATTTGTAGAATTTCTTTTTGTTCCAAAATTTAATCTTTTAATAACCAACTCTCTAATATTTCCCATTTTCATATTGGGGACCCACTGTTCTTGACAAATTTTTTTGCATTTTCTTAGTTAAATAATTATACACAATCTGCTACAATTTGTTCTAAAATGTCTACAAATTAAGAAGTTATTAGACCCCAAATTTTCCAATTTTTGAAGGGTTGAAAAAAAAATTCCCCATGAGATATAAAAAGAGTTTCTCTATCCAAAGGTGACAAATGTGAAACCAACCTATGTGACCCACAGTCAACCGGAAGAATGGAATATTTGGAACGCATTCACTCCATATGCCCCATCTACTTGGCTATCCATGTGCATAATGTTTATTTTACAAACTATATTCTGCATTTATGTTGCCCATTTGGAAGTCCGAATGGGCCGAAGACGGCATTTCAAACCATATCAAGTAATTTGGATGGTAGTTTTGGGAGAAATATTCCCCATTCAATCAAAAGGTATTATGGAAAATCATTCGCCTTCAACTCTACCAGCCGGATCACTTTGATTTTCGCACAGCTGCTGGTACCTTTTTTTGATAAATTTATTCGAAATTTAAATAGGGCATATATTTGAGATTGGCTATATTTGGTTAAACCGATTTTAAATTATACTAGACAACATATAAAGGGACATTTGAGTTATTTTCATAGATAATTTATTTTATTTCAAGAAAAATTCTTTTGGTTTTCTGTTAGTTTGTTTCAAGAATTGAATTTTCTGGAAAGATTTAATTTAAGTTTTCGAGAAAAGTGCAAAATTGTTCTTTCCGGAAAAAGTGAAAAATTATTCTTTCCGGAAAAAGTGCAAAATTATTCTTTCCGGAAAAAGTGCAAAATTATTCTTTCCGGAAAAAATGCAAAATTATTCTTTCCGGAAGAAGTGCAATTATTCTTTCCGGAAGAAGTGCAATTATTCTTTCCGGAAAAAGTGCAATTATTCTTTCCGGAAGAAGTGCAAAATTATTCTTTCCGGAAGAAGTGCAATTATTCTTTCCGGAAGAAGTGCAATTATTCTTTCCGGAAGAAGTGCAATTATTCTTTCCGGAAGAAGTGCAATTATTCTTTCCGGAAAAAGTGCAATTATTCTTTCCGGAAGAAGTGCAAAATTATTCTTTCCGGAAGAAGTGCAATTATTCTTTCCGGAAGAAGTGCAATTATTCTTTCCGGAAAAAGTGCAATTATTTTTTCCGGAAGAAGTGCAATTATTCTTTCCGGAAAAAGTGCAATTATTCTTTTCGGAAAAAGTGCAATTATTCTTTCCGGAAAAAGTGCAATTATTCTTTCCGGAAAAAGTGCAATTATTCTTTCCAGAAAAAGTGCAAAATTATTTTCCTTAAAAAGGCCCATATTTTTAGGAAACACAACATTTTGCATTTATTAGGAAAAAATATGTACTGTATATTCTGCCAAAGGCACACTCATCTAATTCTCATTCAAACAAAATAATAAAATTTCTATCAGTGACCAAATTTTCATCTTTTTTTTGCAGGCAATTTTGCCGTTCTTGTTTTTACCATAATGCAATGCCGTCTTCTTTTGGATATGTACCAAACATTGTTGCTTTCTTCACTGCTTCAGCCCACTCCGGCAAATCCATTTCGGGATGCCAAGGAAATGGTCCGCCTAATTGCCAGCCAACGCTTCAAATTGATCACAAATTATATTGGCAATTGGTAATACTGTATATTAGGCAGCAAAAAATATTTTTATGCCATAAATTTTAAGGTATTTTGAGGAATTGCACAATTCCAATGCTTCCCATTATCGGTCATTGCGCATTGCAATCGCCAATAATCCAATCCATTTGGCCAGTTCAGTCACAAAAGCATTGGACAAAGTACTCCAAGGCGGCTACATTTATCCCATCCAAGAAGACAGGTCACATTTGTGGATCGGGTTATCATTTATTAGGCCAAATGTTATAAAATGAATTGCGAGATTTTCGGTTTCATAAATACCGTATAACCTCCTTTAATACCCCAAGGGGAATTATTGGAGGGTAGGCAATCAAAAGAGGTAATACGGTATTCAATTTCAGCTTGACCAGAATATAGTAGTCTTTTTCCTTTGATGATTGATCCCTCAAGAAATATCTCTCTTTTTCTAGTATTGCAATGCAATTAGCAAAAAGCCGTTGTGGTAGGCTGGTTTTTGTGTCCGAAGGATTGGAGGGAGTGAGCGCACATTTTGTGTTTCGTAAAGGCTCACCATTCATTCCACTATTCGAACGGGCCATTACCATGAATTTGGACTTTGTACGGCGAACATTCAACAAGTCTTTTGGCTTTGGCGAATAAAAAAAATTAATTAGTAATTAATTTTTGAAGATATTTCGTCTCTGGCTTCAAATTGAATGAAGGCTATTCAGAAAATGGGGAAAATCATTCGTCAATTGGATGCAATGATGTGGATTCCTTAGTTTATCATAAAGGGTCGGCAGCCGGTCGTTGGCATATTGGCCAAAATGGAATTGAATTGAAGCCATTGGGTAAATTTGCATTCAACTAAAACACTAAAATGAATGCGCAGATCTGGGCTCGATGTTCGGTGTAATGTTCGTTGCACTTTTTGGGTTGTCCATTGCATTGGCCACATTCATTGCTGAACTCTATTATCATCATAAAAAGCAAATGCTTTTGTTGCGATTGAAAACTAGGCGAGCCCTCGCTGAACAGGCACATTTGACGGTGGCTGCACAGGTAAAATGGAATGGAGTGGCATTTAAATGAATAGCTTTTAATTAGAATATTTATTATTTAATTTGAGAAAAAACATTGAATTTGCAGAAAATTCTTTAAGATTCCTATTCCTATATTCCGAGCCTTTATTATTATTATATTAGTTCTATTCCATTCCTAACCCTAAACATAATCCTAAACCCCAATACTTTGTTATGGCCAAGTCATATGGCCTCAAAAAGAGATTATTTTCCATTCGAAAAGTTTTTTGCAAATTCAATTTTTTGATAAATTAAAAATTTCTTTTGTAATATTTATAAATTTTATAAAGAATATTCACAAAATTAAGGATTATATTTGATCAAAGATTAAATATTTTTTATAATTAGACACTGAACTCGCCAAAAAGTTATTTTTCAGCAGAATGTACATTTGTTTTTCTAATTAAATTAAAATTCATTCATAAAAAACAGGCATTTCTGGGCCCAGCCTTGCAAATTGAGATGGAGCATCGACTTCAATGCCCCACAATGGGCGAATTACATGCTTGCTTTGGAGAAGTATACATTTGATTTTATTCCTTATTTTTTACAACTACTTTCGATAAAATAAATATTTTTAATCTACATTAAGAATTTATGAATCAAATACAGTATTTTAATGAGGAAAAACTGGAATTGACATTGACATTGGTCGTCCTTCCGTAAAATAAAATATTCCTTTAAATCAAAAAAAGGGGAATTCAAATTTATTAATAATAATTCCGATTAAAAAAATATATTTTATATTGTAAAAAATTATTCATAAAATAATTAAAAAATTGTAAAATAATACTGTTCATTTCATCCATAAATTTTATTGTGCCTCTTTTAAAGACGTGAAGTTGATTTAACTATTCGTCCATCGGCAACTAGACGATTGTACAGATTAACCTAAATATACCGAAATATAAATTGTGTTTAGGGCAATTATGATGGAAAATTTACCAAAGCCTTTAAACCAGGATGTCGCTTGGCTTCACTGAGTTTGTATGGACTGGCATTGCAAATTGTAATTGTTGGATATTGAAATTGTTCATATTTCATCTATATTTTAAGGAAAATTTAATTAATATATTCCCAATTAAATTTAGGATCAACTATTAAACAATCCATTTTTAAAACTATCAGTTAAAATGACATCAATTTAATAGCAAATAAAAACTGCAAATGCCAATTATCTATAACTAAGGGCCTTTCTTATTTGCCCTACAGTACCCCCACTTTTTGCCTAATCACCCTGTCGTCCTATCAATCAAATATTGCCTCAATCTGGCTTTTTAAACTCACACATTTTTTTAAAATATTCACTTTTGCGATATTCTATTATCACATTTTCCCGTATAACATATAAATAATAATTTAAAGAATCCGGCGTAGGTTCGTGGTGAGAGCCTATAGGCCCACTCTCGCTCCAAACAAGGAATAATAAAAACAAATCTACGCCACTAAATTCGATGTATTAAAATTCATCTATTGGCGGAATTCTTAAAAAATATCCTCACATGCAATTTGACATCCGTATTGTAGGCCAAATGATTTTGAAGTGTGATCAAAAGGAGATAAATGAAGCCCACAAATGAAATGAACACTAATGTGGCCCAAAAAAGGCGAACCCCATTGTTGCCGGCCAAAACAAGATGGGCAATCTGGGAAATATCCGTACTTTAATTTCTTCTATACTTACTCCATCATAGCTGGAATATCTGCCCCATTCTTTGAGAGTCGCTTGGAAACGCCTATTGAAAATGAATTGGTCAAAAGATTATACAAATATTTGAATTCGATGCCAATTTTTGTCAACAGAATTAAAATCTTTTGTCGAAAAACTTAAAACATTTTTGGACTGAATTTTACCAGGCAAACCATTTAGCATATTTGTAGATTAAATTGAGACTCATCGATTCATATATAATTTTCTGATTTGACCTAAAATTAAACTAGTATTCAAAAACTTTATAACGGTTTAAGTGGTTTAACTCATTTAATTTTGGACAAAATCAGACAAATTATATATGGAATCGACCAGGGATGCCATCTCCAAAATGCAAAACCCCGGCATTCGGATCTAAAAACCCGGCAAAACCCCGGCAAAAATTTTCAAAACCCCGGTAAAAACCCGGCATCTTTTAAAACGTGTTAAAATGCAATTTAAAAGCTTGTAAAAATTTTCTACTTCAGATTTATATTTTTAATTGACTTTTTGAGTACATTTTTAATTGACTTTTTGAGCATGTGCCTTATGAAATAAAGATATCATAAGCTTTAAAAATCGGTCTGTCGTCAAAAAGTTTAGCCAGAAAAAGCCGCGAAGGAAGGAAAAAAATTAGCTAAAAATGGCCCTGATTGGAAGAAAAATTAGTTAAAAATGGCTGCGCACAGAAAAATTAAAACCAAAAATGGCCGCGCAGCGAAAAATTTGACCCAGAAATGGCCGCGCAGCGAAAAATTTGACCCAGAAATGGCCGCGCAGCGAAAAATTTGACCCAGAAATGGCCGCGCAGCGAAAAATTTAGCTAAAAATTTAAAAACCCGGCAAAAACACGGCAAATTATGAAAACCCCGGCAAAAACCCGGCATTCCCAAAACCCCGGCAAAACCCCGGCCAGGACATCAAAACCCCGGTAAATGCCGGGGAAACCCGGTATTATGGCATCCCTGGAATCGACGTGTCTCAATGAACTTTACAAATATGTTAAATAGTTTGCTTGGTAAAATTCACTCCACAAAATGTTATAAACTTGTCGACGAAATAATTTAAATTTGTCAACAAAAAATGTTTTCTCTATTTAAATTTTGATTTTCTGAACTGAATGCGCGTTTTCTTCCGCAATTCCGTCTCCTTTCTTTTCAGCTCCTCCACATCAGCAATTGCCGCTTGCACATCCGTATCTCCCTCCAATTCATCTAATGGCTGAAAAAGGACAAATGAAATTTTTTGACACAATTAGAAAATCAGACATCCACTCTTGGTCCCTTCGGTCCGCGCAATGAGGCTGTAAGAAATGCTCTCGTCCTTTCCATAATTTGGGATTTGGAATTCAAAATTGGAATAAAAATTTCGATTTCTCAATTTTATAACTTCCTTAAGCTTATAAAATATTTTCTCTATTTTTTTGTAATAGGATTTTATGTAAGATTCATTGTGCGATTTAATTATTTTGTATTTAGGAAAAAGTAGCTTTTTTACTGAATTGCTCATAATTAGTTAGACAAAAGAATATTTTGACTGGTGAGAAAACAATAGAGGAAGGGGCACCAACCACCAACACCTTATAGAAAATGCCAAAGTCTTGCAAAAAGGTGTCAATAATATATTATTTATGAGACCAAGAGTCAAGGCCAAAATTCCCAATGTGGACTTTCTTGTGAATTAGCTTTAAATTTAATAATTCGATCCAGGGTGCCATCTCCAAAATTCAAAATTCTGGCCTTCACTATAAGTAAAAAAATCAGGTAAAATTCAGCAAAAATCTGGCATGCATAAAAAGAATAAAAAACAAAATAAATTCTTTTAAAAATTGTTATACTTCATTTTTAACTTATAATTTGACTCATTTAAAGCAGGTTGAGAAATAAACATAAAATAGGCTTTAAAATTACAAAATATGAAAAATTTTAACCAAAAATTCCCTGGCAGGGAGAAAAATGAACCAAAAAGACTCGGCAGTGAAATAATTTTTTTTCATATTTTAAGTAAAAATTTGGCAAAATACAGACAAAATTCTGGCAATCGAATTTTGGCACCACTAATTTTAATTAGCTCAAATTTAGACCATTAAAAATAAAAATAAATTATTCCAATTTATCAAATTAATTAACATTTCGTTTTGTGATCAAATTGAATTGTTGTTCGGCCGTTAATGAAACCACTTGAATGTGGGAAAGATCCTCAAAAGTCAGCGTGAAATCAGCCCCAGCTATTGCCGTTGTTTGAACACCGCAAACCACATTTCCCACTGTCAAATCGCCGGTGGATTGGATCACATAAACGGACTGGGATGCTTCATAATGTTCCGTTTGCCTCTCATTAATGTCCCGCAAAAAGGCTGAACCGCATCGAAGGCCATTGACCAAATTGCAAGTGGGCGAAAGGCTGGCCAATGGAAGTGAACAAAATGCGATGCCATTGTTTGGCCCAGCAACCGCAATGAAAGTGTTCACATATCGAGTCAAAGCACCTTGGCCTAAATCACCACCGTTTACGCATGCGCCACCGAGCATTGCCTGGGGGAAAATATTCCAAATATTTTGGTGAAATTCGTTTACCGTATTTTTCCTAATTTAACCCCGGGACTACTATTTTTCAGAGACTCTTTAAAAGGGGCTATTATTGGAAAGGGGGCTTCTATTAGAGAGGGACCAATATTATAAAAAATACGGTAATTTAGATTGACCTTTCGAACAACTGGTACACCAAGGGAATAGGCAATCACATTCACCTGTGGGCAAATTAAAATATTTAAATGATGAATTAAAGTTGAGAGATTTTCCATTTACCGTATACACTCTTTTTCCCCTCCCTCAACTTTGAGGAGCCATAGCTCTTAGCAGGGGGAATTTAAAAGAAATTATTTATTGCATATTCTTAGTTCTCTAAAGCTCTATAAAATCCAGTATAATTTGTTCAAAAATATCCACAATAATGAGATAAATCTTACCCTAATCTTCCGAATTTTGAAGGGTTGGAAAATTTCATATGAGATATTAAAAGAGGTAATATGATAATTAAGGTTATGAACCGAATTGGCCGATATTTTGTTTATTTAATTTTATTCCAGAATATCTTTTTTAAATTAAATTAAATTTAATAAAATTGAGTAAATGCTTATTAGTATCGAGATGGCTTTTGGATGCGTATTGCTGATTTATTTTGCATGATTGATTCGATTAATAAGCCAATAATTTTCCCAAACTTGATACCTGACTATTTGTGAATTCGCTGACTCCAATGATCAAATAGCGGAACTATAAATTTAAAATTAATATTAAAATGCCAAAAATATTGGCACCCACAGCCAATGAATATTGGCATTCGAGGGCGGCATTCCAAATCAACGAATTCCTGGGTCCATATCCATATGTGGTTGCGTACAATTCTGCGTCTGTATAGCCTCCGGCGGATTGGAAAAAGGCAGCAATTGGTTCAGTGGTGGATGCACTGGTCAAAAGGCCATGCACAAAAATGATTGGCAAATTACTGTAATGGTGGAATGCAAAAGGAGAAATGGATAATCGCAGACAATAAGAAGAATATAATCATATTTTCAGAATACCATAAATTCTCTATTAAAAAAACCCAACCATTAAAAAATTTTTTATTAAAAAATTCATCCTCTAGAATTAATTTATATTAACTGAAACAAAAAAAAAAACAATTTTATTAATTTTTTCCAAACCCATAAAAATTATTTGTATAATTGATTTTAAAAATTCAGTAAAAAAATGAAAAAATATTTTGAGGAATCGCTCAAGGCGAGCAAAAAACGCTAAAAAATAAACAAAAATTTAAAATGTTTAAAAAATATTATTATAAAATTGTATATTACTTATGCCCTGTAAATTGTCTAAAATTGACAAACACAATTAATTTTAGTTTAATTCTTTTTATAATAGAATAAATAATTTGGATGAAATTTTATAAAATAAAAAATGCAAAATAGCTGGCGAAAATTTTGTGGAATTTATGTCAAAAAGTAACTAATTTTTAGGTTAATCGAGATAAATATTTTTTAGTCTCAAAAAATCAGAAAAACACCGTTTCGGAGGGTAGACGAAATTTATAAGCCATCCCTTTATTGAAGCTCATTCTCTAATAAAAGTCCTCCCCAGAGATGGTCTAAAAGAAATTTACAAGCCCATAGGCTTCAAACTTCAAATAGAGAATTTAGGGTAATTTATTCCGGTATTTTTCCCCACTTACTCGGTTTTCTCACCAGCCGTATGCTCTCCACCCCCGTATGAACCAACTTCACCCAAATCATCTCGGGCCAATAAATTTGCCACATTTCGACCAAAACGATTTTGAATAAAAGTGCGAAATGTGTCGGAGATGGTGCCACAAATTGGGGTGGCAAAAATGAGACAAAAAATAGTGGAAATTATCGGGAACATTATTGGGAAATTGGAACTGATTGAGGATGGTCCTTATTTGGAGGAAAATAGTAGGAAAATATATTTGGGTTTGGATGGATTTGGATCGGAGGATGGCCCATTATTTTGGTAAAAAATAGAACAATGGAGGATTGAGGATGCATCCAAAGGCAGCAATATTGTTTTGACCGTCAACGTCAATAATAAAAATGATTAATTTTGGTTATTGTTTTTTTATTTTGACTTATTTTTCCATTTTTCGCCAAAATTGGAAAAGGCGAATTTATTGTAAATAATGGGTTTTTATATGTGAATAATAATAGTACTAAAAATATGCATCAGGAAAATTTCTATTACAAATTGATCGAAAGTAATTATACGAATTGTTCAAAAATTTAATAAAATTTTGTTAAATTGTTGTTGAATTCTCCTTCTTTTCAATGGCCATCATTTCCAACAATTTTATGCATTCTTTTTGCAATTGTGCCACTTGGAATTCCAGCAATTGTTTTGTGGACATTGATTTTGCCGTTCGCGTTAATGGGCTGTAAATGTTCGTTCGACTGGGGCATAATGAACGGGCATAAGCGCTGGAAAAAATTTAAAATTAATATGGCTCAAAATTAATATAGATATTAGATATGCCTTATAGAATAGAATAAATAAATAATTATAAAAATAATTTAAATTCACTCCTTATGATAAGAGTATTAATGATTGAAATGGAATGAACTTTGTCAAATAAACTAGCAATATTATTGTTTAAATCAATTATTATTTTGTCCATAATTATTTCTTATCACATTACCATATTTTCTCTATCAGATGCCCATGGATTTATAAGATAGATTTTTATTAAAGAATAGACATCTAATAGAAAATGTATTTATAAATTTTAATAGATAACTCAAACCAATGAAGAAAAAATTAACAATATTTTTCACCTTAAAAATTCTCAAAAATGGGCTTATTTTAGAGAATGGAATTCTAACAGAAAAATACGGTAACTAATCCGCCTAGTTATGGTATTTAAAATTTGCCAATGGGAACAAAATTCCTCACCGAACATCCTCCATTGCTTTCTCAATGGAATCGGCCACAAAATAGACTGGTTGATAGTCTGAATCCTCGTATGGACTTAGGAAAAATTATTTAATTTGTGACCAAATTCTTCAATTTTACCGTATAGCTGTGACTTCAGGTTTAAATGGTTCATGCTCCGGACCATCTTCGGAGCAGGCAAACTGAAAATTATTGGGAAGGGAATATTAAAAATTTGGACAAAAATAGAATTAAAATTAGCTAAAAATTATTATTTATTTTGGGTATAATTTTTGTACCCAATTAAATTTTATTCCTTAATAAATTTGTTTGTTTACTTTCAATTCGCCATATGCCGACAAAAGTCCGGCTCCAATTGCGCGAAGTTGACCTTAAAAATGGATTTTATTTCCGCCCATTCATTTCCCTTTACCCTGTTGTTTGCATAATCCAAATTCAATGATGAACCAATAAACCTATTTAATGAATTGGAAATAAGTAATATTTCCCCATCCATTTTTAAACCGTTGCCAGCCGCTCAATTTGCTCATCGCTGGCCCCCAAAGAGAGGAGGCCAATTTCCTGGGACATTTGTGCCAAATTTTCGTCCTTTATTTATTAATAAAATAAATAAAAAGATATATATGTAAAAATAAATAAATATTTTCCTTATATAAATGATAATAATGGGAAAAATTGCCCCACCCAATCCTTCCATTCTTCTTTGAACATACCGCAAACATTGGGCAATGGCCGAGCACTTCATGAATCACATCTGGCTCCGGGCAATGATGTGGGGCACTGTAATTAATATTGTTGGGTGCAAATAATTAACAAATTTCGAATCCAACCTTGAATGACGCACATAAAGGGTTGCCTTAATGAAAGGGAAAATTTTTGAGAATGTAAAAATTAATTTGAAGAAGCCCCAAAATGTAAATCTATTCTACTAATTGACATAAAAAGTATTCAAATTTGTTTTTCGAATTTACTTGGAAAACACGGAAAGCCAAACTGGCAAGAAAATCGCGCGCAGACAATAAACCACCACAAGGACGCAGTTCAAAACCAGTTTTCTCTAAAAATCAGAAGAAAGTTCGATTTTAATTCTAATCGATGCCAACTTTGAATGTAGGCATTCAAATCCCTCAATTGCGGAATTTTATCAGCCGTACTTAAAGAATTGGATTAAATTTAAGCCAAAATAAGTATTTTTGATATAAAAACCAAAAATGCTTAATTTTAAGATTTAAAAACAATTCATTTTCATTAAATCATTTGGATCTTTTTAATATTTATTTAATTTTTAAAAATGATGCCACTAAATTAGCACTCACATCAGCCCAATTTGTTCCATTTGTGCAATATTTCGTTGATATTCCTGGCATGTATGCGTTTCGCGCAATTCCTTCAATTGCAAATATGCTGTTCGCCATGTGCCCTAAAAGGGAAATATTCCATAAATTTCCCCAAAATTTGCTTGCATGTTCCTCTGCCGTATATTCCACCCAAGGAATTGCTTCCCCATGACGATATGAATTGGCCAATTCATTCAATTCCGCCCTTCTGGCAATGTAACGTTGATCGCCAAAGCCTGGGTGCTTTGGGTCTTCGGTGGGTTCATATTTCACCAGAACATGGGCGCATTGGTCCAATTCAGAGACATGTCGAGGAAACCAGGGAACTGGGAATAAATTTTAATTAAAATTAATTTATTTCAATGAATTGATTTTGTGCCCAAATTCACTTTTGGCCAATGCAATTCCATCTTCAGCCGATTCTTTTGGCCCATCTTTCCCTTCGGCTGCCTCATCAAATTGCAAATGTCGCAGTTCGATTCGTTCAATCGACTTTTCCAAGACCAATTTTGTGAGCACCTCAAGGAACATCCACTTTTTGCCATTCAATTCGGCACGCATCTCCAATTCCCCGGGATGAGCTTAAGAATAAATATATTTGGAATAATTTGCAAAAATATACCCAAATCAGGCCTAGTTTCCAATCTCAATAAATGAAGGCCAATGCTCAATGATCGATGCAATGCGGATTGGATAATGTCACGGCTATCAACTTAAAATATAAATTATATACTGTAATTCCAAAGTTATTTTCTATACTGCCGCAATGCAAAATCAACAATAAATTCAGGGGACGATCCTCGCTCGCCGTTCGAATCAATTCCACACTGTCGTCGTTCAATCTTTGTAGCAACTAAAAATATCGAATTGTTAAAATTATTATAAAGGTATTGTTGCCGGTTTGCAAATTGTTGATTTTCGTTCCAATTCTTTTCGACTTCGAAGTGTATTCTGGCGTCGAAGTCCTTCGTTTTGTTCTCGATCAATGGAAGCTAAACAATAAATTTTCTACAAAAAATATTACTTCTCCTCAAACCCTGTTTAATTAATGAATCTCGACGACCAAACAAATTCTTGCCCTTTGACAATGCTTTGGCAGCCACAATCGCATTTGCTGCAGCGGACATTTTAGAAATTGGAGAATTTTAAGCAAAAATTTGGCCAAGAGTTTAGGAAAAATGTTTTGGGAATGGAATGGAGAATTTGAAGGACATGGCCAAATAATGAAAGAAGAAATAATTGTTTCCGAGTGCAATTTAGCCCCCCAAAAAGGAGAATAAAATGTTGAAAGAAGAAATGGGATAATATATTTTTGGGAGCGGAAGACAGAAAAAAGAGACGTCATTTATTCTTAAGGCACAATTTTTCTTCAAGAATTGATCAATGATCATCAAATGAACATATAATTTACTCACATCATCCCATTTTCCATGAAAAATGATGTAAATAAATGAATTTAAACTTTAATGAAAATTGACATATAGTTCGATTTAATAAAAGATATACCACATTTCAATAATTTATGGAAATGAAATAATTCCGTCTATCTATTTGTTCCATTCTAATTCCTCCTTTTTGCCCCAATTTAATTCTGCCTATTTGCCCCAATTTAATTCTGCCTATTTGCCCAATTTAATTCCGCCTATTTGCCCCAATTTAATTCCACCTATTTGCCCCACTTTAATTCCACCTATTTGCCCCAATTTAATTCCGCCTATTTGCCCCAATTTAATTCCGCCTATTTGCCCAATTTAATTCCGCCTATTTGCCCCAATTTAATTCCGCCTATTTGCCCAATTTAATTCTGCCTATTTGCCCCAATTTAATTCCGCCTATTTGCCCCAATTTAATTCCGCCTAGATTTTTAATTGAAGGAATTCAAATTTCTTGATAATAATGTCCATAAAACTCTATATTTGGAAAATTGCCATTTATTATATATGGGAGGTAAATTTGATTTCAAATTAATAATTTTTGTTCAGTTTTTTAAAGTAATATAAAAGTTCATTTCATAAAATCATATCATCCAATCCAATCAAACAATTTGTCCATTTGCTTTCATTTTTTGTCGAAGCCATTCAAATGAGCTGATCATTCGGCCCAAAAGAGCTGTTCGAAGGCCGGCATCCTCCACTCGGCCATAACTCTGCATCAGAATTACAATGGAAAATAACTGAAATGAATGGGAAATTGGCATCCGTAAATTCTACCCAAAATATTTGAGCAATTTGGAGGAATTAATTTTGAATCTATTTTTTATTCAAATATATTATTTTCCAAAATTCATTGAATAATTTATTTTCGGTCCCTTTTACCATTTCCGACGGAAAATGGGCCAAAAACATGCGTCGAACCAAATGCATTGAATATGGGCAACGGACACCTTTGAATGAATGAATAGCATTTATTTATCCCAATAACAAAATAATACCAACCCCAAGTGTGGCATGCGGCCGCGAATGTGTCATAATAGAGTTCCAGCCATTTGTCCAAATTGTGCAATTTAAGTGAAGAATTTGTGCAAAGTAGCACCAAACGTGCAATATCCTGGAGGCCACTGTCTGGAAAACGAAATAAAATTTTTGAGGGAAAATTTTGGCATGGAATTTTTGCTCACTTGGCTGCGAAAATTGCCAATCAATTATTGCGTATCTGAAAATTTGGGTTTGGATAAATTTGGAATATTTAATTTACGTTTAGAATATTATCAAAATGGCATCAAAATCTGACACTGAATTTTGATAATTTGCCTCTGGCACAGAATTTTGAATACAGTATAATCTCTTTTATTAATACCATACCCTCTATTAATTCCTCACCATTTTTACCTCTATTTTCCTTCTCTAATAATTCCCCACACTTTGTCGGGTTGAAAAATAATTACCCATGGGGTATTAAAAGAGAGTATACGGTATTTGATGAATATGTAGAAAAGAAGAAATAATAACATTTTTTATTTGATATTTTTTATTCTTGATAATTTTTATTCTTTTACAAATATTATTGAGAATTTTTTCGAGAGATTAAATTCTAATTATCCAATAATTATGAATATTTGATAATTTTTAATATATTCTGCCATTTTCATTGATATTTTTTTCACTAATTTTCCAATAAATATTTAAAAAATTTTTCGATGATATTAAATTGTGCATATCCAAAAATTTGTCATAAATGCTTCAAAAATTGATATCTAATTAACTCACAATTCTTGACCAGCCGTCCCATCTGGGAGTCGTTCAAAGAAAACATTGTTTGCCCACATGTCGCCGTGGCAAAGCACCGGTTGAACGCCGAATTGTTTGTGCGAATCCAAAAGCATCAATTCATGTTGGCCAGCAATGTGTTCAAGCAGGGGGCCATGTCGTTTCCTTCACAAATTAAAACCATATTAAATATTCCTAATTAATTTAAATTCACCAATAATCATGTCCGGTGCCAATCAATGCACGGACTGCGTTGAATTTTGCCTGTCCATCGGCCTCATCCAGAGAGAATTTGAAACTTAGTTGGTTGAGCAATTGCTCCGAACCGGGAATGGCCAGTGAGAAGGCATGGATGCGGGCAAGTGTTTGGATTAGGCCTTCCACCTGCATCAAGGAAAATTTGGATTATTTTGGGAAACCAATTAATATTTTAATATTTTATTTAGCTAATTTGAAAAAGAAATTATTTAGTTAGTCTAAAATAATTGAATTTACCGGCAATATTTCATTTTTAAGGCCATATAACTTGACCATAATAAAGTGTCGTACTTAAGGTCAGCATTTAGGGCTAAATTAAGATTAAGACTTTTAGCTCTAGGAACATTGAAATCTTAAAGAAGCCTGATTTATCCAAATTATTAGGCCTTAAAAAGGATTATTTTTCGACATGAGAATTTTTGCGAAATTAAATAAAGTATCCATATATCCATTTGAAAAATAATTAGTTAAATTAAAAAATCCATTTTATGAACTATTTTTTCTTTGAATTTTAAATTTTATTCCAATAGATCTTTTAATTCCATTATAATTATTTTTCATTCGCATTAAAATTTATGCCGAATATAAATGAACTATTTTTCTTTGAATGTCTAATTTTAAAAACTTGTATTCATTGGGCATTACAAAACTTCAAATGTAAATGTAAACTTGCCTGATATTGGCTCAATCCCAGTACAGTATTTCCCATAATGCCCAATCGGTCCAAATCTTCCATCAAAATGCATCCTTTTTCCAATTCGGCCGGACTATTTGCTCGCGCGGCATGGAATAATTTTGGCACATGGACAATGCCAGCTGCCGCAATTCGACGCCCAAAATGTTCATAGCAAAATATTTCCTTATTATGTCGTTCCGACAATTTATAGGCCCAATTGGAAAGCTTAAAAATTAAAAATATTTAAATTGAAATTGAAAAAAAACATACGAATTCATTTTCCTTTGAGAAAACGGACAAATTGATAATAGAAGGGACCTGCATTGGAAAATGGCCATAAATTTTAATTTTAATAAGGAAGTATAAAATTATATATATAATTATTAAATTTAAAATATAATCTTTCGTATCAAAAAATAATTTATTTTCTGAGGCCTTATAATTTGACCTTAATCTTTCAAGTCCTTGCCCTAAACCCATCTTGGGCCTTAAACCTACTCAAAGCCCTAATGTCTACTTTTAGCTAAGTTATATGACCAAAAAAAATTTTATTTTGACATGAAAGATTTTAGGTAAATTCTGGCTTTTTGTGTAAAAATTAATATTATTCCATTTTAATACGGCTATTTAGAGGAATTAATTGAATTTTTTTTTCAGAAATTTCTAAAAATTAAATTTTTTCTGAACATTTATTTTGCCGTTCATAGCCCAAAATTTACCTTCAAGATGACAGTGAACGGCGAATTTACCCCTTCAAAATGGAATTGGATTCGATAAATGTAGGAGAGAAATCTGTAAATGGCAAAATTGCGAATTGTTCAAATTCCCAATTAAATTAACCCAATTCCAGCGACTTGTTGAACTTTCACATTCAAAAGTGTCCGCTTGTTGGCCAATGCCATCCAACCCGGGTCTGCCCTTTCCGCCATCCAATCCAGTACTTGGCCAACACGAAATGGAGTTTGGCCAACCATTTCCATCCGGTCAATGGCCAATCCAATTGTTGGATGACCTGTTGGCGTGGAAATGACATTATTGTTCAAATCGGCCATAAATGATGATTTCGGCATTGGCGGCGAATGCGGAGACAATTTGATGCCATTTGAATCCGAAAATCCATTATTCAGCTCAATGAGAGGAGGCGGTGGCCTTGGTGCCATATTCACATTGTTCATATTATTCACATTATTATTGTTGTTGTTCAATTCATTCAGGGGCATCACCAATCCATTGTGTAAATGAATGGGAAATGTTGTGACTTGGGGCATTTTAACAAGCTGGGGCATTTGCGGTTAATTGTTTTTAATTTGAATTTGACGATATTTTCTTAAAAGGAATTGGATAAATTATTTGATGAATTAATGGAAACAAATTATACATATATTTTAGGGAAATTTATAAATTAATTAGTGAAGTATAACCTATGTTGAGATTAAATTTGTTTATTAGAATTGTCTCTTAAACTCGAATGAACTTAGTATTAATATTTGTCCAATCGAACCCAATTAAATAATTTTTTTATTGGAATTTGCCAAATATATTCCTAAAAGTAATAGGACAAATTTTTTCAAAATGTTTGGAATAAATTGGGCATATATTTAAAAAAAAATTTACAATTATTTAAATGAGGCCATGAGGAGAATAAATTGCCTAAATTTCTTTCGAATGAATTTAGAATTATTAAAATTAGTCCGAACCCAAAAAACTTGAGAAGATGTTTTAAAATTTCTTTAAAAGATATTCTCTAAAAGTTATATTAAAATTGGCAAATTTTCGGGCCTTAAAAATGAGTCCAATGACTTATTTAAATGTTCAAAGACCATTTCTTGTCTGGCCAATTTTTGGACAAGGGACCTAAAATGATCACCCGAAATCAAATTTATTAAATGATCAAAGGCCATTTCCATTGCCTATATTTATGCGAAAAAATGTATTTTAGGACTAAAATATAAAAATGAATTTTGAAGTCATAAATTTTATTCTTATTTCAGATTATGTACAACAATACACAAATATTTACGCTTTTTTTGGTAACTTTTAATCAGTGCCTAATCCTCCCGCAATTTTCTCTAAAATTCAAAGGAGAAGGGGGAAAGTCTCGGGATGCCGGGGCCTCTCAATTTTTGAGGACACATTTTAAATGTGCATCCAAAAATGTCGTATTTTAAAGTGCTCATCCCGGAGGGACATAATTGCCCTTACTGCCAAAAGTGTGTGTGCTCCAAAAAGTCAACCATTTTATTTCTTTCAGAGGAGAAAATATTCTCCCCTTTTTACCATATTTAACCTCCAAATTCATTCATAGATCCCAAAATGCAACCCGTGTGCGCATTGTTTTCGCATATTTTTGGAGGAGTTTGCCCTTTTTAAAATGGAGGCAAAATAAATAGTTTTATATTTAATTGTTCTGTTGATTCATTTTTATTGAAACTTTTATAAATGGATGGAATTTATAGGGAAAAAAAGGCAAAAAATAAGGCCAAAAATTATTAAAAATGTCTGAGTGGGCTTTTGAAATGCGTTTAAAAAGTTCAAAAATGATTTCTGAAAGATGAATGAATGACAAACATCAAAAAAACTTATGTTCAAGTCTGAATAACCAAAAATGAGGAATATTGGCCCAAATGACATGGAATAATATCCAATTTCAACAAATTGTGTTCTTTTTGAAATTCGAGAAGGCTTCTTGAATGATCATCAATTTTGAATCAGTCTATCAAGGATTTATAACCCTATGTTTTTTTTTGAATTAGGACAACTTTTTGGGGGGTCAGGAAATACCTATGATGGAAAATTAATATCTTTGGACAACTTATTACTAATTTTTTATTACATTTTTCTTTGATCCTATTGACGGATAAGTGCTTTCAGAATGCAAATTAAATATATTTTTTTACAAAAAACATATAGGTTTTATTAGTACCAAAAATTTATTACCAACTTTTGCCAATGCAAAACTATCGTAAAACGATTTTTTACTCGAATTAGAACTTTAAGAAAATTTAATATAAGATTATCTCACAATCCTCTGATCTTTCTAATCCCTATTATTGGTTACAATTAAAACGTGAATCCGGTCCTAATTGTTTAATAGACTTAATTTATGCTGGTTTGTCCTCTATGGACAAATATGGGAACCCTAAAAGGATTAGACTACCCAAAAAAGGAAGAATTTGCTTTCAAAATGAACTCAAAAAATCGGTGAAAAAGTTATTTATGGCCATTAAAATCAGTTATTTATGGCCTTCCAAGCTCTTTTATATCCTCCCAAGTCCCATACACTCCATCAATTTTGGCCGTCATCTACGTAATTTGTTGATCTCTGATTGGGTTCATCAAATGTGAATGCGAATTATTCGCTGATCAGCAGGCTAATTTAATTTGATTTGCTGATTGCACTCTCTAATCCCACTAATCTTTCCTTCCATTCATTTATTTTGTGGCCCATCAAAGTCCGACTTTTTTACGCCTCAACGCCTCAAACAAAAATTAGTGAGTTCATTCGCATTAAAAATTTTTTTGTTTTTTGTATGGCCATTTTCTATAAATAAAAATAGGTAAAACTGTAAAAATACAAAGTGCATTGGCGTAAACTTTTTAATTAATTCGTCCAATTGTACGGAGGAGTACGAAAACAATTTTGATGTTTTTTAGAAAATCATTTGAATTCTTCTTTTATTTGTCCATTTTGTACTTAAAATAACAAATGTGGCCAAAAACAATTTTAATTCAATTTTCATTTTGATGGGGGCGCACAAAGTGTTTCGGGAATGCCGAGGAATATTCGATCCACCAGCTCCAGGCCACTTTGGAAACTATGATCCTGGTTGGAAATTTCATAGCGCCAACCGCCGAAACTGAAAATTAAATGTTTTAATATTGTATTTTAAAAATCGCGCCATAATTTTGGAGACTTTTGGAATATCAAAAATCAACAAAAAATGAAAAAATTAAGTGAATTTCCATTTTTAATATTGGCAATAAAAAATTGATCAGAATTATTAATAAACAATATAAAATAATTTTCTTCATCCGTTTAATATAAATATATTAGATTGAAATTGAACTGACCGTCCACGTGAATAAATTTGATTGGCCTCCAATTTTGAATGGCATTCGGTCAAAACGGTATCTCGATTTCGAGTTGGAATTGGATAGCCGTATTGCAAGCATTTCAGCCAATTCGAATGACAATCGGCACGGCTTCGGATGATGCCAACCCGAATTAAATCTGATGAAATTGAACAAAACAAAAGGAGAATATTAGAAAGAAATTATTATATTTTCACCTTGAATCACTCGCCCAACAATTTCCTTCTTCTGAGCTTCTGTTTTGGGCATTTCCGCCCCAGAATGTTGGCCAATTTCACAAAGCGCTGACCAAAATTGGTTCGGCTGAGAAGAAATTGCCGATTCATTGGAGGAAGAAGAACAGGGTCCACCACCCGCCGGTACCAATTCCGGGCTGAAGTTCGACAAAATGGTGCATCGATAAAAGATTATCTGAATTAAGGAGGAAAACATTAATATTGAACATATTATTTTGGTATGCACTTCTCGATATTCATTATTCAATTTGAGCTGTATCCCATTTCCTATACATTTCAATTTAATTTATAATTTTTACAAAAATACTGCGATATTTCTCCTCCCAATCAATCGAACATTATCAAAGCTTCATAGAAGAATTAATCAAAAATTAATCCTATAGAAAAGAGAATTCATTGTCATTCCTCCAAGTAGTCCTTGAACATTTTCTCTAATAATTAAATCAAAGAATTGAATAAAATTTTTAGATGCGATTCATTTTTCGCATGAATTTTTCTTTTGGGGGTTTTTACTATTTTGTCTTATTATATTAGTATAAGCATCAATTGAATAATTGATCAAATGTACGTCGTTATTTCAAAACAATTTCACAAAAAAATTACCTCGGGGCGTGGATAATAGGCCCAACTGAGTTGACGTGCAAAATGGGATTGCCCTCCATTGAGGCCAATGCCAACCAAAATTACTGTAGAATATTTGAGTGGAAGTTGTGGTGCCAGTCCACTCAATTCGCCTAACACGGTTAATGGCATCGTGGAAATCAACCAATCATAATGAAAAGTGACATTCTGCAAGGAATCATCTTAACAGTATTGGCTAAATTTGTGTTAATCTACCTTTTTTATTTCCTCATTATCTGTCATTTTCGCCTCTGGTTCTCCTTCTTTTATGATGATTGCCTTCACCAATTTTTCCTTCGGCTCAATGCCCACAATGTGATGGCCCAAACGAATGCATTCGGCGGGCAATTGATGCGCAAATCGACGCCACATTTGGCCAACACCCCGGCATTCGGCCGGATAACGGAATGCAGTTTGCCGTTGTCCATCCTCCTCGGCTAATTCTCGAGGACTGAGTGCGCATCTACGGGCCAACTCGGCTCGATCTGTGAGAGGGACTCGACCTTGGAGCCAGCTTATGCCCATTTCCCCAATGGGAACGGTCCAAACCTTTATTGAGGTGAGAGTTATTCAGCTAAAAAGACCAAAATTCCAATAATTTTCATATAATGCTAATAATTTTTCCATTAAATTATTAATTAAATTCTTTCCGGAAAATTTAACTAAAATCTTTCCGGAAAATTGAATTAAATTCTTTCCGGAAAACTTAATTAAAATCTTTCCGGAAAATTGAATTAAAATCTTTCCGGAAAATTGAATTAAAATCTTTCCGGAAAATTGAATTAAATTCTTTCCGGAAAACTTAATTAAAATCTTTCCGGAAAATTGAATTAAAATCTTTCCGGAAAATTGAATTAAATTCTTTCCGGAAAATTGAATTAAATTCTTTCCGGAAAACTTAATTAAAATCTTTCCGGAAAATTTAACTAAAATCTTTCCGGAAAATTGAATTAAATTCTTTCCGGAAAACTTAGTCTTGAATTAAAAGAACCTGTTAATTTCTCTCACTTTATCAAACTAATTACCTTTTCTATTATCCATCTTTTTTGCATAATTAAAGTTATGTTTAGGCCAAATATTCTATTCTATTTTTTAACGTTATCATTTTCCTATTGAATATGCCCGATATTTATACCTTTTCATTGTAAGGTTTGATGAAAATTCGCTGAAGAGTTGGCCCAAATAAGGACAATGAAAATTCGCCAAAATTTTGGTCCATTCTGCTTTTTTCCATTGCCATCGATTGTTGTCTATCATCTCCTTCTCCATTATTAGCCAACAATTCTTCCAGACATTTTTGTTTCAATTTCTCTGGGAAATAGGGAATCGAATTCTGGACAGGGTAAGGCACATAGAAGTTTTCAGCCAATTGGCGAACATCATTCTCGGGTTCATTATTATTCATTATATGGGTCATTTCCGCCTAAATGTGGCAGGAAATGTATAAAATTACTGGCCACAAAACCAAAGGGGCAAAAACAAAACCATGGCACATCGAGGCACGGTTCGCCATTCCGGCACACATTGGGCAAGAGCATTCACAAAGTCAGGGTATTTGCTTATTCCTAAATAATAGATGGGATATTTATTTTTGATTTTAATTGCATTTATAGCAGGGTAATTAAATAAATGATGATTTATGTTGATTTAAGCCTTCCAAATTGCCCTTTTTGATTAGTTCAATACCAAAAATTTGTATTTTATCGATAATTTCATTATATTTATTTCAACTTTTTACCCATCACATGTACGCCTAAATCCCAGGTGAATCCATGCTCATCCGTTACGCTTCTGGCCAAACCGCCCACCTCATTTTCTTGCTCCAAAATTAGGACTTCAATGTCATCCTGGGCAAGGCGGGAATCGTATAGGAATTAATTCTTATAGAAAAACGTACATCAATCAAATTTTGCCTTTTGAGTTGACAAAAACGATGGAATGCGCCTAATGGGTAATGGGAAATGAATATTTAATGTGTAAATGTCAAAACCTAATGCCGTTGGGCCCGCACCAATTATCAAAAGACGACGCGGGGAATTTGATTGGCCATTAGAGGATTTTGGGGAAGTATCTTTTTTGTGGTCCGATGACATTTATTTTATATTAATAACCGTTCTAATTTAACAATAATGGAGGTAAACCATTGCGCGGCAAGTGGTTTATAATCGATTAAAACAAGGTCATTTATTCCCATCGATCAAATCCCTTATATAAATTTCCCCCAATTTATAGGATTATTCATTATTAGTAGGATTATTCATAAGTGCATATAATATTATAAACGTACACCAAATTTGTATGCTCTATTGTTATTAAATATAATTTACAATTTAATTTAATTGTTTATCGGCGATTTGATTATTGAATTTTTTTTCATTTTTTAATCAAAATCAAAGTAATATATAAATTAAAAAATTTCATTAATTTCTGCTTTGTTGCTGCCCATAGATGTAATTTTCATTCATTGCCCTTTGTAAGTTGAATAGCCAAAGTTGCTCAGCGTAATTGGCACATGATAATGAACATCGGGATCATCGATTTGGAAAACAACCTGCGCAAAAAATTGATCAAAATAGAATGAAAAAAGGCTGAAATTTTTAACAATTTTAAACCACATTTCCTTTTGGTTATTCGCAAAAATTCCCACCAAAATTCACCTCAATATACGGGTAGAATGTTTGTCGATTTTGCTCTTCAAAATATTTCTTCGCATGAAAATGCAATTTGAATTGCCCAGCGGTCAAAGCCTCACCCGGATGCACATTCGGAATTCGGCCACGGGCATCCGTCTTCCTAAAAATGGTAAGAATATTCTTTACAATTATTAAGGCTACTATTTAATTTTTAATTCCCTATCCGAATTTGTTCCTTAATTTCCCATAAACCACTCTCATTTTCTTACGTTTTGCCCCAAACTGTCCAATGGCCACCATTTCCATTCCCTTCATTTTGGACCCATTTGTATGCGGTACATTCCACTCCTTCAGCCGGTTGCCCCAATGCAATGTCTAACACATGGGAACTGACATTGTTGTTGCCTTGCGGAATAATTTCTGACAAAACAGCTTGAACGGCATCTTCCGCTTTAGGAGGAGCGACTACAGTAGTTGGTTTTGCTGAAAATTGGCAAAATTATTTAAATATTATCTAAAAATTCTGTTCATTCCCTCGCTTAATTTTACAAAATTATTTGCGACTAAAATTTTACCTAATTATTTGTAGAATTAATGATTATTATTATTAAATATATTTAATCATTTTTTAACTAATGATTTCCTTTGCAAAAATAGCAAATAAATTACCATTAGCCATTAATGGACAATTCAGGAGCAATAAAATCGAAAGGAATTGAAGTAAAAATGATGATGGCGAATGTAGAATGCGGAGGGCAATAAAACTGGAATGATGCATTTAATAATGAGAATGGGAAGGGAAGGGGCCAAATTGGCAAGGACAGTGAAGTGGACGGATGGGCGAAGGACAAAATAAAATATTTGTTTGAATC
The DNA here is from genome assembly GCA_030063045.1 of Pratylenchus scribneri. Taxonomy (NCBI): domain Eukaryota; kingdom Metazoa; phylum Nematoda; class Chromadorea; order Rhabditida; family Pratylenchidae; genus Pratylenchus; species Pratylenchus scribneri. Next base: position 1,465,037 of record JAQSEB010000082.1, read on the forward strand.
TTTGAAAGTCCTAAAAATTTCAAATTTTTATAGGCAGTAAAAATTGTGGCTAATTTTGGACAAATGTTTGTTGAATTCGTCCTTTGGGCCATATTCGATTCTGTTCCAAATCCAATAAATTGTTTTGATTTCAATTATAGCTAATTTTCCCTATTCTTAAATATATTTTCTCCAAATAAAATTGGTCATGAGTCTTCCTTTCTTCACCCATTTAAATTGGATTAATTTTGAATTTGAACAAAGGTCAAAAATTCAAGGATAAGGGGCCATTATGTTCGGTCGGAATGTGTTCCAATTACAAAGGAATATTTGCTTTTGAGCTAAAACGTACCGAATAAGAACAAAAGTAAATGAGGTCAGAGGAAAATAGTCCGGACAGAATTATAGGGAATGAATTCAATTTTTCAACATTTCAAGAGGGAAACTGACTGATTTTCGCAAACAAAAACCTGGGTGGCCACGTCATTTCGGTCCAGGTTTTGATCTTTTAATTGTGACCTCATTGGGGATAATTAAAATAAAAAGAAAGAGGAAATGAAATAAAATAATTTGAACGAATTTATCAAAATTTTGATGAAAAATTTATTAAATTTTATTAAATAGAATATTTTAAATTTTACCGCCATTGATTTAATATGGAAATGAAAATATGGCCATAATTTGATATAATAATTAGCACAGAAAAAAATAAGAAAAAAGATTATTAATAATCAAAAAATTTGATAAATTTTTTATTCATTTTTCTTCCTCATCAAATCAACCATCATCCCCTTTCACATTATCAATACTTTCCTCGCACCATTTGCATTTTGTATGCCTAAAAAATAATAGTTGTAGTTGGCATATTTAATTTGAAGAAAATTCTATAATAAATTTTAAAAATTTTCAAAAAATATAATTCCAATTTTAAAAAATTTATAAATTTTTACAATATTTAAGGTAGAACAAATTCGATTTAAATGAAGAGATTGTAAAAAAAAACTTGCCCGCAAGCATGGCATTGAATCTGCTCCGAATCGGCATCTTCCTTGGCCAATGGAAATGCATCACTTCTGCCTTTTTGACATGGATTTTTGGGTTCTTTCTTTGCCAAATGCTTCTTCTCTATTTCGGCATTTTCCAACGGGCGATTCTTTTCTTCTTTTGGAATTATTTTACCCTCCGGCTGTTGTATGGTAGCCTAAAATTTGGTAGAATAGAAAATTCATAAATTAGAAAATAATGGATTTTTTGAATAAAATTTAGATAATTTAGATAAAAATTAATTAAAATTATTATCAATAAATAAAAATAATTGAAAATGAGTTTAAAATATTTGATAACTATCCCAAATTAATTTGGCGAAATTTTTTATGCTCTAACCTGAACATGCTCATCTTTTTGTGCCTCAATATCCAAATGCAAATTATTGACCAAATTTTGTTGAACATTCTCATCAGCTTCCGATTTTGGTGGCTGCTCAAATGCAACTGGATAGCTCATTTTTGAAAGATTTTACTTAAATTTAAAGGAAGATTTTTAATAAAATTTTCCGGTAAAAATTTAATTAAGAAAGATTTAATTGTAAGTTAGTTGGTTGAGAATTTGTCAAACAAATGACGAAAATACACCGCCACCGATGGTGATTATTGATTCCCCTATCAAAATAATAAAGAATTATTTTTATCAGCCAAATCTGGTAATGGTATGGAGACCCAATTTGGTGAACAATTCTGCCCATTTCGATTCAATTCTTTCACTGGTCTTTGGTCATTAGATGATGGAAAAATTGTTGTTGTCCTCGGTTGGAATTTTCACGTTTTTTTTCATTAGTATGATTAAGATTTACGATTATGAGACAATTTCTTAATAAAATTTAAAATTAAATAAATAGAAAACATCGTATTGACAGGTGGCGTTATATGCAAATGCGTGTTATAAATAAATAATGTCTTTATGATATTTGGGTGTTTTCAACATTTAATTTATCAAAAATGTACTGCAAAAATGCAATAAAAATTGAAAAATTAAAGATTTAAAATGAGTTTTTGAAAATTTTGCATATTTTTGGTCACTTTTGGTGCACGTAAATCTGCCCTCTTATTGTCATCAAAGTGAAATCCGGCAAAAAAACAAAGGTAAACAATTCTATCAATGATCGAACGAAATTGACAGACACCATTCCTAAGTCCTAAAATTAATATAAGAGGCCAAAAGCATACAAAAAGACGACTGGAAGGATGGAGTATTCCAATCCAACAAGTAGAATATATCAATGGCAAAAATAAAGGAAGTGGAAGAGAGGTCGTTGAAGTGGAAGGAAAAGTGAACGGTGGTACGGGAAAATTGGAAGGAACCGGAAATGCGCGGATCACCAAAAGAAGCCCCCACGCATCATCAAAGCCTTCTTCCACTGGGGCCTTTTGCTGCCAGCCGTCTTCACCTTTTACTTTTCTATTTTGCTCTATTCTCTGCCGTTTGCCCTTCACATTTCCCTCCTTTGAAGCGCCGCCGATCCCCTCTCTTTTTTGCCATTGTTTTTCCGCCTGAGTTGAGGGGAAAATGGGGAAATTAGCCGAAAATGAGTAGCAACTTATGATGATGATGAGTGACTGATTTTTTCCCATGTTCATCATTTTCCCATTTTGTTATTAGCCAATCAGCAAATATTATAGTGCTCTGAAACTTTGAACAATAATAATAATCAGCAAACATATTCTCCGCTTTTCGTTTCCCTCTGCCATTCCATGCGGAAACAATTCGTTTATGCCCCACCTTTTTAGTCATTTTATAATATACATTCCAATTTCCAACAATTGGTATTAACATTAATAATAGTTGCAATTATTTATGGATGGTAGTATTTAATTTGTCGAAAAATTTTCATGACGAAAAATGATCTTTTTGAGGACACATGGCTTGGCCAAATCCGCTACTTCTCAAAATTTAAGTACTAATATTAACTCTAAATATAAATTATACTCGAAAAAAATATTATTTTTTGGTAAGAAAATTTTTGCTGCAAATTAAATATTTTCGATTATTTATTGAGGAAATTAATATGATCGATTATCACCAGTTGAGTTCCTGAGTGATGGTTTTAATCAAAATTATAAATTGATTGGTTATGTAATATGTATTCTGTCAATCAATTATTAATGGTCATTATTTGGCCAATTTCCCTTGCCTCCATATTAGTCCCTATTTTCAACAATGCCCAATTTGCAATTCATCTTTCCTCTATTCATAGCATCCTCTTATTAGGGGCTGCCCATTTTGTGTTGACCCCATTTCCACCCTCTCTGCTGTTATTCTTTGTTGGCCAATTTGTGTTGTAAAATATGCAAATATCCAATGCCTCCGCATTCCTCTCCATCCTTCCATTTCCAACCTTCCCCACCAATTGCCAGTTGCCACCTTTTTACAAAAACAATTTTTACTAATAAAAACAATTTTTCCAATCAATATTAATCCACAATTAAATAAAAATAAAATCAATTTTATTGATCAATTATGAGGATTTGGCCATAAAATGTTTATTCAAATTTGATTACAAGGATGTTTATTTCTTGAAAACCCAAATTCCTCTTCATAGTCCAAAAACAAATTTGCAATTAAAATTGTGCAAAAATGTAAAAAATGGCCACATTTTCGTCTCCCCTCCCACCTATTCCCACTAAAAAAAGTTCATCATTTCGAACGAATTGGTCGACCATCTGTGGCCAAAGTGGCTGGCTGGTTCCATCCAATTTCCAAATGTTCTTTCCCTCATCGCTTGGGGCCGTTCCCTTGAGTGAGTGGCAGCAAATTATTGGAAAATTTATGGCATTTTTTCCCGGACCAACTTTTGCTCATCCTTCCCCCACCGCCCACCCCAATTCCAATTCAACATTTTCTTTATAGGCAAAGTATTCTGAAAAATAAAAGCTTGAAAATAAAGTGTCAAAATTTAAATATAAAAATGACTTCGAGTTTTTATTTTTTATTTCTATCACAAAAATTATTGAAATTCTCTTAAATTTAATAAATTTTGGAACTTCTGGTTAAATAAATTGCCAATATGTACAGAACAATCCATTTCCAAGACTTTCATTCTTTCCTTTTTTTCCTGAAAAAATTCACAAAATCCATCCATTTCCAATCCTTGTTAATTCACATTTCCTCCCATTCATTCTTTTCCCAGGCTCAAAATTGGACCGGATTAATCCGGAGTACACAGTTCCGCCCGACGATCCAATCCCTTTGCCCTAAAAATTCCGTAGCCTCCTCCTTTTCCGCTTGCCCATTCTTTTATTTATTTGTTCGGCCCCAAAAACCCAAAAAGGGGTCACCAAATCCGCAAGGACAACACAGCAGCAGCACAGAGAGGGACTTGTCCAAATAAATTCCCCAAAATGTTGCTGCTGCTCCCATCGAATAAAAGAACGTTTATTATTCATCGCTTTCCTTGCAAAGTTAGTTTTTTTTTTGTCAAAATGTTAGCATTTTTTGGAGATGAATGCAAAAAAGTGAAATTATTCTTTTCATTTATTTATTATTCGTTTATCAAATCAACACCTTAATAAGAAAATAAATTGCTCTTAATTTTCGGTTATAGCTTATAAATATTTAATGTCAAAGAAAATTAATATGAAGGATCTAGAAAACTTTTTCCCTTTCAATGGACCCAACTATTCCCTTGTTGAAATTGAGTAGCCTTCAGGTTATATAAATGAGAAAGGAGAATACGGTATTGGATTGGAAGAGGCAATCCAATCTTCCTTTCCTTCAGATTATTACTGATGAGAAGAAAAGAGAATACGGTAGCGGATGCAATCAAATCTTCCTAGCTTTCAGACTATAATCCCCATATTGCATTTTAAATGATTTAAAAAACTTGCAAATCCAATAAATATTAAATAATTTAATTTCAAAATAATATAAAATTCATTCGAATTAATTCGATGCCAAATATTAGCTATTTATCCAATTTTCGCTAAACCAAATTTGCCAATTTATTTATTCCCTCATTTTCGCCGAAATTGGAATATGAATAATAAAATGCGCGTTCACTGTTTCCTTCCAATTCCAATTGCATTGCCTCATTCATTTATTTCCATTTTTGAGTCCTTTAGGGGATGGATTGCGCCCCATCTGTCCCTCATCGTTCCCTTCAATCGGCTTTCGGCTGCCCATTGCCAAGGTCATTTTCCTCTCCAAAAATATTCCAATTGTCCATTTATATTGCGCGCCGGCGAACGCGATGCATTTTCCAGCCAATATCCACTCAACAAAATGCCCTCAAAAATATATTACATTCATCCTCTTTCTATCCTTTTTCCTCCAAATTTTTCCATTAATCAGTGGATTTGGTGGGATATTCGAAGAAAAAAAAGGACTTTTTGGGAATCGAGAGGAGAAAATTAAGGCCAGAAAAGGACTTAAATTTATTTGCCCTCGAGAATGGATAAAATTGTATCGAATTTGGGAAAGAAGCACAGAAGGATAGGAGTGACCAAAATAGGGAAGAAAATGCGGAGGGGAAAGGCCCTTTGGGGGATTGGAATTGGATGGATTGAGAATTGGCCGGACAAAGAAGGAAGACGGGGAAGAAGGATGGACTGGACAGGCGCGAGATGGATGGAAATAATTGGATATTCGGCGATGGATTCGAGCCCTGCCGGAGGGAATGGGCAAAAGGGAAAAAATTGTGGGTGGATAAAGCGCAGGACACGCTCGGCCTCATCCATTTGTCCCGTGGCGTGCACATTTTCTTGGGATGCATAGGCAAATTATCGCGGACATTAGATTAGATTGGATTGAGGAAGAGGGCTAGGAGGATTGGCTGAATTTAAGCTTAGTTGGAGTTATTTTGAGGAAAAGAAAGTTGCCAAAAATTAGTCATAGAAACAATTCGAAGGAGCACAAAAATGCATTCTAATGGAGTTTTCATTCATTTTCCATTATATTTTGATTGATTTGAAGAAGCAAATATAAACCTGATAATTTTACTCTGATCGGCCCCACTTTTGTTCAATCCAATCCAATCAAACAAAACCACCATTCACAAAAAAAGAGAACATGTTTTTTTTGTGCAGATCACCCAAATCCTCCGCCTCAACCCGTTCGCATATTTCGCCCATTCCCCATTCCCCAATTCCCACCAACACCAATCCCGTAAAGCCGCAAACCATTCCATTCCATTCCATTCATTGCGCCAATCCATCATCCAATTTTTTCGTGTTTATTTTTAATGCTAATCATCCATTGTCCATTCTCTTATTTCTTTTCCTTCCCCCTCGGGTGATGCGTGAAACATCACATAAAAAATAATAAGTTCAAAAAATGACTGTATTTACTATTTAGTGAAATTTTTTGTGTCGGAGGATTAGGCTTAAGCCCATGGGAAGGAGTTTAAGACTTAGGTTAAGGTTATATAGGCTAATAAGAATCTTAAGGTGCCGGATTTGGCCAAGTTATACAGTCTTAAATATGGATTATTTTTAGAAATGAAAAGTTTTACCGTAAATTCATTCAATTTTTTGGATTTTTAATACATTTCTTCAAATCAAATGGCAAATAATTGGCCCAAGTTAAAATTTTGTTATAATTCATTTGAATGAAAATCGCCCCTGCAATCCAATTTGCTTCCCTATGCGCGGTTTATGCCTATTAAATCTCCTTAAACATGTTCTTTCAAAATATTCCCTTTCTCGATTTGCTACCGCGCACATATTAGCCCACACCAATTTGGTTCAATCCGAATATCCCCGTTCCTTTTCCCCAATTTCCCAATTTTCTTTTGTGTGCTGGCTGTCCATTTTCGCCCGATTTTCCCTTATAAATCTCCTCCACATTCATTCATATATTTCTCCCCATATATCCCCTCCCAAAATGGTCGTTCATTTCCACTGCGCAGCACATCGGCGGCATCGAATCCATCCATTCATCGCCCATTATTCATTGCCATTTGCCCTTTTCTTTTCTCCTCAAATGGTTTCTCCTTTCACTCCACCAATGTGTCCCTTCGCGCGCCTTTTGGCCCCATTCTTCATTTTGCCCTTCTTTTTGTGAGCCTTTTCCTCACTCAACAGGCTGATGAGTCCTTTGTGGCCTTCATCTATTCTTTGTTGTGGATGCACATATTAAAATGGGAAGGGCAAGGCACAAAATTCTAAATTGAGTTGCCATTTTTAATTTCCATTAATTAATTTATCATTTTTATATATTCAGCTCTGATGGCTAATCAAATATTATGGTCAAATATTTAAGCCAAAACATGGAGAAATATTTAATTTACCATAAAACTTTTTCTGTTGAAAAATAATCTTTTTCAGGCCATATAACTTGAAAAAGTGTTTGAGGCTTTATATGGATTAAATTTAGGTTAGATTTTGATTAGAACTTAACCTTCGGGGTAAGAGAATTAAAAAAAGCCTAATTTGGCCAAGTTAGGCCTCAAAAAGTTTATTTTTCAACGTGAAGAGTTTTCGGCAAATTCACTGTTTTTTCGGCAAATTAAATAATAGTATTCAAAAACATTTCCTTTAATCCAATTAAAAAATGCAATTTCCTTTTTTTTCACATTCCTATTCCTATTATTCATTCTTCAAGTTTTTGCCACTGATCATCGCATCCCCCAATCCCCGAATCCCACAATTCCTTCATCCAAAATCACACCAAAAAATATAATTATTTATTTCCCGCTTATATCCATCATCCCCCAATCCCCCTAATAATCATCCAATGTCCCATCCCCAAATGATGGATTCATCAAAGCCCACCCAAATCCCATCCAATTCATTCATTCACATTTGCCCCATTTCCCACAAAATCTGCGCCCCAAAATAAGTAAAAAGAAGAATTTACCCAAAAGCAGATGTATTTTATCCGCACAGAACTGGATATCCAATTTATTAGAGGAGAATATCATCATCAAAAATGTATACTGATTGAATTGTTTTTTTACGATTTAATTGTGCAAAAATGCACTTTTATGCAGGCATTATCATTTGATTTGCTTATACATTTTTGACCTAAAAATTTGCAAATAGGGAAAATAGATAATGTTTTGACTTGATCAATTCCCACCGATATAATTCAATTTATCGCCGTTTATATTTATATTAACAAACTCGTCAAAGACTGAGCTAATTTTGAAGATTTTGGAAGCAAATTAAAGATTGGACTTTTGGTTTTCTTTTATCTATGTATAAATTTTATTTATTGGTTCAAAATTCATGAATTTGTGCCTAAAAAAGCCATATTAAATGACCTTTTTATTGGTGATTATCCAAATTTTCAGTGGTTTTTAGACATAATTTCATCAATTTCACAAAATTATTTGCGAATTTAAAAATAAATTCAAATTATCAAAACATTTGTCAATTTTTTTTTAGTTGTCCTTTCAATTAATTTTGATGCTGCCGCCTTTTTGAACTTTTCCAATTTCCTTTGTTTCCCAATTTCCAGCAGCTTTTTTCTTTCCAGTTTTCCCCTCCACCCCAAATTGACCGATGGCCACTCTTTTGCGCATCTTTTAATGGGAATTTTGGAGTCTCAAATGAAGTCGATGGCCGCGCGAAGTGCGCGAGGTTGAGGGGGAGGGGATTGAGATGAGGGTCAGTCAACTCAGAAAAAGAATTGAATAAATGTTTGCTTTCCTTCCCTTTCCTTCTATTATGAATTTGTCAAGGCCTTTCGCCAATTTTCAACCAATTTTTTGGGTTATTGGCCCCGATCCCCGACCCCAATGCACTTTTATTGCCGCATTTCCCGTCCATTGGCAATCTAAAATTGCATTTGGACATTCCCTTTATGCCCTCTCCCCAAAATAATTTTATGCCAATTTTATGCATCTTTTTGGCCCTTCTCTTTCTTCCCCATTTCTTGGCCAATTTTGACCAAAATTTCGATTATTATTTATGCCATCTTTCTTTCTTTAATTTAAATATTTAAATTGCCATCTATTTTAGTGACCAATTTATTCTAGTATTGAATTTGACTATTCACAAAATTTTTTTAATTAAAATTTAAATTATAAAATCCGAAATATTCCATTCTTATTTTTGCAGAGATCAATTTATTATTTTTCCCACGAATAATCCTCTTCCATCATTGATTGAGTCCCCCCTCCCCCCGCGCATCAGTGAATTTTCCTCAATCTGCGCGACTGCACATTTTCCTGTCAGCCGCACATTACCCCCAACCTCAACTCAATTTTTGGAAGACGACCAAAATTGTGAGGCGACTTTTTGACTCAATTTTATGCGCCTCCGGGGCGTCCGTCCATCCATCAACCGCCCATTTCCTTCCTTCCACCCAAATCCATTGAATTTTTTCATCGACTGTCCGTCACCGACGGCCATCTGCCCTTATTCTACAATTTGGAATTTGCCTTCCATCGCCATCGCCATTTGCCCCATTCAATGAGCATTTCTCCTTCCATTGTGCCCCCACAACTCCCCTTTTCTTTCAATTTTTAAGTGAATAGTTTCGGGCAACATTTCCCCCTCTTCTAAAATTGGGTCATTACCGAGGGGCGATGATGGGAAGAATGGGGGAGATGTTGCGCAAGCAGGCCATGAATGGAAAATAAAAGTGGCATAAATTGGGGCCATCCATCAAGTCCTCACCTCAATACAAAACCTTCAAATTTTGTCTCCAGAGGCCATCTTGTAGAGTGTAGACTGAATCAATTTTGAAAATTTTGTAATCAAATCAAAGAGCAGACTTTTGATTATCTAAATTATATATCAAATTTATTTAAATGGGTTCAGATTTAATGTAGATATGGCCAAAAAAGCACTAATAATTTGACTATCTCATAATAAAGGCCATTTTAAATGGTTTTTTTGGGCACTATTTCATCAATTTCTGAATCAATCTAAATAAAATTTATATTATTAAATAGCCCAAAGTCCACGCTTTAATTTGTAACTAATATCTTCAAAATTGATTCAATTTCAATCCTTAATTAATTATTTTAAAAGGCGCCAAATTGTGATGTACCCTCCACCGATATATATTTGTCTTTCGAAAGAATTAATCATTTTATGCCCAAATAAATTATTTTAGCCAAATCAAACTAAAAATGATAATCTTATTAATTCCCTAATTCGCCAACAAAAAATGGTACTCGACCATCCCGTTGATCGCAAGCAAAATGCATCGTCCCATTATAGTGGATTCCAGCTGAAGAATGGCCAATCAAAACAAATGTCTGTTTTAGTGAATTTTAGGCAATTTTAAACGATTTTTATGGCAAATTGGCCATATCAAATTTAATTTTTTTAAAATATATTTTTCAAATCTATTTAATTTAATAATAATTAAAATTTAATTAATTAAAAGTGATTAAGCCTCAAAAAAATTTAAATTTTATGAGAAATTGAATAATTCACCCTCAAAATTTCACATAAAAACATTTAAAAAAGCAATTTTCAGTTCAAATAGCTCAAAACTCCCGGAACGCAATACACGGCACTACAAAAGTTCTTTAGTGCTGAATTGTGCACCCACAAATGGGCCTTCCACCGCCTCCCCTTCATGTTCATCGCCAATGGCAATTAAAGATGGACCATCCGTCCATGGTTTGCCTCGGTTGGCCAATGCCCTCAAATCGTTGATTTCCTCAACCGGCATCAACGCCTCATTCAAAACTTCAAAGGTAAATTTTTTTTGGGAGAAAGGAATTTTTAGCAATTAATTAATAATATTATGACATTTTTTTGTTAATTTACTATTCATTTGACTAATCGCCCCATTTTAACATGGACAAATATTTAATTTATCGAAAAAATTTTTCCTAATTAATTTAATCCTAAACCACACTCAATTGATAGATCTTGACGATACGCATTATTTGATTATATTTTTGTTTGGTTTTAACCATTTCTAACTTTTTTAAACCAAAAATGAAAATCTGTTTACAAAAACCGTTTAATACTCTTTAATTTTTGATCAAGCCATTAAAATTATATACCATTAGATGCGCCTTGATCAGTTTTATCCGATGTACATAATTTATAAGACAAAAGCTTAAAATAATTAATTATATCAGCCTTTACATATAATATTTTTCGGCAATTTCAACTTTTTTTAAGGCAAATTAAATAGACTATCCATTTTAATGCCTGACATCTTGTCGAATATTTTACATGAAAAGAATAAAATTATTTTGTTACAGTCAGCCTTTATCGATGCTGGCGATGAGGTGATCTATTATTCGAATGTACCTGCACCAATTGCCGGTGGCGTCAAATCCTCCAACAATGGAGGAGCTTCCCAGCAACGGAAAAGTGACAATGGCGAAATGGCCAACAAAGCTCTACGAAGAAGTCCATCCTTGAATAGGTGACAGAGGAATAAATATTAATTTAATTTCCTAATAAATTTGTCCAGCAGGATTGACAAATGCGGTAATGGCCATGGATATACTCGACAAGATGAATATGCCATCGATGAAAACGATGATGAGGAAGGAAAACAATTTTCGGCTTCTTCCTCCTCACATTATTTTGCCCATCGCCAACCAACAACCCTCGAACAAATTCGTCAACTCTACAAAAGTGTCCCAAATTTTAGTAGCTTTGATGATTGTGAAGAGGAGGAGAATGAAGGGAACAATTCAATTGGAGGGCAACCACTTCCAATTTCAAGCCGAAAATTTGAGGCTCGAATTGGAAGACTTTGCCCTGCTAATGCTAATAATGGCAACGAAAATCCACCGCCTCTTATAGCCCAAAGAAAAAGACTACAAAATGCAGCTCAGTCGGCACAAAAATGTGTGGGAATTGAAGGAAAAGTTTCAGCAAAATCGGCACTTTCCTGTGGAACGCCAAGTTCTTCGGCCGCTTCATCTCTTTCATCTTCAAATTCAGCCAGATCAATGCCAGCGGTTCAAACTAACAACAATGGAGAGCAAGGTAAATGACAAGGGAAATGGAATTGGACAGATTTATTATAGCTTATTGGCTTATGAAATTTTATTGATGGGGATTTACTTTTCTTAAAATATGCAAATTATTGTTTTTTAAAATATACCTAATGCCAAAAATGGAGACGGATAAGAGGGCAAAGCGTAATTGGTTTGATTTTAATGAGGGAAGGATTACGGTAACCATGAAATTCTGATTCTGTTTTTTCAGAATATTCTAATTCAAATTTTTTATATTTCAAAAAATTTGGATTTTTTATATTTTCATTTACAAATTCTGATTTTTTTGTATTTCATTATTCTGATTTTTGTGTTTTCGATTAATTCTGAATTCTATTTTACGTATACCGTAATCCTTCTCTCTTTCCAACCAATTACCATTTTCTTTTATTAAACTATTATTTTTCTCATAAGGAATTGCTTCCTCGGGGTGAAATCATTGAGTCTCAATTCCAATTCTTTTTTTAAAGTTGCCGAACAATGCGAGAAAATGGTGAAACCGACTAGACAAATCAAATCCAATTTATCATTGGCCAGTTGTTCGCTGGAATCCAATTCTTCCGCGGGAAATGATGGCAAAAATGCATCAAAAATTGTGGACAAAAAGTTTTCGCCAACCGATAGTGGCTACAGATCAAGGGGAGAAACACCCAAAGGAAACGCTGTTGGCGGACTCAATTCGAGGGGAAGGCCTCAATCCATGATTTATCCTAACACCGAATTTGATTATGTCAACCAACGGGGCGAAGGGAAAGCAGGAAATGGCCATGTGAATATTTTTGATTCAATAATATACAAATATTATAAAAAATGAGAAAGATAGTTTCTTTAACGATTTTTGAAAATAGCTTAAATTTGATAACTTCGTTGCCCATAATTTCATTGTCTTTTAAAAGAAATCAATTAGAGTGGATAAATTGGTTTCACCTTTTTTCCGGATGAAATTTAATTCCAGAAAACACAAATCTACTAATATTAAGTATAAATCTTTCCGTAAAACATAAATCTAAATAAAAATTTCTCGAAAATACAAATCTAACCAGTATGAAGCAGAATTTTTCAGATAAAAAAATGAATCTTTTATAGGATTATTTTATATTTATAGTTGAGATGTCCAATAAAAATCAAAAAATTGATAATAAAATTTGGTTAAAAATTATTCCCTATTATTTTTTCAGCATTTTTCGCAAATTTATTCTCCAAAACGACCACAACAAGAGAAAGAATACATGAGAAAATATATTTGGACAGAAAAAGTAATTTATGGAGAAGCAATAAATAAATGGCCTTTTACGGAATCCGAATTCGAAGAATGGATTGATGGAAATTTAGAAGGAATGTCAAAACTATTATACAAAACATTCACTGAATTGGCGAAGAAAATTTGGGAAGAATTGAGGCGTTTGACAGGTGTTCTCGTCAAATGCACATTGAGGGACATTTGCACCGTAGTTTTGGTCAGTTTTTGATGAATTTTTTTGATTGGAATGTTTTTTTTTTCAATAGTTGATTTTCCCTCCTCAAATTGCTTGGCAATGCATTTCAAATGGAACAAAATCGGTAAAATATTTGGAAAAAAGTTTGAATGGAAATGAGGCCACAAAAATGACAATTAGCGAAAGAGCAAGATTACAATATTTTCGAGCTGGCCAATTCCTTCGTTGGATGTTGGAGACTAAAATGGCAACAATTGTGGATGAAAAAGTAAATATTTAATTTTTGGTGGGGATATAAAAAGTGGAATTATGTTTCTTTACTTTTTCCTAAAAAGTACAGAAAAATATAAAGGAGATTGATAATAGAAAGAATTTGAGAATAGTTTTTATTATTATAAGAGAAGAAGATGATAGTATTTATTAAAGTTTTGATTTTAATTCAATTTTCCGGAAAGATTTTAATTCAATTTTCCGAAAAGAATTTAATTAAGTTTTCCGGAAAGATTTTAATTAAGTTTTTCGGAAAGAATTTAATTCAATTTTCCGGAAAGAATTTAATTCAATTTTCCGGAAAGAATTTAATTCAATTTTCCGGAAAGAATTTAATTCAATTTTCCGGAAAGAATTTAATTCAATTTTCCGGAAAGAATTTAATTCAATTTTCCGGAAAGAATTTAATTCAATTTTCCGGAAAGAATTTAATTCAATTTCCGGAAAGAATTTAATTCAATTTTCCGGAAAGAATTTAATTCAATTTTCCGGAAAGATTTTAATTCAATTTTCCGGAAAGAATTTAATTGAGATTTCCGGAAAGATTTTAATTAATAATTTTCAATTTTTACATTTTTAGGAAACCCAAACTTATGGGAATTATTAATTTTTATTTATTTTTTGTAGAGTGCAACATTCCTTGCTGCCATTTTCGATTCCCTTCTCCATCAATTCATTCAATTGCTCAAAACAGAGCAAAAAGGAGAAAATTGGAACATCAAATTGAAGGATTGTGGCCTTTTAAATGTTCTTGCCGAATTCAAACCATTCACCAAATCCATTCATATCCTTCGCCCATTGCCATCTGATCAAAGTTCCCTTTTTTCTTTTGCCGATATTCTTCATAATTTGCCTCTGTCCAAATTAATTTTTACCGGTGAATTTCCACATTTGGAAGCGGAAATGTTCGGCGAAAACAGAGGAAGCAATTTGGCATTTGGGAATTCTGCGGTTTTGGCTTTACATTTTTGGTTGAATTGTTCCGAACATTGCGAAAAATTGATGAATGATTTGGAGGATTGGGCCAGAAAAGCCACAATTTTTGCCATACATCGATGCGCAAATTTAATAGAGGAAAATGATGTTCTTCAGGTGGAATTTAATCAGAATAAATATTTAAAATTATTTTTTAAGGCCGCTCGACTTATTCTTCCCAATTTTGATTGTCCACCGCTTTTGACCGATCATTTTAATTTGGATGCCAATTTTTCTGTTGCTTCAAAGGCAATTATTCTTGGAAGGAATAAAATATTGGAGGATGGGGAGGATGGAATACTTCGTAAAAAGAGTCCAAATTTATGGCCAGAATTCGTTGGATGGACTCCATTTTGTTGGGCAATTGCATTGGAAAATGTGGAATTGGTGGAAGAAATGTTGCAAAGAAGGCCGGCAATTTGCAGAGAAGTCCGGAATCATACAGAACCATTGAAGGTGATGATTACTGATTGAAATATAAATATAAAAATAAATAAGGGGAATTAATTTTATGAAATAACTAATAAGCTTAATGTCTAAATCAGAAATTTTTGAAAAATCCGATTTTAATTTTTTGAAAAAATAAATGACGGTTTTCTTAGCTTCGCTCCTATTTTTCGGTTATTCAGAGCAAAAATTCTTAATTCTGATTTTTAATTTCATCGATTTTCCAAAACCAAAAGGGACCATAAGCTACTCTATATACTGTAAATTAGGAAAAAAATAACACCATACTAAATTTACGGTTTAAAAAAAAGGTTTTACGAAATTTCAAAATTTCGGGACCAAATTTTTCGGATTTAGATTGAAAGAAAATTTTGATAAGTATGCCATTCCTTTCTATGAAGACCAAAAAGAAATGGCTGTAGATAAGAAATGACATAGCCTAAGGACATAAAAATTTTACCTACAGTAAATATATCTTCATGGATTCATAGATATTTATAAATAACATTTCCCAATAATCTACGATTTTTATCTGATTTTCCTGATGATTAAATTATGTAAAAATTTTAGAAATTCAAATTTTAATTTTTAGATTTGTGCCCAAATTGGAAACTTGGAAATTTGTGAGTTACTCCTTCGACATGGCGCAAATCCTTTCACAAAATCATCCAATTCTTCCTCTCCATTTGCCATTGCCGCCGCCAGGGCAAATGTTCGAATGTTGGAAATGTTTATGAAATGTTCCGTTGGAATTCGACCAAATAATTCCAACAAACAAATGTTACTTTTAATGGGAGAAAATGATGAAAAGAAGAAGAAGAATATTGGTCCACAAAATGAATGGAATTTATTCCCTAAATTCGGCGGAAGCAGCAATGTTTTATCCGAAAATGAAAAACGCGCATTTTCCGATGCAATTTGGCTTGCCGCCGAAACAGATCAAATGGAAATTATTCTACAATTGAAGAAGGCAATCACCGAAATTGCTTGGCCAAATTCGGGCATTTGGCTTCAATGCTTGGAATGGTTAATTGGCCAAATGGACAAGAAAATAAGTGAAAATGTGGAAAAGGATTTGATGGAATTGTTGGGGGAATTTGGGCCAAAAATGGGCGAAGAATTGATGGTCGAACCGAGGGGACAACAACGGACTGAACTGTTGGCCAAATTGGTAAAGTATTTCTGCAGATTAAAAATAATTTTTTTATTAATTATTTCCATATATTTTTGACAGATTTTATAATTATTTTAACAAATTTGTGGGCGTTATTTTAGGCATATATTATTAGAAAAAAATTCAATGCCTCCAATTCAGTATCTAGGTTTTATTTTTGTTTATATCTCATCGGGGTAAGAACCAATCACTTAAAGTGATATACTATAGGAAAGCACAAAGTCGAAAGTACCTTCACAAGGCTCATTTTTATTTTTAAAATTTAAGCTTTAAAATAATTATAGAATCTGGGAGATTTCGAGTGTAATAAATAATAGAAATTTTTGGAGAAAAAATCAATTTTTCTACAATATATTTAAGTTTTCTATTAGATGAAGACGCTAAGGGCTTTCGAAATATATATTTCTTTTTTTTTAAATTAATCGTTTCTTGTTTAACTATGACCAAAAATGTCCAGATACTTGAATGACGATCATAAGTTTCCTTGAGTTGATAAAACTTTTAGTTCACAAAAAAAATATTTAATTAAAAAGTCACAATTTTAGGATGTTTTTCCTCTAATAAATCTCTAATTAATATTTTCACAGCTCTTCAAATTGCTCAGCAACCCATCTTTGATGACCACCAATTCAAGGCAACGAATTCGCGCATTGGCTGCCCGACATTTATCCACCCAATTTCAACTTGTCCAAAAAGGTTCCCTCTGCCAATTGGAACGTGAATTCAGCGCCTATTTCCCCGGGCATTTTGCTACAAATGATTCGGCAAATTCTCCTCATTCTGCCATACATTTGCCACCTCAAATTGATCCAAAATTTGTGGATTGTCCGGATTTGTCCGATATTCGTTTCCGATTTGCAGACGGCCAAATTGTGTTCGCCCACCGAATTGTTTTGGTCAATGCATCGGAACAATTTCGACAAATTTTAAGGCAAATTTTTAAAATAAATTTTCCGGAATAAAATATAAATCTTTCCGGAATAATCTAACAGGAATAAAACACAAATCTTTCCGAAAAGAATCTAACCGGAATAAAATACAAATAATCTTTTAATTTAGAAATAAATAATTATTTTCATTCCATTTTTACCTTCAAAGAAGCCCATCTGGTGTTGTTGAAGTGCCAAATGCTAATGCCGAAGTGTTCCGCCTTTTACTTGAATTTGCCTATGGCAATTTGGCCATATGCTCTGGCCAAATCGGCAAAATGCGATCTGAACAACAAATTCATCTGATTGAATTGGCTCGCCGATTTGGGTTGGAAAAATTGGTGGAAATTGGCCAAAAAGCATTGGGCACTGGGCTCAGAAGTGTCGATGGATTCCAGCGAATTTATAAACTGGCAAAGGTGGGCAATGGGCATTGGCATTCGAAAATTTTAAACAATTATTTTCGACCATTATTTTTACATTTAATAATATTTAAATTCTTAAATTTAATTTCTTAATTCCAGGGTAAATTTTTTTATTTTTCCAAAAATTACAAAATGCGCTTAAATTTATTAAAGAATATCTACAAATTAAGGAGTTAGGACTATACTAATTTTCCAAATTGGGGCTGAAAAATAATTCCCCAGCAGCAGGATGTTTTAAAGTAGATTATGCTGTAATTCCTGAGCTGGATATATCTTTTGCTTAAAATTAGGACATAAATTTATCCCTCGATTTAAAAGTCAACAAATTTAACTATAAATATTCTTAATTTTATTCCATTTTTCCTAGGAATTCGAACTGCTGCCATTGATGGAGGATTGTGAAAGATTTGGACTGGCCAATTTGCCCGAATTGATGGCACTTTTTGGAGGAGGCGAAGGCCAAGAATGGAAACAATTGTTAGCAAAAATGAGCGTCCAATTCCGAATGGCCTTGAGGGAATCCAGAATTTGATGATTTCAATCAAATTTGAGGAGGAAATTATTCATTTTTATGCCACAAATACAATAATCACTTTCAATTTCAATCAAAAACATGCCAATTTGTAAATGTGCAACAAAACTGATGATAAAACAATTCAAAAACAGTGTATTTGAGTGGAATATTTAATTTTGCCAAGAAGATTGAATATGCCGAAAAGAATCAGTGGTTTACCGAAGACCCATAATCCTTATATTCAATCAATAACTTGTAAAGATACATCATCTGATAATGATTTTTGATTTGTCATAGGTTTATCCATTATTAACTTGTAATTTTGAACCATGGTTTAAACCGTTTAATATCCTCAATTATTGATCGAAACGTGATAAATTATTCATCAATTTATGTGTCTCGATGAGATCTATCGATTGGATAAATGGATTTGGAGTCTAGGATATAATTCTGAACCGATATAATATTTTCGGCATTTTCAATACTTTCTCCGTAATATCAATGTTTTTTGACAAAAATAATGTCCTTTTGAATATGAAATAAGAACAAGTCTATACATATTTCGAATTTCGAAAGTTTTGTATAAAATTTTGTTTTTTTTTTCTTTCATTCCAATTTCCAACATTCCAAAAAAATTATCCCAATATGATGACTGGACGCAATTTGTATTCCAATTTTACACCAAAATTCTCACATCATCACATCCGCTTTTCAAATATTTGCCGTCAAAAAAACACGGGACAAGCAAAAAAAAAATTGAAAATGGCCGTTGATGATGAATTTCACTTCCTCCCCCCCCCCCCTTCCCCCGATCGCCATCATTTTATTAATTTCACAGTTAAAATCCGCTGTGGGCGATGAGTTGGCCCAAACGGCGGCGGCTTTCGGCTGATTGCTATCACTTTTGGTCCATATAAACGGAAGCCACCCACATCCCAGCAATTCCATCATTTTCATTTCACATTTTAATTTCACCATTTGGCCATTCACTGATGGCTTTTCAATTAAAATAAATTTTCTCCACCCATCATTAATTATTTTCGAATTCCCTTTATGCTCCCCTAAAAACATTTGATTTCTAATTTCCAAGCCCCGATCCCAATTTTTGACTCTTTTCTTATTTCCAACCTTCCAATATCCTTTCAAGCATTTCAATTCCTCCACATCTTTTTTGGCAAAAAATTCCTAATAAAGGAATCTAATTTTTTGGCAAAAACTTTTATTGAAATGTTTTAAATAATTTCCACCATAATTCATTTATTTTTCAATGACCTTACTCTACTCAATTCCCCATATCATTCCAAATACATACTTAATTTTTCACTCCCTTTTCTTTTTAAGCCTTCAATTCAATCCAAACAAACTACTACAACTTCCAATTTTGACATCCTACAACCATCATCATGTCGTCGTCCAATTCCAACCATTCGTCCGACTCGGAGCGCCAGCGCCGCGCCGAGGAGGTACAAATCTTTTCCGGCATTTTCACATAATTTTATTTTCCCATATTTTTCCAGGAGCGTCGCGCAGCGGAGCAGCGGGCTGCTGAGGAACGCCGTGCCGAGGAGGTAAATTTTATTTTTCATGGTCGATTTTGGGAATTGGCCATTCTCGGAAAAGGCCAGGCTTTTAGCCAGCCAATTTTTGGAATTTAGTCTCCTAAGGCAACCCAGAGACTCGATAGGCTGATTCGACTCGGCATGGTCGATTTAGTCTATCAAATTTCAAACCAATCTGAGCATGTTTTAGAAAATTGAACCGTTGTTTAAATTCAAACCGGTTTGATTTTCTAATTTTTGCTTACGGGTTTAAAATTTGATAAACTAAATCGACCATGCCGAGTCGAATGAACCTATTTTCGTGTCATTGGATTGTCTAGAAGTCGAAATTCCTAAAATTGACTGGTTAAAGGCCTGACCTTTCTCGGGAAAGGCCTATTTCCGAAATAGGCTGCAGCATATTCATTAAATTAATTCTCATTCAATTTTTCTTGATTTTGTAGGAGCGACGCGCCGAGGAGGAGGTGAATTTCTTTGTTTCATTGCTTTCCAACCATTCTCCCATCTCCCATCCCTGTTTAGCGTCGCCGCCAGGAGGAAAATCGCCGAGAGGAGGAGGTGAATTTTTACTCTAAACTTTGAATTCCCAGGGGAAATTTTTCAAACCCTCAAAATTGGGAAAATTTCATTTCTGTCTAACTCCCTAATTTATGGACATTTTGAAAAATTATACCAGGTTTTGTAGATCTTTAGGGTACCAAAAAATTCCTTTGAAATTTACCCTATCCTGGGCTATAGGTCCTCAATCAAAATCGAAAATGGGGAAAGGTGGGAAAACTTATCCAATTTGGGTCCTATTTTTTGTCAAAGGGGAAAAAGTGAAGGCCCCCCTCCCGTGGTCATCAGGATTAGGGTTATGGTAACGAGGGGTCATTCAAAGATAGGTTATTATCTACGGTAACCTCTATTGCCCATAACCCTAATCCTAATGAAATGACCCAAAGCGGGTACACTTTACTTCCCATTTCTTAACAAAAATTGGACCCAAAATGGATAAATACAGGGTGGGGTATTAAATTATACCGCATTTCACTACTTACCTGTCAATCATTCTTAATAATCCCATCCATATTTAGCGTCGCCGCGAGGAGGCTCGTCAGCGCCGCAGTGAGGCCGCTCGCCGTGGATGGGCCAATCACCACAAGCGCCGCGACATGTGGATGCGCCGCCAGCAAGGTGGAGGACAGCAATGATAAGGCTGATGGAAGATTGGACGATGGCACCGGATGCCAAGAAGAATTTATGATGGAAGAAAAATAAAACATTTCAACATTTTTCGGATTTTTAATGCAAAAAAATTAATAATTTATTCATCAAATTTCTTCCAAAATGAATAAATGAGCATTTGTTAAACATTTATTATATTTGAGTGGAAATATAACTTATTAGAAAGGTGAATATGTTGGGATTGGGGGGGTCAAAAAAGTGTATTTTCATTCCATCAAATTGTTCAAGGTTTTTTGTTGATGATCGCTGTGTAAACTTCTTGAGCCAATCCACATGCATTTGTGCCCCTTAAAATATTTATTTCAATTCATCCAATTATGAGAATAAAGCAGTATAGGGAAAATAGTGAAAAGGTAGATTGGAATTTGGTTTTAATTTCTTTGGAATTATGGCCAAAATTAAATACCTAATAAGTGATAAATTCTCTATTTTTGTCCTTTTAATTTTATGACAAAATAGCCAAATATATGGCCTAATTTTAGAATCCTCTTACGTTTTATCTTCTTAATTTTACGGCAAAGTGACCAAATCGATTGCCTTATTTTAGCTAAAAATGGATTTCTCATTGTCTTAATAAGTAATTTTCAACTATTGAGAAAGGATCCTAATAAACCCTTCCTTTCCTTTACCAACCTTCGCATCAGTAAATATCCTCCATTGATGCCAAATCCACTGCCCCAACTATTCTTCAATATCCAATATGGCAACATTGTGCCCTGAGGACTTTGTTGTTCGCCAAAGCCGACAACCTCCATTGCATGATGGCCCATTGAGCCATGGGCGCATTCATCAGGATTGGGCGAAAAAATGCCACTCCGATATTGGTACATCCCTTTGGTCACATTCATTCCTAAAAGAAAGTATAATATTTGATCGATCCATCCATTTTTGGGCCCACCAAATGTGATTGGTCCCTGATCGGCTACCCAATCTGCGATTTGTTCCTCATCCGATGGAAGACTCTTGAATTTGTCGACAAAAACTCGCTGTGATGGGTCCACTGGGCCACGGGGCAATTTGCATTGGCCTTGGTCATCGCCTCGATACTATTTTTAATAAATTAATTTGTTGATTTTATAAAAGTTATTCAATTTATTAGAGATTTTGGGCTTATTAAAATCGACAATTGAAGACCTCACCGGATAAACGGAGTCCAGAAGCAGTCCATTGTCACGGGCATATCTTTTTGGAAAAATGAGGGAAAATTTTGCATTTTATGCAAAGAATAATATTAATTTCCCCCCCAAAAAATGACTGAAGCTGAATTGACCCAAAATCTTTCATTTCAGAAAATAATATTATTTTGAGATCATTTAATTTGGCCATAATTAAGTGTTAGGGTAGAGCTTAGCGTAAGGTTTAGGGCCATGCATGGTTTTTGGGTTAGGGCTAGGTAAGTTAGGAATTCAAAGAAGCCTAATTTGGCCAAGTTATATGGCCACAAAAATAGATTATTTTGAATACGAAAGATTTGTGGGTAAATTAATTTCAAAAATTGTCCTTAAAAATATTCCCCCAAATTTGCCCACCGAAAAGCATTTGGCCGGAAGCCACCATTGCAACCATTTTGGGATAAATCGCAATCAATCATTTGCTAATAATTATTTTATTAGATCTATGGATATGGCACATACCTGTTCAGAAAGGCTAACCAAAGTGCCATTTGAAATAGCATGCAATGATTCGATGGCGGCAACAGCCGCAAAAGCCCAACAAGAGCCACATTGTACTGTAATAAAAATTAATAATATCGGAATGAATTGAGCGAAAAATAAATAATTATTGTAATTAAATGGCCCGACGGCAAGAAAATATCATTTTAAATATTCTAAAATTTGTCGATTAATTCCTTCAATTTTTAAGCTTATTTTTGGATATATTCCATCAAATTTTACATTGGTTTTTGACATGCGTGACAACACCCTTCTCACGCCAATCAAATTTTGTTGGTCGCCGATAGCCCTGAGGCCGTTTTGGTCGATATTCATCAACTTTTTCTACCGGGACTTGGTTCCAGAAGTATTTCTGTGCCGGCGACATCAACAACTATTGAATTAAATATGTGAAAATTAATTTGAATTTAATTCATTTCCCCAAATATTTATGAAGAACAATAACATTGGCTTTTTTGGTCAAAATTTTTGTATTTTTTAATAATAATTTTGCAATCTTATTAGGTTGAACGCTGAACCTATCTTAAATTATAATAAGTGTCTAAAATATTTGGATAATGCCGAATATTGGCAAAATATATGCCTAAATTTGCAAGGATTAATAGCTAAAAAATATTGCCAATGTTCTTCAAAGTGGCATCTCATACTTTTGCCATTTCTTCGTCGGTCCAATCGAAGAATTCGGTGATGCCCCAATCCGTTATACCCAACTCGTCCAATTCCCTTTCCCGGCGCCTCCGTTGCTCCAAATCGTTCACATTCAAAATAAATGCTTGGAAACGGAACAGTTTCTCTTCTTCGGATTTATATGTACGAGAATATCTTAAAAAGAATTCGTAATTCTGATTTGTAATTGTAATTGCCTCATTCTGATTTGTAATTGTAATTGCCCCATTCTGATTTGTAATTGTAATTGCCCCATTCTGATTTGTAATTGTAATTGCCCCATTCTGATTTGTAATTGTAATTGCCCCATTCTGATTTGTAATTGTAAATTGCCCCATTCTGATTTGTAATTGTAAATTGCCCCATTCTGATTTGTAATTGTAAATTGCCCCATTCTGATTTGTAATTGTAAATTGCCCCATTCTGATTTGTAATTGTAAATTGCCCCATTCTGATTTGTAATTGTAATTGCCCCATTCTGATTTGTAATTGTAAATTGCTTCATTCTGATTTGTAATTTTAAATTGCCCCATTCTGATTTGTAATTGTAATTGCCCCATTCTGATTTGTAATTGTAAATTGCCCCATTCTGATTTGTAATTGTAAATTGCCCCATTCTGATTTGTAATTGTAAATTGCCCCATTCTGATTTGTAATTGTAAATTGCCCCATTCTGATTTGTAATTGTAATTGCCCCATTCTGATTTGTAATTGTAATTGCCCCATTCTGATTTGTAATTGTAAATTGCCCCATTCTGATTTGTAATTGTAAATTGCCCCATTCTGATTTGTAATTGTAAATTGCTTCATTCTGATTTGTAATTTTAAATTGCCCCATTCTGATTTGTAATTGTAATTGCCCCATTCTGATTTGTAATTGTAAATTGCCCCATTCTGATTTGTAATTGTAAATTGCCCCATTCTGATTTGTAATTGTAAATTGCCCCATTCTGATTTGTAATTGTAAATTGCCCCATTCTGATTTGTAATTGTAAATTGCCCCATTCTGATTTGTAATTGTAAATTGCCCCATTCTGATTTGTAATTGTAAATTGCCCCATTCTGATTTGTAATTGTAAATTGCCCCATTCTGATTTGTAATTGTAATTGCCCCATTCTGATTTGTAATTGTAATTGCCCCATTCTGATTTGTAATTGTAATTGCCCCATTCTGATTTGTAATTGCCCCATTCTGATTTGTAATTGTAATTGCCCCATTCCGATTTGTAATTGTAATTGCCCCATTCTGATTTGTAATTGCCCCATTCTGATTTGTAATTGTAAATTGCCCCATTCTGATTTGTAATTGTAAATTGCCCCATTCTGATTTGTAATTGTAATTGCCCCATTCTGATTTGTAATTGTAATTGCACTATTCTGATTTGTAATTGTAATTGCCCCATTCTGATTTGTAATTGTAATTGCCCCATTCTGATTTGTAATTGTAATTGCCCCATTCTGATTTGTAATTGTAATTGCCCCATTCTGATTTGTAATTGTAATTGCCCCATTCTGATTTGTAATTGTAATTGCCCCATTCTGATTTGTAATTGTAATTGCCCCATTCTGATTTGTAATTGTAATTGCCCCATTCTGATTTGTAATTGTAATTCTGATTTTATTAACCCATAATCATTAAAAATAAGGCAAAATATTTCCTCTGATCCTAAAAAGTATAAATTTAAATTTGCCCAAAAGATTTTATTTGAAAAATTTCCCCATAATCAATAGCTAACTTTTTCTGAAATTTGTCAAATTCATTGATCAGATATCGCTCAATATCCAATGAACTTAGGTGACCAACAATTTCATTCGATTGGGAGGGCATTTCCCCTCCAAAAAAATGTTGCACTAATAAAGCAATGACCGTTAGCAGCAGAAGATTGGCAGCCAAAAGAAGAAGCACTTTGAGGAGCAATGAACTGCAAAAAATGTCACAATTTTATGTCAAATTTTAGCTTTTTCTAATTTAGCAAAATTAAGTGAACGAAATCCATTAATCCTCAATGCCTGGAGCACATAATCAATAAATTAGCCCACTTTTCGTTTTCGAACATTTTATATCATCCAATCTTTCTAATTTTTTCTCGATACCCGAACCCCTTGATGATATCCACCAGACCTTGCCCCACAAATCGACTCCAAAATGCCACGGCATTTGGCCGGATGCCGTTGCCAATTCGTTTGCTGATTAATCAAACGATGATAACGGGGAAGTCCCTTAGTGCGGAATATTTCTGGCACCGGTTCATTTGTTTTGATTTGTGAGGGATGCGAAGGGGGAAATGGCCATAAGGAGGCCATTTTACAATTTTTTGGGAGGATAATTTACAATATTCTAATAATAATAAATAAAATGGACATAAGAATATTAGGGCGCGTTGAATTCAAAAAATTTGTGGTGCTTATCATTATCAGTGAAATGCAAATGGGAAATTTTCTTTATCAGGCAAATTTGGGGCTCAATCAAAATGAATCTCTCTACTCCACCTCCACCGATATTTTGGGTCATTATTCATAGTGAGTGAATGAAATAAAATGTGTTTCATTATTTGATTGTAAATTCCTTATATTACATTATTTTTGTAAAAGTTATAAATAAACTGGGAAAATGATGGCAAAAATGTTGGATCTGCAATTCACAATTTAGAGAACTTTTAACTCTGATTTAAGCTGGATTTCTATAGATTCACCATTTTTAGAGATTTTTCACTTGAATATTCGTTCATTCACTTAAAAAAAAATTATTTATTTTTTCTCATTTTGAAAATAAACCCCAAATTTTTCTAAATCGGAAAAACTTATTTGTCTCCCAAAATCGACTTATTTTTGCACCAAATTTTTCCCTCTCCCAAAATCGACTTATTTTTGCACCAAATTTTCACCTCTCCCAAAATCGACTTGTTTTTGCACCAAATCGGGGGAATTTGTTTTTCACGTTGTAAATAATATAAAACGATTTTGGGACATTCATGGGGTACGCGGAAGTCAAAAAGGAGGTGCTCGGGATTATGCCGGATATAGGGGGATTAATGTGGATATAGGGGGATTAAGGTGGATATAGGGGGATTAAGGTGGATATAGGGGGATTAAGCATAGAAATGGATTGGAAATGGCTGGGAAGGCCACTAGAAAGTCGGTGAAGTATAATAGAGGCCCGGAAAGTGCGCGGGATTTAGCCGGATATAGGGGGATTTAGGTGGATATAGGGATTAAGATGGATATAGGGGAATTAAGCCGGATAAGTCTAGTTAGGGGCTAGGGATTAGGGTTATGGTCGGCATGGGATTTAGGGGCTAGGGGCTTAGGGTTATGGTCGGCATGGGATTTAGGGGCTAGGGGCTTAGGATTAGGGGCTCGGAGCATTGGAATCTCGCGAAGCCGGAAGAAAAACAGCCTAAGACAGGACTCGAGCCCATTTTGAGGGACAATTAAGCTTTTCCGTATTAGATTTGAGTAGAGAAAAGAGGAAGTAAATGTGAAAATTCAAATTTCCGCCCAATTTGGTGCAAAAACAAGTCGATTTTGGGAGAGGTGAAAATTTGGTGCAAAAATAAGTCGATTTTGGGAGAGGGAAAAATTTGGTGCAAAAATAAGTCGATTTTGGGAGACAAATAAGTGGCACGTTTTCTAAATTGGCCATTGCCCTCATCAGGCACAGTATTGTGATACACACTGTACCCTGAAGGCATTTATTTGTTGAGGAAAGTTATTTAA
The DNA here is from genome assembly GCA_030063045.1 of Pratylenchus scribneri. Lineage (NCBI taxonomy): Eukaryota > Metazoa > Nematoda > Chromadorea > Rhabditida > Pratylenchidae > Pratylenchus > Pratylenchus scribneri. Next base: position 1,491,945 of record JAQSEB010000082.1, read on the forward strand.
AATTAGGCTCATAAATTCAAAATTTTATGATGGAGGAATATGTGATTGTAATCTAAAAATGTTTGCCAATTTTTGAGTCTCTATTCCCAATATAAATTGCATTTTTTAAAGTCAATTTGTTTTTTTTAATATAATTCTTTATTTTTGCGTTCTGAATTCAGATTGAATAAAGCTAAAATAAGCAAAATGTGTTGGAAATGCGATGAAATTTCAAATCAATCTGATTGGAAGAAAATTGGTGGGCAGAGATCCAAAAAAAATAATTAAAAAGTGTGTGGATGAATGTGAGGGAAGGAGGAGGGCAACATGTTGGCTTAGAAATATTTTTAAAAAATGAATTTTGATTGGATATTAGCATATTTTGGAAGGGATATTTCTGTATTATCAAAAAATATTTCGGTGGCACTTTCAATTCATTTCCTCATCAATTTTTCTTCCATTTCCTTCCATTTATGTCGATGAGGATGCAACACTTCCGGCCAAAGAACCCGTTGCCATTGTCGTCGTTTTGCCAGTCCGCAATGTCAGCCCTTTCATATGTCTGAAATAATTAGGATTTTAATTTAATTTAAAAATATTTAACTTGTATTTCTCATCGCCCTGGGCCGGATCGAACCAAATTTTCACGTAGAAAAGTTCACCGGTCTTCTCATTTTGCAGTGAATACATCACACGTTGAGCATTGGATGCTTGAAAATTAAAAATGGAATTTGAATTGATTTAAAAAATAAAAATTGTAAGCAAAACCCAGGAAAGCCAAATTATTTTAACGGAAATTATTAAGTTTTTTTAAATCAAATGAACTAAATATGAATAAAATAGCCATCAAATTTGTTAAAGCATTTATTGTCCATTTTCTCTGTCGAATTTGAATATTGGAAAATTATAAAATTTCAAAATAAATTTTAGTTGAAAAAAACTCAAATTTCAATGTTATTCTGTTGCGAAAATATGCTCAGTTTTTTTTTTTGTTAGTTTTGGTTTTAATTTTTATAAACAAAAAATAAGCAAGTCTCTCATCAGAAATTGTTAGTTTTGTTTGGTAATTTTTGTAACAAAAATAGGCAAAGAAATTCCGAATTATGTAAATTATTATTGAAAGTCGCTTTCAAAGTTGATGGCTGCTTTCCCATTGGTTTTGGTTTAAAAATGCCATTGACAACCCATACAGATAATTCCTACCTTTGCGCTGAACCTGAACATGTGTGATGAAGTTATTGATGAGTTGAGAAGTGGAAGACAATGTAACAAAAACCTTGCCATTGCCACCATTTTCACCCTTTCGAAGCACTTTTGGTTCCAAATGGCGGGGAATTTCGACGAGAAAACCGCACTGAGGCCACGGGAATGAATGGCCAAAACTGAAGCTGACCAGTGGAATGAATTTATCCGGATATTGCGTTTTGACCACATGCTTAAAATATTTAAATATTAATTTTTAATTTAATTTAATAAAAATAAACCTTGAATAATTCATTGAAAAATCCATTGGGGCAATCGATGAAATTGCGCACAATCATGCCATGAAACAGTTCGGCCCCATAACGAATTGTGTTCACAAATTGATCGCAAAAAATGAAATGCATTCCCTGCTGTAAATGCACAATGCCCTCCTCATCAATGGGCGGAAATCCCTGGGCATATGTTTCAATCCGTTCCAAAATGTGTTGCCAATCCGGTTGAGGCTGTTCATTCTTTCGGGCAGAAGATGAGGCCATAATATTGTGGCTGCTATTGCTGTTCGCCGATGAGATTTGTTGCGATACTTTGACCTTAATTTGATGGAATTATTTCCATTTTATTAATTCTTTCTTAATTCTCACTCGATTAAACCATTTGTTATTGCCGCCACCGCCGTTTTTGTTGCATTTGTTCGACTCGTTTTCCTGTTTTTGTGAATTTACAACATTGGTGTCATCCAAATCATTGCCATCAAATTGTGTGACGAGCGGATAAAATCTATTATACATTTTCGCTGGAAAAAAAAATTAATTAATTAATTAGAAATTCAAATAAAATTGATTTTCACGTGATCAAAATTTAAATTTTTTGAAATCTGTCTTTGATCCAGATCCATCACGGAAATTCTGATCCAAATCAAATCCTCGAGGAAAATGTGAGCCATCACCATCAATCAATTCAGGCAGTTAAAGAAAAATGGGTTATTTTTCAATCTTTTCTCCTTTTTTTCTCTGCTAAATTCTATATCAAATGTAAAAACAATTCGCCAGAATAAATAATAATTTAAAATAACAAAATGCCCTTCACCATCTCTCATTTGAAAATAATTTTAAAAATCAATTTATTAATTAAATTTTCATATTAAATTGAAGTTAATAAGATAAAATATTAAAAAAATTTAATTTCTCTATAAATGACAAGTCAAATATGATTGAATTTAATATAATTAATTCGATAATTTCTCTTTCAATTCTCATTCATTATTCCTCCATGTGCAAAGTCGGCTTTTGATTGTACGTAAAACCCATGAATTCATTTTCTCGATTCACAAATGTTTGAGTGGGAACAAGTGAGGCTGAAAATCCGTAACATTATATTCCATTGTACTCAATTTTTAACCCGGATTCGGCTCGATGTCCGTGAACTCGCGGGCAATATTAAGTGTGTCGGTTTCGGCACGTATTTTTGGCACAAATGGAACTTTAACTTCTCGCCGGTTCAGTTTTTCCCAGTCAATTGGAGCAAAGAATGGGTGGGCACGAATTTCCTGTGGAATTCCATCAAAATTAAGCCAAACCATTTTCCACATTTCCTACTTTAAAATCCGCCGAATATCCCAATCGATCTTGGCGATTTTTCTGCAACATTCCATTGAGAATGTCGCGCGCCTGAGGCGATGCTGAGCCCGGAATGCTGAGCGGCTGATTCAATGTTTTTTGGTACATTTCGTGTTGATTTTTGCTGTAAAATGGAGGAAGGCCGAACATCATTTCGAAAAGAACACAGCCAAGGCACCACCAATCCACCGTTCGATCGTATGGCTTCTTTTGGATTACTTCCGGTGCTAAAATGCAAAGATGTAATAAGTTTTCAAAATAGGATTTGTTAGAACTAATATGTAAGTTTAAAATTGATTGACCTATTTTGCCTGGAAATTTTGATAAATTCCTATAATACCTAGTTAAAAGAGTGTATTAATTTACCCTAAAAATGACTGAATTTACCCAAAATCTTTCATTCCTTAAAATAATAATTTTTGAGGCGATATAACTTGGCCAAATTGGATTTATTTAAGATACCTACCTAAATATTCCAAGCCTTAAATCCATCCTGGGCCCTAAATCTAACACTAAACTTTAACAAATAGTTATGGCCAAGTTATATGGCTTCAAATGTTATATTATTTGGTCATTTTTCGGGTAAATTAAATTCCCATAATTTAATCGCACCTAAATATTCGGGTGTGCCACAAAATGTGCTGGTTGTGTCATTCAATTTCATTCCCTCCTTGCAAAGACCAAAATCCGTCAACACCACGTGACCCATTCGATCCAACAACAAATTTTCGGGCTTCAAATCCCTGTAGATGATGTCATTGTCGTGCAAATATCCAAGGGCGCTGGCAATTTCGGCCGCATAAAAACGGGCCCTTGGCTCGGAAAAGCATCGATCTTTTTGGAGATGGAAAAAGAGCTGAAATTTGTGGTGGAATTGCATTGGTAATATTTCAATACCGTATTTCCTCTTTTAATTCCCCCAGCCCTCAAATTTGAGGACCTATCTATAAGTTATAGCAGTGAGAATTTAAAAATTTTTTATAATTGTATTTGCACCCACAAATTAAAGACTTCAAAAATTTTCCCAATTTTTAGTGGTTGAAAAATATTTCCCCATGGGGAATTAAAAGAGAATATACGGTATTATGAATTAATATAAAAAATGTTGACCGACCTCTCCGCCATTGAGGAAATCGAGCACAAAATATAATTTATCCTTCGTTTGGAAACTGTAATGCAAGGAGACGAGGAATGGATGATTGATGTTGGCCAAAAGGACATTCCTCTCTGCCATCACGTGCTTCACCTCATTTCGGCGTTTAATGTGTTCCTAATATTTTAATAAAATATTTATTCATTTGGAATTTTAAATGAATAAAAGCAATTTAAGAATATTATGGATTGTGCCATTGAAAAAAATATGGATTAGGTAAGGAAAATCAATTAAATCAACGATAAATTCAGAACTTATATTAATGCTTATTTCATAAATCTATGGATAAAAACGGCTATTTATTGTACTTGCTACTAATTCTAACCTAATTATTAAGATTTTAGGCCATTGATTTGAATTTTAAAATCAATTTCATTAATTTTTATACCATCCTCAATCCAATATTTTTGCATAAATTCACCTTGCCCAGCACTTTCATTGCATAAATCTTCCCATCTCCATGGTATTTGACCATATAGACTCGTCCAAAACTGCCTTGGCCAATTGTCTTCAAATAATCAAAATGGCTGGGTTTTACCCTGAAATTTCATTAGAAATATTAAAAATCAATTCAATTCTCAATTTGGCATAAAAAGTCTTAATTTCATATTTTTAGGATCAAATCTAACTCAACGTTTTTTTCTCGGAAGGCCCCAAATTGACGTGATTCTCATCCAGTGGAATAAGCAATGGGCCAAGAAATGCTTGCACCTCGAAACTACAAAAAATCGTAATAATGGTAAATTATTTTTGGAACTTTTCTGAGTGCCGACTGGCCAAATGGTTCACCAATCCTTCGGCCCAATTTTTACGTTTCTCCGCCAATTTTTGCTCTGCTACCAAAAATTTCTTCTTCGGTGCCTTTTCCAACCCCGGGGGCAATGTCATTCGAAATCGTTCGAAAATTCGTTCCAAATCAGCGAAACTCTTTTGCACCGTAATTCCCTCCTCATTTCGGAATTCAAAGGACTAAAAAAAGAATTTAAAGAACCTTTTTATAATGGCTTTATATTAATTAAAAAATTATATTGATGTTTAAAATTATTGTATTAATACGATTAAAATGGAAAATGATCAATCCCGAATTATAAAGTAGCCTAAAAATATGTAATTGTCATTATATTGACCAATTAATCTGTGTTAGTTTGTTGAATAGATTGCGGTCGGTTTTTAGGCCCTCTCAGTCAGTTTTAAACCCTTTTTCGTTTTAAGGTTTCGGTTTCCTCTATTTTTGGTTTTAAAGGGCAAATTTTTTCTTTTCGATTTTAAATTTCATCGACTTTCTGAAACCGACTTTAGAAACTACTATAATTTGGACTAACATTTTATTCATTGTTCATCAAATCCCTCACTAAACAATTTGTCCATTAAAATGGCTTTTCCCTTACCATTGTGCCGTATTTTTCGCCATCTGTCCCATTGCTTGTCAAAATGCTGCATCCAATCGGAAATTTTGGCTGACTCATTTTTCCTCTCGCTGAATAAGCAAAAATCAGTCGAGAATAATTTTGGTTTAAACGAACATTTTTAATTCTTGAATGGGTGAATTGATGGATTTTGGGGGCAACACAGAAGAATTGTCATTTAATGTTCCCATTTTTTATCAACTTTTCATTTTATCATTCATTCATCAGCATGGTCATCAATGTAGGGCCCAAAGAACTATCCCCTCACTTTGTTTGAAAAAGCTTAAAATATTATTGGCGGAAAGAAATTATGAATGAATGAATTTGATCATTCATTTTTGGACAATTTTTGAATGAATTTTCAATTTTGAATAAGGAAACAAACAAAGAATTTATTTATAATGTTCTATAAATTGATTGAATTTTTAACCCAAGTGGATTATTTGCCAAAAGAATTGGCAGAATTTTCAGAATTGCTTAAAGTTAATGGATTAACAATTTGGAAAATATTGGAAGAATATTTTGGGAAGAGAAATTCGCAATTTCGCAGAATTTTGACGAATATTTTTGAAATGGCCGGCCAAAATTACTACACATCCAAATTTGATCAGAATATCCGGAATAGGTATATTCATATTTGATTTTGTTGGATAATTCCAGGCCAGCAGAGAATAATGAAAAATTGCTTAAAAAATGACAAAAATTGCAACATTTTTTGTATAATTTTGGAAAAAATAAATAAAATAGGCAAATAGGTGAGTATAATTTTATCAAAAAATATTGTTCCTTCTCTTCATTTGGCAAATTGTTGAGAGTATAATATTATCAAAATATTGTTCCTTCTTTTCATTCACATTCCTTGGCCAAACATTGAACTCAATGAAGTGGTATCGGATTTATCGTCGAGAAATAAAAAATGGTAAGGGTCATTTTCGAGTGGAGGGTCCAATGCGATTGGATGATCCATGGCGAGGAAGGCATCATTTGGGAGAGAAGAGTGGAGATCGGCAATGGAATTTGAGGAGGGCCCATCCGGCATTGGTGGGAATTGGCCAGGCAAACAAAGCAATTTGAGGGGGGAAAGATGTTGAGGTTGGGGTTGGATTTGTAGATTGGCACTTTTTGAGGGGGTCAGCGGTTTTTGGGTTTGAATTGGCGTTGGTTTGGATGGGAAACAATGCATCGAATTGGCGATGGTAGTCGTTTGGTTTGGCACAAATTCACCTAAAAATTGGATGGAATTAAAATTAATGAATTTAAATTTATATTTATTATTTTTAAAATATTTTTAATTCATTAAAATTTTGTCAATAAAACTTGAAAAAAATTAACGAATTTCGTTTTTTTTTTAAATATTATGTATATAAATTCATTTGAATAAGAATGAAAAGTGGATGTGGAATGTTTAGTCAAATTGGTAAATGTACCAAATTCAAAAACCTATAAGGCCAAGGTTCAATACTTTTGTGAATAAACTATTAAATTAGTTGGGGAAATGACGAAAACAAATCCATTCGCTGAATTTGGCGGTTTGCACATATTTTAGGGGCGTCTTTCCCTTAAATAATTGTGCAAAAGTTTGTGTTTAAACGGCCGCTCCAAGATTAAAAATATAAATTCCCGAAGCTGATCCCCATTTTTTGGAATTATTAAAATTAAAATAACTTTTTAGATTAAAAATTAAAATTTATTTCTAAAAAATAAATTAATTTTTAATAAATTGACTTAACAAAATTCATTAAAATTTATTTAATTAATTTTTTTCACCTATCATTTCATTAATTAGAATAGAAAATTGACTTAAAAATTATAGATAAATTAAATTAAAATATAATAAAAAAAAATAATTTTAAATAAATTGACTTAATAAACTATCCAATTAATTTAATAATTAATTAATTTTTCACCTGGTATTTGGAATTCATCCTTAATTTTCTTCCGGATTTCGAATTTTTTGCTGCATTCCCCGTTGGTTTTATTCAATTCTTCTTCGATTTGATCTAATTCTTCCTCGTCTAATTCCTCCTTTTTTTCGTCCTTTAATTTAAAATACTATTTTAAATTCAATTTTCTGTTATATTCCCAAACCGGTGCAAATTCAGTTGGTTGTTTGTCCGTCGATTCAGGGCACAAAAATGCTTGCAATGGTTCGTTCTGTTCATTGCGCACAAAAATTTCAAATTTCTTTGAGAAAAAATTAATTTTATAAATTTTGATGGAATTAACCCTGGTTTCCAATGGGTCGGACACTTCAATTGAAGAAGCGGAATTCATTGGGGCTTTGACGGCTATTAAAGTTTGATCGGCCAACGGAGTGATGGAACGCAAATCGGAGAACATTGTATAGCTGGAGAATTGGAAAATGAATAAATTATTGAGGAAATAGATATTATAACTCGGTATTCGCTTCCAGCTTCCCCACACCCTTTTATGGAACAAAAAATGAATTTTATTTATTTTTGCCTTAAAATGTAAATTTTATGCGTTCTCGAGGTCAGAGAAGAATTATTCTGATCACTCCAAACGGTTCAAAAACCGGTTTAAAATTTTATTTCGATGATAGAATAGGATTAACAGCAAAGAGAAAAATTTTAAACCAATTTTTGTACAATTTGGTGTGATCAGAATTCAAAATGAATGCCAAATTTGGATTCCGAGGCCTTTCAAATCCGAAACCCCTAAGGGCACTTTAAAGCAAAAATAAATAAAGGGAAATTTAACCGAAGATTCGTCCTTATTTTCCTTTTTTCTATTCAATTCGAATTTCTTACTTATAAACTGCATCGGTTGGATCCTCCTTGGCCAAGTTCAAAGTGGCCGAAATCGATTGGATCAAAATGTCCAAATTCCGTTCGTTGGCTGTCAATTCGTCAATTTCTCGACTTAATTTTTGATGTTCAGCCGAACAATTGAATTCCGATTGATTCCTATGGAAAATTAACTTTAAAATGATTTTTTGGTCCATTCAAAAAACCTCCATTTTATGCTATTTTTTCCAACTTTTTCCACCAACTCAATCCCTTCCAACACATTTGTGATGTCATAAAGTCGTCGCTTTTGAACACCTAAAATTAGGAAATAATTTATTTAATTTTCAAAATTCTTTTGCACCAAGAAATTGGGCGGCCTCATTCAAATTTAAGGTCTAAAAAATCCACTGGAATTTTAAAATCCATTTTTAAAATTTTTACCCCTGGCTCCCTTGCTTGCAATTCCAAAAATTTTTGTGTCAATTTGAGCAAGGAACTGTCCTGTCTGGTTGAATCTGTTTCTGAATAAATTAATTTATTCTGTTAAATTTTCCATTAAAACCTTCCAAAATTGATTCCCTCCTATTTTTGGGCGTATTACTCGTTTCCCTTTTTATATCCTGACGAAGCGATGGTCCAGCCGATTTGCTCAAATGATCGAGAACCAATTTTCGTCGGCACTAGAATCGAAATTATTAGTTAGAAATGTAATATTATTGGATTTGAATAAGGAGGAACCTTCATTTTTGGCGGTGTTTGTGATTGGGCATTCGGCTGCCTTGGCTGAAGTCTGGTAATTGTTGGACTAACCAAAATGCCGACATTTTGTTGATTATTATTAATGCCATCAGTGGTGGGATATGAAGCAAAAGTAGAAAAACGGGTTCGACTATTATTCATTCAAATATTCTTGCGACCTTTTAGCGAGGGAAAATTATATTAAAAATGAATAAATTGTTAATTAAATCAATCTAAATTATTTCAATCAATCTAATTTCTAATTTATTCAACAATTGAATTGCAAATCTTGGTGCAAAACGTGGAAATTTGGCAATTTTTCTTCCGGAAAAAATTTTCCCGTTCATTCAAATTTCAAAGCCCGCCAAATTTTTTAAAAATGCCAAAAATTGTGTAAATTTAAATGTTTTATTTGGTGAACGAAAGGGGCGGCCGGTTCTTCGGGACGGCCCAAAATCATTTGGCACCAAATTCTGATCCGTTGTAAATCAACGGTCGAATTCAACAGGAGTTATTTCCAATTTTGCCTCTTTTTTACATAGTAAAATCTATTAATTATTTCATTTTAATGTTTATTTTTTGAGAAATAATGAATGTGATTAAATTTCCCTATTTTATAAAATCAAAGGAAATTCATTCCTCAATCACAGTTTTCAGTTTCCCTCTCCCACTGAATGGCAATTTGATTGACGTTCACTTGTCACTTTTCCATCATTCCTTTTCATTTCACTTCCATCCTATCCTCCCAAGTCCCATCCTCCTCTGCAATACCGTAATTGGAATTGGAAATAAAGGAAGGGGTCTAGGTTATGGTTTATGGTACCACAAGGAAAAAAATGAATTATAATTTTATAACCTTTTTTATAATTTTCATATTCTAATATTGATTTTCAGAGTTTAAATTTCTGATTTCTGAATATTCAATTTATACAAAAACCAAAAATTAACTTCGATATTATTAAATCGAGAGATGACAAAAAGGAATATGAAAGAGAATAAAGCAATAAAATTGGTTAAATAAATGTCCAACAGAGACAAAATAAGGGTTTCCATTTCCAGGATTAAAATTTTGACCGGATAATTCCTCAAAAATCGAATTTAAAATCCATTTTTTATATTTTTTTAATATTTACTAGGCTTTAAGAACACTAATTTGTTTTCTACCCGAATTGTAAAGTTCACCAAATCCAATTCACACGACGAAAAAAACTCGAGGCAACTTTACAACAACCAAAAAAGAGACAAACCCATTTTTCATTCAAATAAATTCATTTATTTATTTGGCCATCGGGCCTTCGTCTCAGTTTTTGTACAATTGAATGAATGGGGGAGTGACGAAAGCAGACTCTTCACAAATCAATCCGTCAAATTTATGAAAAAGGACAATTTGTTGTGAATTCGGCGAACGGAAATTGGTGTCCTTATAAATAGAAGGGTGAAATGGCCCCAAGGCAAATTGCGGATTTTTACTTTTATTCCAATTAGAATTCCCAAAAATGTTGCCGAGAATTTTGGTTTTTGCCATTCTTTTGTTGATTATTGTTGAGTTGTGCATTGCCGAAATGGAATATCAAACTTTGATGACGCGAAGGACCAAACGATATGGCTACGGTGGAGGCGGCGGATATGGATATGGTCGGACCACCCGAAAATTAATAAATTTTTTTTGGAATTTTTTGGGGAAAAAGTTCATTTTGATCCATCAAATCGTCCTTTAATCCCAGAGCCTGAAAATTAAAAAACTTAAATCGAATATATTTTTTCACAATTCTAATAGTTTAAGAAGTATTCTCTTTAAATTTAATCAATGAAATACTAAAATTATACCCATAAAATTTATTCACTTATTCAATTCACAGGCGGCGGTTTCGGTGGCCAATGTTGTTCATGTGGATTTTGTGGTGGCGGGGGTGGACCAGGTTTTGGAGGCGGTGGATATGGATGTGGATGCCAAGGCGGAGGCATTGGAGGTAAAATTCCATCAACAATAAATTATAGGAAAAACGAAAAATTAGACTTATTTGAATCTTCCTAAACTAATCCCAAATAGAAATGATTTAAAAATATTATCGAAAAATTATTTAAATTAAGTTTGAATTATTTAATTTATTAATCAATTTTAAAAAAGATGGTCCTTTCAGTGAAAATGTCTAATAAATTAATAAATTATTCCCATATTTTGCAGGTTATGGCCCATTCGGAGTTGGGGCAGCCGGCCTTTTGCAGGGTGTCCTCTTTGGTGGTTAAATTCGACATTTAGAATACAATTATTATTTTGCCCATTTTAATTTTAATAAATTTATTTCATTTATATTCGGACAATAATCATAAATTTGATTTTCCATTTCAATACATAAGCAATAATCCATCAAAAAATGCTGCAAATTCCATTTCATTTTCTTCCACCAAACAAAATTCCTTGGGTCACGCCAACCAAACCAATTTCTTATTTGGCTCATTTCATTTTTGTTCAAATTCTTCAAAAAAGCAAAAAATACATGAAATGTTGGAAATAAATTACATGGAAAAATAAATAATTAGAGGGTTTTTGGGTAGAAGATTGTTATTTATTTTTGCATCTACAAGTAAATCCAGTAGTATGAAAATCATTTATGTTTTTGTATTTAAATATTTTTTATTTTATTATTAGGCTCAATAAATTTATGCCCATTTTTTTAAAATTATTATTTTATTTATATTACATTTTTACACAGTGATAAAACATACAGTACTTTCCCTAAAATTGTCAATCACATCTCCCTTGAGAAAATTAATTTGCCTAAAGCAATTTTATTCCAACTATTTTTCATTACCTTTCAATGATTTATTCTTGGCTTGTCTTCACCTCCGCATTAGGTTTTTCTATTCAAAATTCACTAAAATTTTGTTCATTTTCAAAGTGAATTTCCCTAATTCCATTTTTGTCCTTTCCGTCACACTCCAAGCCGGTGCCCACTTGGATTTGAATGTGGCCGTAATGGTGCAAAAGGCATTCACCGGGGAAGGTTGCCTCAAAGAAGAAGAGCAGAAAGGAAAACAAATAGAAATGGGCCAAAACAAAATTGGTGGGAAAATATTTTGTCAATGGAATATTAATGAATTCTGAATCCTTTTTAATGTCATAAAATAAATATTTCTTTCCATTCTTGAAGATTGCGACAAACGAAAATGTGCTCAAACTGTTCAATATAAAGTGGACCTTGGATATAGCAATGTTTTGTTTCCATTGGGAAATATTTTTAAAATTTTTCTAATTTTGAGGTACGGCCAAGTTCCGTGAATGGAAGGCCACTCGATTATCTGGGAGGTTATTCAGCCTTTTTGGCAGAAAAAAATCGACTTTCCTTGGAATTGGCCAAAAAAGTTGCTCGCTTGAATAATGACGCATTTCAGCCATTTTTGTATGCATTTTATTTTAATTTAATTAAAATAATTTACATTGAAAGATACATGGAATTTGAACGACTCATTGCCGATTTTTACAATGGACATTCACGTATTTTGGGTCTCTTCAATATTTCAATGTTTGCAAGGAATTTGGATGAATTCTTTCAATTTTAGACTTTTCAGGAAAAAATTAATTAATGAAGAATTTTCATCAGAAAATTGGACAAAAAATGGAATCCTAGTGTCACCTTGTGCTGAGGTAAATTTTCTTCATTTTTTAAAAATTTATTTTAATTAATAGTTGGCAATTTTTAATGAGAGTCAACAGAATTTGGTCGAAATGTTGGAAAGAAATTGGCAAATCAATTGGACAAGGGCAAGTATTTTTACAGAAAAAGTGCAAAATTATTCTTTCCGGAAAAAGCACAAAATTGTTCTTTCCGGAAAAAGTGCAAAATTATTCTTTCCGGAAAAGTGCAAAATTATTCTTTCCGGAAAAAGTGCAATTATTCTTTCCGGAAAAAGTGCAATTATTCTTTCCGGAAAAGTGCAAAATTATTCTTTCCGGAAAAAGTGCAATTATTCTTTCCGGAAAAAGTGCAATTATTATTTCCGGAAAAAGTGCAATTATTCTTCCGGAAAAAGTGCAATTATTCTTTCCGGAAAAAGTGCAATTATTCTTTCCGGAAAAAGTGCAATTATTCTTCCGGAAAAAGTGCAATTATTCTTTCCGGAAGAAGTGCAATTATTCTTTCCGGAAAAAGTGCAATTATTCTTTCCGGAAAAAGTGCAATTATTCTTTCCGAAAAAAATGCAAAATTATTCTTTCCGGAAAAAGTGCAAAATTGTTCTTTCCGGAAAAAGTGCAAAATTATTCTTTCCGGAAAAAGTGGAAAATATAAAATTGGGGAAATTCAAATTAAAATCAACAGAAATTTCTCGAATTTAGCTTAAAATTTAAATCGAATTAAATTAAGGCATTTTTAATAATATTAATATTCAATTTTATAAAATTAAATAATAATAAAATATTTGTCATTTTATTGTGATTATTTTAAATGCAAATTCCCCATTTTTAAGCACAACAACAATACTAATATAAGGGATTTGACATTTTTTGAATTGATCAAACTTCGGATTCCCCCTTCGCCAATTCAAGTACTCCAAAATTCCTTTGAATTTTATAATCCAATAAAAATAGTTGATTGAATGCTACAATATTGCCACCCAAAAACAGGCACTTATCAATGTTAGTTTGCCTATAAATTTGCATTTTTAATTTATCTTTTTTTGCACACCAATCATTTGTTCCGTCTTCTTGTCCATTTGTCTAATGGAACTCGTCCATTCCGGTCAAAATTGAATGAAAATTGCCGAAATGTTCTAAATGTCATTGATCAAATTATCAAAGTATTTTCTTTAATGAATGAAATGGCAAAAATTGCAAACATTTTTCAATTTAAATTAAATCTTATTGAACAAATAGACAAAAATAGTATTCGAATTAAAGCTTATTTAACTAAAATTATAAAATGGAATTAATTAGGAATTCATCTGTTTTGTATTTTACAGAATGAATCGTTGATAAGCCGTCTGCTCTATAATCCAATGCGCAGTCTTTTCATCCGTGACCTTGAGGCCATTTTGAGCACGAAGGCAGCCAGAGGGCAAACTGGACGATATTATGAAAATAATATGGCCACAATTCGATTTCGGTTCATGTCAATGACTTCAATTGTGATGCAAGAATCCAGGGAATATAATAATTTCAATTTGCTTGGTTGGTACATTCTTTTTAGGAATTTTATTTGCTTTTTTAAATAAAAATCCATTTAATTATTTTACTTCCTTTCACAGTTGACCTCGGCTCAACTTTGGGTCTTTATTTTGGCCTCACAATTCTCACCCTTTTTGAGCTGTTCATTTTCGTATTCTACCGTGCCGGCGCTCGTGATCCCACAGAAGTACAAACATTGCCCCCTCAATCCCAAATTTACAATATTCCTCCAATCGGCGGGAATCGAGCATCCGTGAAAAAAATGACAATGCCCACAGGAATATTGAGACAACGACGTGCAAATGCAGCAATAAAAGAAGAATTATTAGAGGATTATTCCGCTCCAATTCCCCTTCCATTCTAAATTTTAATGATTTTAATATCATAAAAAGCAGCAGACTCTTGCCAATATAATATTTAAATTGGTTCAGAATTTTTGAAGTTATGCCCTTAAAATCATTTAAAATGTCCTTTGCTAGTGATTAGCGAATTTTTTCAATTGTATTTTTGGACACAATTCAATTAATTCTGAACCAATTTAAATAAAATTAATATTATTTAATAGACAAAAGTCTGCCCTTAGCTGAAGCAAATTATTTGAAAATAAAAATTTATTTTAAAATTGTTGGCAATTTAAATTTTTGTGGTGCATAAAATATTTTTTGGCAATTTTGTTTGGACATTCCTTTCAATTGGCATTTGTTCCATTGGGAACAGCAGGGCTAATTGTGGAATTCAATTTAGTGCAGAATAACCAGCCAAAAGTTTTCTTGAAAGCCTTTCGATGATCACTGCTAAAAAATACAAAAAATTAAATAGGAATTATTCAAAATTACTGATAAAACTATCGAACTCACCTTGTATAATACAAAAGGATCACTTCCGAATTTGTAACAAATGAAATGAAACATAGCAAACAAAGTGTTACAAAATCTTCCAAATTTGCCACCAAAGAGCGGCCAATTATACCAATCAGCCAACCAAAAATTTGAATAAGCACAATGAGGCCAAGTGATTTGAATATTGTTTGCCGAATGGATGAATTGCCATTTTGGGCGCAAACAATTTTAATGATCATTAATAGATAGCAGAAAAAAGTGAGCAAAACAAAGCAAAGAGAGAAATATGTAATTAATGGATTACGGTCATTGAAACCGAACGAAAAAATTGCACTAAAATGGGCAATATTTTTTGACAGATTATGTCCATAGTCCATAAATGTCAAAATAATAACCAAAAAAAATTTTCGGTTTAAAATTACAAAAATTAGCCAATATTCTACAAACTCACACATTTGTTTGTGTTTGAATATCCTTGGCCACAAGAAAGGCCACATAAATGAGAAATGTTGTGGGGATTGAAAGTGCGAATGGAAGATAAAATTTATCTTCTCTCATTGCGTACCTTTTAAATTAATTTATGATACTATTTTTAAAATAAAATTGCCAAATTGGGAAGAAAACACTAACTAAGCATTCGATCCACACCAATCGAGAGCATCATTGGATGGATTCCATAACGTAAACAAATAGGTAAAAATTGAAGCCATAGACCAATATTGGCCATATTGTCATAAAAATCTGGGAGCATTAAAAACAAATTTGGAATAAGCGCGGACAATTTGGAGAAGATGTTGCAAATGGAGAAGAGGCCAATCAACAAATGGCAAGTGCTATGTAAATTTCTATGGAATTGAATAAATGAATGACTTTGAATGTACACAAATTAGTGAATTTACCCAAAATTTTTCATATCGAAAAATAATATTTTTTGGACATATAAAATTGACCAAATCAGACTTTTTTACCTGACCAACCTATAGCCCTAAACCCATCCTAAGCTTTAAACCTAAAATCAAGCCCTAATGACCAAATTAAAACACCAAAAATTTAGGCTAAATTCAATCGATTTTGGGTAAATTCAATCATTTTCTAGGTAAATTAATAATATTCATTTTAAGAAGAGATTATTCCATCCATTAACCAACTTATGTTTGATTGTTATTATGAAGAGGGCACCAAAAAGAACAAATCCAAGAAAATCTGATATTTGCCAAATGAGAAACACAATTAAATATATTGGATCCATTCGGAAATAAATAGAAATTAAGCAAAAGAAATGGTTGGAAAATTTTATAATTTTATTAGATTGAGAATAATGAAGAAAGTGGCACATTTTACACAACCATCATTTTAGCATTCAGAGAAAAATTATTAAATTACTACTTTCTCTTTTGTCAAAATTAGATGCACTTTTCTTTAGCTTCATTTTATTTAGCAGAATTGCCTTCAATTGAAAATTGAATTAAAATGAAAACTCGAGACACTAGTAATTTTCTAAATTATATATACATTTTGCATATAAATCAACTGTGCCAGATTTTTTCAAACTAACATATGTCAGCAATGAAATAAAGATTTTGTTTTTAAGTGAATATAAATGATAAAATGTGCCAAAAAAAATATTTCATAGCGAGAAAACGGAATAATCCAAAGCTAAATTATTTTTATACGCAGAGAGAAATTGTGGCCAAAAAGCCATACGGGGAAGAATTTAGACGAAAATGGTCCAGTAGTGAAAAGAAATACAATAAATTGCAAATCTTCTGGAACAACCGGAAGACTTATAGATTAAAACTTTCCGGAAATCAACCAAAAACCTTAAAAATTTAAAATTAGCGGAAAAAGGTGTTGCCCAAACGGTAAAATATGACATATCCTATAAATCTTGAAATCGCTTTTTTGGAAAATTAAAAATTTTGGGATCCCAATTCATAATTTTCCCAAATATCCCTGCAGCGCGGAGAAGAATTTTAGACGAAAATGGCCGCAAAGAGGATGAAATAAAGATAGTTTAAATAAAGAATTTTTAAAAATAACATTTTTATTTTTAAAGATTTGATGATCACTCAAAAATATTTAATTCAATTTAAATTTTATATTAAATAATTCACACAAATAAAATTATTCACATAAATTTGTTCATTTTTCAATTCATTATTCTCTCCTTATCCAAATCCCCTTTCGTCAAAATGGGCATTCCAGTGTACGGTGTTGTCAATTTCTCAATGTCTGCCTCATTTGTTCCCCGTTGAATCCGAAAGAATCCATTTTCGCCCCATTCTTGGCCCCACGAATTTGCAATCAACCAATACGGTGTCTCATTCTCCACACCCCAGCCAACCAAACGGACAGCGTGGCCTCCTTCCTTCTCTTTGGATGTTCGCTGCAAAAAAAATTTAATAATTTTATAAAATGGTTAAATTATGTTTTAAATTTTGGTACTTATAGGTTATCGGTTCGGTATCAAATATTTTGGTCATCTAAGGAAATGTTATTGTGATCCCTTATGTATCATCCGGTATTGGGTTAGGCCATGTACATACTTTTTGTGACAGAGTCACATGTGAGCCTCACAAAGTGAGTGGTGACCCAATCACACTTTGGTGAGGCGTTCGCGTACATACTTGGTGAGGCCACACCCCTTTCCGGCAGAGTGTGAACGAGTCACAATTGTGACTCTGTCACCAAAAAATGCGTACATACTGTTTTGGTGAGGGGAAGAAAAAATGTGTGAGCCGTTCTGCACTTGTCACCACTCATGTATCAAGACAACCATGGTACCAAATGGCCCCATTGTTTTTCCAATATTGTTAAGCATATTTTAAAATATTTTTAGAAATTTTTTTCAGAATTTTTTATCCATCCGGTTTCGAGAAAAATGCAATTGAAAATAATTAAAATGAACGCCTCACCACCCATGTTTTGATGGAAAACACCGGCCAATCCCAATGATGTGATAGTGAAAAATGATCAGAAAAAAATGGGGAATATTTTAAAAATAAAAGGAGAAATTTTCGTCAAACTGCTTCTTGTTCCTGCCAAGGTTTTGAACCAAAATTTAAACCGGTTTCCTGTGAACCTCTAACGCCATGTTCTATACATCATTGGATAGGGCTCGTCGAGTAGAATAATAATATAAAAAAATTTTGTAAATCGGTCGTCAAATAAAAAAGTTATGGCCTCCAGAATGTCAGGAATATGCAAATTTCCAGAGCCGCTAACTCGCATGTAGTTGACCAAATTCGATGTTGCATAGCTTGTTGGAAAGAGGAGAAAAAGGGCTACAAAATATGTGAAAAGCAATTTCCTATATTCATCTTGTCCATTTTTATAACTCATTTTATATCCAAATCCGCTTATCATATATCCATGTTTTCAAATTTCAAAATTGATTTCATTTTTGGATTCTCCGTAGTCGATTTACTTTATATGGAATTAATTTGAACGAGATTTGGCCACGAATTTGATGAGAAAAACCGGTTTAAAAAAAAAGAGAGGCATTCGCAACGACTCACCATGTGAGCCTCACAACTCACAAAAAAGGGGGAAACAGTATATACACCAACCACTCACCACTTGTGAGGCAAGAAATAGAGAAAGAAAATAGCGTGGTGAGGTGATACCTGTCACCAAGTATGTACAGGGCCTTAGGGTCATTCAGAGATAGGTTATCATCTCACATATCCGTAACCCTAATCCGAATCACATGTAAGGAAACCCTTCTGATAACAGATAGTACCAAAAGTTTTATTCTTCTTAAACAATTTATATTTCCCCTTTCACTGCTAGCCATTTACCTACCTTGTAAATTCCTTTGTTATAGTAGTAAAAATCGGAGTAGACCGTGAAGCCAACCTGTAACAATGAAATTTGAATAATAAATTGATAAAATATTTATTTATCATTGAAAATGAGTAAAATTAGCCATTAGAGCTTAGTATAAAATTTTAAATTTTTTTTTCCTATTCTGCTTAAAAAATAAAAATAATAACCTCAACGGATCCATTCACAAACACCTCTTGCTTGATTAAATGCTCCACATTTTTCCAATCTTCAGAATACATTAAAATTGGTTGGCCAACTGTGAATTCAATGCCAAATTAATTCACCCAAATCCAATTTCAACCTTTTATTTTGTCATTTTCATAATTCCGTCCATATTTTTCATTTGTACAATTTTTTTCACATTGTGGTGTATGGTAGTCTTCATTTGCCTCTTTGCTTGGCAAAAATGGATACGGTTTGCAGCCGGCATGTTCCGAATAATTCGATCCAGTCACGGCCCCATTTTTATTGAAATATTTCCACGCAGGCGAAAGGTCTTCGGCGCCATTGCATCTGATAATGAAGGGAATAAATGAATTTAGATGGACATGAATGTTCAGAATTTGGACAGAATTTCCCATTCATACCTATATTATGACCACTATGACCAAATTAATTAATTAAATAAACTTGCTTGGCTCTTGGCATCCATCAATTTTTTATAGAATTTTCCTAGATTTAACTCCATTGAAAAATTTCTCAATAATTTAATATGGCAATGGGGGATGCCATTATAAATTTATAAGGTCTAAAACCAAATTTTTTGTCTCATCAATTAAATACTTTTGTATTTTCCATTTTTCCTTCTTATTCATCTAAATATATCTGGGGAAATATCTAATTAATTTGAAGAAAAAAAACATTAAAAGTGACGAAAAGATTATTATGGTTCAGCGGTTTATCCTAGAAGACACCAAAATATTAGTATTAGAGAGAACCAATCGATAAATCTCGAAAAGATGAATAGCATGATAATGATTTTGTAGCGAAAGACGGTTTAAGCTATTTAATACTCTTAATTTTTTACCAAATTATAAAAGCATCTTGATGAGGTCTATCGATTGGATACATGGCTTTTGGGATCTAAGATAAACCCATTGTACGAATTATAATATTTTCGGCATTTTCAGTTTTTTTAGCCAAATGAAGTATAGTATCAAATAATTGTGTCCACATTAATTCAATTGCCCTCACCCATCATCAATTTGATATTCTGCCGAACAACTGGCCACATCAATGTCCGAAATACTCAGCCGCAATTTTCCCTTCGAATGAATGCAAATTCGATCGGAAAGTGCGCCGGCTGCCGCCACTGCCCAACAATCGCCACATCTGGATTGGTCCCGGATATTATTGATCACTTCCGTACATTCTGGCCATTTTTTGCGAGGATCAAATTCTTCGGGTAAATCTTCCCCACGAATTTGTATTGGCGTTTCCATTTGCTTGCTGCTGAGCAACTTTTTCTAAATAATTAAATTAAATTTTCAATAAATTAGCGAATATTTTTGACTAAATAAATGCAAAATTTTTCATTCTTTTTTTTTATCAACCTTCATATTTTTTCTTTTTTTACAATAAATTAAGTGATTCAACCGAATATGCTTAGTCAAAATTCGGTTTAGTTTGAGAAAATTGATAAAATTTAAAAAAAATCTTTATAAAATTGACCAATAACCGAACTGACCTTTTCTCCAAATTTGAGTCCATTCATTGACCTTCGCTCTTCGGGACTCATTCGTGCAAATCGAGGATAAAATTGGGCCTAAATAGGAGGAAATTTAATGAGAACTGAAATTTGCCATCAATCACCTTCCATCCAGCATCGGCCACATTGATTCCCTCCACCATTGAAAATGCTGCATTGAATCGAGCCTTCAAAGTGGCATCGAATTTGCCAATGAATTCCGGCTTGGAATTGACCTTTGGATTGGGGGAATTGATTATGGTGGAAAATGGAGTAAAATTTAGAATTATTTATTAAATCCTTATTAAAAGTATCTTAAAGTTGATAGAAATTTGCAGCCCAGAATTTAGCGGCCTATACTAAAACGAAATTTACAGCCCAATACCAATTTTCCATTATTGATAGATATAAAGCTTATTAACCTAAATTCAAAACCACTCCTCCGAGTACTTAAAATATTAATTTTCAACCCTTAATTTTATTCTGTATCAATCATTATATTTTTAAGTTTTTAAGAAACATAAAATTCGAGGCCACAAAATTCGCCATAAGTATTTCAAGAGGGAAGGAATTTGAATAAATATTTCTTTAATTTTAATTCTTCTCGAAAAATGTGCATAATTTAATTATTTCCAAAATTATTACACTTTAGGCTTAATTAGAATTTATGTTTGGGAAATTAAATCTGAATTTCTAATTTTTTTTTCCTGAATTTTTGACTATAAAGTTTCTGGCATTAAATGGAAAAAATATGTAAATTAGTCTTACCGTAGCAAAATTAATAAAAAATGTGCCGCAGGCAACAAAAAGGAATATTATTTTGAACATTGGAAAATATCGTTTAAAGAATGCTATTTGTAATTTGTTTGATTATTAAAATAAATTAAATGACTGATCTTTCCAGCCCCCATTTTATTTACTTTTTTTATCAAAATTTATCTTAAGCAGCAGTTCCGTTTAATTCTTTGTAAATCAAATGAACAATGGGACAAAAAATTAATCATTTGGGTGTGCCCTCCCCCGCAATTTGGGATTGACGACTATACCCAAAAAATTATCATCATTAAAATTCCTTAAAAACACAATGGAATGTACCCCTTTCTAATCTTTAATCTTAAGGCTTGGTAATTTCATTTTTGGTCATTCATGAGAATTCACTTAAAATAATCTCCATTCATTGTCTGGGATTCAAAGTAGATAGATTAAGGGTAGAATCGGATGATTTTGATTACAAAAATTTTATAAATTTTATTTGATAAAATGTGATCATTTTGTTCATAATTAATAGACATAGACTAGAGCAAATTTATTATTATTAAGCATAGATTTATTATTTCCTAATTTATAGTTTGAGGTAGAAAAATATGCGAACAATTTTTGAGAATTATGTTTTTATTTTTAATCTTTTGTCCGTCTCATTTCTGATTGCCAAATTTGTCGTTCCAAGTCCAGAATACGACGTCTCTGTGGAAAAATTAATTCGGAATTCAATCATTAATAAATGAGTTTATTAATTTACGGAAAAAAATGAATTAATTTATAGGAAATTTTTCTTGTAAAAACTACAATCATTTTTTTAGGCAATATAACTTACTTAGCCAAATTAGATTTGTTTAAAATTTGAAATTCTGATTCTAGCCAAGTCCCTATAAGCTTGAAACTAGTCCTAATAAGCCTAACAAATTGTTATGGCCAAATTATATGGCCTAGTCAGAATTAATTCATTTTTCAACTAAATAATATTATTTCTTAAAAAGAGGCAAATTCTAAAATATAGTATATTTAATTTCTTGCCTTATTTTTAAAAATATAGCCGATAAAATTTGGAGTATTTTAGAGAAAAAATATTCAAAATTATAAAAAATCACCACCGTTGTTTTATTTCTAATCATTTTAGCTCTTTTTGGGATCACCTGCAATTCCAGCTCCCGTTCCCTTGCGCCCAATTTGTCCCGTAACAATGCCAACCCCACAGTTTCCTCCTCATCTCGACTGCTTCTTCGCAATTCCAGCTCTTTGCCCACCCTAATTAGGCCATTATAATCCTCCATCAATTGGGCATGTACTTGACGTAATGTTTCCAATTGTTCAGTTGTTTCTTTTTGCAACAATTCTGCCTGCAAATTTACATTTTATGTATAATTCAACCCTATAAATCAGGCGGAGCAGTCAAACTGCCGTTTTTCAATGATAGGTCATCAAAGTTTGAACCAGTTTTATTAATTTTATTATCAATTCAAAGAGCAGACTTTTCACTTTTGACTATTTATATTCAGCGATATAAATTTTATTTGGGTAAATTGGTTCAGTATTGATGAAATTGTCAATAAAACTATTAAAATTTTATAGTGAAGGTCATTTAAATTGTTCTCTGGGTTTAAATAAGATTAATATCATTAGATTTTAACGCACCCTTCTATATTGTTTTGCCATTGTCGAATTCTCCGCCTCCAATTCCTGTGCCCTTCTCCTCCATTCCATCATTTCTCCTCTCTCCTTTGCCAAATCCTCATTTACTATTTTCGTTGCCAAATTTGGCCTTGCTGTTTCCGGTGCCGAAGATGCAGTTGATGAATAATGTCCACCAATACGGCCCGAATCCGTCCTTGAAGATACCAATTTTGGCCCAATTTTTGGCTGATTTTCTGTTTGTGTTTGTGCCTCTTTAAGTCCAGTTTCCACTTTCTCCGCAACCATTTGTGCCATCAATTTCTTCTCCCTTTGTTGTGCCATTTCCACTCGTTTCAATGCCGATCTATTCTCCTAAAAATAAAATAGTCGGCATTTTTATTCCTTTCTGAACGGCCACATGACAATGGGGAATGGATGGAACTTTGTACTGTCGACAGTGAAAAAGTTGCCGGACAAAATTTATATAACTGTCAATGCCAATAATGCCTGCTTCCTATTCATCCTACTGTACCCACATTTTTTCCTAATCACCCCGTCGCCCTATCAATCAAATTGCCCCAATCTCTGTCTTTTTAAAATCTCTGCTCCTTTCGCCATTAAATTTTCACTTTTTGGTTCACTTATCCTCCACCACTTGCGACCTACACCATTTTTCCGCACAACAGATAAATATAATTTCTAAAGTTTGGCCCAACTAAACCCAATCATCTTTCTTTAGGCCACCGAGAGTTTAAGCTCAGAGCGAAGGACCGGGACGAGAGCTTATTAGGCCCACTCTCGCCCTGAACAACATTAGTCCCGGGAATATGGACAATAAAAACATTTATAGAGCATAAAATTGGCTGCAAAATGATTACAAAAACATTGGAAAAAAACTGATTTTATTAAAATTTTGTTTCTTGTCATTTTATAGCTATCATTCGATAAATAATCAATATTGCCCGATGCTTTTGATTTATCTTTTTCTAGTTAATTTTATGCCTAATAAAATGCTATATAATTTATCTATGTGGCTTTATCACCTTAAACCCTAAGCAGTTTCCCAAATTGTTGTAACATTTTGAAGGGCTATTGGCACAAAATGCCTATTATTTTCACCTTTGCCAATGCCTCCAATCTGCCCATCAATTCCACATTTCGATCGGCCAATGCCCTCCTCTCATCACCCAATTGCTGTAATTTTTTCTCCAATTCCGCCTTTTCCTCCCTCCAATGTCTCAGAGCCACTTGAAGCCGTTCCCCATCTGCCAGCCGGCCTTCCCTTTCCTTGCCCAGCTGCTCAATATGCCTTTCCCTTCGGTCCATCCGTTCGCGCAATTCTCTTTCCCTTTCCTCGGCTTCCAGTATTTTTCGTTTTGCGGCTGCCATTTGCTGTTCATGCCGCTTTCGTTCCTCCCAGAGTTCGGCACCAGCCTATTTATAAGGGGATAGGTAATTGGATTGGAAAATGAGTCAAAAAGTTGTAAATACCGAACATTCTTTTAATTTATCATTTCGGAAGTTGGCTTACCCATTGGGCATTAATAGGGAATTTACGAACCGGTTTAACATTTTTGAAATGAATTTCTAATATTAGAATTTCCCCAATTAAAATAGCCATGCTGAATCGAATACGCCGTAAATTATTATAAATAATCTAGGACACCTAAAGAACTGAGATTTTGGCCATTTGTTACAAATTAAAATGTCTATTAGTATTTCTGGTCAGTGGAATTCCGAATTGTAAAAAATAAAAATATACCGTAAATACTTTTTAATACCTTATGGGGAATTATTTTTGAACCTTCCAAAAGTATATAGGGTTAGAGAGATAGGAAATTAAAAGAGTATTTACGGTATTTATACCCTTTTGAGTTTTATTTTAACACCTTGCTTTGTGCCTCCGCTCTGCGCAATCTCTTCTGCATTTCCTCAAATTCTTGCCTTTGTCCATTCGCTGATTTATTCAAATTTGCATTCAACCGTTGCAATCTTTCATTCTCTTTGCGCAATGTGGCCTCCACTGTCCCACTGCTGCCCACATCAATGGCAGAAGTGTGGGGCCTAGCAGCCAGACGGGCACGTTCCCGAAGTGAGGCATATTGTTCGGTTAATTCCTTTAAAATTCGTTTTGTCCATTTTTTATTTGGCTAAATTTTTATTTTTACTGTTAGGCCAAAATAACTCCGATGTATTAAATTTCATCAATTTGGACCAAAATAACACTCTGACTGAGGTCTTTCAATCCATTTAATCCATAAAACATTTATTCTGCCTGTTTTTCATTAAATTAATTCCGCCTATTTGCCCCAATTTAATTCCGCCTATTTGCCCCAATTTAATTCCGCCTATTTGCCCCAATTTAATTCCGCCTATTTGCCCCAATTTAATTCCGCCTATTTGCCCCAATTTAATTCTGCCTATTTGCCCCAATTTAATTCCGCCTATTTGCCCCAATTTAATTCCGCCTATTTGCCCCAATTTAATTCCGCCTATTTGCCCCAATTTAATTCCGCCTATTTACCCCAATTTAATTCCGCCTATTTGCCCCAATTTAATTCCGCCTATTTGCCCTAATTTAATTCCGCCTATTTGCCCCAATTTAATTCCTCCTTTTTTCCCAAGTTAATTAATTCCACCTGTTTTACACTAAATTAAATCCGTATGTTTTGCACCAAATTAATTCAATCTATTGTATACTGAAAATACGGATACAGAGTTAACAGTTAACACAGAAAGATCAAAAAATTTCGTTTCAGATCTCCGTACCGACAGATCTCTCAATTTTTTCCATTCCCGAATATAAATAAAATTTGTTTGTTTAATCAACCGCCCACTTCCCACTCTTGCATAAATTCTATGTTTACTTTTCGTGCTTTTACCAATACTTCTCATTCATTGTCTCATTTTTTGGTTCATGATCAATTATAAATAAAAAATGTAAATTTTATGATGTCAATCTTGCATTAAGAAATGAATATTCTACGGTGTATTCTTTGATATTAATAAAATTATTGGTATAAAAACAAAAGTAAGAACTTTAAAAAATATTTAATTCATAAAAAATGCAGTCTTCTTCGACAAATTGTCAAAGGCATGTCCGTCTCCCAGTGGATTGTCCAATTTGTGGCCGTCCATCACTTTACAGTTATTATGGTGCCCGAAGCAAATGCTGCGAAAGTAAGCAAAAAACACATTTCCTATACCGTATAACCTCTTTTAAAACCACTCCCTCAATTAATTTCCCATTTCGATTTAGAGGATCCATAGCTCCTAGAAGTGTGAACTTTAAAAAAATTTTTTATTGCTTTTTCTTAGTTCCCTAAAGCTCTTCAAATCCACTATAATTTATTCAAAAAAATATCCATAAATTAAAGAGTTAAAAATCCACCCCAATTTTCAAAATTTTTGAGGGGTAATTCCCAATCAGCAGGTATTATTAAAAAGATTATACGGTACCAGTATTCCTTATCCAAAAATCTTCAAAGGCTGCAAACAATTCTTCCGACGGATTATTGTCAACCAAATTGATTTGGAGAATTGCACAAAAGGAGGAAATTGTCAAATCCAAAATGGTCAATTTTTCATTGAATTTAATTATTATTCTAATTGAATTGAAGGAATTCGATGCATCATTTGTCGTCTTGATCGATGCTTTCAGGCGGGCTTGGACCCTTTACAAGTGAATGTGCCAAATTCGGAAAATCAAAGCCAATTCTTGATAAAATTAATGCAAAGAAGAGAATTTTGCAACAGAAAATTGTAATTAAAAAAACGAAAATATAAAAAATAGAATTTAGTGAGGAATTAATTTTGGATGGTGAATCGAAAATGACGGATTCTGGTGCAACTGCTGGAAAATGTTCTTTCCTTGATTCGCTCCTTTTTCTTGAGAGCAAACAGCGAAGAGTGTGGAATTCAATCAGCGAATTGCCAATTCCATATTTGGACAGATTCAATTCCATTGAAGAACTTTTACGCTATCCTGGCAATATTCTTGCCAAAGCAGAACAATTCCCGGTACATTTTTTTTACTTCTATATTTTTAAACAAATTAATAGGAAAATGTCTCAACAAATTGGAACAAAGAGGATTATATTGCAAAATGTGAACAATTTGGCATAACAATCCCGGAGAATTACGCTACCCTCGTCAGTGATCGGCTTTTGCTTGTGGAAATTGCAAAAACTTTGCCATTTTTTCGACGATTGGATTTGAATGATCAAGTAAGTCACATATGGGCAATTTGGTTGTTTTAGGGACACTCTTTTTTTATAGATTTCCCTTCTTCGCTATATTTCAACGACTATGGGCATTTTTCTAAATGCTTTTTATTCGGCTTCAATGGGCAGAGATACATGGACCCGGGCAAATGGATTAACTTTCATCTGCGGCTATTTGGAAAATAGACGATTTAATCGGATTGGCCGGTTAGCTTTATTAAAATATTTCAATTCCCAATTCTTCCTCTTTGCAGAATTTGTAAATTAAGTCGAATAAAATTTTGTACCAGTGTGCGACATGTAAAAAAAGCTGAATTAGGGCGAGAAGAATTTGTTCTTTTGATGGCCCTTCTTTATTCAAGTTCAAGTTAGTCACGGGAAAAATAAAATTCCCATTTAAATGGAATATTTTATTCAGCCTTTGAAAATCTTTCCAAAATGGCAAAAGAGCTTTTATATTCGGAATCTGTTCGCCATTCGCGTGAATTGCTCAAATTCCTTCAAGAAAAACATGGACCGGAAAGAGGGGCGGCCAAATACGCGGAATGTATTCGTTTACTTGAATTAATTTGGGAAATTGAATATGTTGTGCATATGTTGATTACTTATTTGGATGCATTCCATTTAAATCAGGAAGAATTTTTAAAATCCCCCATAATTCCAAAATTATTGATGTCAATTCTTTAAGGATGGTATTTAATTTGCATAAAAAATTATTGAATTTGCATAAAAAATTATTGAATTTGCATAAAAGAATATTTAAAATGCATAAAAGTTTATACCGGTTTAGCGTTTAGTCTAAAATTCATAAACCATATACCATTCGATAGATCTCATCGAGACGCGTCGATTGGTATATATTTTATCATGGTTTGATCAAAAATAAAGGTTTTAAACCACTTAAACAATTTTATGGGTTTTGGTTCAAAACCAATTAAACCATGACAAAATATATACCAATCGACGCGTCTCGATGAGATCTATCGAATAGTATATGGTTTATGAATTTTAGACTAAACGCTAAACCGGTATAAACTTTTATGCATTTTAAATACTCTTTTATGCAAATTCAATAATTTTTTATGCAAATTAAATATTTCCCATTCTTTAATTTTAAATTGCATAATTTATTTTTTTTTTGTCAATAATAAATTTTAATATTATCTGATTTATTTTGTGAATTGATATTCGATATAAATTATTTATTAATGAAGAAGAAATCAGAGAACACAATTCTATTTTATTTAATCTAATCACCAATTAAATTTGATGGTAATGGCTGGTTTTTCATAAATTAATTCCGCCTATTTGCCCCACTTTAATTCCACCTATTTGCCCCAATTTAATTCCGCCTATTTGCCCCAATTTAATTCCGCCTATTTGCCCCAATTTAATTCCACCTATTTCCCCCAATTTAATTCCACCTATTTCCCCCAATTTAATTCCGCCTATTTGCCCCAATTTAATTCCACCTATTTCCCCCAATTTAATTCCGCCTATTTGCCCCAATTTAATTCCGCCTATTTGCCCCAATATAATTCCGCCTATTTGCCCCAATATAATTCCGCCTATTTGCCCCAATATAATTCCGCCTATTTGCCCCAATATAATTCCGCCTATTTGCCCCAATTTAATTCCGCCTATTTGCCCCAATTTTATTCCGCCTATTTGCCCCAATTTAATTCCGCCTATTTGCCCCAATTTAATTCCGCCTATTTGCCCCAATTTAATTCCACCTATTTGCCCCAATTTAATTCCACCTATTTGCCCCAATTTAATTCCACCTATTTGCCCCAATTTAATTCCACCTATTTGCCCCAATTTAATTCCGCCTATTTGCCCCACTTTAATTCCACCTATTTGCCCCAATTTAATTCCGCCTATTTGCCCCAATTTAATTCCGCCTATTTGCCCCAATTTAATTCCACCTATTTCCCCCAATTTAATTCCACCTATTTCCCCCAATTTAATTCCGCCTATTTGCCCCAATTTAATTCCACCTATTTCCCCCAATTTAATTCCGCCTATTTGCCCCAATTTAATTCCGCCTATTTGCCCCAATATAATTCCGCCTATTTGCCCCAATATAATTCCGCCTATTTGCCCCAATATAATTCCGCCTATTTGCCCCAATATAATTCCGCCTATTTGCCCCATTTTAATTCCGCCTATTTGCCCCAATTTAATTCCGCCTATTTGCCCCAATTTTATTCCGCCTATTTGCCCCAATTTAATTCCGCCTATTTGCCCCAATTTAATTCCGCCTATTTGCCCCAATTTAATTCCACCTATTTGCCCCAATTTAATTCCACCTATTTGCCCCAATTTAATTCCACCTATTTGCCCCAATTTAATTCCACCTATTTGCCCCAATTTAATTCCACCTATTTGCCCCAATTTAATTCCACCTATTTGCCCCAATTTAATTCCACCTATTTGCCCCAATTTAATTCCACCTATTTGCCCCAATTTAATTCCACCTATTTGCCCCAATTTAATTCCGCCTATTTCCCCCAATTTAATTCCACCTATTTGCCCCAATTTAATTCCACCTATTTGCCCCAATTTAATTCCACCTATTTGCCCCAATTTAATTCCACCTATTTGCCCCAATTTAATTCCACCTATTTGCCCCAATTTAATTCCACCTATTTGCCCCAATTTAATTCCACCTATTTGCCCCAATTTAATTCCGCCTATTTGCCCCAATTTAATTCCGCCTATTTGCCCCAATTTAATTCCACCTATTTGCCCCAATTTAATTCCGCCTATTTCCCCCAATTTAATTCCACCTATTTGCCCCAATTTAATTCCACCTATTTGCCCCAATTTAATTCCACCTATTTGCCCCAATTTAATTCCACCTATTTGCCCCAATTTAATTCCACCTATTTGCCCCAATTTAATTCCGCCTATTTGCCCCAATTTAATTCCGCCTATTTGCCCCAATTTAATTCCACCTATTTGCCCCAATTTAATTCCGCCTATTTCCCCCAATTTAATTCCACCTATTTGCCCCAATTTAATTCCACCTATTTGCCCCAATTTAATTCCACCTATTTGCCCCAATTTAATTCCACCTATTTGCCCCAATTTAATTCCACCTATTTGCCCCAATTTAATTCCACCTATTTGCCCCAATTTAATTCCACCTATTTGCCCCAATTTAATTTGATAAATTAAAATTAGTCAACGAGACTAATTCAAAGACTCCATTTTTAATCACCCTTTTCCCTTTCCCCATACCCGATTTCGCCTCTCCAATTCGATTATTCGCATTCGCAATTTCCTTGTCTCATTTCTGTGCCGAAGTACCATTGTCTCCACTTTTTCATCTCCTTTTTGTGCCATTCCAATTGTTCGCTGAATGGTTCGAGTGCCTGCACTGCTTTGACTTCGATTCAATTCGCCGACTGAATTGGAATAAATTTTACAATAATTTTTGATAAACGAATAAATCAGAGTAAATCTATTCATGCAAAAATTTGTAAATTTACCCGAACTCGATCGGCTGCCTCTTTGCCGACCATTTTCTCGGCCCATGTCTTCCACTGTGCCAGAATCCGAACTTTCTGGCGTTTCTTCCTCTTCTTCTTCTTCCTCCGTCTTTTCAACCTCATCCTGCCCATTCTTCTTCTCCTCCTCTTCCGATGAAGTTGAAAGGCTTTCTTCCTTTTCATCTTCCTTCTCTTCCTCATTCACTTTAATCTCTTCCGTCTTTTTCTTCTTCTTCTTCATTCCTACTCCTCCATCAACTTCCGTTTCCTTCTTCTTCTCATCTTTTCCAATCAAATTAACTTGAATTTGCACATTTCTCCTGTTGACTTTTTCTTCCATTCTTTTCCTCAACATTTCCACCAATCTCATTCTTTCCGTTTCCATTTCCGCATTTTCCATTTCCAACATCCTCACTCGACCATCCAATGCCCGAATTCGCCGTTCCCATTGTTCTTTTCGTTCTTCTTCTCCCAACAATTCCTCCGAACTTTTTGGTCTTTCTTTTCCTCCCTTTTCTTCACTTTTTGCCGTAGACAATGTCGCACCTCCTTCTTCCTTTTTGTTCATTTCTGCCTTCAATTGTTCCACTAGGGTACGGTATTCTTCGAGGCTTTTCTCCTTCCTCTCAAGTTGATCCTAAATCAATTTTTTATATTAATTAAAAAAATATTTTTGAGGCCATATCAACTGCCTTAACGAAATATATTATGACTTAGGCTTTGGTTTAGACTTATGGATTTAGGTTAAGACTAGGCTTTTGCCTTATCCGAATTTAAAGAAGTCTGATTTTGCTTTTAGCCTGAAAACACCAATGTTTCTTCAAGAAATTTTTTGTAAAATGAGTCATTTATTTTTTTGTAAATTAATAAGCAACTCCTATTTTTATGTTATATACTTTATTAAATTCATTATTTTTCTATTATATTTTTATTTAAGCATTGATCTTATTAACTATCAGACTAAAGTTTAATTCGGATTTTAACCTTTAAAGATGAATTAAATTTTCCATTTATTTTCACCTTATAGCTGTCCACACAAATTCGTGCTTGCTCCCTCACAATCCTCAATTGTTCCTCCCATTCTGCTGAATTGTTCAAAACAATCACTTTAGTTGCCGCAGCTGGCATTTGCTTTCCAATTCCTTCGAATGATTTTTCCGCCAATTCTTCGGCCCCAATTTTTGGTTCAACTTCAAGTTCTGTCTTTTTCTCTTCTAATTTTTCTCTCAATTCTTTGCCATTCAATTGGGTGGTCATTGGGCTCGCCAATTTCTGTTCTAATGCCTTCAAATCCATGCCCAAAATGAATTGGAATTCGGCGGATGTTTGCTTTAGTTCATCCAATTCCTGGATTCTTTCTTTTAATTCTTGTTCTGCTTTTTCTAGCTAAAAATTAAA
The DNA here is from genome assembly GCA_030063045.1 of Pratylenchus scribneri. Lineage (NCBI taxonomy): Eukaryota > Metazoa > Nematoda > Chromadorea > Rhabditida > Pratylenchidae > Pratylenchus > Pratylenchus scribneri. The sequence continues at coordinate 1,523,817 of JAQSEB010000082.1, forward strand.
TTAAATTAAATTAAATTAAATAGCAACTAATTTGGATGATTCTTTTTAATATATTTATTACAGAAAATATTGGAAATTTATAAATTTCGGGACTTAATAAGCAGCAAGCAGCTGATGGAGGCTGGTAAATTTTGTAAATCTCGGCTTATAGCCAACCCACAAAATCGAGAATAGACTTGTTCTACAAAGCACATTCGATTTAATATCTAAAATTTCAATGTCAGAGGCCCGAATTAAGGCTTAGGGAAAAGTTAGAAAACTAAAACCGGTTTGGGTTTAAACAACGGTTCAGCTTTTAGAATATGCCTTTAAAATTGAATTTTCAAGGAATAAATTGCCCAAACCGAGTCAAATGAATATATTTTCTAGTAGTAGGCGAAATTTTCAAAATCAGCCCAGAATCTGGTAATTCTAGAATTAACCAATTTCCAATATTTTCGGTATATATTCATTCCATTCCTCAACCTTTTTTCTTGTCCTCTCCAATTCGCCGCCCATTGTCAGCACATTCAATTGGTATCCTTGGAGGGCACATTCAATTTGTCCAATTTGCCAATCATTGGCCACAATTGTCTCCAATGCCTCACGTTTTGCCTCAAACGCATTTATCCGTTGCCCAAATTCCAGCTCTTTTCTCTCCAATTCATCAGCCCTTTTTGTGATCTCCGCCTCTTTTTCGCGCATTTCCCTTAATTTTTTGGCCAATGCCTCCAATTGGGTCATCGAAATTTGAATAGGCGAAATGGCCATTTCCCTTTGGAGCCGTTGATGAGCAGAATGGAGTTGACCAACCAAATTAACCAGAGTTTTACGTTCAGTAAGCCATTCATCTCGGTCACGTCTAATAAATTGGCAAGTATAGAAAAATAAAGAGCGCATAAACTTGATGGTAAGTCAATTTATTAGCTCCTCATCAAGGATTGAATTTATTTTGTTATTTTATATCAACTTAACACAACGGTTGGCTACTTAATAATATTAATTTTATTTAAATTTGTTACGTTTAAAACATGTCAGTTATTGTGGATTTGCGAATTTTTCAATGATTTTTGGACATAAATCTATCAATTTTGAACCAATTTAAATAATGTATACCATTTTGATAGTCAAAAGTCTACCTTTAAATTTTGTACTAAAATCATCAAAATCAATTCAGTCCTTAATGAATTATTATAAATATAAACTTCGAAAGTCAGTCCAGCGATATTCTTGGACTGCTCCAGGAAATTCATTTGTTTTCTTTCTCACTCTAATATATTTATTAGCGAATTCAATTAAAAAAAAGGAATAAAGAATAAAAATTTTTAAAATTTACCTAAAATTTCTGTCCATTCTTTGCAATTCCCTTTGTAAGCTTTCCCTCTCCTCTGCCGCATCAAATTGTTCTCGAATTGCTTGTAGAAATCTGCGTTCAATGTTGGCCACTGCAAATCAAAATTCCCTTTATTTTATCCCAAGTTCCAACGAACTCATCGATTTCAATTCTGTTTCCGCCTCCAAATCATCCAAAAATGCGTTCAATTCTGCCAATTCCGCCTCCATTTTTCGTTGTTCTGCCTTCAATGATTCATTTTGGCTCACCAAAATGTCATTCGTTTCCTGAAGTCGTCGACATTTTTGCATAAGGGAATTCGTCGAATCCATGGAAGAATTCCCGGAGGAATGGCCAAATAGTAAGCCGGCCCGGGAAATGTCCATATTTTTGGCAAATTCCAAATCATCTTCGACTGTTTCAGCCGCCGAATGGTAACCGGCATCCGGTGATTCGAGAAAACGATCGCGCAATAATTTTTTATTCTCCTTTAGTACTCGATTATATTCGCCAATTGGGACGGAATGAAGCAATGAATTTTGGAGACGAGCCAATTCAAATAATTTGGCCTCATTTTCTAAAGCAAGTTGACGGCTTTGTGCCTCTTCGTGTGTTAATAATCGCCTCATCCGCATGCGCATTCCTTCCAATTCTAATAAAAAATAGTAAATATAAAAAAGCCAATTTTAATATTTCCAATCCAAAACAGATATATTTTTGTCCTTCATCAATTTCTGAAACCGAAATGACTTTGATTAATTCTACCCTTTGATTATTCATATAAATAATTTAATTAATTAATATATATTTTGCGTCCCACCTTCAACCATCGCTTTCCGAAGTCTTTGCCCTATTTTAACTCGTCTTTCCAATTTTGCCTCGCGCACAGCCAAATAAACAAGTCGTCGAGTGCTTTCTGCCATTCTTCTTTCCTTTTCATCCCCGTTCTGGGCCAAATTTTCTGCTAATCTGCGCAATTCCATATTTTCCAATTCCAATGATTCCAGCCTCTCTCGAGAGCGAATCTTAAAGAAAAATGATTGGAAAACTATATTAGCCGCCTTAACCCTTAATTAAATGATCAATTATTTATATATCCAAGCTTGATAAATCCATTAAATGCCTTGGGTAACTTTAGTAAAAATGCCGTTTTCCTATACTAATTAATAAGATTACAAAGGGCTCATCAATAAAGGGGTGTTTCATTACCTCGAAAGTGCTAATTGGCTGAATTATTAATGAAAAAATATTAAAGATAAAAGGTAAGGAGAATCAGTTTGATTTAATGAGAGAAGGCATTATGGTATTCTGGAAAGAATTTTTAAATTCTGATTTTAAAATTTTTGATCTGATCTTTTTGGTATTTCACTCATTTTGATTTCGATTTCCTTTGTCTTTCCATCTTAATTCTGATTTTAAATTTCGATTTTTAGATTTATAATAATATTTTTTGCATTTGCATTTTTTTCAAGTAATAATTTGCATAACGTAACAAAATTGCACTTTTGAGGTGTAAGCAATACAGTATGGCATTAATATCAAAATTACAATCCCCAATCAATTATACCATTGCAAATGGATCCCTGTCATCATGGTTCTACTACGAAACCCCGAAATCACGAAACACCGAATCACGAAACGCCGAAATCACGAAACACCGAATAGGAGAAGCATCACGAAACACCGAAATCACGAAACACCGAAAAGGAGAAAGTGTCACGAAACACCGAAAATTTGAACTTATGGGTGAATTTTTTGGTTCGATATACCAATCGACGCGTCTCGATGAGCTGATCCCGAATATGCTATTGGTTTCGCAAAAAACTTAAAAATAAAAAAGTTATGGCCATTTAATTCAAGCTAGGTTACACATTTGGCAACTTTTATGGCCATAACTTTTTTATTTTTAAGTTTTTTGCGAAACCAATAGCATATTCGGGATCAGCTCATCGAGGCGCGTCGATTGGTATATCGAACCAAAAAATTCACCCATAAGTTCAAATTTTCGGTGTATCGTGACACTTTCTCCTTTTCGGTGTTTCGTGATTTCGGTGTTTCGTGATGCTTCTCCTATTCGGTGTTTCGTGATTTCGGCGTTTCGTGATTCGGTGTTTCGTGATTTCGGGGTTTCGTTACATAGCGCATCATCTTTCTCGCCATCATTTCCTTCAAATGCAGTTTCTTCGAATATTTCACCTTCTCCAAATAAAAGTGTTTCCTTCAATTCCACAAATTGTCGCTGTGCTCGGCTTTCTGCCTCTTTTGCTGCCATTAAATGTTTGCCTCTTTCCTCGTATAATTTTTGTAAATTTGCCAATTCGCGTTCCTTCTCTTCCAATTCCTAAAAATTGGTATTAAATTGGTTTAACGTTTTTGAGTGAAATAAAACAATAAGAAGGGCATTTTGGCATTTAAATTTAAATGCCAATATGTAAAGCATGGAAATGAAGTCACTTTCCTTATTTATTTCATTTTGATATCCTAAATTAACACTAACATTGACTAGCCGTGACAACCCCGCCTGAAGCACATTCAATTTGATTGCTTCATCCAACATTTCTTTTCGGCTCATTTCCTTGGCCAATTCTATTTCTTTCTTTGAAGGTGATTGTTTTTCTTCCACCTTTTCTTCCTTCAATTTCACTTCTTCATCTTCTTCCCCTTCTTCTTCCTCCTCTTCCATTCTTTCAATTCGATATTCTTCCACTATTATTGGTTCATCCATTTTTTCTATTTCCATTTCTTCTTCTTTTCTGCTTTCTGGGATTGTGCCAATTTCCTTCCTTTCCATTGGAATTTTCTTCTTCTTCCCTTTCTCTTCATCCTTTTCTTCCTTCTTCCCTTCCAATTCTTCCTCTTCTTTTCCAATTTCCTTCTTCTCCAATTCAATTTGCAATTCGGAACATCGTTTTGTCAATGCCTCAATTTGCTTTTCCCTAAACACCAATTGCCCTTCAATTCGGCGAATTTCCGCATCCGAATCGCCGAATGCCATTTTTCGATAGCGTTGGCAATCGGCCAAAAGTCGGGCAATTTGTAAATCTTTCCCTTCGACCGCTGTCTCCAATTCACGTTCCCTTCGTTTGGCCTCGCGCAATTCCGTCTCGGCCTTTTCCAATTCTCGATCCATTTGAACGAGTCGAAGACGCATCTCCGCCATTCCATCTGATGGCCGCATCTCATGGCTTCCTGAATAATATAATCATTTCACGGCCTAATAAGGTCTTCTCTTTAATTTTATATCGGAATTATGTAAATTGTTTCAGTTTATGATAAGCTATTACAAAAGGCGACAAATTGGACTGCTCCGAATTTCGTTTACCTCTTTCCGCCATTTTCAATTCCTCTTCCGCAACCATTTCCTCTCCAAACAATCTTCTGGCACTTTCCGTTGCGGCCACCAATTCCAATCGAAGTCTCTCTAATTCGGCCTCTTTTTGTACTCTCATTTCCATTTCGGCTGGTTCCACCAATTCATGTTGGCTTTTTGCCAATGTTTCTAATTCCAGCTAAAAATATTTAAATTTAAAATGATTAAAAAAATGTTGACCAACATTTTGCCTCTGCAATTGGCCTCGTTGCCGTTCAATTTGTGTATCTTTTTCATGAAGTAATTCAGCGAATTCTCGATTGCTCAATTCAACTTTATCCGCACGCCGCTTTAGCTCCTTATAGATGGTAAATAATATTTTAAATTTTGGCAGGGTTAAAAAATTTTTTATTGTATTTTCTTATTTCCCTAAAGCTTTAGAAAATCCACTAAAATTTATTCAAAAATGTCCACAAATTAAGGAGTGAGAATTTTCCCCCAATTATTGATGGATGGAAAATAATTCCCCATGGGATATGGGAATTTAAAAGAATATAATAAATAAATATACATGGTTATTTAAAAAAAAATTAAATTTTAAAATTTGTTTGTTTCTCACTAAAAATTGAACCCATTTTTCTTCTTCTAACTTGCTCTTTTTCAGCCAACATTTCGCGCAATTCTCGATTGTCCCCAACCAGCCGTTCAATTTGCTTTTCGGCCTCGCCGAATTGTTCGTCGAATTCCAAAAATCGACGGCCATTTTCCCGAATTAATTCGGTTGCCTCTTCCAATGCTTTTGTCAGCCTTTCCACTTCGGCTCGGAATTCGTCATTTTGGGCGGCTAATTGCCTCACTTGATCACTCAAAACCAAGGCTTGCTCATTTCGTTGCCGCAATTTCCGACTTTCCCATTCCTGACCTCTTTGACTTGCCTCACTTCGAGTACTCAATCGACGATTCAACTCCCGAATGGTGTCCTCCAATTGGGTTTGCTGACAAATGAAAGTTTATTTTGGAAAAATTGGCTATGAACATAAAACTGTAATTAAAAATGGTATCCACCAACAAAATCATGAGCATTCTTTTATATATTTCAGCTAATTCTGATTTTTCCGCCGATTATGATTTCGGCATATTCTGATTAAAATTTTTAAAATTAAATAAATCTATCCAGATTCCAGATAGTATTTTCCCAACAAATCGATCATTCCGAATATTCCGCTGAATGAGATTCATAAATTACAAATATATGTCGCTATACTTTTTTTTTAATCTGCTTAAAAACAGAATTTGCCAAAAAACAGAATATAAAATAGTCAATTTTAGGCGACTAATTCTTGTTACAAATATATGCATTAATATATGATCAGCAGATTAATAAAATAAACCATAAAAAGTACAACTCTTTCTTCAAGCAATTATGCAGTATATATCCCAAAGTCATAAAAATATACTTACATTCCCAATCAACAGGGTCCTCTCCCGTTCGGCACCCTGCATTCGACCCTCCAATTCATCGGCCCTGTCCCTTTGTTCCGCCAATTCTCGATCCCTTTCTCGACCCAATTGCTTTAATTGAGCATTTTCCGCCGAGAGGGCATCAATTTCGGCTCTGAATGCCTCGTGGACATTGTCAATGCCCACGCCAGCGGTTATCCTTTCGCGCAGGCTGTGCAATTCGGCACGCATTGCCTCGCGTTCTTCTGCCCAATTCTCCTCACGAGCAGCCATTTCTCCCGTTTCCCGTTCAACAATTTCCTTCAAATTAGACAATTTTTCATTACAATCAATTTCATTAAATTTGGTATCAAATGAAAGAGCTAAATGAGATCTATCGAATGACATATTAATTTTAGCTTAATTTTATATGCTTAAGATTTATAGTCTAATTACTTTTAAAACAAAAATTAGCGAAAAAATATTTAAATTATCTCCAAAATTTGTTTTTATTTACCTTTAATTCCTCGGCCTGTGTATGTTCCCATTGCATTAGAAGGTGAATGGCCTGGAAAATTTGATGAAATTCTGGACGGCCTAAATGGCCATGGTCAACTGCTTCGATGATTTCAACTGTGGAAAGCTACAAAAAAAATTAAATAAATTAAATGTATTTTATTCAAAAGTAATTTGTGAAATTTCATTTAATCTATTATATAGATTTTTGTCCATATTTTTGGTCAATGTGGGCCAATAAATATTTTTAAAATTTTGCTTTTTTCATTATATATTTTAAATGTTTTGAGACAATTTTTAGGAAAGAAAGAGAGCCAAATAATATCTTTTTTAATAAAAAAAAATATGTTGAGCGCACCTCCGAGAGTAGGCCATACCAATGGGCCAATTGTTCGGGATCGCCGTGCTCAATGGCACTGGCCAAATTGCGGATGCCATCCTCACCTTCCAATGCTGCAAAGAGACGGCCGAGAGCATCATTTTTATCCGGTATCGGCTCATTAGCGGCCATTTTATTTGCTCACTAAATAGAGGGGAAATTACAGAGGGACAATGGACAAAAATAGGAAATTGAAGAGGGCACAAATTCCGGTCGATAGGATTAATAAACAATAGGAAAATGTACCAAAAATGGATAAAATTAGAGGGGAAAACAATCCGAGAAGAGCAGATTTTTCCATTTATGGCTTTGGCAATTTATTTTCCAATGACTCTGCCGGCTTTTGGCTTTAAAATTTCTTCATCTAATTCCCAAGGAAAGTCCGGAGATTGCAAAATTTTTGTTGCCATGGAAATTTGTGTATTGGAAATCCATCCAAAGAAGTGGTCAACCTGCTGGCGGTGGCGGCAATTATTTATAGAAATATGGGCAAAATTGCCATTCTGGTTCAATTTTTGCTTTTTGGGTCATTTTTGGATAGATTAGATGGATGGAAAGATGCTAATATATTATTAAATATGGTCATTTCAATTATTACACAATAAAAGGAGGAGATGCATTTTTGTGGAATCAAATTTTTAGAGAATATTTTTAAATCCAGTTTACAAAATGGAGGATATTTTTAATAAAATTTAATTATTTTAAAGTTTGCAAGTAAATTTATTTAAAACTATCTTAAAAAAGCCAAATTGTAGAGGACACTTTGGCATAGTCTATGAAATAAGGGATATGAGCCAATAATGATACAGCTTATTAATTACTAGGGCTCGGAATTGAAGTTAAATAACTTTTTCATGCGGTACTTTAAATATGCTTATAAACCAAATAAAAAACATTTCTAACTTGATTTGAGCTCAAAATATTGTACTTTTTGATCACTTTTTTAACTTTTGATCACTTTTTTGCGATTTATATAACTTTTTAACTTTTATATCACTTTTTCAGCCTTTTTAAGTCATTTTTTAAAAATTTTTATCACTTTTTCAGCCTTTTGGGAACTTTTCTAAAAAAATTCTACGAAGATCATCAAAATTTTCCCTCTTGAGAACCTTTTTCAAAATTTTTTTTTCCATTTGTCTAAATTTTTTCTCATTGAACCATTTTTTGTTAAAATTTTTCATTTTTATTTCATTTTAGTCAAAATTTTTGAGTTTTTTTTCTTAAAAATATTTTTTCTGAAAAAATTTTGACACTTTTTTTTCAAATTTATGTAACTTTTTGGAAATTTTCGCCTTTTTATATCACTTTTTTGCATTTTTATATCACTTTTTTAACTAACTTTTTTGCGATTTTATATAACTTTTTTTCCGAGCCCTATTAATTACCTTATTAACCGTCATTCGGCAGTGAAGATTAGTGGTTTGTGATTTGTGTTTCCCTCGATTTCCAACGAGGTGGGATATCGTATTCTCATTTATAATCAGAGAAGGGAAAATTGTGTTCTCTCCGGCAACAAAAGGAACAGTTGAATGTACCGTAGTTTGGCCTATATCTTCAGCGAGGCATTAAAGCCCAATCTAGGATGGCATTTTTTAGCAAAACCGATTATTTTAAAATTGTTTTAAATTTTAATAAAATATAGAAGCCACTTTTAGACTATTTTTAGGGCTTTCAAATGATATATCGCGTTCCTGAATTTTGCTAACATTTTCCATTAGGCCTAAATTAAAATTAATTAAAATAATTTTTATTCCATACAAAATTTCTCCAAAATGTCAAATAATTCATAAATTTTTAGATAATATAACAATTTTATTATTAATTATAAAAATATGTAAATTGTGGATACATAGAGAAAGGATAAAATCAAGGATTGGCCTCGCAATCGCAAATGAAGATTTTAGCCTAAAATTTGATCAAAAAATATAAAATATTTACAAACTATAAAAAAAAAAGATTTTCGATGCGCTCCCAAACAAACATAAATCCATGCAAATTTTTGCTTATTTTTCATTCAAATGACACTAGATTATAGCCAAAAATAATAATTGTTTTGATTTAATATTTTCATTCCCAAAATTCATTCAAATGAATCCAGGCTCCAAACATTTTTCGGGTACAAACCGATTAACACAGTTCGACCACAGTCCCATGTCCCATCCAATTTTATTCAGCCAACTTTTCCGAAGACATAATTTCCCAAAAAATTGGTGTGCAAATCCACTACAAATTTGGACTATGAACCGCCGAATAGAGTACCCTCCCTCCCCTTTGAATGGATGATGCAATTTTGCGCTTGAACTGATCATTTTTTTGCATCTCCTTTTATTTCCATCCCTTTCCTAAATAAATAATTTGTGTTTGTTGATCTTCTTTTTCTTTTTATGCTCCCCAAAAGGACGGAAAAACGATAATAACAAAATATAAAAATCTTTAAATAAAAAGCACAAATCTAAAAGTAGGCTATAAACTTTTAGTCACAAAACCGACATAAATTTGATCATCATTCCATTCATTTTTCTTTGGCAAATATTCCAGTTTCCTTGAAAAAATATAGAAAAATCCAAAATTTCATTTCTCTTTCTTTTACAATAATTTATATTATTATTTTAAGCTTTATTTTCTCTTTGAAAAAGGTTCAAATCGACCCATAAATTTTTAAATAAGTATTCAAACCAATAACTAACCCCTTCACCTCACCCATCATACAAAAATTAACAGGTATTTTTAAGCCCAAAATTCAATGTCAACAAATTCCTTCTTTTTCACTCAATAATGATTTTTATTTTGCAAAATGAAATATTTATATTTATTGTTTTTTGTAAAATAATGCATTTCTGTTATTGTATATATACATATACTGTACCTAAAATTGATCTTTTAATTTATTTTTGATTTGCAAAAATTGCAATTTTATCAGCAAAAAAATTAGCGATGAATAAAATTACGTTTTAAGTTTAAAATATTTCCACATTTGGATTATTTTATTTGATTTTTTGATCAAAAATTAAATAAATATTTAAATTTGCCCATTTTCAATCGAAATCCTTTTTTGAATTTGATGGAATGCTCATTCGACATTCCCCCAGGGAAAATTTCCTCCAAATTTGTTTCAATTTCGCCTAATTTCTTTTGGCCTAAATTATTGGACACTTTTCTTGGAAATAATTTTTGCCAATGAGCTCATTCAATTTTTTTTGAAAAAATACAAAAAACAATTCTTTGGCCCAATTTAATTCCTTTTTATTTATTCCCCAATTTCACTTCCTCCTATTTTCCACAATTTTCTCCCAAATTTTAATCATTTGCACTTTAATCGCATTTTCTTGTTTTTCCCCATCCTTTTGGCCCATTCAAAATGTCTCGTCCCTTCCCCCGCCTAAATTCACTGTTTCCTCCCACATTGCCCTCCCTTCCCCCTACATTCAATATTCAATTGCGCAAGTTCCAAAATTTATTTTCTTTTTTTTTAATTTTCCAATTTTTAAACCTCAAAAATCACCAAAGAGTATGCATTTTCATATGCAAATCTTCCCGCATATTGTTTGAGATATTTATGCAAATTTCCTCATGTATATTGTTCGAGAGTCTGTTTTTAATTTAATATTTGCTTCGTTCAATTTTTAATTGCTAAATTCCTTTGTCCAATGTCGATTAGTATAAAGCAATTAATATTTTAAAAAATTATTCCCAAACATATTTTGAACAAATTTTAGTTTTAAATCCACACTTTGATCATTCATTTTAAATAAAGGCATCTATTCAGACATTTCATTTTTAAAAAAAAAATAATTAAATAATTTTCACTTTAAAGTGTTATTTTCCTTTTAAACAAATTATTTAACTTTTGCATGGCACAAATCAAACAAATTCGCTAAATTAATTCAAATTCCAAATGCCACCCATGCAACCCAAAAATAGGAATTTTCAATCCGTCTGTCAGCCACATCCAAAATCCAATCTTCTCCAAAAGCCATTGATGGTGGCATTCTCTTCCCCATGGCCCATTTCATCTCCTACGCACATAAAATCCTCACCAACAGTAGCATTATGGCCAAATAATCTTGGCAAATTAGCTCATCCCCTCTTCCGTCTACTCACATTTAAATTTTCAAAATTAATTCGGAAGAGGGGGAAATTCATCCGGCAGGAACGGCGGATTGGATTGTATGCAAATTTTGTGTGTCCATTAAAATGCGTGGGGAATGGAATGTGGTTAATCCACGCTTTTTTCTTGATTTTTTTGATAATCGACGATCATCTTTTCCTTTCTGTGTATCCGGATGTTTATGGAATGGATCGGCGAGTTCTCATATTTATTAAAATTATATTTAATCAAAATTATAATGGATTTATACAATGAAATGAACAGCATTTTCCGCTTAAAATGAATTAAAATTAGATACAAAAAAAATTATTTTTTATATTCAGGCTAATGGCCAAGCCCTATAATTTTATTAGGAAATTATCGAAAATTTTGAAAAGCCTCATTTTTGGGTTATTTATCCAAAATCCTTCATAAATTCTATTTCATCCATTGCTATTCTTCTTTTCTCATAAATTTAATAACTCTTCTTTTAAAATAGAATCTTTTAGTGTCCTTCCTCTCTTAGCTGATAAGTCTGGGAAAAATAATTTCGTCCTCATTTTTGAACATTATTTTTATTAAAATTTTTATCCTATTAAATATTTTTCTCATTCAATTTTTTGTACTTTTTTATTCCCAAAATTGGAAGGGCAAAAATCGGTTTCATTTTGTCCTGAAACTGAACAAACAAATTTAATGGCCAAGTTCAGCAGCAAAAACCATATTTTTGGCACAGATCGACACAACTGGGGAAAATAAGCCCAAAAAAGTTTTATATTTTTTGATATTACCTATTAATTTTATGATTTTGAAAAATAAAAATTATGGTAAATTAAATGGCACCCATCCAATAAGATATCAAAAAACATTACTAAAATTCCCAGAACAGCTCGCAATTTAATTTACAATTTGGACAAACAAATTTTTCTAAAATATAGTAAATTTGTTCGTCTATCAAATTTGCCTCCCTCCTATCCCCCAAGGGGCCAATTTTAAAAGTTCAAAGCCCAGAGAGGGTAGAGGGCAATGTTTTTGCGTTTTTTTAGTGATTTATGAATTTACCGCTTAATTATTGAGGGGAATTGAGGAAGGAATTTTGGGTGGGGAAGGTAAAAAGTGCCAAAAGCGCAATGCAAATTATTATTATTTAGAAAAATTATTGGATAATTTAATTTTTGGCGGCCACGACAACGCACTTTTTACAGGGAATTTAAAGAATTGAGAATTATTTCATCTTTTCAACCCACCTAATTATTTTTACTATTTTTTCTTGTAAAAATTTCTGGGAAAAATCCAAGAATTTTGGTCAAAATATCTGTCATTTTTTCCTAATTCAAATAAAAACAAATTTTCATTTTTCACTTCCTCCCCTAGAAATAGTTTTTCCGTTAATTTTCTAAATTGCTTATCTCTACTTCCTGCCAATGAATGCATTTTTTGGCCGTCTTCATCTACTTTGTATTTGTCCGATTTTTTGGCATGAAATTCCCAAAAGCCAAATCCATGCCTTTAATTCAAATTGAAATCAATTATTATTGTTTTCGGACCATAAAATTGGAATAAAAGGTTTATTTTTGGGCAATATGATCAATTGAACCCATTATTAGTAAAATGTAGATAATCAATAATAATAATACTCCCAATAATTCGTACCCAATATATTTATTCAATAAGTATATCCTTCTGCTGCCCTTCATTTTTGGGCCCATATATGGCCCAAAACGACTATTCATAGATCAAGCCAGAATATTTGCCCAATAAATTTCGTTCCATCAATTTAAAGATAGGAAAATGCATTATTTCCCTTCATCACAAATTGCTAATTTGGCCAATTCCCAAAAAATGCAACAACTTCCATTTGAAGGACCACAACAAATTTTAATTCCCTTAACAAATTCGGACAATGTGAAAATCCTTCATTTTGAGATGCCAATTCCAATTCCAACAGCAACAATGTTGGACAACGGATTATTGGAAGAATTGTTGAAGGATAAAGAACGGAAATTGGGAAATGGTCAGTTGGAAAAATTGGAATTTTGTGAACTTTTAGATAGATAAATTATATCCTTTTAATAAGTAAAACATTCCATTGCATTCTCATATATAATTTTTTATTAGGGTAATTGTCACAATACGACGATGAATTTCTTTAAACTCTAATAAATTTGGGAGATTTCTGGCAAAAACTCTATTTGTGCTTAAATTCAAAATTTTAACAAAAAATGGTTTTCAAATTAAACAATTTTACAAGATATTAAGCATAAAATTTCAGCTAATTATATGATAATTTAATAAAAATAAAACTGTTTAAATTCATAGATAGATTATAATTTAAGCTATAAAAAAGAAATTTCAAAAAATTTATCACCTAGTTTTGTTAAAATTCATTTTTTAAAGATCTTTTTGCTGAATTTATCGCTCATATTATATCTTCAACACAATCTCATCAATCGAATCTTCAACAGCAGAATTCAATGAATTCGTCCAATTTTGTTGCTAATTTTTCTGGCTTCTTACCGCCAATTTCCATCACAAAATCGCCAACAACTTCAATTGGAAATCAATTTAAAATGAATTCCTCAAAAACACAAAATGAAGGGAAAAATGGTAATTGAAAATGGCAAAGTAAAAATTGCAATTTATTTCAATTATTTTCAGCAGAAAAACTGGAAGCAAATCTGAATGAATTGAATGCCCCTGCGGCAGCAGCAGGCCATCATCAACGTCCCCATCGCTGCGATCAATGCCAAAAATCGTTTCGATTCAAGTCGAATTTGTTCGAGCACAAATCATTGCATTTGGCCACCAGCAATCGTAACCCATTTGTGTGCCCATTTTGCGCCAAAACTTGCCGCCTCAAGGGCAATCTGAAGAAGCATTTGCAAGTGCACGTGACCAGTGTGGATGATTTGGAACGACTTTGGAAGCGAAGTTTCTCCCGCCAATCGGGCAGACCCCGTAAGAATGCACCGCCGGCTCCATTGCCAAAACCAGGCGACGATCTGGGCCTAGTGCCCGTCCTTCCTAGCACCGGGGAAAAGCGGCCAAATTCCTCATCCTCTTCCAATTCTTCCTCATCAACATGGCGATATTCACCTATTAGCCATCAGCAGACAATTCAATGGACTTTTGCAGATCAATTTCAAAGAAATGAGAATAAATTGGCAAATTTAACCAAAATTGGAGAAGAAAATTGCAATCAAACTTCGATGCAAATATTTTCAATGGAAAATAGAATTAAGGAGAATTTTCAAAAGTTGATTTTATGATCTTGATCATTTTTTTACATAATACTGTAAATTCAAATTATTTTGTATAAACATTCGGTCTTCCATTCTTTCTCTGTGATTATTTTTAATGCCTAAATTCTCATCAATTCCGTCCAATAGAAATAAATATTCCCCCATAATTTTGCAATTTTTCCTCCCATTCCTATTTTTAAACCCATTTAAAATGTATAAATTTTAAATTAATGTGGTGTAAATTCGACGTTAAACTAATCTTAATACTGTGAATTTAGAAGCACTGGGGCTTATAAATTTTCGTACCATCCAAAGGGGGCTTCATGAAGTGAGCTAATAAAGAGAATTTAATAAGGCAAATGTTAAAATAATTTTTCCAATATTTCATTATTGTTATTGTCGAAGATTTGAGTTTTGAATTTTTTTGATAATTTATTTTTTATTAAAATCTAATATTTAATAGCCAATTTATTAATATTTACATATAAATTCATATGAAAAAAAAACAAAGTATATATTTCTACATAAAATTAATTTGTATGGAATTGTTCATAAAATTGAATTGTTGGAATTCTTCTTGTTCTCTAGAAATTGATCTGCAAAAGTCCATAAATTCCCCCAAGATTGGATGGCGCCATTTGCCTTGAGGGGCATTCAAAATTTCCGCATTGACTTTTTGCCGAAATCACATGGCACGGATTTGGGATTAAGGAAGGATGAGCCATCGCCATATTTTGCTTATTAGTTAGCCGGAATTTGTCATATGCCCTTGAATGAATGGGCAAAATGCCATATAGGGAGAGGGGATTTGTGGCCAATCAGGCGCACATGACTGTGGATTTTGGGTATCCTTTTGTGACATTTTCCACCCAATGTGTGGGAGTGGAGGAGGGGAATTACATTGGGCAAATGGCCAATTTATTGGAAACAAAATTGAGATTATTAATATTTTTAATAAAAATTTTCTGTATTTTAGGCTTACACTTTCGGGCTTTTATCAAAAGAAAATTGAGGAAAAAATAATATTTTTTGAAAAGGATATTTGCCTAGTTGAATGAATGTTTTTGACCCCGACGATCCTCCTCCTTTTAAATGAATCCCCGGCCATTTATCAGGGCCCCCGATCGTTGTCTGTTTTTTTTTTGCCTTCTCAATTTTTGTTTTGTTGTCGTCAAAAATTGAGACAAACACATTTTTATTGCCTTGAAATTTTTTTGGGACAAACAAAATAAAAAAGAAGGAAGGAAGTGGGTTGAATTTGGGGGGCAAGGCCAAAAGGCAATTTATGGGGGGCACAAAAATATATAAGGACAAACAGCGAATTTTGGGGGAGGAAACGACACAAACAAGGGACCCAACGGTCGGTCGACCGGCTGGTCGGAAGGAAAAAAAGGACGGACTGTCTGGCGGCATATCGTAAAAAGATGGGGGACATGAGCCAATTTACCTTCCTCCTACCTTGATCTTGCCCTCGAAATTGTTAAACTGGAAAGATGAATAATGTGGGGACGGGAGAATTGGGCGAAGGCGAAGAAGGTCGAAAATATGGGGGACAGGGCCAGACAATGATGATGGTGACCGAATGGATGGGCAATTAATTGGACTGATTAGGGACGATAAAAAAGTGGGTAAATTAAAAGTGCATATTTTAAATGACCTAAATTTTGAAATTGACATTGATGAATGTTTTGCGCAGGAGAATAAGGAAATTTTTATTGGAGGACAATTGAATTTGGCCATCATCAATCACTCTCAAAAGTAAAAAAGCATGAAGATAATAATTGTACTGAGTGAATAACATTAAACTATTTCCCAAACAAACAATACTATTAAAAATATAATGATAGATCTATGACTTGTTAGGCTTTGACCCGCCGAAAGGGCCATTATCCGGCTAATAAAAAATCTGCCTTCTGTCAATTAATTTAAAATAGCTTTCTACGAATAAAATATTTCCATTTAATAGGCAATTTTTTGGCATAAAAGATACAAAAATTTATTACAATTTAATTTAAAATTTGATGATAAAGGTGTCGGTGTGTGTGAAAAGAACTTTGCTTCGGGCGAGTTCAAAAACTTTTAATCATGGACAAATTCAAAATACAAATTCATTTTTTCCATTCCTCTAATACAAATTTTATTATTCGCTTTATGTTGATTGAGGAACACGCAAAACAGAGAACAAATTAATTAGAACGAATTTATCAATTTATTCCAGTTTTCGGCCCAAATCCGATTGTTCCCAATTTCAATTTTTCGTCCTATCCCAACTATAAAATTTCCCATTGATCATACAAATTTCTGAACTCTGTCAGGTACATTAGGTACACCAATGTGGGATATTTCATTCACAGTTTTATATGCAAATTTGTAGTCGCCTGAAATATATATATAATTTTGCCTAGTTTTTTTTGAAATGTAATATAGTCAAAATCCGAACGAATGTGAGGTTGATGTTGAATTGTAGTAGTACATTTTATTTTTATTTGATCTTAGAATGTGTACGTGTATTCCAAATATAATTAATTAAAAATGGCAAAAAGATATAAAAAAAATAAATTAATTTAATAAATTTTGATGAAATTTGCTTTGATTATTGATTGTAATCATACTGTAAAAGCGGTACTGTAATTGTAGTCTTTATAAAATTATTTTTTGAAATCGTGAATATTGGCATTATGTTTTTAATCTAAAAATTCGAGTTTCGATTTCGACGCCATTTTCGTTTCGCAATCAATATCGAGATTCAGATTCCAAGATCGAGAATCATTGTAGTAGAGTAGATAGATCATTATTTGTTGAAGAATCCAGTATTCGGTTCTGTGATTTCAAAGATCACGTTCATTGGTTGATTGGCTTATGGCTATGGCTTGCTTATGGAATTAATTATAAATGAAAATCACTAATCGTTTTGCTTGAAAAACGAATTGAATTTTTTTAATGTGATCATTTGATCAATTCATTATTAGTTAGCTTCCCACGTCCCACCCGCCACCCGATCCCGAATAATATAATGGTTCTCCGTTCTACAAAACCTATAATTCCTGTTGAGACTTGAGATTGAGATCAAATCAGTAATTATTACTATTCATTTTATTCTTTTCATCCTTCTACATTAAAATAAAATGAATAGCTTAGCTAATATTGCTTATATTTTACAGATTAATAAAAATAAAATGCACTCACCTGAAATTGTAATGCAGTCACCGCAAGTTGTAATGCAATCACCGGATGTGGTAATGCAAACGCCTGAATCGGCAGTGCGAACAAATACTTATTCATTGCGTGTTCGGAAAAGTAATACAATCGACCGAGATTATTCACCACCGGGGCAACCAACAAAGAAGAAGCCTCGAGTTGTTCAAACAACACCAAATAAGAAAGCACCGGCAACAAAAAGAGCGGCAGCAGTACAAAACAAAGCTGCTGCTGTCCCGGCCGCACAAGAAGATCCATATTTTCAATCGCTCAAGTCCGGCAAATCAGTCAATGTAAACAAAATAGAATAAATTATTGGAAACATTAAAAATATTTTGTGAATAGGTAATCATCGATAAATGGATGAAATTGTACGACGAATCGCCGGATCAAGCCATAGTCCAATTCCTTCAAATTATTGTGGCCACATGCGGATGCCAAGGAAAACTTGACGCAAATATGATTCACAACATGGAAATGAAGTTTATTACAAATTTTATACAAAAATTATTTATAATATTTCCAGGGATATTATTGCTCGACTCAGCGAAGCATTTGATGAAGATTCGGGCGAATATCCTCTGATAATGAGTTCAGCACAATGGAAGAAATTTCGCTTGAATTTTGGTGACTTGTTGACGGTAAAATTACAGACCCTATTCTATTTTTGAGTACTTTATTTCAGCTCTTCATTATTCGCGGAAAGAACACTCAAATTTACGATGTCACTTTGATGGACAGTCTCATCCAGTTGTTGACCGGCCTCGCCGACACCCAAATTCGTGCGTTCCGACACACAGCGACATTTGCAGGTTTTTGAAAATTGAACAAAGATAATAAAAATTTAAAATTCAGCAATGAAAATTTCCTCCGCCATTGTGGATGTGGTTGTTGAGTTGGTTGATATAAGAACGAAAAATGCAAGACAAATTGATACGGAAAAGGCAAAATTGGATCAAATGAATGTGGGCAGCGAACGGCTGGAAATGTTACTTCAACAAAAGGAAGAGGTTTCAACTTTATCATTCTTTTTTCTAATTATTAATTTTTATTAGATTGATTCAAAAATTGATGAACTCAAGTCAATGATCCAATACATGTTCAAGAGTATTTTCGTCCATCGTTACAGGTTTTTTAAATATTTAAAATCATTTTTAATCGAATTCCAGGGATGTGGTCGCTGACATTCGAACAATTTGTATCGCCGAATTGGGCAATTGGATTCGAGTTTATCCGGCACTCTTCTTGGAGGATACCTATTTGAAATACATTGGATGGAGTTTATGCGACAAAGTAACCGAACAAAATTAATCATTGCTTAATTAATATTATTAAGTTGGCCGATGTTCGTCTCCGATGTGTTGTGGCCCTTCTTCCACTTTACGAAAATTTCGAGCTGATTGGCAATTTGGAATTGTTCACAAACAAATTCAAGGACCGATTGGCCAGCATGGTTATGGATACTGAATCGGAGGTGGCCATCAAAGCATGCCAATTGTTGACCCACATTTATCGGTTTGTGAATATTCATAAATTCATTTGAAAATGCCGAAAACAAAAAAGCTTAGCGGTTCAGTTGTTTGTCCTGGACCACAGACCTTAAACCCAATCGATAGATCACATCAAGATGCGTCACGCGTCGATTGGTTGGTTATGGTTTGGTCAAAATCGAAAAGTATTAAACCGTTCAAACCATCTGGTTTTTTGGTTCAAAACTTAATTCAAAATTGATTAAACCTAAGCCAAATCATCAAATTATGCGTCTCACAATCAACGAGATAAATCGATTGGGTATAGGCTATATGGTTTAGAGGGCCTAGGACAAACCATTGAACCCGGCAGAGATCATTTTATTCATTTAGCCATTTTTAAACATTTCCCATATTCAAATTTTACTAATAAATCAATTTTTCAGTGCATTCCCAGCTCTGTTAACCCTCAAAGATTGTTTGCCAATCTATGAGCTGGTCTATTGCAATAATCGACAGCAGGCGGTGGCTGCGGCCGGTTTTGTGAGCACAAAATTGTTTTCGCCCAATTTGGATGGTGTTCAAGCGGACAATTTGCAATTACTCAAAGATTTGGTCGTCTTCTTCCGCGATGGACAAGTCCATAATCATACCGCATATTTGGTCGATTCATTCATCGACAGTTGCCCAATGCTCAAGGATTGGGGCTCAATGGTCAAAATTTTGCTGGCCAATGAATGTTTGTTTTTAATTAATTTAAATGCTAATTTTGGAAGGCTCTTTCGACTCGGCAGGGTCGATTTAGTCTGAAATTACAATTTTAGACTGATAAACCAAACCCGATTTTGGTTTAAAACAAAGTTTCAATTTTTTAAGACAAACTAATCCCGGTAATTGAACTAAAACACCATGCAGTCAGTCGAATGAGCCCATTTGAGTTTATATATAGCTTTATAAGCTGAGATTTACAAAATTGTCTGGCTCATTTTTTGCAATTATCCATAACATAGACAATAGGCATTATGATTAAAAGTAGTGAAAATAGGAAACAAATTAATGATTTAATAGAAAATAAGTAACTAAATGGAAAACTCCAATCAAATATTTAGCTAATCCAAAAATATTCCCCAATCATTTATTTCTTTTTATAGATTATGAACATGACAATGAGCTGATCTCAATAATGAGCACAGCGGTAAAGCAAGCGGCCACCGGCGAACACCCCCCAAATCGAATTGTCATCTCAATCCGCCGTGGACCCGGTGCTGGGACGGAGAAGAAGGATATGCGACTTTTGCGAGAGGAAAGGCAACGAATTTCCGATGTGTTCATTCCGACGCTGCCTCGTTTGTTGGCCAAGGTAATACTACTGAATTGGAGGGGTCAAAATGAAGTAATTAATTTTATATTTTAGTTTATTGCCGATCAGGACAAGGTGTCAAATTTGTTGGACATTTTTTTGCATTTGGATTTGGAAATGTATTCCACTGGGCGACATGAACAGGTTTTTTAAATTGCTTTTTAGAAATTTAAAAAAAATTTATTAGCCCCTTAAAACTTATATCAAGTCCATAGATATCGTCGAGGCGCATCGTTTGATTGTGATTTGGCCTAGGTTTAACCAATTTCAATTTTAAATTGATTTTGAACCAAAAACCGTTAGATGGCTTAAACAGTTTAAAACCCTTTCATTTTTGATCAAACCATGACAAATTTAAATTTAATACCAATCAACGAGTCTTGATGATATCTATCGATTGGATATAGGGTTTATGAGTCTAGGACAAGCCATTGAACCAATAAAATCTTTTTGCCATTTTCAATACTAAATTAAATAAATATTTTTGCAGCCTCTGAATGAATTGATGCAATTGTTTGAGCGAATTGTTGAGCAATATTCCAACGAGGAAATGATCAAACAAATTGGCGCAATTTTCCAATACATGTCCACGGATTTGGCCGTTTCCCAATTCACCGAAACCGCTCGAATGCGCCTCATCGACTCAATTGCCCTTCAGCTGCGACATTATTTGGAACAAATTCAAAAATATAATTTGGGCACTGCCACGGCGGATGAACAAATGGAAACCGGAGGGATGGACCAAGAGGATGAGGCCAACCTTCTGTCCACATATCGAAAGATTATCGCATTCACAGCGTTCGTTTTTTAATTAATTTATTTTTTGGGGAAGGCCAAACTTTTAGCCTGCTTTTTTTTTAATTTCGACTTCTAGGTAACCCGAGACTCGAGAATAAGCTCTTTCGATTCGACTCGGTATATCGATTTAGTCTATGAAATTTCATTTTCAAACCGGTTTTGGTATTTGGTTTACTAACTTTTACCTATGCCTTAATATCGGTTTGAAATTGAAATTTCTAAACTAAATTAACCATACTGAGTTGAAAGTTGAAAAAGCCTATCCTAAAGTCTCTAGATTACCTTGAAACCGAAATTTCCAAAATTGGCCGACTAAGATCTAAAAGCCCTGTCTTTTCCGGAAAAAGACGAACATAAAAATCTCGAAATATTTACTCAATAAAAAAGTTTTTCCATTTTTTAGTGCCATTGATATTCCCTCAAAATGGGACTTTTGGGAGGAAACAATTGCCCTTTTGAATTCGCAAAAAATCAAATCCGAAGATTTGATGGAGAAGGCCGTCCTCTATTGCTTTCAATCGTTGACATGGAATATCAAACGAATTGTGATCACACAAGATTTCAAAGAGGTAATTAAAATGAAATGAAATAAAATAAATTCAAATTTTAATTTTTAAAGGAAACCATTGAAATGATGAAGCGAAGAAGGGATCAATTTTTCGTAATCACCCGAGGAATTATGCGGGACATGGCCAGTGGCGTTGAAAATGTTTGTGGTTTTTTCTATTACTAAATTATTTAAAATTTTAGGCTTTCCAATGCCAATGCGATTTGATGATTTTGTTCAATTGGAAGTTGGCCGCCGGTCATGACGATGAACCGGAACATCCACTTCACATTTTGTCCATTCGATTGGATCGGGAAACGTCGGATTGCATCACTAATTTTGTGCTGGACAATGTTTTTGTTGAGGAAGGTAAGACCAGTCATTTGCTTTTCACCAAAAAGTGATTTAAAACCATTTTAAAACTGGTTTAAATGTTTTTAAACATACTTAAATCCAAAAGTTCATTGCTAAATAGCCAAAAACCGATTTATTAAAATATAATAAAACGGTTTGGACTTTGGATATAATGTTTTTAAACCAATTTTCCGGTGAAACCCATTAACATCTCATTCAATAACAAAATTAAATCACAATATTTTAAGGAGCTCAAAACAATTTGAACCAAACGGCCACCATTCAAATGCTGAACAAACGCCGCAATATTCTGGCACATTACACCAAATTGTATTTGTTCGGCCTCCTTCCCATCATCAATTCTGCCGGCATTTTGCGATTCTTCCATCAAGTTTATATTTCAATAATTTTAATTAATTATCCAAGATTTTAGTATTACAACGATTTTGGCGACATTTTCAAGCATTTATTGCAAGAATGCCGAAAAATGGACAAAGTCATGACGGCAAGGGCAATTATCAAAGCACTGATTTATAATTATGAGGAAATGAAGGTTTTAAAATTTAATTTTATAAAAATTAATTCTAATTGCTATTAAAAGGTGACTTTTGGTGAAAATGTCGTCGATCAGGACAGCGAAAAATTCCAATCTCTCCGGGATTTGGGTCGTCGATTTGCCCTCTCATTTGGCGTCGACAACATCAAGAACCGAGATGCATTGGCTCTAATCCATCATGTAAAATTAATTAATTAATTTTAAATAATATTTATTTTAGAATGGCATCAAATATGCACTCCAATTGGACGAATTCCCACCAAATCGCAAAGACCAACAACCACAGGAACAAAAATTTGAAAATTTCCCATTCTTCGAAATTCTGCAAGAATTCTCGCCAAAATTACATCGACAGGATAAATTGGCCGTGTAAGTCCAAAAAGGGTTGGGAGAAATAATTCTGCAATTTCAGTCTGCGCTATTTGGACAAAAATTGCCCACAGGACAAACAAATTGAAAACAACGACGACATTTGGCAAACTTTCCAACTTTATAGGTTAACATTAACATTATTTAATTTTATTTAAAATTATGATAATATTTTCCAGAAGCTCATTGGCCAAAGCGGAGGGAGGCGCAGAGTAATGGAATATGGAAAGAATTGATATTTTGATTAATTAATGAAATTGGATTAAATAAATCGGTACTACGATCTCATTTTTGCATTCATTCGTTTTCCACATTGATTATTGATTTCATTTTCACTTCAATTATATACTACTCAATTTTGAGAATGACCAAAATTAACTTAATCCACTCTCGACCCTCCCAGACAATATTTTTCAATTTATTCATTTTTTGCTAAATTTGTTTTGAATAAATTTGCTGCTGAATATGAAATTTAAGTATTCACCACAATTAGGTCAATTAAAATTTTAAGTCTGAAAAAGTATTCCGAAATAAAATAAGCTAGGCTTTTTGGTGAAAGTCTTCGACAAAAATTTAGATTGACATTTTCTTTTCTTTTGTTTGGATGTATTTCTTTAAAATGAATGAAGTGAAGTATGAATGTCCGAAAAATCGATATTATCGATTGAACAAATTTTATTTGTATGAATGAAGTTGGTGAACGATGAACGTGAGCACGGTATATGAAATCAATCGATATCGATTGCTAAAATCATTGTAAGAGTATTGTAACCAATAAAAATCGATATTATACTGTATCCTAGACAATTGTACTGGGTAAAGTATTCTGAAATTTTTTAGTATAAAAGTAAGTGCTCTAGAAAAGGAAAGCTCATTTCAAATTCCATCCCTAAACAATTCCCTATCCACTTTCTTCAAATTTCCACCCACATTTCTACTTCAACAATGTCTAAATCTAAATTCAAATTCAAAATCAAAACTGAGCAAAAGACATGTGAGTTCATTTCAACTAATTTTTTATTTCTAATTCATTTTTTTTACAGATGGCGGAGGATTTCCAATCTTTGGCTATGTGATACTGGCAATTATTGTAGCTGTGTTTGTGGCCATCTGCATTTTTATCTGCTGTAAACTTTGCAAGAACAAAAAGAACAAGGCCCAGCGCAAACAATTACAACGACAATATGAACAAAATCGGCTACTTCAAGGACAAAGCAGTCAATCAATGCCCATAACACCAATTGGCCCACCACCACCACCATCAATGCCACCACCACCGCCGCCGCCGCCACCATCATTTGGACAAATGCATCAACCGCATCCTCCATTATCAGGTTAGCTGTTTTATTTTTATATTTTGAATCCAATTTTGTATTTTTAGATGGCAATTTACCTCCTCCTCTTCCTCCAACTGCGCTTCTTCCATTATCTCCGTTCGATGCACCACCACCGCCGCCGACTCCTTATCCACCAACCGTTCCAAGTTCAACAACAGCAACGCCAGGATGGAATGCAAAAGCACTGGAACCACAGGCGCAACCGGGAATATTGATTACGCCCAATTATTCGGATCGATCAGCAGGAGGGTCAGTCAGTTTTTCACTAATATTTTTAGCAAAATAATTTTCAAAATTTTAGCTCGACCCAAGTCAATCTGAGGCCAGCAGTCATTCATCATGTGTCGCCGCCAAAGAGGAATGCCCGTTCACTCCGATCGCTGCACGAGAGGGCCGCCGAACAACAAAATCGCTCATCGTCATCATCATCGAGGACTGGCGGCCACCACAGTTCAAAGAGGGATTCCAAGCGAGGAGGCCAATCATCAAGGAGGCGTCATTAGCAGCAATAATGGAAGCAAGCACAGCAGATGAGATGAGAATAAAATGATGATATTATACAGCAGCAGTATGTGATGAATGATGATCTTGTCCAATCCCCTTTTTGCTATATATCTATTTTTGTCTTCATTGTATTGTATTATTGTTCCATTTTCCCCATATATTCATTCAATTTGTTATTTTTCTTTGTTGTTCATTTTCTTTGGAATATGTATAAATATTTCTTGTACATGTATAATTTCTACAAACAAGTATAATTCAGTGTTTGTTTAAGCAAAAATTAGATTAGGTTACTATGTATAAATTACAGCCAAGAGAATTGAAAATACTGGTTTGTAACATTCTCAGAAGCCAGACCCATAAATCTTATACACTCAACCAATCGAAATCTTGTGGATGCACATCATTTAACTGAGTCTGTTTTAAACCGAAAATGAAAGTCGGTTTAGGTCGTTTAACACCTTTTAATTTTGACAAACCTTGAAAAAATTGCATACCATTTGATTCATATTGATTGATGGTAAATGGTTTGTGAATGTACATAGAACAAACCATTATTCTATTTGTACTCTTTTTGTCTCCATTTTAAAATCATTTTTCAAACGAATAATCCAAATTGAATACATTTTTTAGTTTATCGAAATTTATGATAATTTAAAAATAAAAATTTCCCTTCATACATAAACAAAAACATTTTGCATTTGGTCATTATATCAATGTGTGTGGATGGGTGGGGGATAGGCGGAAATAATTCCAAATTAAATATGGTAAAATAATCACATGAATTTTCCTCAACAAAAAAAAGCGAAAATGGGCCAAATCATCTTTTTGAAATTCCATTTTTATGAAAGGATGGATCGAATTTCTCGATGAATTTGGCATAAAAAGTCCACGTAGGAATGTGCATTGTTGGCATAGCGATCCTCGACCAAAAATTTCTTCATCCATGATTCCAACGGGTCCTGCTCCTTCACAATGAACAGCTTCAAGTTCCGTTCACGTTCTGAATTTGCGTAGGCCCAGAGGCGGCGAACAGCCCGTGAATGTGCATTGTCCCGTTCCGGCAATTCATGCTTAAAAAATTTATCATTAGAGAGCCAAATAATTTATTTTATTAAACCTTTTCCGTATCCAAATTAACAATTGAGGCCACGTTGAACACATTTTGAAGCCATTCCTTGGGAATATTTCCACCGCACCAAATAAACGCAACCAGGCCATTTTCAATAAGGTATGCCTCTTCGGTGCAAAAGTACTCGAATGAGGCCCGAATTTGTGCGGGCATTTCAAATTTGCCATCGACAAAGCCACCATTGGCATTGGCATCAGCAGTCGGCGATTGAATATTTTGGCCATTGACGTTTGTGGTTGATTGGCCGCCCACCAAGCCGGTCAATGGATAAATGCGTGGATAGAGGAATTGGCTAACGGCCAGCGGGGTCATCGATGGGACCAATGACATCATCCAAGCTCGGTCGTCTACGGTCAGTTCAGAACCTGAAAGTTTGGAAATTTTAATAATAAAAATTTAGGGATGTTTTGGCTGAGTGGGTGACTTTTCGGTTTTGTAAAATTTAGGTCTCGGGTTCGAATCCGCTCCGCGGCCAATGTTTTTTTTTTTCTGTCTCGATTGTCATTTTTATTATTTTTTATAAATTTTATTTTATAAATTTTAGATGAAATAGAGTATTTAGACCAAAATTGAGGCCATAAAATTGCTATTTTACCATTAAAAAACCATTTTTAAAACAAAAAATCCTATGCGAACCTCCATTCAATGAGTCATGGCGAACAATACAATTTGCGTGGAGGGGCAAAAGTTTGGCCAATTCCGGCAGAATAAGTTGACCCATGGGCGCCGATTCACTGCATTTTTCCCGATAAGCAGCCAATATTTGTGCACACCGAATTGTCAATTCATCGCGCATTTCCTTTGGTGATTTCTCGCGAACAAATTGTTCAGCTAAAATTTTCATCAATTATTTTATTAAAAATGCCAAAAATTAACCTTGTTTGAAAAGATGCGTAATCAAGCAATCCTCGTCAATTGATCGGTACAATTGGGGATAGTCGGCAGTGACTGGTAGGGAAAGCTAAACAAAAAATGGATTATAAAAATGTTGGAATTTATAATTGGCGAAAAGATTATAGCGGTTCAATGCTTCAATGGGTTGTCCTAAAATCTCTAAACCATATACTCAATCGATGTCGATGATCTAATCAAGATGCGTCGATTGGTATATAATTTGTGGTGGTTTGGTCAAAATGAAAGGGTATTAAACCATTTAAACCATCTTTGGGTTTTGGTTCTAAACTAATCTAAAATTGGTGAAATCTAAGCCAATTCATTATCAAATGATGCATTACGAAGAGATCTTTCAAACCATTGAACCGTCAACAGTTATAAACTTTTTAACAAATTTCAAAATTTTTTTTCTAAATAAATCACGAACATTGTGAATGCGCAATCGTCGTTGACCGCCACAACTGGTGAAGAGGACGGCCATTTGGAAGAATGCCGGTTCTTTATCGCTTAGCTTGTCATCGTATTTGATTTCAATTTGTACGGATTTGTCACAGTCCAATGCGCCCATTTCAATGTCGGTGGTGTTTTGCATATAAAAATTGCCAAAAAAGCCAGTCGGCCGAATGCCTAAAAAATTTGATTAATATTAAATTTCTTTTATTTTTACCTGTTGAGGTGCGCAACCGAAGCATAACATCGAACACAATTTCTCGGCTAATATTTTGGGCCAAATCGGCCAAAAAACGTTCGCCATCTCGTTCGGCCTATTTATTTATATTTTTTAAATTATTTAATAAACGACTTACATCAAAATATTGATATTTATAAATTGTGCCTCCCGTTGTGCACACCGCCGGCGCAATGTTGGCCACATCCACAAATGAGTTGGGGAAGAGGAACAAATCAATGGCGCATCCACTTTTAACGCATTCTTCGCCCAATTTTCCATAAAATTCAGTGGAGGATGACAAAACGTTCTAAAAAACAATTATTTGTTTTATACTTTTATTCTGTAAACCTTTTCCTTGTCGGTGCCCAAAACTTTGCGATCCTCTCTGTTTTTTAATTGGCCAGGTGCCTCCAATGTTGGCAGGGAAGTGTGGAAAATTAACAATTTCCCGGCTCGATCGGCGCTTTTCAAGGCGTCCAAGCCAGCTTGCATCACCGGCCCTAAAGCCGTTTCCGTAATTCGAGTGTTTGAAAAATTGTTGACAATTTCGCGAAGACAGCTTAAAAATATGGGTAAATTAATTTATTCACCTATTTTGAACCTGTTCAATGCTTTTTCGGCCTGTTCAAATTCAACAAGGAATCCATCGACAAAAGGCACAAATATGTCGGAAATGTCATTCACAACCAGCATTTCCACATGTTCAGGTTGGCTCAAATTGTAAAAATGGATGGATTGATCGTAGGTGGCCAAGCCAATTCGCATTGTGGATTTGTCACGGAAATTCTCTCTGTAAAATTGCAAATTATGTTTAATTTTATTTATTTTACTGACTTGGGTAATTCGCGTAACAATTCGGTGATATTTCGACAGAACAATTCAACAAGGCCCGTTTTAATGGCATTGTATGAAACATCGAGCATAAAAATAAATGCTGGTTGTTTTGGTGGAATTGAATTCTAAATGTCATTAAATTTACGAAAATTTATTGTTTATTTACTTTGCAATATTCTTTGGTGGCCACAAATTCATAGGAGCCCAAAAACAATTCCGGTCTATGTTGAATGTCGGTCCGCCGTCCGGTATGATCCAAATGTGCAAAATATTTTTCAGCAACTGCACAAATTCCACAATTTAAATATTTAATCAAATAAATTTACTTACTGTTTGAATTAGCCTTGCAAAAAGGGCAACGAAATTTGCGACCACCGTCAATGAATTCCATAAATGGGCACATATAGGCTTTGCAGCGTTGACAACGAACGGGTCCAATGTCACCCAAATCAATGGTTGGAGGTGGATACTAAAAATTAATAAATTAAATTTGAATATAGGATAGTAATTTAATTTGTCAGAAAAAAAGTATTGAAAATGGCGAAAAGATCATTGCTGTTCAATGGTTTGTCCTATACCCTTCAAACCCATTACCCAATCGATAAATCCATTTGTATGGTTTTGGTCAAATTTGAAAGGTATTAAATCGTTAAACCATCTTACGATTTTTGTTTCTAAACTAACTGTTTAAATAAATATTATCAAATTATCACCTCGAAGAAAATTTTCGATTGATTATAGGGTTTGGTGGTCTAGGACAATGGACAAATCATTGAAGACTGAACCGATATAATCTTTTCGCCTATTTAAATATTTGATATTTCCCTTTGAAAATAACCTCGGATTGATTCAACTTGGCAAAGGGCGTAATGGCCAAGGACAATGGCAAATGTGATGCCTTTGTCATATCACTGTTTTGCGGGACGGCATATAATGTTGAACGCATAAATTTGGGATTAGAATTGCCTGAATATAATTTCAATTAAATGAGAATTTTAATAATGAATAAACCTTGATCCTGAGCGATAAATTCCGTTGTAACGAGAGGCGGTAATTCGGCTTGTGGAAATCCAGTTGGGAAAAGGCCGGAACGGGAACTTCGGTCATCCTCAACAACTTGAACCTGGAATTTCGATGTTTATTGTTTTTTTATTTCTCGCTTACGAGGCTGGGCATCATATCCGGATCCAATCTTTGTTGCCTTTGTTGGGCTGGAGGCATTCCGGGTGGAAAACCAGCACCACCCATTCCTGGTGCTGTTGGTGGTCCCATTGGCGGATATGGCCCTGCAGTTGGTGGTTGTCCCGGCATTGGCATCATTGATGGTTGCGGTGGCATTGGTTGTGGTTGTCCCGGCATTTGCATCATTGATGGTTGCGGTGGCATTGGTTGTGGTTGTCCCGGCATCGCCATCATTGATGGTTGCGGTGGCATTGGTTGTGGTTGTCCTTGCATTTGCATCATTGATGGTTGTTGTGGCATTTGCATCATTGATTGTTGCGGCGGCATTTGCATCATTGGTGGTTGTCCCGGCATTTGCATCATTGATTGTTGTGGTGGCATTTGCATCATTGATGGTTTCGGTGGCATTGGCATCATTGATGGTTGTTGTGGCATTTGCATCATTGATTTTTTAGATTTTACAAAGCTAAAAATGAGTTTTCGAAGCTCAAGTCAAATATACTTAAGTTTTAAGCTTAGCTTAGCTTATTTGTATTTGCAAAATTGTCGTAAATTTTTCATGCAATTCGTTATGTTAATATTTTCCATTTTATTGTGTGAAAGATGACAGTGACCGGCGCCCGCCCCCCGCCCCGACAGAGAGTTTTTTCTGGTTTGCCACTGGCTTGGCTAACTTCTCCCAAACATTTTGGGTTTTTGTTCCTATTTTGGCATTTTTTGATAAAATTTCAACCAAAAATGCAATAAAAAGGAAAATTTTTGGATTATTAAAATTTGATAAAATATGAGAAAAATTTCTTGAACAGATCTAACCACTTTCTAATATCTTTCATCATTAAAAGATCAAGGCTGGCTTCAAACTCAAATTATAATTAATAAAACCTTTTGTGCATATTAAAAATTGATGAAATGACTACATCAGTCGAAGATGTATCAAAATTAGAATTGGCTGCTCAAATTGTCATGGTAAAAAAAGGAATTTTTTTATTTAATTCTCAAAATTTAGGCTCCGCCAAATCAAGTGACAGTCCAGGATCGGAAGGATGCTGAGGCTTTGTTCATGCAATTACGCGAGGGTGCACTTTCGGTGGAAACATGCAGGCAAATACTCGAATCAACACAGAATCAATTCTTCATGTTTGAACTTGCACGCGCTTTGGTTGCCCGGATGCTCAAGGAATGGTCAAAATTTAGCATAGAAGATGTGAGAACCATCATTGCATATTTGCTGAATTTTCCTGTGAATCATTCAAAGTAAATTAAATTTTTATCTTTTTAAAATTGTTGTTTTTTTGTAGCCTTCCTAATTTTGTTTCCACCGAAATGTTTCATTCAGGTTTTTTTTACAAATTAAAGCAATTAACAAAATGCATTTTGCAGCCGCAAAGATCATAAAAAGGAGCAGCCTTGCAATGCCAGATATCTTCCCCGGTTTAATTGCAATTTTGGAGAGT
Source organism: Pratylenchus scribneri (assembly GCA_030063045.1). NCBI lineage: Eukaryota > Metazoa > Nematoda > Chromadorea > Rhabditida > Pratylenchidae > Pratylenchus > Pratylenchus scribneri. The sequence continues at coordinate 1,554,758 of JAQSEB010000082.1, forward strand.
TTACTCAGCAATGAGAATCCGCAATTGGTTTTTATTTTTAAATAATCCTTTAATTGAAAATTTTGCAGCAAGCTTACGGCTTGCAAACCATTGAACTAATTTCAACGGAGTTCTTGTCTGCATGGCGTTCTTCAAACATTTCAATTTCATGGGATTTTCACCTTAGAGCGAAAAAACAATTCGAGGTTCCATAAATTTTTTTAAAATCTAATTGATTGAAAATTTAGGATATTCTTTTGAAACAATTGATGCAACTTTCCCTTCGAACTTTGTCAAATCTGATGAACACTTCGGATCTCAGTTCCCAGTTGGACCAGCAAATTTGCGACAAATTCTTGCGAGTGGCTTCACTGATTTTTTGCTGGAATTTTTCGCCAAAATATCTTTATTTGCACTTTAAAATCCTCATTTCCGCCCTTCGCTCCAACACATTTCGACCGCCCGAATCATGGCATGACATTTTCCGCGACACAACAATTATCACATTTTTTATGGAGGTTTGTCATTATTTTTGTCTAAATTAAATTACCTTAATTTATAGTTGCACTCCCGGGTGCGTTACAATGAACAACTTTGCCAAAATTCCATGCTCTGCCTCACACAACTTTCTTCCCTGATGGGCGATGCACTCGGCCCATCCGGCCCAATTGTTCTCATTTTGCCTCAAGTTGGGGATATTTCTGGTACAATTTTTTATTAAAATTAAATTTTATCCTAAATTTAGAACGTCGATTGGCCACTTCAATGGGCGGAGGCGAAGTTGCAATGGAAAAGGGGGCGGGTGACAAAAAAGTTTTGCATGATCAATATGTCCAATTGTTCAGCCACCATTTGATTGAATTGTTCTCAAAGTAAGCCCAATAATTCTCCTACTAATAATTATTCTTGTAGTTATGTGCTCGATTATGAGATGGCCCCACTGAGTCTGGTCATTTACAAACTGATAACTTGCCATCCAATGGCCATTTTTGAACGATTCCCGCAAGATTTACTGACAAAATTCATTGATTTCATTGTGGCCAATATTTTGAGACTCACCCAACCGGCAATGGATTTGGCTTTGGTGAGTTCCAAACATTTAATAATTCAATGAATTTAACCCTTTTCCTCAGAAAAATGATCAAACTTATCATGAGCCGTTGACAAATTTGTTCCAAGTTTGGCGCACGATCCTTCGATCGGCTCACATGTTCAACGAGGAAATTGGCAAAATGATTGGGGAAAGGAATACGGCCATCATCGATGCATTCATCAAATCCGTTTTATCGCCTCCATTTGGAACCAGGACAAAGGTTTTTTATACTTAAATTTGTTAACAATTTCTAAATATTTTTTAGCCATCCAACGAGGAAATCTTCGAAGAGAGTGAGGAGGATGAAGATGACCGGACTGTCTTTATGGATGTGCTCTGCGATGTTGGCTACTTTTCACTGAATTCAATTGACTATTTTGTGGAATACATTTCAAAGTAATTAAAATTTATTCATTTTATTTAATAATTTCAATTTTCGATCAATGGTCCAACGTTTAGGCGAATTACATTCAGTGAATTTGGAGACAATTAACCAAGAACATTTACAAATATGGCAGGAGGATTTCCACTGGCTTTTGTTGTTAACCGGTAAAAATTTTGAAAAAATGTTTAATCTTTTGATATTCAGGCTATTTCATTCGGCAACCGGCCTATAGTAATATTGGGAATTTCCCGGAGGAGTTGGCCATTAGATGTAAAATTGTTTTTATTTTCTTATTAAAATTTGGTCATTTTTGTTAAAAGGTTTGAACGGATTTAAAGAGGGCGAATTTACTCGATTGGAAGATTTTGAGCCACTTTTCACCCAATGCATCAACAATCCGCCATTTGACCCGTCAACTTATCCACACAAATTGGACCCAATTACATTGTGAATTGATTAATTAATTAATTTTTGGAATATTAATTGATAAATTTGCAGAATTTCCACTCAAATTCTCAGTTGGTTCAGTATGGAACATCAAATGTTGGCCCTTCTCGACCCGAATGCCCCACTTTTGAGTCCGGCTTTGTGCCAAACCAGTCTATGGCAATTTTCTCTGTTGATGTAATTTTTATTTGAATTTTTAATTAATAATTATTTTGAAGGATTGTTTTGACTCCAAATTCACCGAATGATTCGATTGTCGGAGGAAACCCACATGAAGAGGAAGTAGAGGAAGAGGATGACAAATTGGCCCAACAATGGAAGGACATTAAGCATTTGCCATCAATTTCGCCCAAATCTCAACTTTCGGCAAAAATAATTCAAATGGCGTTGGAAAAGTTGTTCACAATTTTGTCAAAAATGTCCGGCGAAAAGAGGTTTTTTATTACATTTTCCTATGAATTTATTTTTTTATACTTATATTTTAAAGGCTATGCACGGATGTGATCGAATTATTGATCAATTTTGCTGAATATCGCTCGGAGGAATTGGCCACAAATGATTATTTGTATTTGTTGCTCAGCAAATTGCCTATTGGTAAGCAAAAATAATTGAATTTAGATTACTTAAAAAATTATTTGATTAGCAAAGTGTTACATTGGCTCAATGGTTTAGGCATTTGAAATTTATTTTTTAGGTCTAGGGTTCGATTCCCCGCAACTGCTAATAATTTTTCCCTCCCAAATCTGGATATCCAATTCAATTTTTTTTGAAATTTTCTAGAAATTTTTAAATCTCAATTTATTAATTCAAGAAAATCTTCCAATTCGCCGTCAATTTGTCAAATCATTGGTGGTAATTGGCTCTTCAGTGGAATCCAATGAAGTTCGGGAGAGGATGAACGAATTGGTTGGTCACATTTTTCCATATTTTTCCATATTTATTTAATATTTTTGGAATAGATTCTCCAACCATTGCGCACTCGTTTTTTGCAACTTTGCCAAAATCATCAATCCGGCGGCCAAACCACCGAATCTCAGCTGGCGGACTATTTTGAATGTTTTACGGGAGTGGCCGACGCGGGACAAGCGGACAATGCGCCAATATTATTTAGTAAAAATTAAATTAAAAAATAATATTTAATTTTGATTTGCAGAATTCCTTGAGCCAATTTTCGATTATTGCGTCCCACTGATTCGATCCAAATCCTCCTTTCAATTGCTGATTGTTTCCATTTTGGATTTCATCAAATCAACAACGGATGTCCTCTTTTTCTATGGTTAGTTTTGCTCATTTTTAACATTTTATTTTAATTTTCGCCGTATATTTCAGTCGAATCAAGGACCGAAACAATGGCATATTATAATTTACTGCTCGCCATCATTAATGCTTATAAGGTTTATAGTTAAATTTAATTAATAATTTAATTATTTTTCATAGGAAACCCAACTCCAACGTTTTGTCACTTTTTCATCCGGTGATGAGGAGGAAGAACAACAAACCCAGGATTTGGCCACACTCATCGAAATCCTCTGCCTTTCCATTTCAAAAACATATTTGCCAATTGGCGAGAGCGGAAATAATGCATTGGAATCGGCCAAAGTCTCACTTCATGGTATTTTTTTTTTTAAATTAAAAATTTATTTAATAAAAGTTATTTAATACCTCTTTCGGTCGAATTATTTAATTTTTCGTCTAAAAATGTGCTGCAAAATTTAATGCATAAAAGTAAAAAACCAAGTTCGAAAAAAACATCGTCTTCTGAAAGGATTCGAACACGAGACCTAATTTTTTTAAAAAAAAAGATGAAGGGTCATCCCTTTGGTTTAAAATTTTCAAAAAATTCTTTTGGTAAAATCAATTTTTATAAAATCTAGCCTCTAGCTAACCTAAATTTAACCGTAAAACCATTGATTTAAATTCCTTCCAACCAATTTAAATTATTGATTTATTAAGGTCTCGAAACATTGCTCCCATTGATGAGTGAGGACCTGCTGAAAGTCCCTCAACTTTGCACGTCATTTTTCCGACTTCTCATTTTCATTTCGGACATTGCCCCGGGCGCATTGATTCAAGTTTCCGAACAAATGTTGAATGGCGTTTTTGGCTGCGTTCAAATGGCATTGGACAATGTTTTCGGCATTGAACGGGTTCGATCAGCGCTCGAAATTGTCACAAATTTGTCGACTTTTTGCCTCACCGAAATCCAAAAAGGCAAATCCAGCTTGGACAATTTTATGGCCAGAAATGTGCTCAAATTAATTCCCGTAAGTTCGACAATAAAAACTATATTTTATTTTTTAAAGAAAATTTTTGAATTGGCCATGCACTTCTCATGTGAAATGGACATTTTCAATGAGGCCACCGGTGCACTTTTTTCAATTCTTCAGCTGGATTCGGTCAGTTAATTTACCTTAAATATTTAATCAATAATTTTTAATAAATTTTAGGACACTTTCCGGGCCTACGTTGGTCAATTGCTGTCATTTCCGGCCAACCAGGACACTAAACCCCAATTGGAGCAAGCATTCACCAAATTGTTAACATTTTCGGAGGAGGAATTCGCCAAACAACGAACATATACGGCTTCGAGAAAGCGCAATTTCCAGAACAAATTCCAAGAATTTTTGGTTGAAGTCAGCGGCTCACTTTGCCTCAATTGATGATTTTATTATGGACATTAATTCCCACCATTTTCCGCCTCTTCCTTCACTCATTGTTGCTAAATATTTTTATGTTTTCCCCCAAATACGGGCATATTTTTTGCATCAATTTGTTCGCTTTATTTTCAATCAATTTTTGCATTTTTTTGAATAAATAAAATTGAGGTCAAATAAATTTGGATTCATTAAAAATTTTGTGAATATCAAATAATTTTATTTAAATTAATTTATTTATACTTAAACATTTTTGTAGTTTTTTAAGGGAATGAATGTACAATTTTTACTTCGTAACAAAATTATTCAGCGTACAATTTCATTGAAAAGAATAAAAAAACTGCATATTCTCGGAATAGAATCCAGGTAAATAAATTCCAGAAATTTTCATTCCAAAATAAAATGAATTAATTTAAGTTGCGACGATGCAGCAATTTCAATTGTACATTTTGAGGGGAGGAAAGTGCTCACCGATCGACGAAGTTCCGATTATGCCGTCCTTGCAAGGGCCGGAGGCGTTCTTCCATATGCTTCAGCGAGGCATGTAGGCAAATTTAATTTTGTAAATTCAATTTAAAACCAATTATTTTTAAAATTTTTTGTAACTTTTAGCGAATTTCTCTGGTAAAATATTTTCGGTTCAAAATACTGTTTTTTAATCTAGAAATTTATTGTAGAGCGTTTAAAATTGTCTATTAAACCCAAAAAAAACTTCCTCTGAGCGGATTCGAACCCGAGACCTCTAATTTTTACAAAAAGAACCCCTCCCCCTTGTTAGGATCAAAATTTAAAAAAAATGTTGATAAAATTTTTATTAAACCCTGAATAGCCCTGAACCTAATCATAATGAATCCACCAATAATTAATAATCCTCCCCAAAAATATATTTCCAGCATCAATTGGCCATTCCCCGACTCATTTCTGAATGCTTTGCTGAATCCGGCATCCGTGCCTCCGACATTGATGCAGTGGCTGTCTCAAATCGACCAGGAATTGTGGTTTCATTGAGAGTTGGCATCAATTATGCGCTCAGTTTTGCCAGGTAAACAAATTAAGAATTATTTTTATTTTATTTTTTTATAATTAATTCAAATTCAAGATCCATTCGTCGACCCCTCATCCTTGTCCACCATATGCGTGCCCATGCCCTTACAATGCGACTGTTCGACTCGAACTTATCATTTCCATTTGCCGTTTTGCTCATTTCCGGCGCCCATTGTCTCTTCTGCCTCGCCGAAAGTCCATTCCATTTTCGGATATTGGTCAAATCCGAGGAGGGCAGCAGTCCGGGCGAATGTTTGGACAAATTGGCACGGCAAATGGACATTCCACCCAAAAATGGTCATTATGGTGCCGCATTAGAGGAAATGGCAAAAAGGTAAGGCCAAAATGCCATTGATTGTGAAATAATTTTAGGCTGATATGTAATTTAATTTTTGAAATTTTATTCTTTTTGAAATTTTATTTTTTTTTTGAAATTTTAATTTTTTGAAATTTTAATTTTTTGAAATTTTAATTTTTGAAATTTTAAATTTTTGAAATTTTATTTTTTTTTTTGAAATTTTACTTTTTTGAATTTTTGGAAAATTTATGAATTCCAATTTTCTAAACTTTTAATTTTATTTAGTTGTTCACCTCAATCCTACCAAAATTACAAAATTCCATTACGCCGCAAAATCATTGAAAACAACGATTGGAATTTTGATTCGTTGAAGCAAAGATATTTGGCAAGAATAAAATTGGACAAAAAGAAAATGGACAAAGCACAACATTCGGAGGAGGAAAAAAGAAATGAAATTGCGAATTTATGTGCCGCTATTCAGGTAGAGTTAAAACGAAAAAATGATTAAATTAATTCATTATTTTTGTCAATTGTTTCTATAATTTTTTTAAAGGAATCTGTCATTGAATATGTTTGCCTTCATTTGGAACCGGCCCTCGCATTTTGTGCCCAAAATGTGCCCGAATTCATCGCAAATCCGGCCACAAGAAATTTGGTCGTCTCCGGTGGAGTTGCTGCCAATGCCCAATTTCTGAAAACAATTCGCAGTGTTTCGGCCAAATACCAATTCAATGTGGCCGTTCCACCGCCCAATTTGTGCTCAGACAATGGAGTGATGGTGAGAAAGGGAATTAGGGTTTAATAATTTCACAAAAATTGAAAATTGGCTAACACCAGCAGAATTAAAATTTAAATTCCGGGCTAGCTTATTTCGGAAATCTCGGCTTCTAGACTTCGTACGGACTCCAGAATGGACTCATTCGAATTGGCATAGTCAATTTAGTCTATAAAATTTTCATTTCAAACCGGTAAGACCTTGCCATGAAAAACTGAACCATTGTTTAAACCCAAACCGGTTTAGTTTACTAACTTTTGTCTAGGCCTTATTTCATATCGGAAATTAAAATTTCTTAGACTAAATCGACAATGTCGAGTCGAATAAACCTATTCTCAAGTCTTTGGACTGCCGAGAAGCCGAGATTTCGAATATTAACTGTACCATATTCATTTATTATTTTTAGGTGGCTTGGACTGGCGCAGAAATGTTCAATTGGATTAAAAGTGGAAAGGAAATACCTGCAGAAAATGGAAATGGCGAGGAAGCGCACATTTATTGGCCAAATGAATTACCGGATTCATTACCAGCATTTCCTAGGGCACAAATTGGGCCGGAAATGCAATGGAGAAAAACAGAAAAGAAGGAGGAAATTTTCAGAGTTCAAAATACACTTTAGGATGAATTGAATTTATTCACAAATATTAATATATAAAATACATTTTATTCATTAATAAAAATTCATATTTTTGTTCATTTATTCCATTAATAAACAATTAAAATTTGTTAAAAATGTTCCGTTCAATTTTCTAAAAATATTGCTTACTAAAAAATGCGGAAAAATATGAGATGAATAAAAGGAATAGTGAATTTTTGTGATTTTTATGAAAGAAGGAAGGAGATGGTATTCCGAAATATTGTTATTTTAAGTTGAAAAAGTGCAAAATTATTTGCGAAAACTATTTTACATTTTTTTTAGAACACATTGGTATACGGTGGGGAAATTTGGTGAAAAAGGGCAAAACATTTTATGTACATTTAATTTTTAAAATTAATATGTAAAATTAAGAATTCAATCTTCCAACACAAAGTTCAGCCATTTTTTCCTCAATAAATTGCATTGAGAAAGAATGCGCCGACACTGAAGGCAACACAGATGTGACATCCTGCGGCAAAATATGGTTAATTAATCATTATTTGCCTTCTCTGACGACCTTTCCGGCATATTTGAGCATTGCTTGGCCACCTGTGCTTAATGAAGGGGAATTTGAATTGGGGAATGAATTTTTTGGGAGAAAAATTACCAGGATGAACTGAAAATTGAAGGAAACGTGAATGTTTAATGGGCCAATTCAACTTACATTTGTAATATGAAGTCAAATTGTAGACCTGAGAAATGAAATTATGAATATTTCGGTAAGAAAATTTCCAAGGATTGATCCTTTCTAATATTATACCATACGGAAAATTGGCCAAAATAATCAAAAACTCAATGGCATTTTCCAGTCCTTGCACATTTTTACCCCTTAAAATTTATTAAAAATTCCGAAAAACATTTTTACCCCCTAAATGAAAAATTCCGAAAAACTTTTCCTCACAATTCGGGGCCATATTCCACCCACTTTTTTGGCGTCCATTACAAATAATCCACCCCACCTTCCCATCTCTGATCAGCCAAAGGTCGTCTGAATTATTGTGCCGGCTGACCTCTTCGCGGGAATAGATTTTTTCCGGTGTGGTCATTCGATTAAGAGAATATATAAAATTCGATTGGAAAATATTCAGGGGAAATAATTTGGTGAAACTTTTATGGAGGGGAGTAATTCACCAAGGAAACCAGACCATAAAAGCAGTAGTGGGAATAATTTATAATTTATCAGAGATGGAAAAAAAACAAATTGATGGATGGCATAAATCCATTTGAAAATGACTTTTCACAAATATACAATTTGGTACAAAAATGAATGCTAAAATCGTTGAAATTTTGATGGAATTTGTGTGGTCAAATTCATCGGATTCTGATTGCCTCCATTTTGTTGGTTTCGGCGAATGAAGAGAGCATCATCCGCCGAATGTTTTGTGGTCACTCCTGCATTCTTACTGACACGTAACAATGAAATTTGTTGATCATTTGGCCAAAAACATGGAAAAATGAAATGCAAAATTGTTCGCCACATTCGCAAAAAATGTCTGCGATATTCGGAATTCATTGTTAGCCTAAAATGGTGGAAAATAGAATGGAAATGGGGAATTGATGTACTCACGTCAAAATGGAATTAGTGGCCAAATAGCCACAGAAAAGCATGGTCCATGGAGGGCTGAAATTTGATAAATTTTGATAAAATTTTGATGAAAATTGAATTGATTATTTTTTCTACCCTCCTTTATGGGGGTAATTTGAAACCAAAACCTGTCCTTTACTAATAAATGTGGCGAAAAAGTATTAATAATCTTTATAATGATTCAAAGATTTTTGTCCTAAACACCCAAACCCTGCTTAATCGATATATATGAATAAAAGGCGTCGATTGATATATAGGTAATTTTCCACGGTTTGATCAATAATTAAGGCATTAAACCGTTTTAATCGTCTTTTCATTTTTGGTTTAAAACTAATTTAAAAAGTTAAACCTAAAGTCAAAACTGCATTTCATCGAGATCTATTTATTTCTGATCGTTAATCGCCAAATTAAATATTTTTCCTAATAAATTCATAATTGACATTGAATCCCCTCTGTGAATTGACCCATTTTCGCCTCACCTTTTGTAGTTGATGTACCAAGCAAAAATGAGGGCAGTAATGATGGTGAAAAGCAAAATGGAAATGAGCAAAATTCGCTTCTCTTGAACATTGAAAGCCGCCGTCCCATTGGCAAAATTATTTTTGTTATTTTGGTTGACTCCAATTTTTCGAGTCTATAAACATTTCTCATTTGATTATAAACATTTGTCACATTTGGCCGCTTACTTTTTTCAGAATAAAAATAATGGCCAAATAGCAGCAAATTGAGATTGCCGGGAATGCAATGGTGAAATACAACTCGGCAATTCGGTACACTTCACTGCATACCAATTCCTCTTCATAGAAGAAGCCAACGGCCTCCCTGTCCCAAACACCACCGCAATAGGGTGACATGAACCAAAATTGGAGGAAGCCCATTAGGAGCCAGGAAATCACCAGAAATAACTGGAAAATTAAAAATTATTTTACCTATTTGGAAATGGGAATAGGGAAACAACTGCTTCTTCCCAGTCATCATTTTTGTCTTGAGGAATAATATTTTTTAATAAAAAAATTATCTGTGAGTTATAGTTTATAAAGAGGCATAAAAACTCGAAAATGTCAAAAAAAAAAGAAATATTCCAAGTCTATAAATGCCTAAAACAAAATAATTTTAAATGCCATACCATTAAGATAAAAGCGATTTTTTCTAGCTTAGGACCCATTATTAAGGGGGCCACTGGAATGCGCTTATTAGTGTTCCTTTGATTCGAATATTTCAATGTCTCATTCAAAGGAATTTTATAATCCCCCCCCCCCCCCCCACTCTTCTCGGTATTTATCATTTATACCCGGGTAGATTTTCAGCAAACACAACACAATCATGGCCATACTTTCCCCTAAATTAGGCACTAATAGGTTGTCTCCTCATTTCCTAGGATTCCAACATAAGGTCCTAGGAATAGATTGGAGCCATCTACGATTGATATATGTAGATGCACTCGTTTCCTTATAAATGTTCAAAATCTGCCTCTGGGGATATAACCAATAATCTTTCTTCTCACATTGAAAATGCCATTCTCAAGCCGGGATTCCTGTTTATAGCTTGACGGTGACCAATATGCCCGTCCAATGATGATTAGCCGATTTGAGGCCAACAAAAAATGTTGAATGATTAAATGGTCCCAGGCGATGATGAAAATGCCGCTGGCAAATTTTTCCATCCATTTGCTGTAATCCCAGCCAATGAATTCGTAGAAAGTGAATTGGAAAATGGCAAAAAGTTGCAGGAAATCGGACAAAGCAATGGACAGCATAATTCGGTAGAGGATTCGACGCCTCAAATCATTGTAGATCAGGAAGACCTGAGATGAATAGAAATTAATCAGGGTGGAGGAATTTAGGAATGACATAATTTAAATTTTCTAATAAAAGCCCTTTTGGAATGTCTCTGAAAATTAGAAGCCCAAGGGTCTATTTGAGCCATTTTTTGCCAATATTTCATTTTTGGTTCCATAGTTAGACATTGGATACCGTATAACTTCTTTTAATTCATTTCTCCCTCTAATAATTCCCCATAGTTTGAAGATTCCCCATGGGTTATTAAAAGAGATTATACGGTAATAAAACTATTTTGATTAATTTAGTATGAAAAAATATTGTGGAAATTGGCATTTTTAATTGGTAACATAATCGAAATATTAATCCATTCATAGATTTTCTTCGTTTGAATGGAAAAAACTTTGATCAATTCAATTGAATTTATGGGCCAATTCCCCTTCATAAATGAACCAACCGGAATTGTGCTCAATTGAAGGAGGACCAAAAACCCGGAGACGATCAATTGGAGAAGCACAAAAGTGGATCGATCCATTTTTGGGGAGAATTTCGAATTAATGTTGATTTTTTGCTGGATAAAAATGACGGCAATTTTTAAAAATAAATAAATAAATTTATTTTGTTATTTTAACGCCGAAATGGGAATTTATGCCTAAATTAAGGCACGCATAAATTTGAACAAAAAAATCGCTCAAAATGAGTCGAAAATTTCTCTAATTGCTTTAAATTTTGGCATTTTCCAATCTTTTCCGGCTTCAAATATTTTTTGGTGGCCTGCGGCAATATTATTTTTATTTGGCACGCAAATTTTGCTGCTTTTTTTAAATTTTTCATTTGCATTTTAAATTCGTCAAAAAATGTTTAATTTTGGATTAATTCACCATAATTTTAATATTTTGGAAAAAATTATTTTTAAGCCAATTTAATTATGGGGAATTTGAATGGGATTCATCAACAAAATTATGCCCGCTTTTCTTCTTTCTTTGACATTTTCAGCATTTTTTGCTAATTAAAGGCGTTGAATCATTTTCCAAAATTGGCACTTTTCTTTTAAGATGAAGCCAAAAGTGGACAAAGTTTTGGTGCAAAAATTTAGAAAAAAATTGACAAAAAAAATTGATGAAATTTATTATCAAAATCAGTGAGGAATTATCAATACCGTATACATATATATGCTCTTTTAATTCCTCACTTTCGACCTTTGTTTGAGGACCCATAGCTCCTAGCAGGGTTAATTGAAAATTTTTATTTCATTTTCTACAAAATCCAATATAATTTGTTCAAAAATGTCCACAAATCAAGAATTTACACTTCTAATTTGCGCATATTTTATGAAGGGTTGAAAAATAATTCCCCAGAGTATTATAAACATATAAGTAGAACATAAATTGATAATAAAAGGAAACAATTCCGTCAAGTCAAAAATGTGGCAATTTTTTGCAGCATATAATAGGCAAAGGGTGAGAGCTGAGGCCTATTGAATTGAGTTATAAACCAAATGAATGAATGGCCCAAAAATGATTAATTATATTCTTCCCCGCTTCCCACCCTATCCACCCTTTTCATTATTTTTTATTACATTATTTATTAATTAAGTATATTCAAAATTTCAACCAATTCCAATAAATTGCTTCTCTTCTAAATTCAATTTGAATAAAATCAAATTTGTCCAATAAAAAGAGAGGAAAATTTGCGACCCCTCGATTCATCGGGTATAAATAAAATAAACATCTCTCTCCATCCAGTCTCCATTACCCTAATAATTTGCATTCGTCAAGACCAATATTTTCGTTCTTAGAATTACAACAAAATAATTTTTGTTTGCCCTCTTCATAACAAAATATTATATTAAAATTTTGGCTGGAGTAAAAATTGTTAATTTTATTTAAAATTTCGACGAAGGAGTGAAATTTAATAAAAAGCGAATTTTTGTTTGTCTGGTTTTGTCCATGCAATGTTTGGTGAACTTTTCAATGTGAAGTGCATGTGAAAAACTACATAAAGGAGTTCATTCAAAATAACGAATACAAACAATTTGGTAAAGAAATCCATGAGAAATTTGAAAACTCAATTCTTCGCTCTATGAATATACTAATTTTGGCATAATTTTGTAAAAAATTGTGAAGGAAATATGCCTTTTAAAACATTAAATGTCCCCTCCTAAAAGTGGTCTTTCTAAGAAAGCTTAAAACGATTTATAAAATAAGCGGTTTTTCCTCAAAAAATTCGAGATTATTACACTCATTCCTCAATAAATTCTAAATCATTAGACTCCTTTCCTCAGGGTTATGAGGAGAGAGTACGGTATCTGAAATCGAGGAACTACTCCATTTTTCCCTTTGCTTTAAGATAAACAATCCCTCAGGGCATATCTCCAATTGTGGCTTTTTTTTTATATAAATACGGTATATAAATTATTGCTGAGATTGAGTATATATTTCTTATTGGAATTTGGAATATAGTAATGAAAAATAAAGGTTAATTTAAATTTATTTAAACAGTCTTTCTTTTATTATAAAAATAATAAAATATCAATCGGACGATATTTCTATTTATATAGCCTCCAAAAAGGCAGGAAAAAGTACAATAAATTCGAAATGGAATTTATGAATGAGCAAGTGGACAAATGTGACGTTGGCCAAAATCATCATCAAAAAAATAGGTGTTATTCTTATGAAAATCGGCGAACGGGGAATGTTAAAAAAATACAAAATAGGACAAAATATTATATTTTTATTTTCATGTTAATATGCAAAATAGAAATGAAATGGCATAAATTCTCTGGAAGAAAAATATGAAACAAATTAAGTGCTTTGATGTTTATATATTTATTATAAATTTTGATGAAGAAAAAATGGCGAATCATTTTTTAAACAAAATTATTGATCACGGATATGTGTGCGCGCATTCTGTGAGAAGGCAAAATTATTGGTGATTGGATGAAGTGGAATGGACGGATGGAGTATGATAGGAGAGAGGTATTCAAAAAGATGTGTTGTGTATTTTTGATTTTGATTGATTGTTTAAAATTTTGATTCATAAAAATAAGTGATTTTTTGCAATATGATATTCTTTGATGAGTTCGGTTTATTCATTATTAACTGCTTGAAACCAATCCGGTCACATCAATCTGCGAATGTTGTAGCATTTGCCCGGAGGATGGTTGTTGATTTACGCCGAATGCCAAATTGCTGACCGCCGGTTGATTGGCCGAATTTGTTGGGGGAAACAGTTGCTTCAATTGTTCAATTCTGGCCATCAATTCGGCGGCGGCTCCATCGGCCCTCACAGAATCGCGATCGCAAAGAATGAAAAGTAATCTGAAAAATTACAAATTTAAAATTGGTAAAAATAAAAATTTCAAAAATCCACCTTCGCAACAAAGATTGAAATTTCATATTTTCAACAGTGACCGAAATTGCACTTTGAAGGCCGGCCACCTCCACATTGAACAGTAAAATCATGCCAAGTAGCAAATTCACTGTTTCATTTTGTCGCCATTCCGAAGGGAAATCCTCGTAAAATCTTTAAAAATGAATTAAATAAAATTAATTTTTGAACATTTTCACTGACCTCACAATCGATTCGGAGACTCCATTTTGGCGCATCATTGCCCAATTGTATTCATATGAAGGACTGGAGGAGGTGAGAATTGAACGGAGGATGAAAAAGCCACCAAATGAGCCTAAAAATTAAAGGAAAATTATTTTATTTGGAAATTTAATTCTCAAAAATAATTAATAAATATCAAATTCAATGTTTGTGTTACGTAAAATTAATCGATTAGGATTTATAAAGTAGAAGATTTTAAAGTTAATAAAATCGACATCTTTAGTCTAGTGGTTTGACGTTTTTTTTGTAAAATTTAAGTCTTTGGTTCGAACCTGCTCACAGACAGATATTTTTTCGGATTTGTCTGTCACCTTTAACCATTTTTATATATTATACTATGCAAATTTAGGCCATATCCGAATTCTCTAGTTTAGCCAAAATATTAAAGACTTTATTTTTGTGATTTTCAGGACAGAATTCAAATAATTATCTCACTTTGAAGCAATCGTTCCTGATCGGGTTGGTCCAGCCGTTTGAATGATTCCAGCGTTTTGGCCACTCCAATCAGTCGCCTCAAATCCGATTCCGTGTAATGTCCCAGCAGGAATTGGAGTTCCAGCATATTTGGTGGACCATTCTGGGGCGGTCCAGAACTCTTCCAAACATCATTTGCTTTAGCCAATTCTCCCAATTGCTCTTGATCCGCTTGGCTCAATTGATTCTGGGATGCGCCTGAATGAGAAGAAATCATTATAATTTGTGAATTTTTTTTTGTAGGGAATGGAATACTTAAATTTTAAACGGAAGATTCGAAAATGTTCAATTATTTATTTAAAAAATTTTTCAAATATATCCTATAAAATAAGATTCAATTCCAATTTATTTACCTGTATCCATCGCCTCAATGGGAATGTTCATTTGTTGCTGGGAATGTAGCGGCGGTTGTGACTGAACTCCGCCCAAGTTCATCAATTGTTGTGCTTGATTATTCAATGTTGTTTGTTGTTGACCATTATTATTGTTGATTGATTGGAAATGGATGGGTTGAAATTGTTGTGAAAGCCGAGGGGTGGAATTATTGCTGGAATTATTGTCGCCACAATTGTTGTTCAAATGTTTGGCAGAACTTTCCAACAAATCAGCCATTACCTAAATTAATATTTTTAATTATTCATTTTGTGCGAAAAAATAATTCTTTGATCGAATTTGAAAATCTTAAGTAAAACAATAAACCTTTTTGCAGAATATGAATTGGGCTAAAAGATTTTACCAAAAATTTTTTTTGAAAAATTTCGATCTATTAATAACTAAATGGGGGGGGGGGGGCGGACACTCTTAAATTTTGTAAAAAAAAATAGATCTCGGGTTCGAATCCGCTCCGAGTACAGTAATTTTTTTCGGGTTTATTTACCACTTTTATGCATTTTTAAAAATATTCTACAGTAAATTTCTGGACGAAATACAGTAATTCGAGCAAAATACAATCCTAAACAATAAACACCAAGCATAAAAAATAACCTAACCTATTCATTTTTCAAATAAAAATTACTAATAAATAATTAATTCCCCCAAAATTTCTACCTTATCCACAATGAACATGTCGTTTGGATATCGGCCACATTGGCAATGGCATTGACATTTGCTGGGCGTTTGCAAATGTGTTCGTTCTGCCTCCAATCGCTGTTCCACCAATTTCATTAGGACATCCTTTGGGATTGAGACCATTTCCTGCCTTTGTTGTTGATGAATTTGTTGCTGTTGTTGAGTGACCATTTGTCCACCAGCAGCCAATTGCGCAAATTGAACTTGTTGATTGGTTTGGACAATGGAAGCGGCGGCTGAAGATTGTGCCCCGGGGGGTAATTGATTGATTTGTTGAGGCGGTGTTCCACTTGAAGGTTGGTTTTGGCCGCAATTAATTTGATGTTGTTGCTGTTGAAGAAGTTGAGCAGATGCGGTTGGAATCAATGCGGGGAGTATTGTTTGTTGGGGAGGTGGTGCAATGGCGGTGGATGAATTGTTGGATTGAGCAATTTGATTTGGAGCCAATTGGGCGGCAACATCCATGAATGGCAATATTCCGGTAGGGGCTGGTGCCGATGGACTTCCATTTGCCGAAGAAGTTAGTGCCCCGGATGATAGGGCGTTGGCAACCTAAATGAAGTAATAATTAATTTTGCTATTTCATTTTATTTATTTGTTGTGGTCGATTTTGATTTTCAGCATATTCTAATTATCCTATAAATTTATGGTTCAATCGATTTGTTAAGGTCCATTTTGTCTATAAGATTTCAATTTCAAATTCGGTTTAAGTATTTTAAACCTAAATCATGGCCAATTTCAAATTCGGTTTAAGTATTTAAACCTAAATCATGGCCAATTGAAATTTCGGTTTAAGTTTAACATTTTAAAATTAAACAAATCTGGTCAGAAATTAGAATTTTACCAACTAAATCGACCAAGCTGAATCGAATGAGCCATAAAATTAATATTAAATTATGAATACAGGCTAAAAAATATTCTCAAAAAATCAAAATCAGCTCTAAAGTAAGATTATCCTTAATTATTTTATTTTCCTCATCTTTCTTAATTAAAAACCTGTTGCAATTGATGATGGTTGACCGCCTCCGTTGGAATTGCCGCAGCCGTATTTTGTTGATTGACCAACAATGAAGCGGCGGCAGTCGAAGCCGGATTTTGTTGTTGGTGTTGATGATGGGCGGCTGCCGCATTTGCCAAAGCAGCCAACTAAAAATGAAAATATTTCCTTTAAATTAATTAAACCAAAATAGAACCTGTTGTTGTTGAGCAATTTGAATTTGTTGGGCGTGGGCAACAATTTGTGCTGCTTGTTGTTGGGCTTGTACTTGTGCCTGTTGTTGAAGTTGAGCGACGGCGGCGGCGGCTTGTTGTGCCGCTTGTTGCTGCTGTTGTTCGACCAATTGATGGTGAACTTGTTGAGCAGCCACCTATAAATTTTAATTTTAAAAGTAATTTTATTTTTATCATGCTTATATTAACATAAAATTGATTTAAAAAAGTGAGTTTTTCAGTTTGTTTAGGTAAAACTTTTTCCTTTTTGCTATATCCAATAATAGCTAGAATTTTAAGCTGGATTCTTACTTAGCTACAAAATCATATATGGTTTGTTAGGTTAATTCTCAAAACCCAAGAAAGTGGAAGCCGACAAAAAATTCAATCTTGGTATAAAATTTTTTAAATTTCGGCGTTTTTGACCTTTCTGTCCTATCTGGGAAGAGTGTGGAAATTTGGCTGGAGGTCGTGGGTTCGAATCCCTCTAAGAGCTAATGTTTTTTTAGAAGAGCAAAAGATTGTAAATGTTTTTTGGGGTTCAAAAAAGGTTAAATTAATATTATGCTTACTTGTGAGGCAAATTGTTGCTGAATGGATGCGGCCGTTGCTGCGGATTGTTGCTGTTGTGGAGGGGCCAAGGATTGTGGCGGTGGTCCATTCGTTGCTTGCGGTGGCATAATTTGATGGCTATTTTGTTGTTGTTGTTGAATGAGAGCGGCGGCCACAGCGGCGGCTGGCGTCAGAACAGTTGCCGTGGTCTCCGGTGTGGATGTCATCATTATTGGAGGTGCGGTTGGGACTTGTCCAACGCCGGCGGGCACAAATCCTCCTGTTGCCGGGCCCGTTTGATGTTGATGAAGAGGAGGGAGTTGCGGTGGTTGCGCTAAAAATAAATAAATTTTTGTAAAAAATTGTATGAAAGAGACTAAAAGTTAAGGACGAAAAATTGATGGTGGATGAAGGGGACGGCGAGACCAATTCCCCCAAAATAATGTGTCTATTGAATAGAGATTGGTGGCCTTTTCCCTTCCCTTCCATTTTCATCTTTATCTTGCCCCCTCTAGACCTCCACCCAAAATGGTCAATTCATTCTCTGCTGATTGGTTGACCTATTTTTGTCCGTTTTTCTTTACCCTCCATCAGCAGCCAATATTTACAACCAACCAAAGATTGGGAGAACGGATAAAAAAGGGGAAGGGAGAAATCAATGGTTGCCCCCCGACGAGTCTGTCTATGCATGAGAGAGAAAATTCTTTGACAAAAATAAGTCTACCTATCATTAGTTACCTTGAATGCCTGCAATTACTGCAATTTGTTGTTGGATTGGTTCAACCACCATTTGCTGTTGTTGCGATTGTTGCTGTTGATTTTCTGCTGCCACAGCGGCGGCGGCAACCAAAAATCCGTTCAAATTTGTTGGCTGTGCCACCGGCTGCTGGGGTAATTCCAATCCACCACCAGCATTCGCCACCGTCGTGTGAATGGATGTTGTGCTGTTCGCAGTGATTGGGGGGACACCAACAATCGAAGGGGAGAATCCAGCAGCAGATGAATCTTCGGCGGAATGATGGCTATTGGATTGATGTTGATGTGGGGATGGATCATGTTGTGGCACAATTTGTTGTTGTAAATCGGCATTATTCTGCTGGTTCTGTTGTTGTTGATGATGATGGAGTAGGACGGCAGCGGCCGCTTTATTCACCTATAAAAGAAGGAATGGATTAAAATTAGGGACTAAATAAGAGCTGGTTTAGGCTTAAAGTTTAGATTCAACAAAATTTGTTTTTGCATATTTTCGCCCCAAAGGAGGGAACGAAGGAGATGCCCTCCACTTTAAAAAAAAATTTAATTAGGTTTTATCTTTTAGTTTGGCTAAGTTTTAAGAACCGAAAATCTTTTTTTATCGAACATTTTTGGTCCAGTGTACCCTACACATTTGTAAATTTTAGGACCCGGGTTCGAAGCCGCTCCTAGGCTAATATTTTTTCAGGCTTGATTGTCATTTTTATGTTCAATCCATTTCTAATCATCAGAATGTATTAAATAATAAACTAACAGCTTGTTGTACAGCGCATGCCTGTGCCGCTACCGCGACCTGTGCGGCAGCTGCCACTTGTGCAACGGCAATTGCCTGCTGTTGTTCATTATTCGCTGATACTGCCGCCGTTGTGCCGGATGTTTGTTGTTGGTGCTGCACAAATGGATTGGACAGCACCGAATGATGATGATGGGCCATTCCCACCAACGGGTCAACCACCAAAGAATGTTGGGAAGGGGCCGGTGGTGCATTGGATTGGCCAACGAGAAGAACGCCAGGCAAATTTTCGGCTTGCATAAGTTGGTCCGATTGTTGGTGTGAATGATGGTCGGATGCTTGAATTTGTTGTGGCGCTTGATGAAGAAAAGGTGGCATTGGCAAGGAAGGAATATTTGAAGCAATAGCAGGAATAACTTCTTCCTGAAATTATAATTTACCAATGTTTTTACGAAATTTTTTTAATTTTTGACCCTTCGTTTTTGTAAAATTTATGTCTTGGTTCGAATCCGCCCAAAGAACATTAATTTTTTCGGGCTTGATTCCATTTTTATGCATTTTTATTTATACATTAAAAGTATATTTACAAATAAAATACACTAATTTAACCAAAAAACGAGTTGGAAAATGCGTTAGTGTTACCAATTTCATTTAATTTAACAAAAATTTTATTACAAATTTTGAATTCACCTTAAAATGCGATGATTGTTGTGTTCCCATAAATTGTTGGTCATTTTCGACCGCCGTTTGTTGTTGCTGAACGGCAACTTCAACGAATGCGGCCGCTGCTGCCCGTCGTTCTCGATTTTCTTGAATTCGCTGTTTCTTCTCCAAACGTGCCTCCTCACTCATAATCCATTCTTTTTTCATTCCAACATCAAAACATTTTTGTAGTCGACAACGTTGGCAAAATC
This sequence comes from Pratylenchus scribneri, assembly GCA_030063045.1. Lineage (NCBI taxonomy): Eukaryota > Metazoa > Nematoda > Chromadorea > Rhabditida > Pratylenchidae > Pratylenchus > Pratylenchus scribneri. The sequence goes on from JAQSEB010000082.1 coordinate 1,574,748, forward strand.
GTCGAGAAAGAATGGTAATTTCGCATTGTTCATTGAATGGACAGCGAATTTCCTGAAAAGTAGAAATATTTTGGATTAAAATTGTACTAAATATTACCTTTTCTTTGTTCGCATTTCTTCGAAAAAATGCTTTGCATGATTCGCACGTGATCACATTAAAATTATAGCTGTATGCCCTGTCTCCGCATACTCGACATATTTTCGTTGCTGGCCGTTTCTCCGCTGTTGGCCCTGTTCCAGTTGTATTGCTGGATGTGGTCACTGTGTTTGTTGTGGATGAAGATGGGGCGCTTGAGAAAGAATAGGCACGCTTCCTCTTCAAATCAGACCGTCCTCCAGTGAATTCCTCTTCATCATCATCATCTTCCTCCTCATCATCATCGTCTTCAATGTCATCTTGGCTTTGTTGCTCATCGTCAACAATTATTTGCGAGTAATTTGGATAATTGCTTTGTTGCAGTTGATCATTTGATGTCAAATGATGCTGTGGTTGTTGTGGAATATGGCCTTCTAGAAAAATAACAAAAATTACAATAAAAAATTATAATAAATTAGACCGGTTTTCTGGAAATAATGTTGCTGCTGATGCACAATTGTATGCATTGTTGTGGTGGATGTTGTCATCGTTGTTGTTCCAAAATGACCTGCATTTCCCATTTGTTGTTGTTGATGAGGCCATTGGTCAACAAGTTGAATTCGGGAATAGCGTTCAGAAAGTTGCTGATGTGAATTATCATCATCGCCATCACCTCCACTTTCCGGACCGCCACTGTCGTAATAATGCTGCATTTGATAATGTTCTGCTGGCGGACTTTGCGGTTGTCGACTGTAAGGACAATCCAGAATCTGAATTTGTTTTTTCTAAAATGTTTTGCTTATTATTTTATACTTTGCTGCTGTGAGTCACTGCAGGCATTGAGGAACGACGAGGCCTTCCTCTCTGGCGCATTTATTATAAATTTATTTTTGGATTAATTAATCTATCTTGTAAATCAAAAATCTCAAATAAATAAAAATGAATTTTCGCGGAATTAATTGGGGGAAAACACACACCCACCCAATTTGGTTTGAATGGAATCGCATTTTTGGGTTCGGGTCTAGGGCAGGAAATACCACCACCCAGTTTTGCTTATCAGTTTTTATCATTCTCTCAATCGGCGACGCTGGCACCTAAAAATAGTCGGAAAAACGGCCGACCGTCCGTCATCTCGTCGAGACCCTCGCATTTTGTGTACACCATTGGCTGCGAAAAATTTGGTAAATAAAATATTGAGGAGTATAAAGATGATGGGGGGGGGGGGGTCGAGGGCATTGGGTTCATCAATAAAAAAGGGAAGGTGAAATAAAGGTAGAAAAAATTGATTGGCATTATTTGGAGCCAACAAAACTGACTGAATTTTAATTTTTTTTAGGTTTCTGAACTGATTAATAATTGACCATTTGTGCAGTGCAACATTTTACCCAAAAATCTTCTTGGAATGAATCCCAGCAATCGTTGGGAATGGGAAAAAATTGAAGGAAGGGAAATGTCCGCGCGGGCACAGCACTCGTATGGTGGAAGGGTCGGACCGATGGGGCAGTTGGACGACGAAGGTGGGCGGGTGAAGGAAGAAGGACGATGGTGAGGAGGAGGTGCACGGGATGAAGGAATGAATTGTGATGAAGATGAAGAAGATGGTGGGGGATGATTGATTTGCCTTCCGCGCTGTGCTGATATTCGTTGTGGAGGGTCGTCGCGTCGATGGGTGGGGATTATGCGCGCGAGAAGAGTTGGAAGTTGTGGGTTGGAAGCGAAGGGGCCGGACTGGGTCCAGTCCTTCCTTTTCCCCTCATCATCATCACATCTCCCTCGGCCCTTCCAATCCGGTCTAAAGTCGGCAGAAAAGGGTGGACCAAAAGAATGATGAAGAAGATGATAGAGGATGAAAAAGGGAAGAAGAAAAAGAAGGTACTTTGAATGGGGGATGAGGAATGGGAAGAGGATGATTTAAGAGGGAATTGGGAATGGATAATTCACTGACCTTTTTAAATTTCAAAGAAGCCAATTAAAGGGATCTAAAAATTTATTGGATTGGAACGTGATGATGATGAGTAGATTTGGAATTAGTCGAAGTGGGATTTAGTTTTGGAAAATTGCGCGAACGCCGAATAATGATGATCTTCGGTGTCCAAAAATAGTGACTTTGCAAATGTGGTGGAATTTGCGAAAATGTAATGCGCTAAATCCAATGTCCATCTCTCTAATTTTTGGCATATCACCACCACTTGTTATTGTTGTCCTATTTTTAAAGGATGATTCCAAAAGCAATGCACTAAAATTCTTTTCAATGGTCCAAAGATCACTTTTTGCTACTGGAGGGAGGATGGAAAGAAAAGGCCTTTCGATTGAACTTGAAAAATTGCGCCCCAAAGTTTAAATAAATATTGTACACCTGATTTTTGTGGCTTTTTCTTCAAGTCTTTACAAATCAAATGGTTATGGTTGGGTTTCTTCTAAAGGGTTTATGCAATTGCAATGATTTTGGATGGTTTCTGCTGAAGCAAAAATGCCCAGCAAATATCGAGAATTGTGAGGGATTGGGGAAAATGTGATGAGGGAAAAACAAACAACTGCTATGGGGGACTACGGATGGTTTTGGTGGTTGGGAATTGGACTAGAGCCCGAGACGAGAATATTGGAGGGGAAAAAAGATGATGCCCCTTTGGAAGAGGCGTTTTTAGCGAGAACAACGAGCACCCAAAAAAATTATACGGGAATTCCGCTTTGGTCAATGATGCTTTATTTATTATTATTAGCCCACACTATTCTGCTGCTGCAGTTGCCCATCTTCACATTATATTTTAATGTGTGAATAATGGAAATGGAAAGGAGGATTTGGAATGAGAATTTGGGTGAATGATGGAATGTATTTATTTATCGTATTATTTTGCCTTTTTTTTTGTCATCAACCTATGATGATGATCTTTTGAACAATCTAAATGCCTTAATAATACTATCCGCTAAATTCTATGGCCATTACAATTTTTCTTGGCATAAAGTTGGCATTTTTTGAAAAAAGACAATTTATGGCCACAGAAGGCCTAGTTTTTAAAATTTAGCAACAATTTTATCGCGTAAATTCTCAATAAATTGGCTTCAATCTGTGTTTGCGGTGTGGGGGTTTTTGAGGACATTTTAGGGAGGAGAATAGGAGACGTGGATGATTTTCCTCCATAAAATTGGCCTTCCCCCTGGGCGTTTTCGCACGCAGGCAAAATAGCGCTTTGATGGAGGAGTGCGGCCAATATATATTGAAAGGAAGGTCGCCTGACTCTTTGTTGAGTCCTTTCTATCGACAAACCCAGCCGCGGAGGAGAGAAGAACGCGAAAGATTTGAGCGAAAATTGCTCCAGGGGAATGAATGTGTTGAAGAAAGGAAAATGGGGACAGCAGAAGAAGAGAAGCTTTTCCTTGATTGTTGGTTGCTGGATTGGTTAGCCGAATGATCAAATCGGATCAAGCGCACCAAGCACATTGGCGCAAATCATTTTTGCAAAAATTGTAGGCCATAAATTTGGGGATGAACGATGATGACTTGACAAATAAATAATCAATATTGCCCTTCGAATAAAATGGATTTTCGGGCAATTTCTTTTAATAGTATTATCATATCATCAAATTTAGCTAGGCAAAAGGATTATCAGGGTTCCAGACTAGAAATTTTTTAGGGCCTGGTTAGAAATTAGAATCTATGACCAATTTGAAAAAAAAATATAGGGTTTTTTGGGATGGAATGTTAAAAATCTGGATCCGGAAAACGATAAGTGCCAGAGAGAATGAATAATTAGGTTGGATCGATAATATTTGCATGTGCAGATAATATTAATGCAACCCAATTCTGAATAATAAATTGATCTGGCTTCATCGTTTTGATTCATCACTTCTTTGACAGTTTTGTCTCCCTTAAAAAGAACAATTTATGATTTTCCGAAATGAGGAAAGGCGAACCATGGCTAAAGCTCCCAATGCGATCCTCACTTCGTCCAACGTCCACTTATTCTTTAGCATTTTTGGATGCCAATTTCATCAGTGAGCCCCATAAAACGCTTTATGTCATAGGCGACGACCTCATCTCCAAATATGTAGTTTTGCCGATTGGATAGGCCAACTAAAAAGTAAATATTAAATAATTTGAATTGAATTAAATAATAAATAATTACCTGGGAAGTGAGAACCATCATGCATCGTGTGATTAACTTGTGTTAGCCGTGATGGCACGACCTTTTTTCTGAACGACTTTTTGGTATCATCTCACCAAAGATGACAATACAATGATTAGAGAAGATAGGGTGAATGCCAAATAACCGGCGGTGAGATTGCCGAAGAGAATGGAAATTGCAGAGTTGACGTAAATACTGCCGATAATCAGGCTGATAGAAGTTTAGACCCAAATCTTCGAACCGGGATGATTGTCTTCGCATATTTCTTCTCATCTTGGTACTTGTAATAGAAATAAATTTATTAAAATATTTATATTAACCTAAACCTGACCTGTCCTGACTTGGAAATGAGTTTAGGGTCAGTGTCATGACTCATGAGGCCCAAGTTTAAACCGGTAAAGAAATCAGAGCACCGCAAGTACTGCAATTCTTGTGCTTTGAAGGAAAAGTGTAAGAAAATCCATCTAGAAGTGCATATTGTTTTTTTTTATTATTTTCATTGGTTTGGATGGGTTAGCTTGGTAGACTAAAACTTTTAATATTGACTAATTTTGAGTTAAAGCATTCACATCACACACGAAAAAAAAACGCTGCAGATTTTTTTCGAACTTTTTGAATTATTCGATATGGTTTAATTATATTCAGAACGATTGGTGAATTATGAAGTGATGGCTGATGGATAGGATGCTATGCGATGTATAAAATTATTGTGTTGCGAATTGTGATGCAAGAAAAGAACGAAGTATTGAAATGAAATGAACAAATGAATCAATCGCCAATCGATATTAACATTGCTGTGCTGTAGTTTTGCGTAAAAAAAGTCAATTTAAAAAAATGAAATACAGTCGTTAAACTTAAACACTAAATACTAAATGTTGATGAACAGCTTTTTTAAAACCATCAAATACATAATCTTTTCCATTTCTATAATTTATTTATACGAAGCAAATTTAGAGCTTGATTAAGCAAAAATTGGAAATTTTATCATCTTGGAACAAAAATAAAGTTAACTTCTCCGATCTCAATCAAAGTAGACAAATGAATCAATCAATTTATATATTAAGCTGTTATAATTAAAAACAAATTTTCTATAGATTTAATACATTTTATTTCTGAAAACAAATATTTACGCTGAATTCCAAACTGGAAAAGAAGCAGCGATCATCGGCAGCAGAACGGCGGGATCGGGAACGGGACCATATGGCATTTATGGAGTCAGCATTTAGCCCTGGATGGACGAGTAAGCTTCTCAAACAAATAAAACGAGTTGAATATTTTAAATTTACAGATCGCATCAAAATGATTATGCCGGAAACGCAAATGAGTGTGCCAATCGACGAGTACATACGAAATATCAATTGGAATGCTCTCATGCCAAACATCAACAATGGAAACAGGTAAAATTGATTAGAGATCGATGATTTTAATCAATTTAATTATAGGAAAGAGAGGACCAATGCCTATCCGCTCTACCCATCTCGGCTCGATAATATGCCTCCTTATCCAACAAACATTGGCGGCGGGCTTCGTCCAAACTCTCTTCTTAATCCAAATCACATTCCAATTCGGCATCCACCACCTCCACCAATGATTTCAAGGACCAATTCATTTCCAATCGGTGGCGGCGGCGGTGGTGTTCAAGGTCAAAGATCTCCGCATCATCATCATCATCATGGCCAACAACAAATTCAGCAGCAACAAGGTCAACAAAATCAAAATCATCAAGGCAATCGATCAGGCAATGATAAGGTTTGAAATAGGAAGGGGGAAGGTGGCAGGGGGAAGGTGGCTTGTAGAAAAAAATATTCATTGATTAAAAAGACCTTAGGGAGCAAGGAACATTACTTTATTTCAAATAGTATTTAAAGCCAACAATTTATTTTATGCTAATTTTTATAATTTCAGTACAAGACCAGTTTGTGCAAATCATTCGTCATCAATGGCGTTTGCAAATATGGCACACAATGTCTGTTTGCCCACGGCGAACATGAAATACGCCCATGCCCCCCATTCAACCACCAAAACCAACCGCAACAGAATATTTCGACTGTCACTCGCGCCCTCAACCACAATGCCCATCCGCCACATGGAATCAACAACAACAATGTGAATGGAGCAAATCATCGAAACCATAATATTCCACCACCATCGACAGTTCACAATAATGCCGGCAATAACAATGGACGCGGGGATTTGCGCTCTCCTCCATTTCACCATCATCATCAAAATGTTGGCTCTCCTCCAATTCGTCATCCAAATATGAACAACAACCAAAATGCCAATGCCCATCCACCGCCAAATGCACACAACAACAACAATAATAATGGTGGGCCAGCAGGACGAAACAATCATCCATCGGGCGGCGGAGGCCACCACCACAACAAAATGAGCAACAACAATAAGCGTCCATCGCCAATTTAAATATTTTTTTTTTTGTTAATTTGTCTGTTTTGCCTATACGCATTTTATTTTTGTTTTATTTTATTTTTCATTTTATTTTGCCGATAAATAAGCATCCAAAATTTAATTTTAAAAGAATTTGTAATGAGGTGAGGAAGTGGATTTATGGTTTAATGTTTTGAAAACAAAAACAAGGAGGGAATTTACAGTTATTTATCAATTTGGATGGGTACAGATTCGAATAATTTTTGAAATTTTCCCTATATATCCTTTATTGACTTTTGAGGTGTTGAAAATCTGTACATCATAAATCTAATTAGCATTTTACCAAGAGAAAGCCAAATGTTTACAATTTTGACTCCCAAGGTATTATTGATGTCAAGGGAAGTTTTGGAAATAAGGGTATTAGTTAGTCTTAAATCTTAAAGTTCCCCCATCCTTGCTTTACAATATTTGCATTAACAAATTTGGTTAGTGGACAAGCTGCTGCTGTTGCTGGATTCCATTTTCGCCTTTAGGCATATTCCTAATGGACTGGTTTTGAGGTAGATTATGCGCTAAACTCTTCCAAAAATGTTGGCCCCTCGGGTAAATCCCTCTTCAACAAGGGCCACTTATCCTTTGGCAAGAGGAATTTAGTCCATCCATACATTTGGCCTCATTTCCTTCATTTGAAGGCACCGGCCCAAATTGTGTCATTCATTTCCCAAACTTTATTTGCTCTAAATTTGCTCCAATTTCTTTATTTTGATCCATGCTTATTCGGTGGAATGTTGCTCTCAAATTCCTCACTTTTTTATTGGAATATTGCCTTTGTGCAAATTATTCGATTCCATCATTGCCTTCAAAGTATTCTCCGCCACCTTCTCAGGCACCTCCAATTTTTCCATTGGTCAATGGGCCACCAATTCGAATGCAATTCACAATTGAGTGGACTAATTTAACGCAATTCTTCCTTGGCCAACACCAACAATTGCCCAATTCAAGTGCATGGATTTGGCACAAAACGAGGGCAGAAGGATGGACGGGTTCAGGGGAGGATCGTTCAGTAGCTGGAGACGTAAATTTGGAGGAAATATTCCCTGACAGTAGCAACAAGCGACGACAGGCTTATCAAAGCCAGGTGACCCTAAAATTCGCAAAACTAGGGCAATTAAAAATAGCCATTGACCAACGAAATATCTCGATTCAGACCACTATCAAGCCAACCACTTTCCCCGCCAAAAACACCAACAAATCTTCCATAAACAGTGTTATGACCGTGAACATTGTGCCACAGAAAAATTCCACTATTTCGCAAACCAATAAAATTGGCCAAAAAATTGTCGTCCCTTCAATGGGGACAACAAAAATGACGACAACATTTCGAACAACAACAACGACGACGGCTGCTAAAATAATTTCGACGAGTACTCCATCAACAACAACAAAGGAATCAGCACAACCGAAGACAACTCCAAGTGGTGGGAAGAAAATTCTGGTGAGAAAGTTGCCTAGTTTACATGAAAATGAAAAAATGATGGCCCAAATTTCCCCAATTTACCGTATTTACTCCAATAGTTGCCACGGGGCTACTATTTTCAGAGACTCTTCAAGAGAGACTTATTAGAGGGGAGTTTCTAATAGAGGGGGGGGGGGGGATACAGTAATAGAAAAAATACGGTAATCAATGTATTTTGTCCAAAATTATAGCAAATGTTCAACACATCAACGAGCAATTTGGCCATTCCAATTCCAACGAAAATTTCAACTTCGACCACCCCAATTTCCATTTCCACCAACACAACTACAATTCCATTGCCATTCCGACTTCGTTTCCTGTTGACTCGACGCATTCGCCCTTTGATGATAATGAGGAAAATGGCACCATCGCCGTCATCTACAACAATTCAATCGGTCATGTTTTCCTCCACAACGCCAAAAATCTTGATTAGGCCATATTCCACCCTTTCACAAATCAGTCCACCACCAAAGCCACCCGCTGGCCGAATTGTTTTACATGACATTGGCAAAATGGCGGCAAGGCCTTCGCCAATTCCCCCTGCTGATGCACCTGGTCTATCACCAAAACCGCCAGGCACCCGCCAACCAATGCCAATTGCCGTTGAATCTCGCAAATATTTGCCACTTCCGAATTTTGGGGCAAATCGTCCAAACAATAATAATAATAATAGGGGAGGAGGCTGTGGTGAACGAAGGGAAATTGATGGGGACACGAAGCATATGATGGCCAATAAAGGGGAAATATTAATGAAGAAATATGGCACAAATTGTGGCTCCACATCGCAGCTAATAAATCAACAGCAGCAACGAATGCCATTGCCTCCTCATCCTTCTCCAATGAATGGCATTTTGATTCCTCAGCAGGTAGTACGGTATCTGATGTTACGATAACAAGAAACTGTATAGCATCGATGGTGATAATGCTGCCGGGCGAATTTATATAGCATTTTAGACTTAAAATTAGCTAGAAAATCAAAAGCATTGACCAAAATTAGGAATTTTACCGAGTTGTGAACAAAAACATTGGTTTGATAAATTTTTATTCTGACTACTTTTGGCCTTAATTCTGTAAATATTTAAACATCGGTCAATGCTTTTGATATCTTTTTAGCAGCTAATTTTATCCCCAAAATAATACTATATATCTATTCATCCCAGAAGCATATCACCATCGACGCTAAAACTTTTCATCTTTCAATTATCTCATTTGTCAAATTCACAATTGTCGTACATAGCCAAGAAATCGTAAGAATAGGAATTCTTCATCAAAAATATGCGTGTTGATACTATTCTCAATTAATAATATTTTCGAGATATTATTTTAAAGACATTAATTGGTTAGAAATGGGTTTCCGAGGGCATTTGAGAATGTTTGTTATTTTTATCTGCAGTTCATAATCAAAAAAATAATTTCTTATTCATCCTATTAATTGTTAATTCTATGATTATTCCCAAGGAAATGACATTCAAATTGGCCATGGACCCAGTGGATGAGGGTGGCAATGGTTGCTCATGCCGTCCACAATCCTTGGCCCAATCCTTTGGTTTTCGGCCAATTCCCAATAAATGTTGTCGCCGGCCAAAATGTTTCGACTGTCCAACAATTGTTGACCACAATTCTACTTTACCTTCCCCCATCCCCATTGATTCCACAATTCAACCCATCACCACTATGGCCCCAATTGTTTTACCGATGCCAGCAGTTTGGGAAAATCCTAACAAAAACAATGAAAAACACAAAGCATTGGGATTGAGTTGAATAAATATATTGAATAATTTTTTTAAATAATTGAATAAATTTGATAAAAAATGTGCATAAAAAATTAACGAAGAATGGGAAAATTGGACAATAATTTGATGACATTTTTGTGCCCGCGGCTAATTCCACTCGTAATATTCTTTTTCCCGCATAATTTTTCTTAGAGATGTAAGGCCGATTCAATGCCCGAATCGAATTGTGCTCCATCATTTTGTTCTTTGTATTTGGCATCTTTCTCTTCAATTTTTCCATTTTTCTCGAGTTCCTGCAAATGATTAATCTTAAAATTAATCTAATAATGAATATGGATTTGTAATTTGAAAAATTTAAAAAAATTCGGACCTTTTCCGGCATAATTTCGGGCTTTTTTATAGTCAAATTTTCGGTGTAGGTTCCACTGTAAATTCCTTCATCCCTCTCTTCATTTCCCTCTGGCAATGTTTCCTCAATATTCCGCTCACGCTCATTGTTGCCTTCAATATGCGTCAACAATTCCACTTTTTCTGGTATTTTCTTTTTCGCAAATTTTGGTATTAAAACCAGCAAGGATTCCGGCCTATTTTGGGGCGTACGACCCAACATGTTCCGGTGCTGAAAATAGAGGAATATGTTCAATGAATGGAATTATGCTAGACACAAAAAAGAGGACCTCAAATTCTCGCAATTCTTGTTCAGTGATGGGAATTTTGAGTGCAGCATAAATTAGCTTTAAATCCCGGTGAAAGAGGAAAACCGTCTCTGAAATGGAGCCAATTGGACGATCATCGATTTGGGTTGATTCGTCCCATTTGACATAAATCTGAGTATTAAAAATGAATAAGAAAATTCAAAAATTAATTCAACTCACGGTTTTTTCCGGGTCCAATTGTTGGTGGAGGGCACAGAAAACGCGGTCAAAGAGGTCATCGTTATCATCGGAGGAATTGGAACTATCGCTTTTGGGAATTCGTAGTTTTACGCCATTATCGTCGGAGAGTGGATTCAACAATTTTTCAGCACGTTGATCCCAAAACAGAACGGCCTATGATATCAAAATTTTTTTCGGATTTGTGAGGGTATTTTGGATATTTTAATTCATAAGAAAGAATCGATTGATTATTTTCGGATTTAACAGCCGTTAAAAATGTACTATTAAATGCGATTCTTTACGACCATAGAATTTTTCATCCAAAAATTCCCTAAAATTTCCACCCACTTTGTCGGCTTTTGTGATTGCCTGATTGGCCCAAAATTGTAAATTCCTCTCAATGCTGATTCGATCCCAACGATCGTAGAAAACGCGAACGCCATTTTTCACTAATAATCGGGCAAATCTTTCCAATTCCGGCCTTTTTCCGGGTTGCGCATTCAACAAAAGTACGGATTTGATATTTGGTATGGTTGAGGTATTCCCATTGGACATTTGGCTTTTACGGCCACCGACCAAACCGCCCAATTCCTCTCCCCCTTTTTCGCTCCTTTAGAAGAATATTTTATTAATAAAATTTACGGTGTATTTAATTTGCCGAGAAAACATTAAAATTACCTATTTAACAGTTCCAGAAATTTATCCCAGACCTTTAAATATCGATAGATTTTCAAAATGCATCGAATGGCATATAATTTTTTTATGGATTGGTTCAAATTCAAATCAAAATATATTAAACCGTTTAAACCAATTTTTAATTTCTGCTTTAAAACTAAGTATAATTATTAAATCTACTCAAAAAACATTATCAAAGATGCGCATTAATCTATCGATTGGGTATACCGTATATGGTTTATTTATGGGCCTAAAATAAATTATATTTTTTCGGCTATTTCAATCCTTTCTTCGGCATTTAATTTAGGGCAAATTAAATATTTTTCAAAATTTTTTCACCTAAAAATGAGCAAAGTTCGCCGTTTTCTGCCCATTCGATTGCCATTACGAAGAATGAGGAGAAGAAGGGCAAATGAGAGGAGTACAAGGGTTAATGCCAGCAAAAGGCATGCCAACAAAATTGTTAGAGGCGATCGGCCGCCAGAATCGGAAGAGGCTACAGTTTCGGCGGGTGGGGATAATACTGAAGGGACAGCCGAATCCGTTTCGATTGGATTGAGCATTGTGAAAGAATTGGTGTAAACCTGCGGATTAAATGTTTAAAAAGTAGGAAATAGGAATAGTTGAAAAATATAAATCGTAAATTTTTAAATTGCAGCAAAAATGAGTGAATATGCAGAAATTTTTCTTATCGTAAAATAATAAAACTTTTTTGATACTTTATCAGATATACTACCGCCAAATTATTTAGAAAAGAAGGTATGGGTGATTAGGTAGAATTACAATTACAAATCAGAATAGTGCAATTACAAATCAGAATGGGGCAATTACAATTACAAATCAGAATAGTGCAATTACAATTACAAATCAGAATGGGGCAATTACAATTACAAATCAGAATAGTGCAATTACAATTACAAATCAGAATGAGGCAATTACAATTACAAATCAGAATGGGGCAATTACAATTACAAATCAGAATAGTGCAATTACAATTACAAATCAGAATGGGGCAATTACAATTACAAATCAGAATGGGGCAATTACAATTACAAATCAGAATGGGGCAATTACAATTACAAATCAGAATAGTGCAATTACAATTACAAATCAGAATAGTGCAATTACAATTACAAATCAGAATGGGGCAATTACAATTACAAATCAGAATAGTGCAATTACAATTACAAATCAGAATAGTGCAATTACAAATCAGAATGGGGCAATTACAATTACAAATCAGAATAGTGCAATTACAATTACAAATCAGAATGGGGCAATTACAATTACAAATCAGAATAGTGCAATTACAATTACAAATCAGAATAGTGCAATTACAATTACAAATCAGAATGGGGCAATTACAATTACAAATCAGAATAGTGCAATTACAATTACAAATCAGAATGGGGCAATTACAATTACAAATCAGAATGGGGCAATTACAATTACAAATAAGAATAGTGCAATTACAATTACAAATCAGAATGAGGCAATTACAATTACAAATCAGAATGGGGCAATTACAATTACAAATCAGAATGGGGCAATTACAATTACAAATCAGAATAGGGCAATTACAATTACAAATCAGAATGGGGCAATTACAATTACAAATCAGAATGGGGCAATTACAATTACAAATCAGAATAGTGCAATTACAATTACAAATCAGAATAGTGCAATTACAATTACAAATCAGATTACAATTATAATAAATCAGAGGATGACCCAAGAGGTCATTTCATTTTCACCTTTCCCCTGTTGAACCCAAAAATCTGGACCCGGATAACCTACAAGTACCCAATACCCATATAATTAGCAGGCTTATTAGTTAGTATTAGGTTTAGGATTAAATTTAGATTAGGAATGAGCTCACAGAAACATAGAATCTTAAAGAAGCCTGATTTGGGTTGAGACAAACAAAAAGATTATATTTCGTATTTTGAAAAGAAAAATTTTCAGGAAATTAAGTATTTTTTTCTAAAATTTAAAACACTTCCGAATAAATAAAAGATATTTTGGCTATTACCTGGACGCATCCGCATTTCCCCTCCAATTTGCACACACAATCCCCATCATTCCCTTCCCATTGTTCAATTGGCAACAATTTGATGCGATATTTGAGTCGACCATCTCCTTTCAACAATTTCCTGAATTCGACGGCACCAACAAAAATGCCCGGTCCTTCCCGAACTAATTCTTCCTTCAAAATATTTGAATTAATCTTCCGATTAATTTTATTAAACCGTTCGGATCAATTTCTCTGTCTGAAAACTGTTCAACAACCAAAGTTGAACTCGATAGCCGGGAATACAATGCGAAGGTGGGGCGCCAAAAAATGTGACATTGATGACGTAATGAAGTGGGAAAAATTCGACAGAACGAAATGAGCCGGTCCTGAGGAAAAATTTTAGATAAAAAGAATCGATGTGGGTGGCCAAACCATCGACTGGCCAATGCCTGTCTTTGGGCTAACAATTCCAAATCAAATTCATTTGGCGCAATATTCTGATCATTTATTCCCCGTTCATTGGGGCAAATTGCCGTATCCAATTCATCGGCTATAAAATCAATTCATAGAATGTATGAAAATGTTTTAAAAATACTCATTTTAAAAAGAAATAAAATCAAAAATTATACAAAGCCTCAGCCATTATTCGAGAACTAATTTATTTCCCTTCATTTTTAGATTATTCAATTTTCCAATTTCTGCAATCTAAAAAATATTTAAATTCATATTAGCCCAAAAATTTACATCCATTCCCTATCTAGACGAAATAAAATTTTAATTTTTTTCTCACGGAGTTCCGCAAATTGAATCCGTGTTTGTGCGGCGATCAATGGCCTTGGTGCCGTCTTTTTACCGTCCTCCTCCTCATTTGGAAGCGAAGAAATAATCTTGAAAAAAGTGGGTGAAAAAAAGGAAAATTGAGGGCAAATTAAAAAGACCTTGAGGCGATAGGAATTGCCAAATTGGAATAATCCATCCAACCGGACAATCAATTCAACCTTTATAAAGGGAATTTTGTGAATTGTTCCAATTTTAATTATAAACACCCACTCTCTGTGATTTTGAATTCTTCGATGTTCCATTATTAATTGGGGCCATTGGAATGGTGAAAAGTCGTTGAAGACCATTTTGGCCATCATTGCTTGTTCCATTGTTTCCATTCAAATCTTCTTGTTCAATCCGTAGAAAAACTTTATAGGCGGAATGGAAAAATTGCGAATCAAAATCCCATCGAAGCAATGCGGAAATGAACAATTGGCCAGTGCTTCGATTGACCTTAATAAATTAATAAAAATATTCCCCCTTCCATGTGATGAAATTTGCGTCCCCGAATATTGTGGATTTGTGATCCTTATTAACAAGAACGAAATAAGGGGTCTTGAAATTTGCCACTCTACCAAAACAATCAATATAATAAAAATAACTATAATAGCATAAAATTTAGGGCCAAGATTAAGGTTTAAAACGATCCGGGAGGATTAGTTTTAGGATTTTCAAGGCTTAGGAACTCTACGAATGGATATTTTGGCTACAAATTTCTTTTGTGATAAAGGCCGCCACATTCGGGACCGCAAATTTGGATTGACCATCCATTATACCTTATTTGAATAGAACAATTGGATTGGCCCAGCACGGATTTGAGGAGCCAACATTTCATCCGACAAATTCCTTTGTAATTGTTGGGCCAAATTCCTTTCGCCCTGCTGCTCCATTTCCTCCCATGCTCCATCATTTGAGGAGGAATTCCCGCCCAAAATTGTTTCTTCCATAATTCCACATTCCCAACTATTGCTGCCCATCAATGGCTCTTTGCATTCGACGGACACTGTAGCAGCAGAGGATCCAAATTTTTCATCACTGCGCGAATTGTTTTGGACCAATAAATTAACAAAAGGGCCAGTGGTGGCGGTGAATGCCAAAGGAATAAAAATGGAATGAAGAAGAAGTGGGAATAATTTTGAATGGAAAGATGATCGTCGACAATGAAAGTGCATTATTTCCGAAATTTAAATAAATCTTTAAATGGATTTGAATTGAAAAATTGCCCCGGATAAATGTGGAAAATTCACGATATATTGAGGAGAGGAAATGAGGTCGACAAAAAGGTACAAAAGAAGGATTATGCACATGATATTGTATAATTATTAATTATAAGCTTATTAAAAGGTAAATTGATGGTTAATTTTGGACCATTTCACAAAAGACCTGAATATGAATACTCCGATCGAGAATGTGGACTTCTCCAAAAGGAGAAGAAAGGCCATGGCGGTGATTTCAGTGGGGCAAATTCATTAATTAACCTTCTTTCCATTTCATCATGAGACCAATTTAAACTATTTTTATCGAATATTTTTTGTTTTGGTTTTGTTGATGTTAAATTGGGCGAAAAGTTTCGTTTGAACGAATTATGTGGGAGGGGGAAAATTAAATCAGCTCAGGTTGGATAAATTTAAAATTGATCAAAAAAGGACTTAAAATTAGATGAAATGGGGGAGAAATTTTGCCGTAAATTGAATTTTTTTGATATAAAAATATGATTATAATTTTGATTCTATAGCCTTTTCTTGCTTATAATTGAATGCCTTTAGGCAATTTCATTGCTTACAGTAACATTCATTGACTGAAGGATGAAACATTAATTATGGGGGACACTTAACCTATTCCTAGCCATAACGCTTGGGAGGAAATAAGAATGAAGAAATATATTAATTGCTTCGCAAATTGACACATTGTTAATTGTCCTATTTAGGGAATTTTGTAAAATTGAGGTAAAATGCGACCACGTTTGAAATAAATAAAATGTTTTCATTGAAATTATGGCAGATAAAAATGGAGCAATGATGTTCCATTCCAGTAGGATTTGCATAAAAATGAATAAAAAGGATGTTTTGGTAAGGCGACATCAAGCGGTACTCGCAATAGCAATTCTATAAAATTAGGAGGAAAATTGGCCCAAATTTTGGACATGGATGGAACCGCTGTTCAAATATTCGTCGATGGAGAATGAACCAGGAAATGTTTTGATTGGATTAAAATCGGAGAATATATTTTGATTTACGGACTTTTTAGGAAGATGAAAGTTTGGGACGACCTAAATTCTCTATGAATTGTCAAAAGAGTTTACCGCCATTTGAATTTACAACTTCCATACGAGTAAAAACATGGAATTTTAAGAGAATTGAATTGGTCTTCCTGTAATTTTATATTGTATCTGTATCGTATTGGTAGAATCCATGAGAACCAAAGGGAAATTTAGTTGAATAATTCGATCCATGTGGGGAATTTGAGGGAAATTTGGCAGCTTCTCCACACTCCACGGATCGGATACAAATGGTCGGTCGGAAAGATTTCCTCATCGGCTAATATGGCCAGATAATTTGAGAGGAATACATATTTTTAAATATAATTGAGGATTTCCCAATTAAATGAATCCAACAATTTTGAGATCAAATGCGCTTTTTGAAGGGGTGAAATATTTGGTGTTGGCTATGGTTGCGATTGCGAAAGGTTGGAGGGGGAGGGGGCTGCCTCAATTTCTTTGATCGATAGAAAAGCGAGGGCCCGGCTGGTAGTAATGAAGAGGGAAATGAAGGTCACTGTGAGGGAAATTTTTCGGGGAAAAAGGTGGCTGGTTTGAGGCAGATGATGAGGAGGTGAAGGTGAGGGCGAATGAATGAATGAATTGGGGCGAGCGAGCGAACTGCGGCCCCGGAGGGTGATGAGTGGGAAAGGGAAAAAGCGAAAATTTGGTGAATGAAATGAAAGGTTTCGAGGGGAATATTTAATTATAGAGGGGAGAGGTTCAATTTTATGTTGAATTTCCATTAATTAGCATTTGGTCTTAAGTTATTTTTAATATTGTTCCGCATTTTGGCTGATTGGTCAAATTGGTAATGGTGTTGGTCATAAAAAACCAAAAGCGCTGGTTCGATTCCGCCGGCGATATAATGATTTTTAAATCTTTTATTTTAGTAAAATTCATCAAGAATTTTGAGCGAAAAATTATGGAATAAATTTTTTCTGGTTGAATAAAATGAAATAAATTCAACTGCATTTTTTAAATCTTCAATCAGGAAGAAAATTGCATTTATTTATTTTTTAATGGGTAAATTGATGAATAAATTAATTTTCCTATTTGAGTGATAAAAATTGACATTTTTTTATTGTTGAGGTGAAAATTAATAAAACAAATCAACGGAATCACACGGAAAAAGGAGGAGAGAAAAATGATAAAAAAAAATGTGGGCAAATTGGATGGAAAAAAGGCACAACAATTTATGATTGTTTTTTGTTTTGGAATGTGAATAAAATAACAAAAATATAAATTAAATTATTGCAATTTCTGCCGGGCCATTTCCTCCAAAAGTCTTTTGTGATGAGCCCGGGCTGCCTGAACGCGAATTTGAGTGACACGATCGAAATGTTGAATTAATTCCTTGAATTTGATTTTGGCAGAAGATTGAGAGGAGGCCGATTGGAGTGCAGCGCCTAAACGGCTGGTCGCCTTTTTCATACTTCTGAAAATAAATAAATTAAAATAAATAAATTAAAATAATTAAATTAATTAAAAATAATAAAAATAATTAAATTAAAAATAATTAATTAAATTAATTAAATAAATTAAAAATAATTATAATTTAAATAAATTTAAATTTATTATAAACAAATTTAAATTAAATTAAAAAAACTGACTCTAAAACGGCCAAATGTGGCACCGCTTGGAGGCGTTTATTCAAAATGGAAAATGCCTCACTTTGGGGTAAAAGCATGAGAAGGGCAGAGAGGAGGGCGGTTAACGGTTTTTGATGGTCCGGATGGAGCAAATCCATTCGAACATCTTAAAATAAATTATTAAATATTTTTGAAATTAACTTACAGGCCAAAATGGGCGATTCAATGAGCTGGACAATTCGGTCAATTTCCAGCAATAATTCCATTGTGATGTCAATGTCCGAAAGGCGGGGAATGAGTTCAAGGGCTGGCTAAAAATTAAATTGGTAATTTTTTGGATTAAAATTAAAAACCTGATAATTTTGTGAGAGCAAATAGAGGGAAAATAGACAAATTGGCTGATGGCACCAACATTTGTACATATTTTGGAATAGTTCAACACTGTCATTTTGCTCTGGCGAACGAAGGCGTTGACGCAATGGGAACAATTCACTTCAAATTAAAAAATGGAATTAATTTAGTAAATAATTATAAATTATTATAAATTTGATTAATTTTGAATGAAAATAAATTATATTTTTATGATATTTTGAGGTTCTAAAGTAATTTTATTTTGCATATTTTTGAATTTTTTTAGGCAAAATTGTGTTTCAAAAAGCATTAGAAATCGAAAAATTGAATAGGTATTTTATTTTAATGGTTTTTGATCAAAAATTTCAGTTTTAAATTTTTTTCCGAAATTTGCATATTTTAAAACTTTTTCAAGTAAATAAATCCGGAATCCGCTACCTATGATTAATTTTGAATGAAAAATTTATTATAAATTTTCAATTAATTTTAAATGTGCAAATTATAAAAAAAACCTGGTAGTCATCAAAATTTGATTCAACATTTGGACCATTTTAGCGACGAATTCCAACTCCAATTGTGGATCTTTCGATGCATTTGTGGTGCTAATTTGCGTTGTGGATTGGTTTTGAGGGGTGGTTGGTGCATTGGTTGAGGAGGAGGAAATTGCATCCAAATTGACAATTGAGCCCAAAAGGAGGGAAAGAGTCCGGAAAACATCCAATGGATCGAGCAAAAGGCAAACTTGGCTTTAAAAATTGAATTTTTAAATAAATTTTTAATTGAAAAACTAACCGGACAATTTGAATTCCGCGTTCAGCAACCAATTTTGGATCATCCTTGAACATTTTCAACAATGCCAAATTGAATTTGACCAAATATGGCGAGACGGATTTTAGCTAAAAAAATTAATTTAATTTATTGATTAAATATTTTCAGAAAAAAACCTCTTGGCTCAATTCCTCGCTGAGTTTCAGCTGCCGAATGTCCAATTGTTGTTGTTGTTTTGGTTGGCCACAAATATCGGTAATTAAAATAATATCCAACATTAGAACATCATCGGCCGGGTCAGAGAGTAAATCCAAAAGGACCGGAAAGAAACTGCAAAAAATGGCAGTAAATAATTTTAATTTAATTTGGCGAAAGAATATGAAAATGTGAAAAAAAATAAACGGTTCAATAGTTTGTCCATAGTCCTTCCTATACTCTCCAAACCCAAACCATATATCATCCAATCGAATGTCTTCGAGAGGCATCATTTTTAAAAATGATTTGGTTTGGGTTTAACCAAATTTCATATTAGTTTTAAACCAAAAGACATAAAAATGGTTTAAACGGTTTAATACCATTTAATTTTGACCAAACCATAACAATTCGATGCGCCACTTGATGAGATCTATCGAATCGATATAGGTTTTGGGGATCTAGGGCAAACCATTGAACCGTTATAAGCTTTTCTCCATTTTCATTTTCCATTAAATTAATTAATTTTGAACTGACCGATCCATATAACGAAACATCTGTAAAAAACATACAAAAATATATCCAATATTTATTTTTATTTACATTTCCTGGCTGCGTTGAATGCAAATGTCGAATCCAATTCAAAGTGGCCATCCTCGTCTCGATTCGTTCATGCCTCAAATGGGCCAACAAAACTTCAACCGTTGAATCGACCGGAATTTGTGAATCGGATTTGACTTGTTCTAAAAAATAATAAAATTAATTTTAAATTTATTAAAAATGTCAAATTTACCGGTCAATCGCTGATTTAATTGATTTGGCAATGCCGTTGAATTGGCCATCGCCGTGCCTTGGAATTCGATTGGAGTATTGTCCAAATAGGGCAAAATTGAGATGAGAAATGAGGAAAGCAATGGCATAATTTTGTCCTCATAATATAGGTTAATCTAAAAATTGAAAGTGAATTTGTCTAAAAAAATGTTCAAATATTCGCAAATAATATGGATAGTATTTAACTTGCCGAAAAAAATTGAAAATTAAGCGGTTTAATGGTTTGTTCTAGACCATTAAACTCAATCGATAAAGAAGTATCGAAAATCAATTGGATATATTATAATTTGGTATGGTTTGATAGAAAATAAAGGGTTTTAAACCGCTTAAACCATCTTATAATTTTTGGTCTTCGCCATTTTCAATATTTTTTCTTCATTTTAAATAAATATTCTGTCTCCAAAAATATGTAAATATTCTTTTTTGACAAAAATAATATCAAAAATGGGTCAATATAATCAAAGTTACGTTAAACGTTACCTGATTTAGCCATTGGATGGCGGAATCCCGAATAATTGGAATTGGAGAGGTGGCCTGAATGACCAAAACATTGATTATTCCATCCAATTTGGCCTTAAAAATATTAAAAATATTAAAATTTATTTTAAATAATTTTCTCCGGTTACATCTTTATTCCGTTTTGGGTTCAATTTATGTTGCATTTCGGTCAAAACCGAAAGTGTAATTTCGCGAACGGCCGGCGATGGGTCTTCCAATGCTTTGAAAACGCCATCCAAAATTTCTTGGAAATATTCATCCACGTAGAAATCGGGCACGGTCAGTGTTGTGTAAAGCTAAAAAATTAAAATTTTATTCTAAATTAATTTGGGTCAATTAAAAATATTTAAAATGTCGAGAATGGTTTATAACGGTTTAATGGTTTATCCTAAAATCCCCCAAAGTCCCAAACCCTAAACCAAACCGTATATTCAATCGATTAACGATAGATCTCTTCGAGGAGCATTGTTTGATACTGAATTGGCTTAGGTTTAACCAATTTTAAATTTAGTTTTGAACCAAAAACTATGAGGTGGCTTTTAAACGGTTTAATACCCTTTAATTTTGATCAAACCCACGACAAATTATATACGAATCGACACGTCTAATGAGATCTATCCAAATGGTATAGGAAGGGTTTGGGAGTTTAGGACGACAAACCATTAAACAATAAAAAACTTTTCTCCATTTTCGATACTTTTTTATGTGATTATCATGTTTTTTGGTTAAATTAAAATTATAAAATTTATTTAAATAAAGAACTAACCCATGAAATGATGAATCGTTTATTCGATGAATTCACTGTATAAATCCGCTCTCGAATAATTAGCATCAAATTTTCCAAGTCAAAATCCTTTGAAGAAACAACAATTTCCTATGTAAAATTAATCGAAAATGAATTAATCCAAAATTCTAATTAGAAACTTTGACAAGTCGATCCAACAATTCGGAACCATTTCGAACATTTTGATCTGGGTCAGAGGCCAAATTCCATAAAATATTGAACAATTCATCGAATTTAACGAGGGCGGAAGATCGGCAAATTTTTACAATATTGTAGAGAGCCTGAGAATTTATTCAATTAATTTTTGTAATTAAATTCCAATTTAATTTTACCTCGCAAGCAAAATAGCGGACACGTGAATCCTGGTCCGAAAATGCGGCAATGACAGGATCAAGCAGTTGGGCGGAATAGCTACCGACATTCTTGATTGAAATTGTGTGGATAATTAAACATGGATGTAAATTTTTGGATAATAATTAATTTAGCGAAAAAATTTTGAAAATGTCTAGAAGATTTTTATGGTTCACTGGTTTATACTAGACCCTAATCAATCGATAGATCTCATCAAGACGAGTCGATTGGTTTAATTTGCATTGGTTTAGTCAAAAATTAAGGGTATATTAAATCGTTTAAACTATCTTATGGTTTTTGGTTCAAAACTAAATTTATAATTGGTTAAACCTAAGTAAAATCCTTATAAAATGATGCGTCTTAATGAGATCTTTAAGTATAAGATTTGGAAGCTATTACAAATCACTGAACCGTTAAAATCTTTTCGGCATTTTTCATTCAACATTTTCCATTTTTTTCGACAAATTAAATATTTTCTTAAATTTATACCTTTGTGCCCAAAGCAATTGCGGTCGCCGCCAACCCAATCAATCCACCCTTTCGTGTATTCCCATTCGGTGATGTGGTCAATTGTTCAAGCACCGAGATTATTTTCTCCAATTCGGCCATATTATTCGATTTTATCAATTCCTTTGCTTGTCTTAAAATTTTATTCTTTTAATTTTTATTCAAATTTATTTTGCTTACTTTTCTATTTCCAATGCCGCCGCTTTCCTCTTTTCGTACAATTTGTCAGTCAATGTTCGAATAACAGCTTGGGTTAGTGGCGCATATTGGTTTTCGGCCATTTATTTACAAAAATAGAATGTAAATTTTTAATAAAATTGTTGAAATTTTAAGCTAAAAATTAGGTGTTTTTTATTAATCGGTTTTCCAGTTTTCTTCACAAAATAAATTTTTTTTTTCACAATTTTTGATTGGGCGTTCCCGAATTTTGTTTGATCCTTGACCTCTTGTGGCTTATGCAAGTGGAAGTTTAAAATAATTTTTGAGTTCTTCTACTCTTTACTCCAAAGGAATTTGGGAAAAAAAAACAATCAACAATTTAAAAAAATGAATGGAAACAAAGTGTAATAATTGAAGAGTGGGTCGGATCATTACCCAATAAAAATGGTTTTGTTTTTCTCCTTTGAACCTTCTCATATTACCAAAAATTTAATTCATCTTCCCAAAAATATGAAATTCCAAGTTCTTTTCACTTTCCTTTTAATTGCAATTTTGGTAAATTAATTTTGATCTATTTGATTAAAATTAGATTTAAAAGATTGAAGCCGTATTTTCCTCTAATCATAGAGTCCCGAAAAGAAGCACTTCGGAAGATTGTCATTCGGAATGTCAAAAGGAATGCGCTAAAGAATCACTAAAATTGACGACTAAAGCGCTTAAAGGTTTTTTCGAATTGAACAATTCGTAGGATTTTTGTTTCTTTTTAGATGAATGTTGGAATCATTGCATCGAATTTTGTTTCAATTATGCAAAAGAACATGGCATAAATCGACCATAAAATTGATGAAAAATGAATGATGGAAAAGTGAATTTATTGGAAATTTTGTGATAAAAAAAGAAATAAATTGGAATAAATTTTATATTATTCTTGGATTAATTAATTAATTTTATGCATCATTTGATTTCTTTTTATTCTCAGCCATTTGCCTAACCAATTCCGTCAATTTGTTGTCATCGATGTTTTGCATCCAATGTGGGGCAGAGATTTTTGGGGCCAATTTGCCCATTATTTGCTTGATTTGATCTGCTTTCTCTAAAAATTACCAAAAATTAATTTATTTTGGATTTCATTGAATACCTTGGTCCATGTCAATCCCAATTGGTTGATGTTCAATTTTTAATTCCTCCGGGGGTGGTGCCGGTTGGAGGTCCAATCCACGGGTGGAAGGCAACCATTCGGTGGGATGGGAAAATGGTGCGGTGTTGGAGGAAGTTGGCAATTGTTGATAGCCATCATTCAAATTTGGTCTTCTTTCCTCATCGGAATTGGTCGATTCACTGTCATCATTTTCTGCAATACAAAAAAATTTAATTATTTAGTCCTCTGATTAAACTAATAATGATGGTCTATTTAATTTGACGAAAAAAGCATTGAAAATGGCTAAGGTTTTAAAAGGTTTAATGGTTTGTCCTTGGCCCCAAACCTAAATCTATTGATAAATCTCATATCTCATCGAGATGCATCGATGGGTGTGTAATTTGTCATGGTTTGCTCAAAATTAATGGATATTAAACCATTTAAACCATCTTAAGATTTTTGGTTCAAAACTTATCTAAATTTGGTTAAACCAAACCCAAATTCATTGTCAAATGATGCGATTCAAAGAGAGCTATCGATTTGGAGCACAGGTATTTTAGGGTTCGTAGGATAAACCTTTGAACCACACTATTTTTTGCCATTTTCAATGTTATTTTCGGCATTTTAATTATTTTTATTAATCTAAAATTCCAAACCTTCTGTGGTTGTGGTGTCGCCAATCCCAATAATTTGCTGCTGATCAACGCCAATTCCGTGCATTTCCACTTCAAAACCAATTTGCCATTCTCCACCCCCATTTGGACCGTCCTCATCTTCATCCGACGGCAATTCCACATTAGCCGGTCTTTTGCCATTCATTTTTGGCTCTTCTTGTGGTCCCATTCCTTTGAGATTAAAATATTATTCAGCAAAAGAAAATTTAAAAATATTAAATTCAATAAATAATGATTTAAATCATTAAATGATCAAAGAAAATTAAATTTATTCGAAATAAATACAAAAAAAATTATGAGTTAAATTTAGGGTTTCCAATGTCGTCTATTCATCGAAATTTGTTCAGCCTTTTCCCTTTCATTCTTTTCGGCCTCCTCAATGTCATTTAAAAAGGCTGGGAGCAGTCGAAGTTGTGGACTAAAATGCAATTTTAATTAAATAATTTAAATTTAATGGGTACATGTCTCGCCGGAGCATCAATTCCCGAATTCGCCATCGCAGCGCCATTCTCTTCTGCTCACCGGGAGGCGGAAGTTTTGCCCATTGTTGGCGATATTGTTCCAATTTTAATTGTTGATCATGTTTGAATGGAAGGCGACCCGGCTCCGGACAAGTTCGAGGGCGAAGAGCTATAAATAATAATATAATTAAATTTTCAATAAATAAAATTAAACCATTTGCGCGTAGGAATTGATTGATTATGCGGTTCTCCTCACGTGGATTAATTTTCTTCCGTTCCTCTGCCACCACTGTTGGTGGTTCTTTGTTCTCTTTGTCATCTCGAACAGCATTTGTCGACTTTCCATCCTCTTTTCGACCCTGTCCGGCTCCGGCTTCCAACAAACTAACTTCTTCAATTTCGTCATCGGCGTTTTTCCCATCATCTCCTAACTGAAAATTGGAATTTTACTTAAATTAATATTTTTGTGAAAACCAATCGTTCATATCTCTTGATATCCTCGTAGACTTCCTGCAATCGTTCATATCCATGCGTGATTAATTCATCCAACTCGCCACCAGTCTAAAATATTGGGTTTAGGTTTTTCTTATATTATTATAAACGTAATAATTTACCGATTTTGAAGGTTGGGCTGGTGAGGCAACCATATTACAAAGATATTGAATGCTTCGATCCGGATCAGTGGAATAAACGCCGACTCGATCCATTAGGCAAGAAAATAATTGGGGGTCGGCAACGTCCGCATTTTCTTCCAACAAACGAAGATCTTAGAGAATTTGGATTGATTTGTTGTAGCAGTTTTTGGTTTTTACCTTTCTCAATTTCGTGCAATTCCTCTTCTTCAACATTATAGCCCATTTCATTGATAATATCACGTAATTCTGCACTAAATTCCTCGAAAGCATCATTTTCCTCATTTGTGTCGGCAAATGTTGAATCAAAGAAACCGCTCATTATCGAATTCTATTGATTAAAAAAGTTTATTTAATTAATAATGTACATTAATAAATCTTATCTTTCGGTCTTTGTTTCACCTACGTGCGCGGCTCGTCTCATTTCAATTTCAAGTTCAACAAAAAAAACTTCCCGGTTTAAGACATTTTATCCAAACTGGTTTCGGCTTTCGGGATTCGGGCTTTCGATTTCGACTCGACTACAGGGATTAAACCAAAAAACCAATAATTTCGATTTATTGGAAAATTTTTAAAACGAGTTTTAAAACATAACATAACTATTATAAACTAATAAAAATAACATGGTTTGATTGAAATGTTGAAATGACTTTTCGACGAACCGTGCAAACAAAAATATCTAAAGAACAAAAAAAACTATTGGAATTGGAAATAAAAAAAGCCAATTAAAACCATTTTACAGAGATTAATTAAAATGAAAGATCCAAAATCGAATGTAACGACTGATGATAAAAATATCGGTGAACAACGGCGTTTGGAAAGTATTTCGCGGAGACAACAAGAGGAGCGCCGAAAGAAGCAAATAATCAGCGAATCATTGGCCAATAAACCATTGAAAACACATATCAAATTTGAATGTTCTTCAGAAGAAGAGGTTTTAAACAGCAAATTTAAAACAAAGAAAATTGATATTTTTAGGATAATGGCGGCGTTGAGGAGAAAGAAGCAAGCATCTCGAAAAATGATAATAATAAAATGAAGAGATGTTTCTTTTTGGACATTAATGACCCCGAAATTCGTTGTCCAATGTCTGCTTTTCGACGGCATATTTCATCAGAAGAACAGTTGCGAAAAAATTGGGTCGAAAAGCGGAAGTCACTGGTCAAGGTGGGAAATGGGAGGAATTTGATTGACCAGGAAAATAAAATATTTAATTCCCAGTTCTACAAACATGAACGAAAATTGGCATTAAAGAATTTGAGAAGCCGACAACAGCAACAAAAAATAAGAAACCGGATGATGGGGAAGAAGAAAAAACGACGAAGAAAAGAAAAAGAACAAAGAAGTCAAAAAATATATAAACCGAAATTTTAAAATATTTTTAATACCATTTTAAATAAAAAGTAATGCATATTTTTTTAATTTTTGTTTTTTGATTTCATTTTTTGCTTTTTGGCCATTTCAGAAAGACCCTTCAAAAAGGCAATGACTTCATCGGCCATTCAACCTTTCCAAATTCCAACCTATGACTGACTTATTAATGTTAGGATTAGGTCTAGTCGACCAATCCATGCTGTTAATAATTCTATTAAAAGTATGAATCAAAGAAATACATGGATGTCTTTATTTTATTCAGAAAAAGTTGCGATAAAAGTAAATTGTCAGAAAAATCATTATTTAATTTATGGTCTGCATATTCGTATCTTTGCAACAAATTATATATCCGGCCCCTCTTTGCAATTTGCCATTGGGCATTCAAGATCGATAATTCAGGAATTCGGCTGCCGATTTGAGATGCTTCTCGCACGTTTCGGCATGATGAGTGATGAAGGCAAAATGCACTGAAAAATTCAATTATATTTTGAATAATTTTATATTTATTTTGGAATAAATTCCTATATCCCTTCGTCCCGAACCCACCCTGTAAGATGTTGTTGAGCCGCTCGAAAATATCCTTTGGCAGAATTCCACGAAAATCGGTGAGCATTTCGTTCCAGCTTGGAATATTCTGCAGACGCCATTGGCTCAATTCAAATTCGGCTGGGGCCAATGCTTGTTCAATATGGAAGGCACGATTTTGGCGAAGTTCATTTTGGAAGGCTGGTGGAAAATTGAAGCCATCGAGAATGTTGCCGGCTTGAATTTGGGCTTGAACTGCCTTGACAATCTAAAATTATTTGTATTGTAAATATTGATGAAGAATTCATTTAACAACCAAAACCAATCCTTATCCCAAATTTTATACTAGACCTAGACTCATTTGATTTGTCCCCAAATTTTACCTCATTGATTTTTTTTAAAATTTGGATAAACAAATTGTAAAATTGTCGAGCCAACGAGGACAGCAGGTCAAGATCAAGAATCAATCGATTGGAAGTTTGGCGAAGAAATTTGGCACGGACTTCAGCCACTTCATGTGCCCATTGTTTGAACCAAATTGCCAGTGTGGAAATATCCGCAAAGTAGAGAGAAATCAACTGGAAACGGATTTTAAATTTTAACAAGAAAATTTAAAATAATTTGATACAAAATTTTCCTATTTTGGATGTCCAAAATTTTGTTATTTTCCACTCACCTTTGCATGCACTTTTCGTGCCCGCGGAATTCCCAAATCATTCAATGTTCGATTTGCTTGGGCGCATTTGATGAGTCCATTCAATGGCATAAATTTGTTCATTTCATCGATCAATTCCAATGGGAGTGGCCGTCCTTCGATTGGTTTCGATTGAATCATTCCCATTTTAATTTTATTGCGCTTTTGAATTTGTTTGATTTTTTATTTGTCTGAAATTTGAAGAATTTTGCTTGTAGATTTTCTGTTTATGTGAAAAATTGTAAAGAATTGATTAAGATTCGTCAAAAATTAAATTAATAATTGATTGTTGGATTGTTGAAATGCGAAATGACAATGCGATGCAAATGATTATGATTCGATTCGATCGATTCGATCGGTTTTAAAATTTAAAAATAATAAAATATATCAAAGGAAATAATTTCATATCGCCAATTCAAATTCTAACCAAGGGCATTTGGGTTTTGGGTACCGTACCGCTGTTAGGTTACCTGGGCCATTTTTTGGCCATAGCTTAACAAAGAAGAGATAAACAGGGGAAAGCAATGTTCCTTTCGAAAGCTCTTAATGTCCTCTACAAAATAATGTAACTAATTTTTTGAAAACTTAAAACACATTGTGGAAAAAGCAGGCGGGGGAGAGGGTTGGAGGGAGTGGGCATTTTAAAAAATCGTAAAAATTATTAGAAAAAGTTTCTTTGCAATTTTAATCGTTATTTTACCCATTGGGGGTATTCTGAGAGCCCCCTGTTCTAGGATATAGGTTCAGGATCCAAGTCCAATGCAAAGAACGATCAATCACATTTTTTATTGTATAAAATATCAACAGGAAAAAAAATAAAAATGCCATTTTGCTGTCAAAATCTTAAAAAAATTAATGAAACCAAGAATTTTGAAGTGGTTGATGATTGTGATTGATGATTGGGACTGCTGGGCGATCCTTCTCTTTATTACGGTAATCAAAATCAATTCTTGCCTTATTATTATAAATCTTTTCTTTTATGGCATTGCCATTGATTTCCATTCGCCGCCTCTTCATTTCCTTATTGTTTTCACATTTTTGCTAATTGTCATTGGCATATCAAAGATGGAAGATTGGAATTGGAAGGGCAATATTTTTATTGGAAAAAAAAGAGATTATAGATCTTTTTTGATGAATGCTTGGGGGAAAATATACTTACTGTACTCATAATTTTTTCGCCCGATGATCAACAACATATTAAATTTATTTTATTGTGATAGAAATAAATTCTAATGAATATTTAATGTGAAGTATTGAAAAGAGAAAGGCAGTCTCTAAATATTACGATGAAGTGTAAATATGAAAATGGTTTGAGGAAATAATTCAATGAATTATTGTTATAATAAGGATGGTTTGGGCCAATGCCATTCTATTAAAAATTAATTTATTTGAATATATTTATATTCTATCATCTAAAAATGTTCTAAATTGGTGATGTTTTTTGAGAAAAATGCCATTGGCCGTCCATTGGAATAAACATTTTTAATAAAAGGAAATGGTTTTTAAAGGAGCAATAATTCAAATTCAACATTTAAAATAGTTCAATTAATCATCATTTAATTTGAGGAGAATCATTCGTTCATTCAAAATGCATCAATACATTATTTCTATCCAATTGTTTTATTTTTCCTTTTTATCGTCTGCTGTTGAATGTCTCCGCAAAAGGAAAAAAGCCAAGAAAAAATGCCAAAAATGTTGCAAAAAATACGGGCCAAAGGGAGAGAATGGAGCCATGTTGATCCGCTGAATCCGTGACTGGTTGATCCGCCTTTAAAAAATAGGAATTTAACTATCTCTTTAGGCTAATTCATTTCATAAAGCAATATATTAGTATGAAACTTTTTAAATAAATTTGATAAGAATTAAAATTTAACAATTTGGAGCCAATAAATCATGAAAAAAATGCTTAAAACATTCAATATTAGGATATGATTAAATTGTCACTAATTATTTCATAGTTCCTTAATTCACAAAACATATACATTTGGATAGAACTCATCAAGACGGATTGAATGATATATGATTTATTATAGTTTGGTTTAAATTAAAGGATGTTAAACGGTTTAAATAGTTTTAGTTTTTGGTTCGAAGCTAGAATTGCTTAAAGTTAAGCCAAAACATAATCAAATGTTGCTTATTTTATATTGTTTACGCATTTAAGATAAAACTTCAGAACCGTTTACATTTTGACATTTCAATTCTCATTATTTCTATCCAAATTCCCTTAATAATCCCATTCATCCATCATTCCCCTCCATTACCAATTGTGCTTCTGCCGGATTCCGATTGTCATTATTGCCACTGATGCTGCCACTGGCTCCATGTGTTGGCAACAATTCAGCACTTTTTCCATCCTCCGTCGATTCTTCACTCTCCTCCGATGATTCCATGCTGCTTGTCGACTCATCCGGTGTTGTCAGTGGAGTTGTGGTTCCACTAGGATCGTAGGAGGTGGATTCCTCGGGCAATGGCACTGGAATATTGCATTTTGTGCCGGTCCAGCCCACATTGCATGAACATTTCCCACATTCACAGTAGCCATTGTTGAAGCAAGTGACCTAAAATTGCATTAAAATTTTGCAAGCTAATTTTTGGTTGGTTCATATTTTCCAAATAAAATTAGTCAATATTTGTAGCAAAATAGCTTTAATAATTATTTTATTCTTCTACTATAGAAAGGATTCTTTGCCTTCTTTTTTTGGGAGCAATTAGAATCATTTCCATTCTAGTATATGTAAACTTGACATTTTTCCCCATCGTTTTCGTTTATTTATTCAAAATACCGTATT
Source organism: Pratylenchus scribneri (assembly GCA_030063045.1). Taxonomy (NCBI): domain Eukaryota; kingdom Metazoa; phylum Nematoda; class Chromadorea; order Rhabditida; family Pratylenchidae; genus Pratylenchus; species Pratylenchus scribneri. The sequence continues at coordinate 1,605,545 of JAQSEB010000082.1, forward strand.
TTTCTATTGAAAGCCCCAAGGGCTACTAATTATCGAAGCCCAAAAATTTGGGATCTAACTCTATTATCTCTGAACATTTTTGAACAAACTATAGCTTTATAGAATTTAATGCATTAAAAAAGTTCATCTTATAAAATCCAAAAAACTTTTAATTTGAACAAAAAACAAACCCCATTCTCGGTGCATGGTTCTGGATCATCATCGCAACTGCAATCATCACCACTGTAGCCATGCTCACAAGCACCTTCAATTTTTGAATATGAATTTAAGCAAATTTTAAACAAAATTCGCCACACATTTTCCACATTGACAAGCGCCCCGTCCCGAGCACATTCGGCCATCCACACTCAGCGGGCAATTTGAACCATCGCATTCACAATAGCGGCCACTGATCTGAACAAAAATTCAGCAATTTTTTACTATAAATTGGCAAAATTTTGACGTACATAATCACCCTGACATTGACATTGTCCGCATTGGCATTTGCCTCTGGCCGAACAAATTGGCGCCTTATTATGTTCCCGGCAAAGACCAATCAGCTCGTCCGGATTCGACACTCCATATTTGTCCAAATCACATTCGCAACGTTCCTTTAAAAGTGTCATGAAATTATTTTCGAGTCATTTTTGAAATAAATATAAGCCAAGCCATTTTTTCTTCGAATGAAGTCCATTATTCTTTCTCCCATTTGCCCTTTTTACTCAAAGTCGGTTTCGGTTTCATAAAATCAATGTAATTATAATTAAAAAAGAAATTAGGAATTTTTACTCAATATACCATATAACCTCTTTAAAATCCCATAGGGAATTATTTTCAACACTCCAAAAATTGAGAAAATGTGGGCTCTAATTCCTTAATTTATGGACATCTTTGAACAAATTATAGTGAATTTTGTAGAAAATACAACATTTTTTAAATTCATCCTGCTAGGAGCTATTGGTCCTCAAAGCGGAGTTTGTGGAATTAATAGAGGGAAGCGTTTCAAAAGAGATTACGGTAATTGAAAATAATGGAAACCGAAATCAAAAACCGACAATTTTTGAAAATCGAAATTTGGATTAATTTTACTTTTATCATCAAAAGAAATAAAACGAACCCCGCCTTTGCCTTCATCGCATTGACATTGGCCACAAACCAAATTGCCGGAATAATTGCATCGAGGAGAACGCCTTTCCTTCAAAATGAATTGAAATTTAAGCCAAAAAATGTAGAATTCAAGCGAACATGTTGCCTCGGCTGTTCACATTCACACCCGCATAATGGAGTCACAAAAATGGCCGAAACAGTGTTGTAGCCATAAATTCCAACGGAAACGGCGGCCAATTGAGGCCGGGAGCAATCGGACAGTGAAACTTTGGCATAAAAGGAAATTTTCTGTTCGGGTCGAACACCGGGACAGACTCGGCCAATTATTCGTTCACTGGAATGGTTTAGAAAAATAGGTTTAGGGTTTAAAAAGAGAAAGATGTAAAATATTTTTGTGGGAATTTACAAATAAATATTCCATTGGAATTGGTCGCTCAGAAAGGAACATCGAAATTTATGGAATAATTATCTATGTATAATTGATTTAATTAGCTTAATTAAATGACGATTTAAAGCTATTTTTGATGAATATTATTTTCTGAATTAAAATTAAAAAATTAAAAATTTATTATATTTTGTTTTGCAATAAATATATGTCATTTTCCTTATTATTTTTATTATTTACACTGACCCATTGCAATCCACCGAGAATTCAATGTCAATGCCGAGTGAACGGAATTCCGAAGTTTGAATGGTGAAATCGCGCACTTCATAGCCACTCAATGGCAATTTATGCAAATAACGAAAAGGCACTTCCACAATATCACCTGAATAAAATTTGTTCAAATTTAAATATTATTGACAAATTTCGTTTTATTAATATTCGCCATATCCTTTTTAAATGATTTCCTTTAAAATCCTTCATAATTTTCTACCAAACTTTTCTTCTTTTTATTCAATTTTATTCTCCAAAGGGATTTCCCATTGGCCTTTTCCATCATCACACAAGAATTTATGGCCAAAATCGAAAATTATGGGATCTCGGTGGTGCCTTCTGGCCGTTGTTAAATGGGAAAATGGCCAACAGAAGAAGGAATGCCGGCATAAAGAAAAGGAAACAAAAGGAAAAATCCAAGGTTGATGGTTGCCCCCGGGGTCATTCTTCATTCCAAAAGAAAAGGGAGGAATGGCCAAACATATCAATAAAATGTTGGGGCAAAACAGAGCAGTTGGTCCGATCCAAATTCCAAACAACAATATTTTAGGTAGACAAAACACAAAAGAGTCGAACTTTTGGATTTATTCCAAAAGAATAATTTGCATAAATTGTAAATTTGAATAGGACAAACAATGGAAAAAATCATACTAAAGGTTTACTCTCTCCCTTATTACTGACCTGGTTTCATTCGAATTTCGACTTGTTGTGGCTCCAATTGAATTACGGTGACTCCATCAGCTCTTCTGCTGCCCAATGGAAGATTCTATAATATTAAAAATTGAATTGTTGAAAAATTGGCTTTTATTAATTTATATTTTTAGTATATTATTCTAATTTAATATTTGCTAAAGAGATGACTCACATGTTGCGGTGCCAATTTGATTTCGGTGTTTGGCGAGAATAATTGCTTGTCTGGACATTTGCCAGCAGCAAATTCCGATTTGGCATCGCATCTTTGTGTACTGTTCAACCTCTGAAATTAGAATGATTATTCCTTCGAAATTCGAATTATTTATAATTAGACATATTCAAATAATTCATAAATTCCATAATATTTCCCTAACAAACCGTGTCAGCACACCAAGCGCATTCTGGACTTGCAGAAATGCAGGCTCCACAATTTTTGCTTGCCTCAAAAGAAAGGCACTTTTGCCGAATTCGATCACTTTGTTGGGCCAAACAGCCGATGGGAATGAGCGAACAAATTAGAAATAAAATAAATGAAAGGCATGATGGCGAAATTGAGGAAATTTTCGGAAACGGCATTCTGGAGGCACTTTTCCTCCGCATTCAACAATATCGGGAATGAAAATTGGCTAATTGAATAGGTGGAATGGAGAATAATAAGGCAGAAAAAGTTTGGTCTCTGAAATGGGAATGGAATTTATTTTTAGGGAATTTGGGGCGATGATTGTGTAAAAAATTTCAGTGAATAAAATATAATTAAAAACCAAATTAAGCAATTGAATTCTAATATAAAAATTTCAATGAATTAAGAGGAAAAATTCAGGAAAATATCCTGGCAAAATGGGCCCTTTTCTCATAAATGAAGTCTATTCTAGACCTTCAGGTTTGGGTTTTTTGAATCGGGAATAATATGCCTCATCTAATATAAATTATTTATTTATTTAGTCATAGGTTTATTTCTCTTTTATGAAATGAAAAGAATATTTCAATTCATGTTTTATTCTGAATTTCATCTTCCTAATGCTTTATGATTATGATGAGCCCATCATAAATGTATTCAAGTGATTCCCCAAACAAAAGCAACTGTGCCAAATAATTGTGCAATATGTGGATGTGGAATGTGGTTGAATATCTTTTTGCCGAGAAAAACATGGAGAAATGAACGAATAAAATATTGGAAATAAAAAATAATAATAAGAGAAGATAACAGATGGGATGGAAAATAATTAAGGGCCAAATGGGATTTGTCCAGAAGCGGATTGGGGAATAGTATTTAATGAGCTGATTTTGCGTGGTTTTTTGGTGGACCTCGGTGTTGAATTGGATCAGCGGCAAAGAAGCAAATTATTGGCTTATTCCTTTGGATCAAATGAGGCGGAATTGAGGGGAAAATGGGGCAAAAATAATGAGGAAACTGGAAGGTGTTTTGAAGAAGAAATTATTAGAAAGAATTCGGGAAAATGCTGGTAAAACAAAATAATAATTCAAAAAGAGGAAATTAGCAATTTAATGAGGCGTGGGAAAATGTATTGTCTATGCTTTTCGCCGTTAATTTCGTTCAATTTAAATAAAACCGGGAATTTTTTATTGATCAGAAGCAAGCATAGCATATGTTGAATTTTATCTGTGGAAATATTTTATTTTTGCAAAATTTTATATCTTAATCTCTTAAATAAGTCTATTTGAGGATATTTCCCATCGGCAATATTCAAATATATTTCCTCTGATCTATGGAAAAATGCTTCATTTTACTGCAAATTTTTGCTATAAATGACATTATAAAACCCGTATATTAATTTCTCAAATGAATTTTTGCTAATCCGGATGGTCCGCCAATGAATACAAATGCAAATGATTTGCCGGGGACAATGAATAAATTGGGAAATGACCAAATTTTGGGGCCATAAAACTGTTGGAAACATTTAAGCAAAAATGGGAGGAAATGGGAGAAGCGGGGGAATTGGACAAAGAAATTTAGGAAGGGGTCAAAAATGGGGGCATAGGAATTGGGAAAAAAAATGGAAATAAGCAAAAAATGCAAAAGCATTGGAAGGGGGAAGGGGAATTCTCCGAAAGGCAAATTGAACGGGAAAGGGGTCCAATTTCCAAGGATCCGAAGGGAAGCTGAAGGGCTTGGGGAGGCATTTGCATTACGGAGACGAAACGATTCAATGACGATTTAATGGGCCGATGAAAAGGAGAATGGAGGGCAAAAATCTGGAAGGGATTTCCAGCAGCGGATTTCGCCCAATGTGAGGTTTAAATCCATTTCAAAAAATTGACTAAAGTTCAAATGCATGGAAACCATTCATTGTAGGAGGATTCTAAACCTAAATATAATTTTTAGTTTTGGGATTCTAACAATAAAATATACAATGAATTTTCAAAATGGCTTATAAAAGCTTTTGGAATATTTATTCGATTTTTTGTTAAAGCATCAAGGGACAGAAAAATTCAATTCTCATATTTTTGGGCTCACAAAAACATTGGCCAAATATTTATTGGTGTGTCCTCCTCCTAAATCATTAAGGATCATGTTTAGTAAATGGGGAGTTTTTTGGTGTCCATTGTCCAGCAAAAAGCAACAAATGGGCCAACCACCGATCAAGAAGACCGCAATGTGGACGGGGAAAAAGAGTAGGCGGGAATAAAGGGGAAAACAGTGAAAGCAACCAACAAAACTCATTCGGGATTGAAGCTTGGCCGAATACCTGCTTCTGGTTGGATGAGTCAAAAATGAAGAGGGGAATCGAAAGGGAAATGGAAGAAAAAAATGGAGGAGGAAATGAACAGCTGCCATCGGCGGAATTCCCCTCAATCGAATCCTCCTTTATGGCACAATTGGCTACTAAAATAAATGAGAAATGGGGAGGGGGGGAATGGAGTTCTGTGGAGGGAATGGAGAAGAGATGGATGAAGCAGAGCAAAAATAGGAGCCAAGGATGTGAATAGATAGGGCCAAGACGCGTCCCAAACGCCCAATGAAAGTGCGCCCAAGGATCGGCGGGGCTGCGGCCAAGGGCCAAGCGGAGGTTTAGGGGCTCCATCCATCGCCAGAAGGGACGAATCCCATCCCCTCTTGCAATCCTTGAGGCGAAACTTTTTGGGGGATTAATCTCACCCATCCCACATCCAAAAGAAGCCCCCTAAATCCGTTGCCATTCTTCCTCTTCTTCTGCTCGAAGATGTGAAGGAACTCCGCCTTCGAGAAGGGAAGGAGAAGAAGCCGTAAATCGATCATCTCCTCCTCCTGTTGGATGAATGCTCGGAGAACCGAGTTTTTGTTTAGAAGTTTTTGGTGGCCGAGATTTGGGAGGGAATGAGGAGACTGTGGCGAGAATGAACCGCCGCCTCCATCAAAAAAGTTGCTAAATAAAAAGACCCAACCCCTTGTTTTTTGTTGTTCAATGTCGGGAAAACGAAAATTGATACAATTGTACGAGAATGGGGGCGGATAAAAATAGGAAAGTGTGGATAGTTTTTGGGCCATAATATTTACAAAAATGTGGATAATTGAGAAAAGGGTGGATCAAGTGAGTAAAAAAGAAGTGTTTGCCACCAATTTTGGTAAGCCTATTCCTTCCATTTAAGGATATAATTCCGCTTTTTTTAGGGTCAACAAGAAGAGAGAAAATCTACATATAAAATAAAGTCGAAAAGGGGGTCGATTGAGCAATTCCCCCCATTCATTCCATTCAAAATCAAGTGGATTAAAAGTGGGAAATTGAGCAATGAGAGTATGAAAGTGCACAAAGTGTCCAATGTCCGTCCATCCGAAAATAATTTTGCCCTTTCGATGACCATTCAAAAACAATCACAAAAATACTCTATCGGCATGGATGATGAAAAGCCGGGGCGGCGGCCTTTGCGCATTTCTCCCCCGTTTTTCATTCAAATGTTCAACGATCTTCCACATCCAATTTCGGTGTCCCTTTTGCACAATTTTACACAGTCCAATGGATAAAGTGCACAACGATATGGTCGAGGGGATGTGGGATTGGAATATTGGAGGATATATTAGCTTGCCGGTATGTAAAAAAAAAGTCAGGAAATAAGCCGGAATGTGAGATGATGGACGATGATAGATGTGCAATTGGATGGATGCAGAGCAATTTGTGAGGGAAAATTGAGGGAAGGAATGAGTAATTTTTTGTCATCAGAAAAATGAGATATATGCTATTTTTTTATGTAAAATGAAATAAAATATTGCAAATTAAAAAATGCATTTTTGACTGTAATCTTTTATTTAGAATTCCATGGTTTAATTAAATTGAGGAAATTAAATAAATTTGAAAAAAAAAATTGGGGGGTTCAGCCGGCTTCATCTGATCAAGGGGACATTGCAATCCGCATTGGGTTTGAGCCATGGCCGAGTTTTATCCGTCACTTCCCATGTGAATACCGCATTCATTTTTTTGCATAAATCAAAAATGTTTGGGTCAACGGTTGCGCCCAAATTGTCAATGTTCGAAAGGAACACATATTCTTCCAGTTAGTTGCCTTAGCAAAAGGAATGCACCTTGACATCTGCCTTGGGAGCACCGTACTCCACTGAAGACTGAACCCCCACAACATCGAAAAATGACTTCTCGCTTATATAGGATGCATGAATTTCATTGGAGAAAAGTTTATGAGAAGCAGGCAGTGGACGGCAATGAGAAGGAAAGGAATGGGCATTGTGGATTGGGCGCTATGTAACGAAACCCCGAAATCACGAAACCCCGAATAGGAGAAGCACCACGAAACACCGAAAACTCGAACTTGTGGGTAAATTTTTTGGATCGATATACCAGTCGACGCGTCTCGATGAGCTAATGCCGAATATGTTATTGGTTTAGCACAAAATTCAAAAATAAAAAAAAAGTTATGGTCATTTTAGTCAAGCTAGCTCACACCTTTGGCAACTTTTATGGCCATAACTTTATTATTTTTGGGTTTTGTGGATGCAAGTACCATTTTTGGAATTCGACAATTATTTCCTCTAAAAATTTACTTTATAAAATATTTAAAATTTAAAATAGTTTTTTGATGCAATAATAAAAATTGATATCTAAGAATCTGACATTTGATTTATGATTATTCATATTAAATTTATAAAATTGGATTTCATCCTATGATTTTTGGATATATTTAAATATCTTTTTTTTTTGCCTAATTAAATCAGCAATCATTGTTCAATTGTTTTTCACTAAATCATTTATTATTGCTCATTTTCTCATTTTCTCACGTCCCAATTTATAATAATTTTTGTATTCATTGAAAACAATGCGAAAAGAAATCATTTTGGGGCGGTCCACCGGAAATGACAATGATAGGCCAAAAATGGAAAGAACAAATTTTGAAATGGAGAAAACGGACAACAAATTGATGGTTAGAAAAGGCAACACAACCAAAAGTGGCATAATCCCAAAAATTTGTATTTCTCATAATTTGTTTCTTCCATTTATTCGCTGGCTTCATTGCGTTTTGAACTCAAATTTACCGATATAATTAATCAAAGTTTAGTTAGAATCTCCTTTCCATCCAAAGATATTTACTGAGAATTAATGGGAGTGGCACGAAAATTTTGTACACAAAATCTTAAAACCTAGACCCAAAGGACGGATGGATACAAATTTATACGAATTTTGCGGCTATGGAAAAAATTTTAGTCGTCGTATTCAACTGAAACCTGAAACCAAAAGAATTCTCACCTTCAGCATTTTTTTTTAATTTTTCAATTAATAAATCAATAAAAAAGTGCCAATTAACACCATTTTAAGGTTTTTTTAGTACTCTATATTATCCTCCGTAGGTTGGTTCAAAATTAAAAAATTAATTCTCATTAATTTTTGTCCAATTCCATTAATGAATGCCATTTTGGTTGTTAATCACTCTTCATTGCGCATTTGTAATTTATTATTAAACCTTTGCGCTTTTGCAACCCATTTTCCATTTTAAAATTCATGGTCCAATTGTTTTTCAATTCTCAAGCAAAATTATTGTTCTTCCGTCACATTTTGACGCTGTTGGCCGAATAATCCTATGAAATACATATTAATTCTTTTCATTAAAAAAGATTAAAATATTTAATTAAAATTTTCTGAGTCAATTCTATTTTGAAGAAGTTTTACGGTATAGGAATTCAAGAAATTAAAGAAAATGAGAAAGAATATTACATATAATAGATTTTAAGATAAATTCAATTTAATAATTAATTAATAATGCTGTATATACTCTTTCCCACCCTTTGGAAAGGTTGAAAATAATTCCACAATGGGGAATTAAAAGAAAATATACGGTTGTCAATGACAATAATGCCTTAGTTAGAGCTTTTCCTATTCATCCTACTGTACCCCCACCTTTTTTCCTAATCACCTCTGTCACTCTATCAACCAAATTTTGCCCCAAACTGCCTTTTTAAATCCACACTTTTTTCTCTCTGGGTGCTATTTTTCCCCTTTACATTTTTATCACATTTTTCTGTACAATTAATAAAGAATAATTTCAAGTTGATTCGCCCTTAAACCTAGGCCGCCGGCGAAGGCTCGAGGAGAGGGCCTAGGCCCAGTTCTCTTGCCCAAATAACTATAAGCTATAACCCTAGATCTTTAGCCAAAATTAAGACGAATAGCTGTAATATTATTCCATCATCAAATAACAATATGATGATTGATGAAGTATTTTGATTTTGACTCATCATTGGGTAAAATGGACACAAATAGATGCCAATGGTAATTTAAATTGGTAATCCATCCAAATCCAATTTTTCAATCCATTCTTCATTTTTCCATTCCTCTTCTCATTTGATTAATTCCCACACATTACCCCCACTCTTTTCAAATTTTCGGCCCTCATCAAAATTGCCAATCCCCCACTCATTACATCGCCTCCTCCATTTTTTTTTGTATCCAACTTTGAGAAAATTCCAAGGAAAAACGGTCGAAAAAACTACCACTTTTTTCAATTACGGAGGGTTAATGCACGAAATGCGCTCACTTGCGTTGACAAATTTCACACCGAAAATATTGTCAAAACTGTGGCAATGGGGCGGCCGGCACACAAATTTACCACCCAAAGTTTTGTTCCCTTTTCAAATAAAATTTAACGACTGCTCCACCGGTGTAAATGAATGGTTGGTTTCCTTGGAAGGCATTTGTCGTTCATTCGTTGCCCAGCAGGCCCATTCAATTAACAGTGGCCAAATTGAATGGCAAAAAGCGAGGCGGAGTGCCGTGCACATATTCCCCTCATTCTCCTTCTTCAATTCTACTTTTCATTTTATTCCCAATTTCTCCTTCAAAAATTGTCAGCGGCTCCAACATCTGCGCACCTTTTTGCCTTTGGGAAAGGTTTGGCCCAAAATGCCCACGTCACAAATTTTTTAGAGAAAGAAAATCTGGGAGAGTTTTAATGCCATTTCCATAATAAAATCGTAAAATTCTGCTCCAAATTTACAGCTGATTTTTTTTCTCAATTTTGCACGGATTTTATTAATTTGAATAACCCATTAAATTTTACGTAATTTCATTTAGCATTTTTCCATCCCAATTTAGAATTTCTTTTGCCCTTTCTCTGATTATTATTTTAAAAATTTCTTCAATTCATTTTTAAAAATGGGCCTTTGTCAAAGTGATGATGCAAAGGAGCAGAAGAAAAAGAATCGGGCCATTGACAATAAAATTCGGGATGAGGCCAAAATCGAGAAAAATACCTTCAAATTACTTTTACTTGGTAAGTAAATTTTTTAATATTTTATAGGAGAATTAGATCACAAATTAAAAAAATTAATCTCAAAATTTTAATGATTATGATTATTTTAGTATTAAAATTAAACTAAATTTGAGCATTTTTGTTTGCTAAAATTAATTTATTTTAATTGATTTAAATTCCAAGAATAGAAATTAAATTTCCCAATTAATTTTTTAGGTGCAGGTGAATGCGGCAAAAGTACATTGATGAAGCAAATGAGGTGGCGAAAAAATAATTAAAATAATGTTAAAAATGCATAATTCTCTTTAATTTTCATAGGTTTATGCATAATCAAGGATTCTCGGAAGAGGTAAAAATGAGGGAAGAGTTATTAGAACAATTTGATTATAATTTAATAATATTTAATCACAAAAAATATCAAAATTGAAGATAATTTCATTCCGGTAATTTGCACACTATCATTTTATAGCCAATTTGTGCTTTTTCTCATAATTTCAAAAATTATCCGTATCCGTATCCGTACATTTTATTTGTCACTTACTTCTTTTATAAAATTGTTGAAAATGTAAATTCACTTTAATTGCTTTAATTTTTCTAGGAATTAATGCAGCAGAGGTCGGTGGTCTACTCGAATACGGTGCACGCAATGGCCGAATTGCTCAAGGGAATGGAAAAATACAGCATCGTATTCCAGGATATTAACAGAAAGGTAAAAACAAAAAAGAATATTTTTAATAATTATAATTTAATTATGCAAATATGTATTCGAATTATGGTGAATATTCACAGAAAAAGAAGATAAACCATGTAAAATTTAACGGAAATATGTTTTGATTTCCATGAAAATATGAATTATTTTAAATTAAAATCGAGAAAAAATTAAATTATTTTAATTATTTTCCCAGGCAAACTTCAAAAATCAAAAACACAAACTCCAATATCCATTAATAAATTCTTCAAAGGCCCAAAAAAACTTAATAAGCCTAGAGATCAATTAGGCCGTATTATTGCAAGTAGATAAATTTTCCATTTCAGATGGATGCAAAATTGGTATTCGAAACAATTGCCAAAGGCAAAGAGCAGGAGCCATTCAGCGATGAATTGGCCGTTGCAATGAAAAAACTTTGGGCCGATCCAACGCTGAACACGGCCACATTTTCCCATGCCCTTGAATTGAATTTGCACAATTCCACCAAACAGTATGCCTTCTTATTCTAATTTAACAATAAACTACATATATTGATTGAAAAATAGTTGAAAAATTAAATACAAATTTTAAAAAAATTTATATAAATTCCTCTCTTAAATAATTAATTTCTTGATGCTTGGATTCATTAAACTTTACGATTTTGTAAATCTGATTATTTTTTTGTTCACAGTTTCCTGGACAGCATCGACAGGATCAGCAATCCAACGTACAGGCCTTCAGAGCAGGATATTCTGTTGACAAGGATCCGGACAACGGGAGTAAATGAACAAACATTCACAATCAAAGAGATGAAATTCAGGTGCAGCCATCCAAAATAGACTAATTTTTGAAATTTTATTAGTAAAATAATAGAAATGTTAGGGCTAACTTTCTAGCAAGCTCTATTTATATTACAATAATTTAATGAACAAGTTTTGGTTGGTTATTTTTCCAGTTCCTGCTCCTAAACAATAAAAATGATAAATTTTACATTAGGCAGATTATTTTTTATTAACATACATCATTCGGATTCGGATAATTGAATTACCTAAAATAAAATAGCAAAATTGAATTAACAGAAACAATCTCATCGAATTTAATATGTAATTTCATTATTTTAAATTTATTTTAAATATATGAATTTATTAAATTTAAACAAAAATCAAAAATAAAACAAAAATTATACAAATTTGATTCAAAATTCTTGCAGAGTTTTCGATGTGGGTGGCCAAAGATCAGAACGAAAAAAGTGGATTCATTGCTTCGAAAATGTGGATTCAATTATTTTTGTGGCCGCTGCCTCCGAATATGATGAAGTTTTGTTCGAGGACGGCGAAACGGTGGGGAAAAGAATATTAATGGAAAAATGGGGACAAATAAATTCAAAACAATTTCAAAATAAAAGAATCAAATTGATTAGTTAAATTTCCATAAAAATTAGACATATTTTAATAATTAAGAATTTTGTCAAATGAAATTATCCGATTACTTTTAATTAAAATTATTTTTTACAGAATAGAATGATTGAGTCGATGCGCATTTTCGAGTCAATTTGTAATTCTCGATGGTTTCTGAACACGGCGATCATTTTATTCCTCAATAAAAAGGATTTATTCGAAGAGAAAATCAAGCGGTCATCAATTCGAGTTTGCTTCAAGGAATATGATGGTGGGTAGAATTTTAAATTCCTTTAAGCCCATTCCAGGCTACCGTAAAAGAAAAACAAAGAAATGGAAGTTCCTCTGTGAATATTCTTCCAATTTATTAAAAATATTGTAAATGAAGCTTCCTTCTTTTCAGTTTGCCCATAGAGAAAATTTGATGTTCCTTCCATTTAAAAAAAAATGAGGACCGTATTCTATCTTAATCATTTATAGTTGAAGGCACAAGGGAAAAACACTAAAATTTTAATTAAAATAAAATAAAAAATCATTTAGATCAAAGTTATCAAATTTATTCCCAAATTATTATTCACAATTGAATACAAATTTAATAATTTTATTTTTATATTATCCAATGCATTAAATATTATTCGTTAAATCTATCAAAAACTTTACTTTTCCAAAAATAATATTTTTATTATTTTCCAATGTTGTGCAGGTTCACAGTCATATGAACAATCAATGGCCTATATAAAACAAAAATTCGTTGAATTAAATGCAAATCCACAAAAAATGATTTATGTGCACGAGACGTGTGCCACCGACACGGATCAGGTTTGAGAAATTTAAAATCCAATATTCGTAAAAAATAATTCCATTTTTCCAGGTTCAAATGATCCTCGATTCGGTCACTTCAATTATAATTCAATCATCCTTGGGTCGGTCTGGACTTTATTAATTATTAAAGTAATTTGATTTAAAATATTTTCCCTTTTGATCTTCAATTTTCTACCTTTCATTCATAATTCTAATATTTTTATTGTGAAAAAATATATTTTTATACCATTCATATAAAAACAATATTTTATGCATATTTGACATATTATTTTTTTCCTATTCCGCCAATCTTTGTCCCATTCACAAATCCCCATTTCATACATAAATCATAAACCCATTTTAAGAAAGCTTCATTCAAAGAAATAAAAACTTTAATTTAATATGCACACCAACCATCCATTCAATAATAAATCCAATAAAAATGTGAAAGGCCAAATTTTATCGTCAAAATAAAGAAATGCTTTTTTTGTTGTTTCGTTGCCAAGGGAATAGAAATTTTTGTGTTCAGTAAATTGTAAATTTGTGGGAACAGCAGAATTCTGTAGGAGGAATGAATTGGAAATTAGATGTGTGTGAAATTGGTGAACGTATAAAATTTTAACAAGAAATAGGACAGGAAATATTGTTGAATAAATATAATCACGCATGGATTCATTAAACAAAAATTCAGCACCGGGAATATACTTTTTAAGGGTTTATAGTAAATTGGCTTTTGTGACCATCAAATAGGAGACAATATAAAACAAAATTCAAAACTCTGCTGTATATTCTAAAATTTGCTTCAGGCATATATGGCCAATCTTTATGGCCTAAAAATATGCAAATTAACCGAAAGAAGAAAATTTTTCAGGTACGACTAATTAATAGCATAGATCGTAGCCGGTTTATAGCTGTCTCGGTTTTAAAATCTGGTTTTTGGTTTTTGAAACGATTTCTGCTTTTTTCGGTTTTTGGGCAAAAATTCCCAATTTCAGTTTTAAATTGCATCGATTTTATCAAACCGACCACGAACTACTCTGCTAATTAAATGAATTTTTAAATAGAAGATTGGATTAAAATTGTGAATTTTTTGTTGAATCTGCGCGACTAGGATACCAAATCAAAGTTTGACCAGAATATATAGTTTTGCGACTAGGATACCAAATCAAAGTTTGACCAGAATATATAGTTTTGGAAAAAGAAAGAATAATATTTTTTAAATAGGCCATCCATTCTCAAACGTCCTCCTTCTCGACGGCATCAATGTCATTCGATGTGAGCTTCTTCTTTTCCGGCATTTCAGCCTTCTTTTCCGCCAATGTTTTCTCTTTCATTTGCAATTCCTGTCCATCCTCTTTTTCTTCATTTTCCTTCACTTCCGGTGTTTCTTCCATCTTATCGGCTTTTTCTTCGATTGCTTCATCTTTGGCATCTTCCTTCTTTTCTTCTATTTCCTTCTTTACTTTATTTTCTTCCTCCTCCTCATCATTTTCGGCTTTTTCTGATTCCACTTTTTCATCTTTATTAGCCTCATTCTTCTCTTCCGTCTTCTTCTCCTCCCCTTTGCCCTCCTTTGGTTCTTCCACTTCATTGTTCCCTTCCATTCCTTTCTTCTCTTCCTTTTCCGTACCATTTTGTTCCATTGTTTCAACTTCATTATTGTTTTGTTTCTTTTCTTCTACTTCTTTTGACTCTTTTATCTCTTCATTATTCCCTTCCTTTTTGTCTTCATTCGTTTCCATGTTTGGATTATTTCCTTCGGAATTTCCGGCTTCAGAATCTTTCTTTCCTTCGGCATTATCTGCCTTCATTTCCTCATTTTCTTCCCCATTTTGTTCTTCAATCTTTCCACTTTCTTCCTCTCCTTTTTCCTCTTCTCCTTCATTCTGCTCTTCCGATGTTTCCTTCTCCTCTTCTTCGCCCTCTTCATCATTCTCGTCTTCCTCTCCCTCCTCCTCATTATCATCCTTCTTCACATATCCCCATCCACCATTTGGATCAGCAACTGCAAAAAATGGTTCATCAATTTAATTTAATATTCCCTCAAAAATCCGTTAATTTTGTTTGGAATATTCATTTTTAAATTAATTTTATGAATTGTGAATTTTTTTACATGTTTGTGGCAAATAAACTACTTTAATATGTAATGATTAATGAAGCTTAATTCCTTTGTAATTTTCCCCCACCTTCGGCCATTCTCTCATTAATGGATTGCGCAACCAATTGGCCAATCAATTTGTCTCCTCCCTGTCCTCCAGCCAAAATTGTTCCCAATTCAATGTGCAAATCCTCCTCATTCTCTAATTTGCCGTATTTTTCGTCCAATTTGTTGCCAATTCCGGCCACATTATCCAATAATTCAGCATTTGTGACAGTCCTTTGTTCATTTTGATCCAATCCGCTCAAAACTCTTTCCACCTATGGGTAGTAGAATAAAAAGTGCTAAAATTCAGTTTAAAATACCTTTGTGAAGGCTTTTTTCAAACCAAACACGAAAACTTCATCATCATCTCCAATCAAGGCATTTTTATCATCTAAAAATGAGTTTTTATTTTAAAAGATTGGCCAAAATTAACCCAAAATGTCTCCCAAAATTCGGCCTCCTATCGCATAAAGTGCAAGCAATGTTGTTCTCAGTCCATCTGCCTCGATAATTTGCGCATTTTTAACCATTTCATTGATTGTCCCAAACAAATTGTTAATTTCCCCCTCTTGGCCTCCTTTTATCGCCCATTTTTCGGAGAATTGCCCCTGAAGGGCATTTACGGTCGGAAGTGATGGATATACGGTGGCGAATTGGCCGATGGCCAAAATCAGCTCAGTTTTGTTGTGAAATGAATTCTGTTCCGGCAAAATGGAATGGTCAGGGTGGGCAAGCAAATTGAGGAAGCGGAATTCGGGCAACGAGGCTGGAAAAATTGGCAAAAAAAATTAATTTTGAATTGGAATGGCAATGAATTAGGGTTGGTCAAAGTCGGTTTCGATTTCAGAAAGAAATTGGTCATTTTTTGTTCAAATATAACCATAAATATATGATGAAACCGAAAACCTACCTTTTTTCAAAAAACCGAAAATTGGATTTTGTGAACCGGTTTAAAAACGAATTATATCAGGAAGATTTTCTTATTATGGATATATTGGGTATATTAAGAATCAGCTTCCAATTGAAATGCTACATTTTTTGATTAGTAATCCCAATAATCGTCACTTTTAATCGTATTTCTTTCCATTGTTGAAATGAAACGGATTAAACGCATCAATTAGATTTTAGAATTAATTTATGATTGTTCACCTGCGTCCAATTTTGACTCAAAACTTTGGCCATCATTGTTGATGGCGTTTTCGGTTTGCGTGGATGCATCGACTGGAGCAGCCGTCGAAAGTGGGAACAAAATGAAAAGGGAAAGAAAAACTTGAAAGAAAATCATCATTTTCAAAATGAATTTTCACTTTTTAGTTGGAAGGAGAGGAATTTTGTTTGAGGATTTCAGAAGAATGAGGGAATTTTTTTGTGTATGAATGTGTTTTGAATGGCCAATTTATTTGGGAGAAGGCAAAAAGGGAAATGGGAAGGGGAGGGGGAACGGATTTCGCGTGCTTTTTGTTTGGATGGGTGGATGGAATGGAGGGAGGATATTTGGATATTGATGGGAGAAGGAGGGAATATTGGGCAATTGAGAGGTTGGCAAATGGGTTTGGGAGGTAAAGCGGGGAGGGATGGGCCGAAAGATCTGGTAAATCCAAAGGGAAAAGGGAAGGGTAAAGCTATTGGAATGGAAAGGCCCTTGGCCAGATCGGGTTTGGCCAAAAGGAAAAGAGGAGAGAAAAAGAAGTTGGGAAAGGAATTGATCGAAAAGAAGAAAATAGAGAGAAAATAATTAAATATAATAGAAGAGTCGAGTAAATTAGTAAGTGATGGCCAAGACTTGGCCATAAAATAAGAGAAATATAGAGTAAAAGAGAGCATGGGAAAGAGGATTGAACGGATGGGAATGGGTAGAAAGGAATAGAGATAGGAAATTGGGTTGGCCATGGGCTCTTGGCCAATATTTCTGTTGGTCGCGCAAACAAAAAAGCCAACACTCCAATTTTTGGCAAAATGAAAAGGGGTGGGGAGGGCACAGGCATTTTGCTGGGATTGATGTTGATCAAATGAAATGTGTGGTTTATTTTTACAAAATTTGCAAAAAAGGACACACCTTTCTATTACATTTCCAAGTCCAGAGGGAATATCATTGGCAATTAAGTCGCAAAATGTTGGCTGGAAAAATAACAAAACATGGTTCAATCAACCGATGGAATAATTCAGTTGGCCGTTCCGCTCAATGGAATTTTTAGTCATATATTTGTTGAAGGGAACATCAATTAATTACTCAACAAGATTATAAAACTACAATTCTAGACGAGAAATGATCATAAAATTTGGTGACGGGCAATGTTGCCTAATAAGGGCTGATGGATTTGTGGCATTTTAATTGAATTAATGGAAGGAATACAAACAACTTTAACACCCCAAAAGGTTTCAATTTTATAAATGCAAAAAATCGGAAAATGAATTAAAAATTGTGCATTAAAATCATCTTTTCGAAGAATTCTTCCTTTTCCATTTTCCATTTTTCTTATTCACTTTATCTTCTAAATTGAATAAATGGCCACCAATTCCTTCAACTTCTGAATCCGTAATCGTGAGCCATGAGCCAATGCAGCGGCATTTGCCGCATCCGCTCGCAATTTTGTATCGTCCGGATTTTTCTCTGCCAATTCGGCCATTTCCGCCGCACGTTTGGTCGTTTCCGCCTCAATTTGTTGGGCATGGGCCAAATCAATTTCGGCTTGCCACATTTTCATTCGTCTTTCTCGTCTTTGCTTGTCAATTTTTCTCTTAATTTGATCGTCCACTTTTTCATGAACATCCAATTCGTGCCGCAATTCTTGAATGTTCTAGAAATTGACTAATTTACTTTATTTTTCCCATTTTCCTCTAACTTAATTTCATTAGGTTTTAAATTAATTAATACTGGCCCACTTTGTATCGATGGTCGCGCATCTTTTCCCTCTCCGTCGGCACAACCCTAACTTTTCGGCCTCGGGTAAAATAGAGGAAAATCATGACCAAAAGTGTGAGAATTTCGAATAGGGAAATGAAACAAACGCCAAGCCAAAGACCTGTTAACAAAAAAATAAACTATTTTAGTCATAAAATTGAAAGGAAAAATTTTGGACAATTGAAGAATAATTTCCTCTTAAAATAATAAAACGAACCCATTTGACCGCCTAAATCGTTGGATGCGCGAACAATCTAAAAGTATAAAAATTAGAATAAAATGGCATTATATTAGACAATGAACATATTAATCTTATTCTAGAGCTAAAGTGGTTTGGGGCGTGGACTGGACCTAGAATCTCGCCGAGACCTTAGCCGGTGGCCTAACAATAAGCGCCCCAAATTGCCCAATGAATAGGAAAGGGTAAGGATTAGAGAAGAATTGACTTTACATTATTCTTTATTAATTGGGTGGGAAATATTATAATAATGTGAAGAGTAAAAAAGCAAAAAGGAAAAGAAAAGAGTGGATTTAAAAATGCAGATTGGGGCAATATTTGATTGATAGAAGTGAACAGAGCGATTAGGTAAAAAGTGGCGATACAGTAGGAAATAGGAAAGGCCCTTATTAGGCATTTTGGCATTGGCATTAACAGGACAAATGAAAAATCGGAATAGAATCGTTTGCAAATTTGGTCTATTATTTGTCCCCAATTATAGATGGCATTTTACAACCAACCGTATATGCTGATTGTTGTTCATGTTGAATGTAGTCCATTCCGTCGAACCAAACAGACAAAATGAGGGCATTTTGTTTGTACCATTGGCCACAATAGGGCATTGGTGAGGGAATGGCCAAATTGGGAAGGGCAAATGGATGAAATAATTGTGGGACAATATTCCCATTTTGGCATACAAAATTCTGTGACAATAAGCTTTAAAAAAATTTGGAAACAAACAAATGCGCGGCCTTGTGTGTTCATCAAATCGACCTCAAATTGGAATAAATAAATTTAATTAATAAAATGATTGAAGACTCACCCGCTGACTCTGGCATGCAGGACGGCAGCCGCAATCTCGAATTGGGCTGAATTGATCTGTGGATTGTGCCTCAGAGTCGAGTTGGAGTAGGCAAAAAACTAATAATTATATATTTTATTCATTTTATAGTAAGAGTAAAAGACTCTAAAATTTAACCCTAGAGGCAATTTAGATTTTCTAGGTTACCAATTTAACCAATTTTATATTTTAACAAATTAAAAATATATTTTTTTGTCAACTAAGCAAAATATAACCATCCTGTATTCGACAAAATGTTGCATTTTCGGGTTTGGCAAAGCGTGGATCCGCACATCCACATTTGTGCACTACTCGATTTTGGCGACAACTCCGAAGACAACTTTGGATTGTGTACGTGAAATTTGGATAGTAGTTCAGCACGCTCCCATCCTCCACTCCATCTCGACAAATCCCGTATGGCTCTTTCAGCAATTTGGTTTTGGTCTGAATAATATTGTGGAATAAAAATATTGTTTATTATTAAAAATGTTATTTCTTCCTTAATCTTTTTATTTTTAGGCTATTCGCATAAAAAAAACCTTTTTTGTGCTTTAGGTCTCCTAATTATCCTTCCTGAAATTGACAAAAATTCATTTTCGCAGTTACCATAAAAACTGTGCAATTTCTTTAAAAAAATTTAAATTAAGCTAACAATTACTATAAATTTCTTTTAGCACTCTACTCTCCATTAATTCCTTACCATGGACTTTGAGTCTTTGAGGACCCATAGTTCCTGGAAAGGCGAACTTAAAAATGTTTATTAAATTTTTAATCCCCAAAAACTTATTTTTCAAAAATGTTCACAAAAGGAATTAGACACACCTTTAATTTTACCAGTTTTTGAGGGATTGAAAAATAAATCCTCCTATTGTTACTAAAATGTTATACGGTGATTACAATTTTCTTCTCATTTCATTCAATTCATTCATTAATTTATATTTTAATTTTTTGGTCCATTTTCCATTCCATTCCCTTCAATAATTTCTAATTCCCCCAAATTTTTACATTTTCCATGGTGACCATCTCCTCTCGGCCAACCCCAATGCTCAATCCGGTGTCATCCATTGCCGGGCTAACATTGCCCATTTCCACTGCAATTCGAATGCCCGCTCCCGTTGTTGTTGGCAAATACAATTGTTCACCATTTAAAGGGTCCGTTTTCTGAATTGAATAATTTTTGAGGGTATTTTTGGAGGGGACAAACAAAAACGCGCAACAAAAGACGAAGGCCAGCATTGTTGCCAGGACGAAATGAATAGAAATCGGAATGATTTGGCATATTGAATTGAAAGCAGGCACCATAAATTGGGTCCAAAAATGTTGTGAAATTTGATCTGTGGAATGGATGAAATTGAATTTTATGGGACTTAATCAAAAGGGAGAATTATGTATAGTCTCACAGTCACAGCCCTTGAAATAATTAATTCCGCCTATTTACCCCAATTTAATTCCGCCTATTTGCCCCAATTTAATTCAGCCTATTTGCCCCAATTTAATTCTGCCTATTTGCCCCAATTTAATTCCGCCTATTTGCCCCAATTTAATTCCGCCTATACTATTTTCTATCAACATAGAATTTTATTTTTTACAAACTTTCCGCAAGGAACATTGTTGAAGAAACAAAATGCGACCACTTCATCAAAAGTGTAGGTGGCCAATCGTCGAATCGATTCTGGAATTTGTGCAGCCAAAATCATCAATGCCCTCCGTGCAAATCGTTCCTTTTTGAAGCGGCTGTTTGCCTTCTAAAAAATAAAACCAGAGGAATTCCTCTGGGAATTGACACACATTTATGCCAAAATGGTCGACAGAAATATTTGCATAATCATTTTGAGCGGATATCAAAAAATCATCCATCAAGGTGCGAATTGAGGAAAATTGGGGATTTGTGCGAATTATGGACAATTTGTAGGGATTTTGGTTGCAAATTGTCAGAACTGGGAAACGCTAAAATTAATATGGAATTATGCCTCAATGAATTAAGAAGATGGCATACTTTGGCCTCGAATTGGAGTGAATCTTTGATTTGTGCCGGGAATTGAAAATATTGGTTGACAATGAGAACCACTTCATAGGCAAAAATGGCAAATGCGACCAACCAAATGAGAAGCCAAAGGACACGCTGAAATTGGAGTAATGATTAAATGCTATTCTTGCCTAATAAAATGAAAAAGGCTTAATGAAATTATGCAAAAGTTTTTCGATTATTTATCAATTATATAAATAAATAAATTTAATTCAATTTTTCTCATTTTTATTCAATAATATATTCACTTACATTTTAAATAGATTAAAAAATTAACAAATTTTTATTGCCTTTCAAAAAGGAAAAAGCAGAAAAATCCCTTATTAATTGGCCCTAACCACCCAAAATGGTTGTATGATTTTAAATTATTTACGGTGAATGTGTTGAGCGCATAGACCAACTGAATTGGCCCCGGAATTCCCGTCCATTCCGCAAATTCGGTCAACACTGATTTCAGCGTCATTTTGCCTTTTCGGACGGCGGCTTCCATTGCTGGATCCTTGAAAATTGCGGTGGACGGTGAATTCGGTCCATCAATTGTGGATTCCACTGGGGCAATGCCAATTCCATCATTTGTTATTGTTGTCATCTTCAGGCTTCCGAATTTATGGGGTAAAAAGAAAAGAAAATATATGGTTAAAAAAGATATATAAATAATAATTTTTACAAAAATTATCTTTTGACTAAATTTATTATTTGAAATGATAAAGAATTTTGCTAGCTAATCTTCCAAATAATAATGTTGCTTTTTTTTTGGCCCATTTGTGGTGGTCAACAAATATTTAAGGGAGGAAAGAATGGGACAGAGACCATTATTTAAGACCTCTTCGGCAACAAAACAAAGTTGGTCAAAATGAATTATTCAAGAAGACCATAAGAAGAAGATAGACAAAGTGGCTGAATTCAAGCAAAAGGGGAAAATCAGCACATTTATTAGCCTTTTAAACATTCGCACTATTTGCCATAATGAAGTGACATGCAGCATGCACATTCTTCTCCGATTTGTGACTAAATATATATATTTATTTCATTTTTAATAATAATATTTAATTATTTATTCTTCAAATTAATAATCTTTTTTTAATTTTTTAAATATTTTTCAAAATATTTTTGATCAATATTCACAATCATTTTCCCTCTATTTTTCCCAAACATGAATCATCCTTCGCACCGCCAAAATTTCCTTCTCCTCACTTCAATTCCCTCAATATTTTTACTACTATGCAATGTCGGTCCTCAAATGTCGACCAATTTGGGGGCAAAATATTCCATGAAAAAATATTTGCATGCGAATTCAAATTCAAATAGGATAATTTTCATAAATCGATTATAATAATATAACATCAAATATTTCAAACTAAATTGGTAAAATTTATTTTTTGACAATGGGTAAAAGCGGCAAAAGTACACATTACATACAAGGAGAAATACATTTTTGCCGGATTTGATTGAGATTTAAATTTTTCCTCTATTAAATTTAAAATTAATTAAATTGAAATTCAATTTTTAGACGTCCACTTTTCAATATTTCCTAAATTGATGAACAAAATTTGTCGCTCACCATACAATTATTGGAATGGACGAAATTATTTGGATAATAGGAATATTGTCCTTTACGTTGGACTCATTTTTTGCTCACTAATTCTTTTTGCCTATTTTAATGGATTTTTGACGAATAATGAAAATACAAATTGGTACATATTCACTGCAGGTAAAATAATTAAATTTTGAGAATAATTTTCACTAATTTTTTAAGTTCGAAAAATGACTGATTCTCTTGAATATTCCACAAATGAAAGGTGAGATAAATTTTTAAATTGTTTTAATATTTATTAGTCCTAATTTTGGTTAAAGATCTAGGTAGGACTAAAATTGTTTGGTGCCAGAGTGGGCCTAGGCTCTCGCCCCGGGCCTTCTCCGGGAGCCTTCCCCCAGTGGCCCAATGACTGGGATCTGGAATAGTTTGGCCCGCTTTATTAAATATATTTATCTTTTGTGCAATGTTAATAACAGAACATCGCAAAAAAATAGAAGAAAATGAACATTTTAGTGGGGAAATGGGCAGGATTAAAAAGGCAGACTGGGGCAATATTTGATTGACAGTGACAGGATGACAGTTGATTAGGCAAAAAGTGGGGGTACAGTAGTATGAATAGGAAAGACCCTTTAAGCATTATTGGCATTGACAATATTATTTACTAAAGAAAGTAAAATAATTAATATTTTATTTAATTTATAGTCAAATTTTATGCCAAAATATTGTAAAGAATGAAGAAGAATGGCTTTTTCCACAAAATGTGAACAACAAATTTATTATGCCCGAAAATGGGGATTGCGGAGGAATGGCAAATCAGGTGTAAAATTGGAATTGAAATTTTGGCAATTGTTCCTTCATTTAAGATGTATCGTTTTGCATCCCTTTATGCCATGGCAAAAACAGTGAATCGGAACCCGGCTATTTTTAAAAATTTTTTTGAAAATTGTGAGAAGGCAATTGGCCCTGGCGAATTGGAATTTATTTTCCCAATTTATTGGCGAAATTTGAAGAAAATTGATGTAAAAATTGTTAAATGAAATGTTTAAAAAAGACTAATTTAAGAGTGAATCGATGGCCGAATTTAATTCAGAAATGGTAAAATTCGAGGATTTTGGTGGTAGCACCTGCCAATGTTGCCAATTCGATGATCCTAAAAAGTGATTAAATTAGTTTTGGTGACCGAAATTGAATTCATTTTCAGATATAATTTTACGGCAATCCAAAAGAAATATATTATTTTGGGCAGACCGAGGGCGAATTATTTGCAAAATTATCAATATTTCAATGCATTTCGGCCACAAATTCGTCAAATATTTTCATTTGCCCCAAAATTGTGCCAACAAATTGATGAATATTCGCGCATACTTTTTGGGTAATTATTTTTATTTTAAATTATTTTTCCATTAATCAATTTTTAGTCCAAATATTTTTGGCCATAAATTTTGTGTGCACACGAGAAGAGGCGATTTTCAAAATTATGGATTCCAAACAGACAAAGAATTCACGGAAAAGGCTGCTAATTTTATTGGCCAAGAACTCAAAATTGAGTTTAATTTTTATCAAAAATTTATTCAATAAAATATTAATTTTCAGAAAATTACGGCGATATTTCGATAATCCTTTTGGGCCAAGAAAAAGAATTTTTAGAAGAATTAAAATTCGAAAAAAATGTAAAAAAAAAATTGGAAAGTTGGAAATTATTTGAATTTTTTGCAGTTATTTTCGCATATTTATGTGCCGAAGAAAATGAGCCGTGGAGAGGATATGGCCTTGGCGGTTGGACAATGTCATTCATTTTTGATTACTGCACCCGAATCCACATATTCATTTTGGATGGCCTATTTGATGCCTTCGAATGCGCCAATTTATTATAATGGCCAATTTAAACAGTGCAAAGAGGAATTCAGGACGACAAGTGATAAAATGTTGCCCGAATGGAGGGCACTCAAATTGGTTGAAGGAAAAATTCAGAGAATTTAATATAAATTAGAAGAACGGGTACTAGATCGATTCCACAATTCTGCAATTATAATTTTCTTTTTAATTTGAAATATAATTTGTTATAAATTATTTGAAAAGAAACATTAAATAAGAACCAAAAATATATTTTTGGAAAAATTTAACAAAAAAATATTTAGAAAAACAAAATAAAAATGTTTAAATGCAAAAAAAACAAAAAAATATTTTGATAAAATTACAAAATGTCTAAAAATATAAAATATTTGAAAAAACAAAAACACAAAATATTTGGAAATATAATATTTCAATATCTTTGAAAATATTTTTGATAAAAAAATATTACAAAATGTGAATAAAATATTCTTGAATTTTTAGGCCATCCTCTTGTCTATCGTTTAAAATTTAAATCCCGAAAATATTTATCCATGTTAAATAAAATGACAGAATGAAACAAAAATATCACATAATTAATTTAAAATAAATTGCCCGAAAAAAATTTTTTTAAGCCAAATTCCAATCCAAAACTCAATTTCAATGTTTCCATCTTGCCACTCATCAAATTCAATCTAATTTGGGCAAAATGAGACGGTATAGGTGTGTTGCAACAAATCCTGGGTATTATCGCATTCTTCATGGTGTGTATTGCCGGTAACATCCAAAATTGGGCATTGGGGTTTGGAGGTGGGAATCACTTTGACGTGCACATTTTGTTCATGGGAAAATGGAATAGCTCTGTAGTAATCATGCCCAACGATTGGATTTTTGCCCTCACGAAGGGACAGCGTGGCAGTGGTCAATGCCGGCGTTTGGGGCATTGTGCCAAAACAATTCACATAATTGCCGTCTTTCTGGAACGGGGAAAATTATTATATAATATACATTGGATAATTAATAAGAATGAAATTATTTTTAATCTATTATTCACATTTTAATGTGACAAAAATTTACCCCTGGGCATCCTCCACTTTCGCAATGTGTTCCATCGTCATTGCAATTTTTACGGGGCCAAATGTCAATTCCATGAATATCATAGGGCACATTCATTACAAGGGATTGGCCATTTAGCAAATTGAAAAGTGCCTTTGGATTGTTCAATTCATAATATCGACGGTCAGTGGAACGGATGGCCGGCATAATGCGGAAGTTGCAATGATTTTCAATGACAATTTGTGTTGAATAAGCTGTGGGATAAGATTATCAATTATATTGGCATTATACAGAAAGGATAATAACAATTTTGTAAAATATGGAATTTCTAGACAATACTTTATAATGCATTAAAATAAAACCAAAACTACTTCGGAATTTGTTCAAATTCAAAATGGATTGAATATTGTTATTTAGTTATTTATTTATCAAATCATTTATAGTAATTTTAAATAATTTTTAATTAGACTTTGACATTAATTTCGCCTTTTATTTGCCAATTCAATAAATTTGAATATTCACTTACAAACTGGCTGCAAATCGCCGAGCAATTTACGGCCTTCTTCTTCATTCTCGCCGCGCAATTTACCGCTTTCCTCCTTTTCCATCAAATGTTTCCTTGATTGTTTTTTCTTCTTCAATTTATTTGCCTCTTCCCCCTGTTGTTTTTGTTCCTTCATTTTATTTGATTCTTCTTCCTCATCTTCTTTATTACTTTTTTCCATTTCACTTTGGATGAATTGTTTATATGCTTCATCCGCAGTTTCAAAATGTTTTTCAAGGAATCGAACATACACTGGATTGTAGCCAAACATTGGCACCCAAGAATGATGCTGGATTGGTGAATTGAAATTGCCATTTTGTGTTGAATAAAGGGGAGGCGCTGCATCACCAATAGCTATTGGGCCAAAAGCAACAGCCGGGGCATTTTGATTGGTATGCATTGCGAATGAAGGAGAAGAAGCTGAATTACATAAATTATTTTACTTAAATTAAAGTTTTAAGAATCAATTATTGATAATTTCAGAAATTATCAACAATGTTGTTTATGGTCTATTATGGAAAGTTTAAATCAAAAAATGCGATTTGTTATAGCAAAAGAATGGACCCAAATTTCAGTATTAATTAATTTAGGCTTTTTTATTAGGATTCGGTATGTTTTTCGCCCTAAAATGCAAATTTGTGTTACCAATAAAAATGCCGGAAACCAACAATGCAATTAATAAATTGAAAAATTTGTTCATCTTCGTTCTTTTGTATTTGAGTTTATATTTTGATTTTGGGATTTAGGTTTTTTGTTTGGATAAATGGAGTTGTTGCCAATACGCCGCACCTTTTATAGCCTACAATTTGCGAGGGACAAAAGTAAGTGCCCCCAAAAATTGCGGAAGTCACATTGGCTTGCAATTCCATCGGCAAATACTTACCTCAAAAAATAAGGGGAAAGGGATACGGGAAAGGATCCAAAGGGCTTGATATCAAAACACAATCACAATTTCCCCCAAAAAATGAGGCCAACCTTTCAAAAGCATATTTCCCCTATCAAGATCTCCTCACTTTCTTCCTTTTCCCAACTAATCCAGAAAAAAAATTTGGGAAAGCGCGAAAAACATCCGGCCAAAAAAGGAAATAATGATTTTATTTTCAAACTACAAAAATTCGTTTCTCCAAATTTAGTATTTTTGCTTCCACAATTATCTCTATCCATGAATATGCTATAACCAATTAAAAATTTATGATTAATTTCAACGAATTCAAAAAATATGTGGGGAGGTTGCATTATGATCCAAAATGGGTTATTTGATCAAAACACAACAACTTCCTCAAAAACTGTTTACCTTTAAAAACAAATATTTCCCCCGTGAAGATCCCTTTGAATTGGATTCGTTCCTTTTCCAACCAATCCAGCAAAATATTTGGGAAAAAATGGGCGGAAAAAACATCCGGCTAAAATAGGAAATAAATTATTTCATTTTCAAACTAATAACTAAAAAAATCGCCCATAAATAGTTCTATTTTCATTTCAAACTACAAAAATTCATTCTTCAAAATTTAGGATTTTTTAGTCCTACAATTAACTGCCCAAAAATGAATTTGACTTATATACCCAATAAAAATTTATAGTTCATTTTTATGGAATTTTTTAATGTCGGAATAAATTGTCAATGTACCCTAAAGCATTTTAATTTAATCAAATTTTAGGTTGTTAATTTTTTTCTATTGAATTGTGGTCATAAATGCCAGATTTGGAAGAAGGAGTAGGCAAAATAACAGTCTCCGAAGAATTCAAATCCTTCCAATTTTTCAATAATAAATTGAAGAAAGGAAATGAAAATGAATTTAGGCAACAGATTCATTAAATCAAATGCAAAATTATACTCAAATCTCAAATGTACCAGAGGATATTTGTCTGCCAATTTCAACAAATTTTTCAAAAATAACCCGAGAAAAAATATTTAACAACAAAAATATCTTCATTTGTAATAAAATTCCTCATTTTTTTGACTCCATGTCTATGATATAAAATTCCGCGACAATTAAAAAAGAAGAGTTAAAAGAAAAAGGAAAATGTGAAAGATCTTTGCCTACAGAATCTACACTACAATATTATTATTATTATTATATCCATTAAAGGTAAAGGACCAATGATGATGATGCCATCAGCAAATTTAGCCTTTCCTATTTTAAAAATCATACATCAGCAGTGGTGCCATTGCCATTCGACACCAATTTGCCGTAATGAAATGACGTCCAACATTCTTCTCCGAATTTACTAAATATATACTTCCATTTTTAATAATAACGGTTGAATTGTTTTCCTTCAAAAAACGTAACATAGAGCAAAAGGAAGGAATTCCTAAAAATGACAAAATGAGCTTTGATGATATAAATTTGCCATTGTTGAAGTGGAAATAGGGTACAAAAGTCCGAAAAGGAAATAAATATATATAATCAGTGTTTTCCAATGGAATGGACAGATATATTTTCCAATATAAGAGGAATCTTTGTTACAAAATTTACACATTAAACAGTAATTTTGGCAATTTTGAATGGCTGGCACCTGGTACATTCCAGAGGGGGCATTTTATCAATCTTTTTTAAAATGTAAATTCCTTTGAATTGCGCAACATTCCATTCCATGCCCTTCCCATCCATTCATTCATTTTTCCTACAAATCCTAGCTTATCCTCGGGCTTTTCACATTCCTTCAAAATTACTGTTTTTTGCTTTGTCTATTCGAATTCGAAGAATACTTTTGTGATTTTGTCTCTGGTATGGAATGTGGATTTTTGGATTGGCAAAAGGGCATTGGCACAACAATTTGATAATTCCAAATCCAAACTGCCAAATGCCAATGCCTAAGATCCACATTCTATAAACCAAAGGAATTTGTATCTTCATCTATAAAATTGTTTGTAATTCATTCAAATTGTTTAGTTTTCGTCAACATTAAAAACAAATTTAAAATCTAAAATTGTCTGCGGCTACAAATTTAAAGGCCATTATAAAAATATTCAAATATTCTTCAAAAGTATATTTTTATAATGGCATTTGGTCACCTTC
Source organism: Pratylenchus scribneri (assembly GCA_030063045.1). Classification (NCBI taxonomy): domain Eukaryota; kingdom Metazoa; phylum Nematoda; class Chromadorea; order Rhabditida; family Pratylenchidae; genus Pratylenchus; species Pratylenchus scribneri. The sequence goes on from JAQSEB010000082.1 coordinate 1,634,670, forward strand.
TCCTTTTGATTGCCTTGGCTCCATTACTTTTGGACGGTGCCCTCATCTATCGGCTCGATTTTGATTTTGATCACCAAAAGCAAAAGCAAATTACGCAAGAAAAAAGGTTGGCAACATTAAATAATCCCTCAATATGTCGAAGATTGAAATTTAAAAAAAACTATTTGAATTTACTTTTCTTAATTCATATTTATCGGTAAAATATCATTTTTTATTTAAGCATGAAAGTTCAACGTGAAATTCGCCAGCCAATAATAAATGCCGAAGAAATTGAAGAACGAAAAGAGTCACAGATTAGGCCAGAAAATAATGCGTTGGAACACCAAAAACAACAAGAAAAATGGCAACAATTCAAACATGATTGCTTCTTTACTCCGGTAAATTGCCGAATTCGTCAGCCAATTTTGCCAAGACGAATGAAACATCAAAAACAAAGAAGGAGGGAAATGAATTCGGGCGAAATTGCAGAAATGATTGAATTAATTGACCGTTTTGAAACGAATGGGAATGCGGCCAAAATGAAACAAAATGGCAACAATCATCAAAGGCAAGAAAATGGATTAAGGCATCGGCGAATGAATGGAAGGAGACGAAGACCGTCAACGCCTGGAATTGGGATGCGGCGTTGATGAAATTAAATCATAGAAAATTATGATAAAATGACTGAATTGCTTTTTTTTTTTATTAATTTTTCATTATTTTTATTGGATTGCAAAATCGAAAAAATAAATATTTCCAAAAGATAAAAGATATTGACATTTTTAAATAAACCAGGGGAAATTTTTTATTAAATTAGGCTTGACCAGAAAATTTATTGGATTCGTTGACATTGACACTGAAAAATAGAATTTCTGAAATTTAACATGGTGAATTTTTATCACTCTCTAAAGGGTATAATTAGGTATTACAATTGGAGGAGAAAGAATTACTTCTAAAACATTTCCTCGATGGTTAATCTTAATTCGGAAGCATTTGTCGTCGACTCACTTTCAATTAAATTAATCAAAGCACAAACCGACTGGTTAATGGCCAATCAATCGAAGTTTTTAATACACCAAAAAGTAATTTATTTAATTTGCCAATGCTTTTTCGATCCAATTTCCTTTCAAACTTTCTAAAAATTAGAAAAAAAATATTAGACATTTTTCTGACATTTTAATTAATTCAATACGCCTTATTTGTTTTTGGCCCATTATTTCACGGTTTATTTCTTTTCCATTTACTCGTCTGATTTTTTCGTTCCATCGATTGGAATAAATGCGAATGGCCAATGCGCGAGAATTTTTCCCCTTTAATATAAATAAATTGACAAAAAATTTTTTTTTATTTTTTTGCCATCAAATTGCTATTCTTAAGGCCAATTAAAATAACAATAACGCCTTATGAAAATGTTGCCAAAAAGGGCATTGTTCATTGTTCTGTTTTGTTCATTCATTTCCACTATTTTTCTCCTTTTCTTCTTAACCAATTTATTCACAAATGATCAATCTTCGAAGGAAACAGAATCTCTAATAATGAAAAGTCAATGCCTTAGAAAAAGGTGAATATTTATTCTAAAGCATAAAATATTTATTCTAATTAATTTTCTTGCTAATTCATTTATTGAGAATTTCATACTATTTTTCATTTTCTTAATTGTCAGTTTTGGAAAGGATTCATTCGTTTGTGTTTGCAATGGCAAACATTGTGATCGGCCAGAACCTCTGGGCCAATTGGAAAATCAAAACAAATTAGTCTATTATTTGACCAGCAAGAATGTACATAGGCTTACTCGTTTTGTGATGGATGCACAGCCAAAAGAAAGTAAGCTGAAATGCATTTGAAATAAAAATTGAATTATTAAAATTCCAAAAAATGCCTCCCCGAATTTTGCCAATTTTATATTTTTAGCAATTTTCCCATCATCAATCCATTTCACGGTCAAAGTGAATTCGACCGAACGTTTTCAGTCAATTTTGGGTTTCGGCGGCGCCTTCACCGATTCTGCCGTTTTGAATGCCAATAGTCTGAGTCAAAATGTAAAAAACAAATTAATGGCTGCTTATTTTGATGCCGAAAATGGCATCGGTTATTCGCTGGGTCGTGTCCCAATTGGGGCTTGCGATTTTTCCACCCGGCCATATTCATATTTGGACACACTGGATGACTTTAATATGGAAACTTTTGCATTAGCCTCGGAGGATTTGGAACAAAGAGTTGGTTTTGGGATGAAAATTTATTACAAAATTGAGAAAAATTTTCAGATACCTTTTATTTTGGCTGCAAATCATTCTAGCCAGGGTGCATTAAAATTGATGGCCTCACCTTGGTCCGCCCCAAGTTGGATGAAATCAAATGGAAAAATTAATTTTGGTGGCCATTTGAAGGGCCAATTGGATGGGCCATATTATCGCACATATGCAAAATATTTGAGCCGGTCAGTAAATAAATTATAGAATTTTAAATGATTTCACAGATATTTGGAGGAATATGCCATAAGAGGGATCAATTTTTGGGGCATCAGTTTGCAAAATGAACCGGGTAAGTTTATAGAAATAATTATATTAATAGAATAATATGAATGAAATTGCGGTGGTAAAATAAAATTGTTTTATAGTGGGTAAAAAAATAAAATGGGTGGTAAAAAAATTGGCATCCATATTTCTTTCTATATAAGAAAAGAAGTGGGTTTCCTCTCTAATTAAGATGAATAAATATTAGTTTCTGTATTCTTTGATTCCAAAATTGAATTTAAATTCATCAAAAATCAAATTTTATTCTTAAATTGGAATTAAAATTAAATCAACAGAAAAAAAAAACATTAAAAAATCTATGCTAATTAATGCGTCTAAAAAACAATAAAATTAGATTATATTTAAATTTATTAAAAATTTGGAAAATTTATTTTTTTTTTATTCCAGAATTGTCCAATATCCCACATTTAAATCGGATTCCCACAATGTTTATGTCGAATCACACACAGAGGTTTTTGGTTCCAAAATTCTAATTCAAATTATTGTCTTTCACAGGGATTTTGCCCGAGAATTGTTGTCGCCACTTTTAAAGGAATCCGAAGCTGGGAAAAATGTGAAAATTTTGGCATCGGATGATATGCGTGATCGAGTGTTGCCTGCGGCCAAGGAAGTCATCTAAAATTATTTTTGACCAATTTTATTAGTCCTTTTAGATTTATTCCGAACCGGAAAAGGCGGAAGGCATCGATGGACTCGCCTTCCATTGGTATTCGCATGGGCCATTCGAGGATTTGGCCAAAATCCATGAATTATGGCCGCACAAATTCATCATTTCCACTGAAGTATAATTTTCTAAAATAAAATTATTTCTATGGTTGAAGTTCTTTGGGGCGAGATTGGACCTAGGTTCACGCCCCGGGCATTCGGCGAAGGTCTAATCTTCCCTGTGGCCTAAAGAATGGGGTAGGAATCAGAGGCGAATTATCTTCTTATTATTCTTTATTTATTGTGCGGAAAATGTGATAAAAATATGAAGAGTACAAAAAAGGCAGCAGGAGAGGAAAAGGATGAATTTAAAAAGACAGATTGGGGCAATATTTGATTGATAGAAGTGACAGGGCAAAAAGTGGGGGTACAGTAGGAAGAATAGTAAAGGTCTTTCTTTAGGCATGATTGGCATTGACAAAAATTAATGAGCAATCAAAAATAAATCAAAAATATTTCAACTAAATATCAAAAATGATAGAACAGGCCCAAATTAAATTCAATAAATATTTAAATTAATTTTTTCAAAATAAATTTATTATTTTTTTATTCGAACTCTAATATCAGTATTCGAATTCAAGTTTATTTAAATAAATAATTAAATAATTGAATTAATTTTTAAATCTTAATTTTTCCCTCCATAGGCTTGCACTGGAGTAGGCTCTGGCCCATCAATTGGCGATTGGTGGCGTGGCTGGGTTTATGGCTGGGATTTGTTGAATACTCTAAAGAATTGGTCAATTGGATGGATTGATTGGAATATTTGCTTGAACATGGAAGGTGGCCCAAATTTTAATTCCAATTTTGTGGATTCACCGGTAAATTAGAAATGTCCATATTTTGAATATTCTCCTTAATTTTAGATAATCGTGAATGCCAGTGCCGACGAATTCTACAAGCAACCATCATTCTATTTTATGGCACATTTTAGGTGACAAATTTTGGATTAATTTTAAATATATTCTTCCTATATTTAGCCGTTTCATTCCGCGAGATTCTATTCGAATTGGCTCAACACTTTTGGATTCTGAAGGAAATTTACTGGAGGACAAATATGAGGTGGAACAAAAAATTTTCAAAGAATGTCAGTTTGGATTTGAAGTTTGGACTCAATTAGTTTTTTATTTCATTTTTATTATAAAATTTTACCTAAAATTAATAATTCCCTTTAAATTAATATAATAGAAATGAAATAATTACAAAAATATCCTTACAATATAATAAAATTTATAATATGGCAAAAAGTTTTGTGTTAAATTATTTTTATTCCTTATTTTTCCAATTTAAGAATTAATATTTTTCCTTAAATGAGTAAAATAAAGGGCAAATTTCAAAATTTCCTTCTAATATAAAATTTTATGGCCAATAAGACAATTATAATAAATTTAAAAAATGCCATAATTTTAAATATTTTGCCGATTCATCCTAATTTCAGTTAACAATTTTGTCTACAATAAACCATTGCCAAGCAGTAATCAAATTGAGCATATTGCATTTCAAACACCTGATGGCAATTTTGTGCTAATTCTAATTCATCAAGGACGTGAAAATATGACGGAAAATTCAACAAAAAATGTGCAAATTATTGATGAAGAAAATGAACGAAATTGGGTGCTGGAAATTGAGCAAAATTCAATTGTTACGGCCATTTGGAGGAGAAATGGAAATGAAATGAAGAAAAATGATCGAGAAGATTTATTATAGAATTTTATTGGAATATGAAATTGAAATTTGTATTTATTGTGAATTTGATGGAATGGAATAATATATTTCTCTTTATAATTTGCTCATCAGAAATATAATTCTCGTTCAGCAAATCCACCAGGGAAACGGCGAATCAGGAAACGACGCAATTCATCATAATTGAAAATGTAAATGGCAAATGGAATTGCTGGGAACCACCATGAGAATCTAGCAAAAAAGTAATAATTTTATATAATTTAATAGGAAGTAATGGCCAAGGATTTAATTTGGGAGCGACCTAACTTGGCGCCGTTTATAATAAACTCATCAAATATTGAAACAATTTGAACGATTTTGTTAGCAGATTATTGGACTGAAAGGAAAGAAATCGAACATTGATCCCATCTCTGTTATGGATTGATAAAATTTTCAGTGGTTATTTTGGGCACAACTGCAACAATTATGAACCAATTTAAAATAATTTGAATTTATTTAATTTCATTGGTATTTTGAAAAAACTGCTTTTTAATTTGCTAAAAAAATCATCCAAATTGATTCAGAATTTGATGAGTTATTTATAAACGGCATAAAATTGGCCCAGCGTCAAGTTGAAGTGTGTCAACTAATTTGCCCCCATAACAATAAACTCACTTTAATCCGTGCATATTCAATCCCTCATTCACCACTGGGGTGTAGGCAAGAAAAAAGGCGATGGCAGTTTCGATGAGAATGGCAAAATTCATTGGCCAATTGTCCATTCCCTGTTGGACCAGGGAATTCCTTCTCGTTTTCACAATCAACAAATCCGCCCATTGGGTCACAACAATGGCAATGAAAAATGCAGTTTGGCAAGTGGCCTCCAACACTTTTCGCTGATCATATGTCTTTTTTAGGGAAATCATTTTAAAAATGGATTATTTTATGAACCCATTCTTGGCCATAACTATCAACCAAATTGTTATTCCCGCGAGAATCCCATTCCAAACGGAGTCCGAATACTTAATTTAAAATTTAAAATTGATTTAATTTATTTATTTTAATATTAAAAAATTATTTTATTTTTTTTGTATTTTAATTAAATATTAAAATTCACAATCCATCGGTTTCCATCCATTTTCGGCCATCACCCAAAAATAGGCAAAGAAACCGGCCATAGCTAAAATATTCATTTTTTAATTTAATTAATTCTAATTAAAATTGCCTTGAATGAATCCAATTTGCAAATATGCAATGGCAAATATTCGCATATTCACCAATTTCTCTGATTTTTCCCGCGGTGGCCTTTTCATAATATCCGATTCCGCCTTCTCATAGCCAATTGTGATTGAAGGAATCTTTTTAATTTTTATTAATTAATTACTTTAAATATATTTATTTAATACAATATCCGTTCCAAGATCTATGCAAAGCATTGTGATTGTTCCTAGGGGAAGTGGAAGGCCAAAGCAAATGAACGAAAGGAATGGAATTAATTCGGCCAAATTTTTTCGGAGTACATAGGATACAGTCTTCTTGAAGTTGTCAAAAATACGACGGCCTTCTTCAACTCCAACAATGATGGAACTTAATGGAAAATGAAACAAAATAAGAAATATTAAACAATTAAATTATCATAATAAAAATTACTCTAAAATTAAACTTTTTCTCTTTTTAAAAACCCAAAATTTCCCTTATTAATCACAATACATAATTAATTATTTTGGAATTAAAATTAAAAACGAACGCAAAATTATCGTCCAAAAGGATCATATCCGCCACTTGTTTGCTCACTTCTGATCCACTTATTCCTAAAAATATATTAAAAATATTTTTTTTTGTCCAAAACCAACCCATTGCAATTCCAATGTCCGCCTTTTTCAACGCAGGCGAATCATTGACACCGTCGCCAGTGACCGCAACAATTTGACCAAGCTTCTGGAAGGCCTCCACAATTTGCAATTTTTGTTGCGGCGATGTCCGGGCAAAAACAATTTCCCGATGCGATCGAATTACTTCAATCAATTGATCTCCACTCATTAGGCGTAATTCACTTCCATGCACCACAATGGCCGATGCTTCTCTTCGAAAGGAATTATTTACTTGGGAATTTTTAATTTGGTGAAAAAGAATATTAATGCCAAAAAATTATAATGGTTTAAAGATTTGTCCTACATTCATAAACCATATATTATTGCATCGAATGGTTTATAATTTGTTATGATTTAGTCAAAAATTATTAAGGGATATTAAATCGTTTTTTTTGGTTCACAAACTAGAATTAATTAAAATCCAGGACAAAATATAATAAAATAATACGTTTTGACATGATAAACTGCTGATTGATTAATGCTTAAGAGGTATATTTCCTGTTCAAAACCATCAAGTAAAAATTAATTAAATTTAATCTAAAGGATAATCAAAAGATTCATCTCAACAAATCCATTGATTGAGTATAAAATTTATTTTTCCAGGATAACTTTGAAACCCTTATAATAACATTTTCGCCAAATTAAAAATATTTTCGCAATTTATATTTTATTAATTTCCAAAATTTGTGAACTTTTTTTTACCTGGGATCAACTTCATTAATATCGATTCCCTTTCGAATGGCAATATCCTCCACCGTCTCCGTGTCATCCGTCAAAATGCCAACTGCATGCGCAATTGCCTTGGCCGTGATTGGATGATCACCTTTTTTGGAAAAGTAATATAATTTAATGTTAATCCAATCTCACCGGTCACCATTACAACATTTATGCCCGCACTTCGTGCTTTGGCCACAGCGGATGGGACCGAAGCCCGAGGCGGGTCAACCAATGAAATGAGGCCAATGAATCGGAAACCATTGAGCGGAAAATTTACCTGAAAAATTTGCATTTTTTGCTGGCAGAATTTTTTACTTCTTCCGTGTCAAATTGAAAACCACGAGGGAATTTCTGCTTGTCAAGACGAAAATCAGCAAATCCCAGTACTTAAAATTTTGGGATAAAAAATATTTCAATTTTAATATTAAAATATTTATTATAATTAATTTTCATGTTTTTACCTCGCTCGCCCTTTCCACCCAATTCCAAATAGGCTCGATTGAAATCCTCGCGTGCCTCCGCATCAAATGGAATCTAATTTTTAATCCATTACTTTGCATTCCAAATACCGTATCTTCTCTATTAGAAGCCCATTCTCTAATAAGTGCTATAAGCTCATCTTTCAAATTTTTTTCCATTTTTATTTTTATTAACATGTATTTACTATCCAAAATATATTTAAGATTTGTGTAAGCATGTTCTAATAAATATTTTAAATTACAAAAAAAATTTGAATTGCAAAAATATTAGGTGATTTGCAAAAAATGTGTTTTCATATTAAAAATATTTTATAAAATATCTTTCGAATAATAAAAATATTTTTTAATTCTAAAAAACATATTTTAAATTTGTTTTGGATCATAAAATCATATTATGATTTGTTGGGGATTTTATAGAATAAGCCCACTCTAGAGAGTCACTGATTAATAAGCCCGGCTTCTAATAGAGAAAATACGGTATTATAATTTTCCCTTCAATACTTCTTCATTATTCGACAACATTGTCGAGCAAATTTCCACAATTCTTTCGGGTGCTCCCTTCAATTAAATATTTTATTTTCCCTCTCATTACCAAATATATTCTTACTTTAATCACCAATAAATATTCATCATTTCCATCTTCCGTTTCGTGAATACTCAATTGGAATTTATTCGTGGAATTAAATGGAATTTCCGCCTGTTTTGGATTCCTTCTCCGAATATTCGAAATATCACCTTATTAATCAAATTTCCGATTAAAATTGGTAAAAAGTCAATCAAACCAATCATCAATTCTGTGAAACGTAAAAGTGCTTGTTCTATAAAATTTTAAATTTTTATATATTTTATTTCGATAAATTATGCCTGAGGGATCGCCAGTGCATTCACGTCGTAGGACAGGCACATCAGTCTATTGAAAAATTTAATAAATTAAAATTAAGAATTGAATCCAGATAGAAAAATAAAATATTTAAATTGTCGAAAAAATACATATTGACAATGGAAAAAAAATATTAAAAATGCCGAAAAGATTTTAACGGTTCAGTTTGTTGTTTGTTCTAGACTAAACCCTCAAATCATAATTTGGTCAAAATTAAAGGGTATTAAATGCTTCAAACCGATTTTTGCTTTGGTTCAAAACTACCTTAGAATTAATTTAATGTTTAATCTCTTAAGCCAAATCATTATCAAACGATGGATTATTTATTGCGTATAGATTTACGGGCTAAGCAGTTAAATAATTTTTATTTTGAGAAATTTCTTAGAAAAACATAGTAGTGTTTTAAAATTTGTGTTGTGAATCAGCCCAACAAAATGGTTTTTCTTATTATAGAATGAATCTCAATAATATTGATATTTTTTCGCTTCGAAATGCTTTACCTGTGCCGGTTTGAATTCTGTTCGATTGCAGAGAATGGCAATTCGCATCAACGCAAAATAGGCCTCATCCCTGGGTCCGGTTGCTGTGAACATATTTATGGTTTTCTGTTGATGAAATGGCACACAAATATTAAATTAATTTGGGTTTTACCTGCGTTTGAGTAGATGGAATTGATTGGGCATGGCAAACTTCACTGTTTCGATCATACCTACAAAATGGGGAAATAAATATGTAATTGAATAATGGCCAACCAAAGATGGGAAACAGTCATTCTATTTTGGGTGAGTGTTCCAGTCTATGATTGAATATTTTGGGAATTATTTTAATCATTTTCAATGAATTTTACTTTATCCGAACAAATTGTCGATGTTGATCCCAATGTTTCGACCGCCTCCAAATTTTTGACCAAACAATTTCGACTGGCCATCCTTTTTGCGGTAAGGGAAAGGCAAACGGTCACCGTTGCCAGAATACCTTCAAATATATTCAATGAATTTAGTTTTCCCTAAAATGAATGGACCTTCGGGTACATTTGCCACAATGATGCCTGAGGGAATTTGTTGGAATTAATTATAAAATGAAAATTTCCAACCAATCATGAAAATCACAGCCGCAATCCATTCATAGCCAAGGACGAGGGAAATTATGAAAAAGATGATGCCAATCACAATTGCCACAATTGTGACCAAACGAATGAAATGGTCCAATTCTAATGAAGGAGAGCATATAATTTAATTGAAAAATAAACAACCAATGGCAATTGGCGTTTTCCCCTGGTCCAAATGGACGGCCAAATGCGCGATTTTGCCGACTGCCTAAATTCAATAATTAAATATTTTTAATTGAATTATATTATTTTGTCTTTAGACTAAATCTTCAAAATTTCTTTGTAGATGAATATTATATTTTTAATACAAATTTGCAAATATTTAATTATTATTATTAAATTTAATAAGATTAATCGGAGTTAGTATAAAAATTTTGAAAAAATATGTAGAATTTTTTTTTGAATTTATTTCCCTTTTTAATTTTTTCTAATTTTTCCCTTCAAATTTACAAAATATATTTAGTATTATACTCGGTTAATTCCCCACTTTCTAATAATTCCCCACCCTCGATTTTGAGGGCCATTATCATAAACTCCGAGTAATATGAACTTTAAAATTTTTTTATATTGCTTTTTCTTAGTTCCCTAAAGCACTATAAATTCTGCTAACTAATTCCTCTTGGGAAATTAAAAGAATATATACGGTAATTATTATTATTATGGATTACTGTTCGACTGCCAGTGTTAATCACAATGCCTTTTGCGGTGCCCTCAACCGCAAATGTTGAATAAAATGCAATATTTTTTGTCTCCAACGGATCATCGCTGGTGCATTCCGTCGTTCGACTCATTGGCTCACTTTCCCCAGTCAATGAAGAATTATCCACTTTGAAATTTGCAGCGGCCAAAATGCCTGAAAGATCGCTTAATAATTTGCCAATAAATGTGATGAAAAATTGTACGTAAATCTGCGGGCACTCTGTCGCCGCCCTTCATTTCAACAATGTCCCCAACAACCAATTTCTCTGTTGGCAAATCACTCTTTTTCCCATCTCGATATGTTTGAGCGAATGTAGGGACCATTGTGGAAAATGATTCCAATATTTTGGAACTTTTTCTCTCTTGATAATATTGGAAAAGACCGGTCACCACAACCACAAATGCCAACACTCCGGCCAAATAGACCTATTTTGTGCAAAAATTAAATTTTTTGTAATTTTAAATAAAATTTGGGGCCATAAATGATAATTAATAAATGTACGAAAATTCATCGTGTAAGTATTGGATTAAATTTAATTTCCTAATTAATTAAATTAAATTTTTCTAATTAATCCTAATTAATTAATTTTAATTTCCTAATTAATTAAATTAAATTTTTCTAATTAATTTTATTTAATTTTCCTAAATAAAATTTAATTTAATTTTTTAATTAATTTAGAAAATTTTTATATTTATGTCATTGAGGGTATTTTAGTTTTGGACTTAATTTTAATTCAATAAATATCCAAAAATTCCAAATTACATAATCATAGGATGGCCTATCCGTGGTGAAGTAGCCAACAAAGAATGCAATCATGCAAAGAATGACGCCAACCCAAAGCAAAATGGCAAATCCACTCAATTGGGTTTTGAGCATTTTCAACCATTCCGGAATTGTTTTTGGCGCTTCCAACGCATTTGGCCCAAACTTTTTCAACAATTCCTCTGCCTTTTCCGTAGTCAAACCCTTTAAAGGAAATTTGGAAAAATAATAAAAAAATAAAAGAACATTTTCCAAATCGGTTTCATATTTTTTGGCCAATTCTTCCGGGTCAATTTTGTGGTCCACAATTTGGACTTCTGCATGCAAAGCTTCCTTTTTTAAATCGGCAGATGAGGGAATTCGACTTGGGCCTGGGGGTGGGGCCAATCCACCTCCTCCCCCCGATGAATTGTTGCTTGTTCCCGGCTTATCTTCTCCATTGGTTGGTCGAATTTTGGCCATCTTCTATTATAAAAAGAGTATAAATGCAAATATGGGAGAATAAAATTGAATAGAAATAAAAAGCTAAAATTCTTCAAAAAAAATTTTTTTTACTAGAATAAAATGATAATTAAGGTGGAACAGACTGGTTTTTCGAACCTGTCGATTTTAAAACCCAGTTTTAGGTTTAAAAATGTCGGTTTTCGGTTTCGATTTCTCCTATTTTTGGTATTTTAAGTAAAATTTCCAAATTTCGTTTAGAAATTTCATCGATTTTTTTAAGCTGAAATCGACTTCGAATTGGACAGCCCTAATGATAATTACGGCATTTTAGCCTCAAATTTATATTTAATATCAAAGGTATAATCAATATGTGGAAAAATGATATCATCAAAAAATTTTTAGAGAAAGATAAAGGCCAATTAGTGAAAAATAATTTTATTATTATTATTGATGCGCGAAAATAAAAAATATGAAAAAAAAGGGAAGGATAAAAATGCCCCAAGCATCGCTCCCAAATGAACTTGTAGTCCATCAAAATCGAAACTAGTCAAACCGCCAAAATATTCTTCCCTTCAATGATGTTCGACCAAATCAATTTTAAACCGTCTCCATCAACATCCATATTGCGCACAAAACCAGCAGCCCAGGGCCAATTTTTTCCTCCACAAACAAAGCAATAAATAAAAATATTGCGCGGATCGTCGAAGGAGAAAGGGGGAATTCAGGTGCAATCCATCCATCACATCATTCTCTTTTTGTTGATTTGAAATTGGGAAGGAAATAAATAATAATACTTTTATTTTTGGTCTTCTATGCACTGGAAGGGATTAATTGTTTTGGATTGAACTTTGCAAAGACCAAATTGACATCATTCGAAGTTGTTAATGTTAAGAAAAACATGGAAAAATTAAAAATTACTAGAATTAAGAATAAAATATAAACCTAATAAACATTGTCAAAATATGTATATTTTACTTTATGTTTTAGCCTAGAATTTCTAAAGTGATTTATATTCATATATTTGTCATTTTCGAAATGAAATAATCTAATTTTATATAATCTTTTCATTCATCCGAAATTGCCTTAAAAACCGCTCAATTTAATTATTTTAAAAATATCCTCTTCTATCATTCATTTTTCGATGGAAATTTGCTTCTTAAATTTTTCAAATCTAAAATTAAAGACCCAACAGCTAAAAATGAAAATATAAGATATTTAAATTCCTTTAAAATTAAATTATTTTAAGCATTATGTAGTTTATATTTTTATAGGCTTTTCTAATAATTAAACTATTTTTATGACTAATAAAAAGTGTATAAAATGAACAAAGATTGCCCTTAAACAATTTTGCTTCTTCTTAAAATAGCCACAAATCTGAAATTATCCCCCACTCATCATGGCCACATTTCAAAGTGGATTTCAACGATTCATTTCCGTCCTTCACAAATCCTCATTCCTAACTTCCCGATTTTCCCATTCAAAATTTCCCTTTTTAATCATTTTATCCTTTAATCGATCCCGCCATTTATATTCTCGTTTTTTGTCCCAATTTTTCATGATGAAGTCGGCTGCCCCAAAATTCCATTGAAAAGGGCAAAGGTGAATGAATTGAAGCAAAAATAAATTTTTATGAAAGAATAGAAAAAGAATGGGCTGCTGGACGGGCTTGATGGAATTTGAGAATGAGGAAAATGTGGAGGCAAAAATGAAAAAGACAGCTGCTTCTTCCTTCCCTTCAATTATATTCATTTCACCCAAAAAAATGTTCACAATTGGAAACAGCCGTCATCTGTGGCCCATTCCGTAGGGGCCAGGGAAATGTTCGCCCAAAATCAGCCCAAATGTCTTTAGGCTATCATCACACGCTTTTTTCCTTCGCTCAAAATTGGCCAATATAGAAGGGAATGGAAGCTTTTGAAATTGAGTTGGGCCATACGGCAAAATAAAAGCCTCAAATATTTTGGATGGCCAATCTTTGATGAGGATCACATTCTTCTCCCTCCAATGAATTTGTGTTTTCAGTACAAATTTCTCCCATTCCGTTCTATTTTTACTGACAAATTCATTCTTGGATTTATTTTTGTCCCTACTTAAACTAAATATAATCTCAAAAAGTTGAGAAATGTTTGGCCTTAATTGTTTTTTTTTTAATTTGACCAAAATTCCAAACTCTTAATAATAAAAATTTTCGTTTACCCTTAAATCATTTTTACCATTTTTAGATTTTCCATTTCCTTTCCATTCAATCAAATAAAGCAATGCCAATTCCCACCATTCACAATGCCCAAATTCGTCATGGTCCATTGAAGCCACCAAATATGAGTCGAAGTGCAACGGCCACCGACACAAGTTTGGGTCAAGTATTCCTGGAATGCATTGTCAGCTATTCGGATCCATCAAAGACAAAATGGCAATTTGGTGACCGCGAAATTGGGCCAGGCAATGGAGGCGAGAATTATGTGTTCAGCCAGGAACATCATGACACGAACAGGGACAAATACATTTGCGAGATCAAGGTGACTAATTAGGGGAATGGGGGTGTTTGTCAATAGCAAAGAATTAAGTATTTATCGGTTATCTGAATTTAGATTTTTTTTGGGTCAACTGGGGAAGATAAAGGTGATGATCCCTATGGGTCATCCGTTATAGGGTTAGAGTTAGTCAGCAGGGATATGTTATCATCTCAGGTATCCCTAACCCTAATCTGAATCACCCTATATTTTTTTCAAATCTGAACCCAGATAAACGATAAGTATCTAGAATTCTTCTAAAGAAGGAAAATTACTACAATTTTGTTTAGATTTATCGCACTGTAAAATTATAATAATATGTAGAATCTTCTAATAGGGAACAAAATCATTACAATTTAAATTAGAATTATTGCATTGTAAAATTATGATAATGAAGTGTAGAATTATAAATAAAGATAGTCATAGTCATTCACATTTCGCATTCTTTCATGAGATAGAAATATTAGGTTTAAACCTAGGAATTATTTAATCCCTTAAAATTGCGAAAATTGGAAGTTTAACTCTTTAATTTGTAGATATTTTAATGCAAAAAAAAATTTCGCATTATATCCTGCCTGCAAAGCGTTATGGACTTCAAAAATCGAGGGTCGGGAATTATTAGAGGCTGGGGAAATTAATTGAGGTTATATTAAGTGATTTTTTCAGTTTTATAATTTATCAATTTAATTGTTTATTAAAATTTCTATTAAATTATGCTTATCTCTGGATATATCGATTTTATATTTTTTGTAATGGTTTAATATAGAAATAATCAGAAGAAAATAATAAATAAATGGCATTTTTTTTGAATTGCAATATTTAAAAAGATTAGAATATTTTAGAGCCTGATGAATACTCATAAGAAATAAACAATAATTAAAAATTATTCGAACATTTAATATATTTTTTAGAGTCTGGAGAAGTCAATGACCGGTGTCTACAAATTGGTGCTGACCGGAGTTGATGGCCGACAAAATACGGCCACATTCAATTTGCCATTGGTCGGTGTTGAGAAATGCAATTGGACAAATGTGACCGCCTCATTGACAATGGACCCATTGGAGGTTCGACATGTGCCACAGCATCCATTGGTGCCAATCAAGTGAATATGAAAACAATGAATTGAGAGGATTATTTCCTCAAAATCGCCAAATGCCATTACCAAATGCCAATGCCACTCTTCAAAAAATCAACTCTTTATTTTCGTCCAATTAATTATTTTTACAATGTATTTTTAAAATCAGAATTCACGAAAATATTTTTTTTATTTTATCCACATTTTTGAATAAATATAAAATATTATAATTCTATTTTATTATTAATTGGCGGAAATGTTGGAATTTGATGAGCAATGAATTAAATGTTAAAAAGAACGAGGAAAATCTGTGATGAATGAATCAAATTCATGAAATTGATAGTGCCCTTGGCTCTTTGACCATTCATTTTCTAACTATCGTATGCAAGATACAAAATTATCCAACTACTTGGAAATGTACGAATCGAAAATGAAGAAACTATTGGCGATAGTTAGTTTCAGTGGCCTATTATGAATATGAATGGCGGTGTGCGAATCGGAAATGATATTGATGAGGTGAAAATGGTATAATTTGTAATGGCAAACAATCAATTATGCCAATTATTAAATGTGAAAAAAATAATGAAAAACACAAAAACAATTCAAAATAAAAAGGATGTATTTTTGAATACGGAATTAGCGACTCCATTTTCGATTTTGTTTCGTTTTTTTATATCTTTCATTTTTATTCCAACATTCAAAAAATTATCCATCCCAATGAAATGACTAAATAGTTCTGCGTCTAAATATTTCATACTAAAAACTCGTCATTTTCATCACATCCGCTTCTAAACTGTTTATAATTACAAAATCATTGGGGATTGGGACAACCAAAAAATGGGGGAATTGGAGGAGAGAGAGCCGTTTATGATGAATTCTCTTCCTTTCTCCAATCAACTCATTTTTCTGTTGATGAGTTGGCCATTTAAACGGCCGGCGACTCTCAGTTGTTGATTGCTATCTAATTTATTCCATTTAAAAGCCACCTACCCAGCCATTCCATCATTTTAATTTTATGAAGGCCAAATTGGCTTCATCAGAAATAAAATTTAAACCAAAAATATTTTTCTCCGACTTATTTTATTCCTAATAGGCTAATGTGCCCTTCCAATTCCAATTCCAGCTCATTTCTTCCAAAATTTCCATTTCCAAATCCATCTAATCTTTTGACAATCCCATTTTAGCCCTTGCAAACAAATTTCCATCCAATTCCTTCAAATTTCTTCTTTGACAAAAGTGTAAGAATTTTTGTCAAGAAATCGTATTTTTGGCAAAAGCTTATACCATTTAAATGGTTGGTTTTGACCCAAAAATCCTTATACCAATTAATTAGGCCCATTTAGGGAGATTAATTGGAATATGGTTATTTGGTCTAAAACCGGTTTAAAACGAGTCATAGGCTATTGCCAAAAATGCGATTTTCTGCCTAAACAATTATTTCTTTTCTCAAATTAGTATCCAATCCATCAACCAACATGTCTTCGTCCAACTCGTCTTATGGCACGGACTCTACGCAACGTTCGTCCTCCGAGGAATCTCAACGCCGTGCCGAGGAGGTAACATTAAAATAGAATACTTTTTTGGCATCTTAATTTCAATATTTTTCCAGGAGCGTCGTGCAGCGGAGCAGCGTGCTGCTGAGGAGCGCCGCGCCGAGGAGGTAAATTATATATTCACTAAACTAATTTACATTCAATTCATTTTTTTGTAGGAGCGACGCCGCGAAGAGCAGGTGGATTTTTGGCTGTACCACAATTGGGGATGGAACTGCCTAATGTGGAAGGTAATAAAGTAGTTGGATTTAATTTATATAATAATTTATTATACATAAAATTAGTTTAAAAAATGATATCAAAGCATTGGACAAAATTGATTATTTATCGAGATGTGGCCAAAAAACATCCAAAAACTCGATTTTAATTAAATCAACGGGTTTTTAGCCATAACTCTCTAAAATATCCAACAGTGGCCATGTTTTTGATATCATTTCTTGGCTAATTTTATGCTTAATAAATTGTTATATAAATTAATCCAGCAACTGTATCAGTTTCATCACTGGACCGTTCCATCCCCAATTATCGTAACACCGAATTTTTCACCTTTTAACATTCTTCACCAATTCCACTTCAGCGTCGCCGCGATGAAGAAAATCGCCGAGAGGAGGAGGTGAATTTTTATTTTAATTGGCTAAAAATTAAATCTTTTTACCGAAAAATCGGATTCTTTTCCCAAAAGTTTAATAACCTTTTAATGCCTGATCTTAAACCTATAAACTTTGCCATTCGATAGAACTCATCAAGACGATCAATTGGTCTATTGATTGTTGAGTCAAAAACCAAATATGGTTTAAACGGTTTGATACACTGAATTTTGGTCAAACTATGAAGATCAATGCTTCAATCGAGCATCTCGATGAGCTCTATCGAATGGTATAAAATTAGGTCTAATAAGAACAAGCATCAGGAACTTACCCTAAAATCCGATCGGCAAAAAAGACAAATTTTCGGCAAAAAGACTTAAAACTTTGGGCAAAAAACCTTTTCTAATTCATCCCTTTCATCTTTAGCGTCGCCGCCAGGAGGCTCGCCAGCGCCGCAGTGACGCCGCTCGCCGTGGCTGGATCAACCATCACAACAAACGGCGCAACAACAACGGTGGCGGCGGCGGATGCAATGTGCTTTGAGTGAGCAGTGAAGAACAGAAGGAAGAAGGAATGAAGGCGCGAGGAAAATGAACAATTTTTGGACGGAAGAAAAACTTTTTTGATTTTTCGGATTTAAATTTTTCTAAAATGAATTCTTCTTCAATTTCTTCCGATGGATAAATGAATATTTGTTGCATTTTATTAAATTTCAAAGGACAAATTATTAAAAGGGAATTTCAATCTGCCCTGCGGGCAATCCAAATTTCTATTTTTATTTTCATTCAAATCCTTCGATACTTTTGGTTGATCAATTCAGAATTCCATGTAAAATGATGCAAAGGTGGAATTAGAATTCATTTAATTATTTTGGAATTGTTACTGTCAAAAATAAAGAAATGCAGAAAAGACGGGAAAATGTTCATTTCTGTCCTTTTATTTTTACCGTAAAATAGCCAAATCCATTGCCTTTTTCATAATTTAATTCCTCATTTCCATATTAATTAAGCAATTTTTCTAACTATTATAAATTGTAAGCTATATTAAATAATCAATTTCCCTTTAGAAGGAATCCTGCAAATTGCAAAATCTTCTTCCTTTGATCACCCAATCCTTACAAAAACTCAGATAAAGCTGATCACAAAATGACCCAAAATGACCCAAATTGCTTTGTTCGGGAATGGAATCAGAATTTGGGGCATAATCTCTTTGTTAGAAGTGATAGCGGCAAATGTAAATATGTAAGGATTTTAATGGCTTTTCTCGGAGAAGAGATCAACTAAAATTGGAACGATGAACGGATGTATAAATTGTGGATAACCTTCACGGACCTTTTTTGGATTTATTCATTGGAATGGGCTAGCTAATCCGCTTTATTTATTGTGAGTGGATTTGCTATCCTCCATTCATTTATTCCCTAAAATTATTTTAAATTCAATCATTTTATTAATTAATTAAAATAAATTTTACAATTATTATAGTTCCAAAATGACTTCTCGCTGTGTTTTATTGAGCTTTTTCCTCGTTTTCCTTTGCTTTTGCCATATTTCACTGATCACTGGCCAATATTACAATTATTATTCCAATTACTACAATCCATATTCCTCCTATTATGGCAATTATTATTCCAACTATTACAATCCATACTACTATAACAATTATAACCGAAATTATGGGTAAGTTATTAAAAATTTTATTTTAAATATAATATATTTAATATAATTTATTTTAAATATAATATATTTAATATAATTTATTTTAAATATAATATATTTAATATAATTTATTTTAAATATAATATATTTAATATAATTTATTTTAAATATAATATATTTAATATAATTTATTTTAAATATAATATATTTAATATATTTATTTTAAATATAATATATTTAATATAATTTATTTTAAATATAATATATTTAATATAATTTATTTTAAATATAATATATTTAATATAATTTATTTTAAATATAATATATTTAATATAATTTATTTTAAATATAATATATTTAATATATTTATTTTTAAAGATATTCCGGCTACGGCGGCTATGGCTATGGCAATTATTACTATCCAAACTATTACTACAATAACAACAATTATGGCTATAACAGTGGATACAGTGGTGGATATAATTCAAACGCTTTGCGCATTTGCAATCCATGCTATGATGTGCCATAATGAATCTAAACAAACTGCTAAAATTGGGAACGGATATTCATACGGCATTTTACTGTATTTTGATCACAAAATAAATAATCGGATGGATACAAAATTTGATCAAACATTGATAGAAATTTTTATAAATTTGTATCAAAATTGTTAAATACATAATTACAGGAATTCCATTCATCTTTGTTCATTTTTTTTTCTGTTTATTTTGAAAAAAATATTTCCTATTTTTCACCCACCGTTATTATTCCCCATTTAAATCCTCATTTAATTGGATTGAACATGGAAATTGGTTGAAAATAAAAATGGATTTGGTAAATCACAAATTTTAATTGAGTGGATTTATAGTGGAGTAATTTTTGTGAATTCTTCATAAAAATTGGAAATTTTCATTTTCATTCGAAAAATTCAAATTTAATTCAATGGCTGTGAATTTCTCTCGGGCAATTTTGAGCATAATATTAGTCACCTTTTCACTGAATTTGTTCACCAAAAATTGGAATGTTGAGGCCATTCCGCCGCAGGATAAAATGAAGAATTTCACTCGCCGATACATTTCTCCATTCTTCAACGATGACCAAAATTATAATGTGATTAATTTATTCATTTTTTTTTCAAAAAATAAGTCTATAGAACTGGGCCTTTAAATTCTTTACCCAGAAGCCTTATGGAAACAATTTTGTTTTATGAGCGATTTTTGAATTAGATGATCCATAAAAACCATTAAAATATAATAAATATGTTTTTAAGATGTCCAAAACCATTGCCATTGGAATGTACAATGGTCAAAGTAAATCGGAAATTTATACAGGTCAATTGGCATAGATTTTAATACTTTTTAATGTGTTGAATTAAAGTAGAAAGCAAATTAAAGTATATTCATAAATTAAGAGCAAAAAATTGGTATTTTCAGCCGTCTTCAATGCAATTATGGCCACACTTACATCAGCACAAGTTAGTCAAGCTGTTCAATATGGTTTCTGTTTCATGTTGAATGGAATGGGCTCAACGACCACAATAATGGGTGCTGTGGACAGTGCGGCCACAGCCATTGGCAATCGGCTCAATGCCATTTATAATCAAGTGAGAAAAAATATATTTTTTAACTATGTTTTTTAGTTTATTATCAGAAATTAAAATCGAATTTTTATTGCCAATATCATATTTTTTAAATTTATTATATCGAGATGGATCACATAGTGGATTTTTGCCTTATTAAAATAAATAGAAAGTGGGGAGAATTACGGTCAGTATTCTTCGTGAGAGAAATCAAAATTCATTTTTAAGACCGCAAATAAAGTGAATTCAATGAAGGCTGCCAATCGAGGGATCAATGCCATTCTCCAGCAAATATATCGTATTGGAGCACAGGTGAAAATTATGATTATAATTATATTGCAATTTTTACATTATTCAGTTTGAATCCCAATCAAATATCTGCATCATGATGACCGGAGGTATTTTTAATTGTTATTACAAAGAAACATTGAAATTGCCTACTTTATAACGATTCATAGAAATTTTGTACTATGAAAATATTTTTAAATCATCCTAAGAAACCTATTTGATGAGCTGAAAAGCTTAAACGAAGGAAAAGTGCCAAAGTCCTAATAATTTTTTAAGCTCAATTTAGCAATTTTTCTGGTAAATAACTATGTTTACTGCAATTCAATGTTTTCTTTGCTCAAATTACGTTTATTTTTTTTAAAAAAACATTTCAGCCAAACAAGCAATGACCGCCAGCAATTGGGCCACATTCCGTAAATGTTTGGCCAGTGCAATTCGCTACACAAATTGTGGCTATTAAAAGAAGAAGTCACATTTGAAGAAGGGACATTTACAATTTTACCAGTGATAAAATTAATGAATATTTAATTTGCATCATTTTTAATTTTTAAAGCTGGATTATTCAATATTTTAATTTAATTTAGATTGAACAATTTTAAAATTATTAAAAATTAGAATTTTTAGTCAATTTTAATAATGTTAAATTTATTTATTTAAGAAGAAATGCCAAAACACAAATCGTAACAAAAGCCTTCATTTGGAAGTTTTATGGCCAAAATTGGTAGTAAAATAAAATGCAGCCGTCTCCCCCAAATAATTTGGCCAATATTAAATTAATGCAGCTGTCGTCAATTCGTTTTTTGCCTACAATTCCTTGGGGAATTTGATTGGCCCTTCTTTTTAATGCCATCAATTCAATGAATTCCCTAGCACCATTCTTCATCAATTCCCAAAACTAAAACCACTCAAACTATAAACAATGCAAAAATAATTTTTATATTCACCTGCTATTTCTTTTAATAAATGTTTCCTCATATTTTGAAGGAGAAAATAATGTAAATTAATTAAAAATTATAGCAGTAAACACTAAAATTAATTACATATTTAGTATTTATATGGTGTATGATCAGCAAAATATGATGAGTGTTTTTAATTCAAACAATGTTTTTGTTATTATATAAAATAAAGCAATGTAATTATTTTTAATTTTTAGCCTAATATTCAATAATCACTTCGTTCAATTAATTTTTCCTACGCTCATGTGAATGGGCCCAATTTTGTGGGTTCATCGCGTGAATAATTTGTTTTGTTTGTGCGTTGGCCTTGCCTTCAATTCCCTGTTGATCGCGTTGATTGCCAAAGGTCGTTCAAAGTACAGTCAAATTTTACTACAAACTGCCATCATTGATATGATTGTCCTTATTTTGGCCGAATTTGTCCAACCGGTTGGTTTTGCAATATTAAATAATTGTAAATACAGTATTCATTTTACAGTATCCAAATGACATTCATAAGATTAAAAAATATTATTTGCTCTATTTTAAGTTATTAAAACAGTACAAATTAAACTTATATTTTTTTTATTTAAAAATACTTCCCAGATTTTCTTTGTCATCGACGGTGTTGGCCACGATTTAATGACGGGTCAATTCAGCTGGTTGCCAAATCCAACAAATACATTGCTCTTTTTGGCCTGGTTCTTCACATTTTATTTTTCATTGGTCGGCCTCGGTGTTCAATTCATTTATCGATACACCGTAATTTGCCGGTAGGCATTATTATTGTTTTTCCCATCATTAATTTAATTTAATTAAAATAAAGAGGCGCCGGATGTAGCACTCGTCGCTATTTTACAATTCTTATCCTGGCTTTCGCTTGCCAATTGCCATTGATGGAATTGTTGGCCAAATGTTCATTCCCTGTTGAACAATTTGAGCTTATGAAGGATTCAAAAGTGATCCGACTGCTAGGAAATGGACCAATCGGCAAGGAAGGATATTGGCGATTGGCACTGCGCACTGAATCGGTTAGTATGACAAATTTATAAATCCAGATTATTTTGAATTTCATTTTAATTCCGCCTATTTGCCCCAATTTAATTCCGCCTATTTGCTCCAATTTAATTCCGCCTATTTGCCCCAATTTAATTCCGCCTATTTGCCCCAATTTAATTCCGCCTATTTGCCCCAATTTAATTCCGCCTATTTGCCCCAATTTAATTTCGCCTATTTACCCCAATTTAATTCCGCCTATTTGCCCCAAATTTAATTCCGCCTATTTGCCCCAATTTAATTCCGCCTATTTTCCCCAATTTAATTCCGCCTATTGCCCCAATTTAATTCCGCCTATTTGCCCCAATTTAATTCCGCCTATTTGCCCCAATTTAATTCTGCCTATTTTGCACTAAATTAATTAACAAAATCACTCAATGTTACACGAAATTAAGCATAAGATTATAGCAAATTTCAAAAATTTATTATAATAGGCATCAAGCTTAATTATTTAAATTTATTCCAAATGTTTTATATATTATCTATTCATTTTAGTGTAAATTATCCCCGCAATTTTATCATTAATTCCTCAAATGATAATGTCAAATTTTAGAATAAATTCATCACACTTCTTTGGTTCGTCCTTTTCATGTTGAATAATTCCACTTTATATGCCATCATCTTAATTTGTGCCGTCAAAATCCGCCTTTCTCTTGCCAAACAAATGGCCCAATTTGAAATGTCCAAATTATGCGGTGAATTGAATGGTCAAATCTCTCGAACATTACTCGTTCAGGTTGGAAAATTAGCTATATCTATTTACTTCTCTCTTTTATTAGTCATTTCTGCCTGTTTTCCCACTTATTCTCTGCTCCATTGGTGCCAGTTCTATTGTTCTTTTGCCCACGGATTCGTCGAGTTTCATGATTGCCCAAATGTTAATTACCGTCCCATTTGGTTGGATCCCTGTGGCCAATCCCCTTGTCACACTCATCGTAGTCCATCAATATAGGAAATGGCTATGGAAATTGGGCAAAAGATTCATTGGAAAGGTAAAAATTTTATTCAATTAAAATAAGAAATTGTTAGTGCTAAAAGGCCTTATTTTTTGATTAACCATTCCATATGTGTTTCTTTTGATATAATAGTGTTCATAAAAAATTCAACCAATTCTCCCCTCAATTTTCAGGTGGACCAACCACATCGGCCAACCAATCTATCGGCTGTTTCAATTCGTGTTAGGCCAAGAATAACCTAGTAATAATTTTTTACAATAAGTATTCAGAATTGCCTGAAATTTCTTATAAAATTAAGCATATTATTAAATCTTATTTATTTATGAGAATAAATAATTAAAAGGAAAAAGTTTAATTCATAATTTTTATTTAATTTTAAATTTATATTTTGGGTATGAAATATTATATAAAATTGATATTATTATTATCTGCCAACAATTTGTATTCGTTTATATGTAATTAAAATTGTGGATTTGTCCAATTGACGAGAAAATGCCTTCTCAAATTTGCATTCTTCCAGTCGCAAAAACCACAAATAAAAGCGGCGCCAATTGTTGGCTTCCTCCATGCCCCAAATTCTGAAAATATAAAAATGTTTATAAAAAGATTTAATTCTTTCCATAAATCATTGTTGAGCCAAAAAGAAAATGAAAGCGATGAGACAAAGGAAGGAAATGGAAAGGCTAAAGGCAATTAGAATTTTGAAGCAATTTTGCCGCATTTTTATGGAGGAATTTTTAACGACCATTTTACCAATTAAGCATTAAACATTCAGAATGCGAGAAACTATAGGATTATTCCTTTTCTTTATTGATAAATAATTGCTTAAAAGATTATTTATAAATTGTTAGTGGGGGCTTCTTTTCTTTAAACTAGTTGGAGCAGCCTGTTTTTCCGCTTTTCGTTAAGTTTGTCTATAGGATTGGAGGGAGTGGAAAAAAGTAATAGCTTTTTAAAGTTCTTCAATTATATTATATTAATTGAATTAATATTTTTATAAAGAGATGAAAAGGCAAATAGCTTAAATGGCTAATTATAGAATTTAAATGAATTATGGCTATTTTTATATGATTGGCTAATTTCTTTATACAGTTCTATTAATTAGTATTCTTATTAGTCTAATAAACTGTGGAATGAAATTAAAATTCTATGAGAAAATATTAATATAGGTAAAGATTATAATCACCTTATTCTGAAGGCAATTTGATGGAGACTTCGCAGCCATTTTTCGCACATTTTCCTTTCCACAATTGTGGCCAAAACATCCCATTCGGCTCCATCCAAATCCAATAAAAGAACATTCCGTTGGAATGTTTTGATCCCAATTGAGTCGAATAATTCGTCGATTGGTTTTAAAGGCAAGAAAATTGATGGCAAAACTGAAAATTATATTCAAATAATTTCCATTCCAAAAAGACCTTTTTGTGCCCACGGCATTTCCATGGATTTATTGCCAAAATGGGAAATGCCTTCATTAAAATGGGCCAAACGTGAATTTGGATCGGAAATCCAACTAAAATGAACAATTTTAATTAAAATTTAAATTCCATTAAACTTTTGATTATCCAAAAAGAATGTTGGACAAAAAAGTGCAATTTTTGCTGTAATCTCCAAAAGCCGATTGAATTGTTTTCGGTCAATTTCATCCAAAAATGGTCGATAACGAAAATAGACGAACAAATCAAAGAAGGGGCCATCACGCATTTCGCCTTCATTTTCGGCACAAATTGCTGGCAAAATGACATCCTCATTTTGGTTATTTGCCAACAAACAATTCGCTTTGCCATTTTCGGTGGATAAAAGGAATCGAAGAAAACGCAATTTTTCCTCTAGGGGTGAACCTGACGAAAGAGGTTTATTATTAATTAAATGGCTTAATTCCTATTTCTTTCAAGAGAATAAAAAAAAACAATGCATCATTTTGTTCGTTCTTAAAATTTCATATTTTTCAGGAATTAATTATGAATTTACACCGAATTTGAATAAAAGGGGGGAATATCAGCTTGTAACGGTATACGGTTTTGGTTTCTTCTATTTTCGTGTTTTTTGAGCAAAAATTCCCAATTTCGGTTTTTAAATTGCATCGATTTTCTCAAATCGAAACCGACTATCTTTAGCCTTGAAAAATGAAAATATTAGCCACCAATTCCATAAGCAGGCAATTCGGCTGCCTCATAAAAATCGGTAAAATGCACAAAACTGGCACGCCATTCACAATGCCTTGGGTCAAATCGTTGAAGGGCTTGGCCGCATCGACCATTGGAATGGACTCCTTAAAATTTAAATAAACCCAAATATTTACATTTTGGCAAATTTCACTCGAAAACTGACCGAGAAGGGCAAAATGCCATTGGAAAAACATTCTGTACATAAATCGGTACCAGGCCAACAGTATCTTTCCCTCCTTTTCCTCTTCCCCATTTTCCATTAATTTTGGATCCAATCCAGGCCGAAAAGTCAACAATAATTGTTTTGTATTTAATCGCTTAAATTTCGGTAATTTAAATGAAAATGGAAATAAATCCCACTTCCAAAATCCATTCCACCAAATCAATTCGCACATTTGTGTCCCTCTGCCTTTTGGCCAACATTTCCGTGTCCAAATCCAATTTGGCCAAGTCGAATTGTTGTCCATCCAACATATTTCCAATTCGGTCACGTGGCATACGGCCCTCCTCCTCCAATTCTGGCATAAATTGGAGGAATACATCACTTTTGATTGATTCAACGAGTTTATTCCGTTTTGGGACAATCAAAGCCCAGCTGGTCACATTCAATTCCACTTCAACATTTTTGCCTGTCATCGCCGGTTCCAATACACCATTTATGGAAAGAGCATCTCTAAATAATAAAAGTTGAAATGGAAATTTCGGAACTTATTTAGTTTATATTTAATTCCGAAATTTGGAAAAGTAAAAGAGACCCTCTCTTGTTCTTTCACTAGACATTTTCGGAAAATTTTTTTATAAAATTTAAATTCTATGTAATCAGCCCTAAATCTAGTCAATCTTAATCTTAGGAACTAGACTACAAAACTTAATTCTCCTTTTTTGGGCTGGTTTAAAATTAATTCTCCATGGGGTATTAAAAGGGCTTATAATGTAATTGCCAAATAATATTTATTTTTATAAATCAATTTTAAAGTATTAATAAATAGTATTGAAAAAAAATTATCAAGAATTCCTAATATTTTTCTCAACTATTCCATCCAAATTCCTGCTGATCTTACCCAAACTTGTCGCCTTTACTCAACAATTCAGGCTGGAAACAAACAAAAAAGGACTCCTTTCGACCGCCCACCACTCTTCGATCCGTGCATTTGTGTTGGGGACGGGCAAAAAGTTCATTCAGTCGAACGGCTTCCAAACGAATTGTGCCAGCCGGCAATGGACGCAACAATGGAAGGGGAGCAGGGCTGCCATAATACCGGGTTTCCCCGGCATTTACCGGGGTTTTGATGTCCTGGCCGGGGTTTTGCCGGGGTTTTGGGAATGCCGGGTTTTTGCCGGGGTTTTCATAATTTGCCGTGTTTTTGCCGGGTTTTTAAATTTTTAGCTAAATTTTTCGCTGCGCGGCTATTTCTGGGTCAAATTTTTCGCTGCGCGGCCATTTCTGGGTCAAATTTTTCGCTGCGCGGCTATTTCTGGGTCAAATTTTTCGCTGCGCGGCTATTTCTGGTTCAAATTTTTCGCTGCGCGGCCATTTCTTGGTCAAATTTTTCGCTGCGCGGCCATTTTTGGTTTTAATTTTTCTGTGCGCAGCCATTTTTAACTAATTTTTCTTCCAATCAGGGCCATTTTTAGCTAATTTTTTTCCTTCCTTCGCGGCTTTTTCTGGCTAAACTTTTTGACGACAGACCGATTTTTAAAGCTTATGATATCTTTATTTCATAAGGCACATGCTCAAAAAGTCAATTAAAAATGTACTCAAAAAGTCAATTAAAAATATAAATCTGAAGTAGAAAATTTTTACAAGCTTTTAAATTGCATTTTAACACGTTTTAAAAGATGCCGGGTTTTTACCGGGGTTTTGAAAATTTTTGCCGGGGTTTTGCCGGGATTTTGAAACTGAATGCCGGGGTTTTGACTTTTGGAGATGGCACCCCTGAAGGGGAGAGAGGAATTGTTGGTCATTTTTGGCTGCCAATCGAGCTTTTTCCTCTTTTTGGTGGGCAAAATATTCTCTCCAATGTGAAATTTGATCAAAAAGATTGGGCAATTGGATGAGTAGCAAAATAAAAAGAAAAATATTGAAAAAACGAAGAAATAATTGGAAATTTACATAGCGCATTCGGAGGAATGTGAAAATTGGGTAGGGAAAATGCGCGCGCGACTCACTTTTTGGTGGGGGAAATTAGGCGATCGATGGCCGCCAAGGATGGACAGGACACGGCCACCAAAATAATTCATCATTCTATTCTTCTTTATAAGAAACTTGGAAATAAGTGGAACTATAGAAAATATAACCTTGAAAAGGGAAATGAAAATTAACAGAAAATGGAAAGAAAATAAAAATATTAAAGAATTATTCCTAAATTAATTGGCTAACATATATTCCCATTTCTGGGAAAAATTTTCTATTGATTATGGATAAGACATTTCTAAGCTAAAAAGTCAAATGCTAGGAAAACTTAGATTCAATATATTTATTTAAACTCTTTCATTATAGGCCAATTTCAATTAAAAATTCCTTTTAATTTTATACAATTTTATTAAAAATTTTCATTACAATTTAAATGTCCAAATTTTGTACAAAAATAATGATAGGATAGGAGAAAATTTATTGAATGAAATTGCAGAATAATATACAAAAACAAAGAATGGTGGAATGGGGAAACATTCATTGAATGTAAATATTATGTACTACGGCATTTTTAACAGAAATTTCATATAAACAAGCCCGGAGTATTAGCTAAATTCTTTTCTAATCCACAAAAAGAATCAGGGCTAGTCCGCCCAATGTTTCCTTCTCCGCAATGAGCATTGCCTTTCGATCGAAGCCAATGTTCATGCAAATTGGTTGAATGGCCCAATTGGATGTAGCATGGGAACGGAATAGTGGATTGCGCAAATGACGATCCAACTGAATAGAAAAAATTTTAATTTTTAATAAAATTTCTTGTCTAATAGACTGAATTATTTAGTGTAAAACAGGCGGAATTATTTCTTACAATTTAGTAAAACAGGTGATTATTAGCACATATTTTTGTCAATGGATTGAGTGCAAATTCTAACCTAAATTACTCTTAATTTTCTGTTGGCAGAAATAAATAAAATTAATTTTTATTTAAAGAATCCCATTTTTTCTGGTCCATATTCATTTCCAAAATATGATTCTTTTAAAAACAAAACCTCTTGGCAATCGAAAGATGTGCCACGTAAATCGATGGTCAATGGAATTGGTCGCCTATTTTCCTCCCCTCCGCCGATGGCCACCAAATGTTCACAAAATGCCACAACCGTAATCGCAGTTATGTTAGGGCAATTTCGAAGATCAAATTCGGCCAATTGAACACATCGCTTTGCCACTTGAATTCCAAATTTGTCAGTCACCTAATTGATCATTTTTACTTTTAAATATTTGAAAAGCATTTTATTTTAATTTCTATATTATAGTAGGAAAGATGAAAGATTATATTAAATTCGATAATCCCATTTTCTTCATTTAATAACAAACTAAAAGGCTTATCGGAAAATAAATATTTCTAATAAGACCGACCGTGATCGTGAATGGTACTAATGGAGTTTGCCCCTGAGAGGGAAAGGATTAAGGACTGATGAAAGATGGTTGAGAAAGGCGATGTCTTGTTAATCAAAATTCCGTTCAGTGGTGGAAGGAATTTATCCAATAATAAAAAATAAAATTAATTAGCATAAAATTGACGAACATATGAGATAGGATAAAAAATTTAGATCATTGAACCAAATTGAGCCAGACATATTCACTAATTTGCCGAAAAATTATTGAAATTCCGAAAAGAAAAATTGCCAAAAAAGAT
The DNA here is from genome assembly GCA_030063045.1 of Pratylenchus scribneri. NCBI lineage: Eukaryota > Metazoa > Nematoda > Chromadorea > Rhabditida > Pratylenchidae > Pratylenchus > Pratylenchus scribneri. The sequence goes on from JAQSEB010000082.1 coordinate 1,664,700, forward strand.
TATTTCTTTTGATTCAAATGATTCCTTCCACCACTGAACGGGATTTTGATTGACAAAATATCGCCTGCCTCAACCATCTTTCACCCAAACTCCAATAATATATAATGAATTGTTTGGACAAACCAAAGAATTATTGGTGATCCGAAGGAATTGGATGGCCGGAAAAGATGAAGCCAACATTCGGAGGAACAAACTTTCATTCAATTCCCTCGGGAATTTGCATTCCTCAAATGTGATGCTTCTCAATGCGGAATATCTTTTGAGAAAATATTTTAAATGAATTCAACAAAAGAGGAAGCAAACTTTGCCAAGGACGAAAGTGTCCAAATACGCACGGAACTCAAATCAACACAATGCAGGGAGAATTGGCGCAAATTTGCATTGCATTCACGTAGAATTACATGGAATGGATAATCCCGAATGCATTCCTCCGAACACTGTTTAATTTAGGGAATTTATGATTAAACGCTTTCATATTTTTATAGTTTTTGAATTTGGACCCAGTAAAAAATATTCTCAATTGATAATAAATTAAATGTTTTGTGTCAAAATTTTAATAATATTTTCTGTCAGTAAAGAAATTATTGGATAATAAATGTTATTAAAATAATAAAAATTTATTCCCTTTTTCTTTATATATATTTGGGTTTATTGCTGGCAGAGTTAATTATAAAAGAGAGAAATAAATTTGGCCAAAGCATAATTCCCCAAAAACATTTAACTAAATAAAATGGGTCCAAACCCTGTTCAACAAATTATCCTCAATTTGAATGGAATTCAACGAGCCCCCGCATTGAGCCAATAGCTCACGGATCAGTTCCGCCTGGGAATGGGCATGAGCCGAACACTGACAAACTGCTGCGCTGGTGTCATGCTCAGTTCGATATCTTAGAAACGAAAATTATTGGTTCAATGAATTGGCAAAAAAATTATGCATATTCTGATTGATCAACCTTTTTGTGGCAATAGCTATTAACTTAATTCACTTTCAACAAATAAAATTTATAAGATTTTTTCAGTTAAAATAAAATTAAAAAATAAGAATTCCTTATTGGACCAATTAAGGCCCATTTTTAAATATTCCAATTATAGCAAATTATTCTCATATTTGCTACTTGATATGGGCATTGCATGAGCCAATGTCCAACGAAATGTTCAAATGCTTCAATTCCGGCAATAAAGGCAATAAAATGTTAAGCCAATGGCGGCAACAAAGTGCGGCATTCAGCGCAGATTCGATATCCAATTTGGACAAAATTCGGTGTTGCAATTCCAATGGGATATTTTCCATTTTGGAGGATATTTACAGGGATATTGTAAGGAAAAAGCTGAGGATTTCTATGAAGAACACGTGAAAATGCGGATTTGGGGGTAATTTGGGGCGATGGCTTTATTGACTGTCTGGCTGGAATTGCGGGAAGCTTTGTCTGCTTCTCTGTTGGGCGACTGCCGGCTGGCAGCAGTGGATGTACTTTGGAGTTTGGACTAATGGAGTTGGACGAGCAAATATTGGGATGGATGGAGAAAAAGAAAAGAGAGAAATGGAAAAAGGGGATAACCACTTTTTTCTTAAAGCATAATAAAAATAATCCATGGAATTAACTAAAGTAATTGGCAATTAATAAGTACTTTTTAAATTCTATCGATTTTTTTGAATTTATTATATTTTAAAATTATAAATATTTTGGCATATAATTATTGAAATTAATTACAATATACAGTAACAAAATGACATGATTGATGATATTAAATCTAACAAATTTCAGTTACTGAGAACATCATCAAAAAGCAGGACATTGATAATTAAAAATTGTGAAATTACATAAATTGTTGAAGTCCAAAAATTTGAGGAAAAGTTCACACAACTTTTCACGCATTTTGATGCGCATTGTCGATGTCGAATTACACCCGGAAATCTGGAAATTAAAGAGGATCCAATAAACGGACAATCCTCCTTCCCTATCACGATAATTATGATTAGCAACAATGGGGCAAAAAAGAATGATAAAAAATTCAATTTTGAACAACCCCCATCCAACCCAAAATGGGCTTTATATTTATGAAAAATTCCCTCCATTATAAGCTGCTGCTGTTACTGTTGCTCAATGATGCCACTCTTTTAGATGCCTTGGGCGGTGTTTTGCCATTGTTTTTGTCTGAAATTTAAAATATATTATAAATATTTTTGTATCTAGTTAGCCCCGGAAGAAAATTTTTGTAATAAAATTTTCAATAAATTCGGATTGAATTATTTTGGAATTTTTAGATTAATTTAGCAATTTTGATTTAGTTATAATACAAAATAATATAATTTTGCCTTTGGCCATAATTTTAATACAGTAGATCATTTACAAAAAATGAATAACCCCAAGGACATTAATTTAATTATCCAAAAAAAACTAGCCGGCATTGGCAGCATTTTGAGGGGTTCTTCGTGCCATTGAGTAGCAATTCGAATATTTTTAATTTAATCTGAATATTGGTATCTAATAAAAAGGCTCAATTTTTTATTCACTTGGGTTAAAAAATAGGCTATTGCCATTATTGGCAGGGAAAAATAAAATGTTTATCAATTGCCTTTCAAAGTGAATTTGGCCCAAAGGGAATTTGGCCAAAACCAAATGAAAAAGCAAATTGATGAAAAGAGCAAAGGTGATTGAATACTCCTTCCATCCTTCTTTCATTCATTTTTTCCATCCAAAGCAAAAAATAATTTGCATAATGATTGGGCCATTTTGGCGGCTGTTTTTTGGTTGAATTTTCTACGAATATAACAACATCAAATGAATTTATATTTTTCCTTTTCATTTCCTTTGTTTGAATTCATTTTCATATGGATTGGTAAAAGGGAATAAGAATTGGGGGACTTTCAATAAAAATAATTGAATACAAACAAATAAGAAATGATTAATTGGTGGACAATCTAATGAATGATCAATTACAAAATCCAAATTGGCAAATTCAAATTTCATTATTCTGCTAATTTCGGACCATTCAAACTGGCATTCGTTCCGCCATAAATTCCATTTTATTTTTATCAATGATAAAATGCGGCCAAGGCTTATGGGGGTTTGCCTCATTTCCCAATTCCCGCATTCTTTTCTCGTCCAAATTCTCATTTTTTGCTTTGCTTGTTTCATTTCTTTTCTCCAATTCCTTTTTCAATTCCCCAATCCCCAAATATTCAAGGGGAAAAAGCAAAAAACGGCCATTTTATTATCAATTCCCATTCCAATTTTTGGTATTGATTTGGGCTAATAAAACATTTTTCCATTTCATTCCAAGAAAAATTATGATGTTGAACGATCAAAGCCACGATTTCGACTTTCAAAATGGATCGGATGGCCGATATCGCAATCCATATTCCCGATTTCGTTTTTGTTGCACAAATTTGTATATCAAGGTAATGAGGTCTTTTGATTGAATATTAAATCCGTATTAACTTTTTCCAAACCCATTTTAGCTAATTTTTTGGAATTTGATTTGAGTAATTAGGTATGAGTAAAGAGTAAAGCTACTTAAAGTCGGTTTTGGCTTCAGAAAATTGATGCAATAACTGAACTTTGTGGACTGGAATTCGGTCAAATAATTCAAAATAGATTAAAAACTGAAAACCGAAATTTTTTGAATAATCGAAAACCGGATTTTTCACAAATCCAAGTTTAAAACCGACTTTGTGTAACCGCAATCATGATGAGGAATAAAAAACATTTTAATCAAGTGTTTTGTTCAGGCATTTCAATAAATAAGTCATGCCCAAGAAATATGTGCAGAATTCTAGGAATTATTATATCAAGGTCACGGGAAAAGAATAAAATTTATAAATTATTAAACATCGCATTCCTAAAATTCGGAATCTGAATTGATTCCAACGAATTTAAATCAAATACACATCAATTTTCCCTCCTAGGATCATGCCCAATTGTGCGGTGTTATCAGTTTTTCGCTTTTCCTTTGCCTCATTGTCATTTCGTTGATGATATTCGGCGCACTTTCCATCTTTTACATTGTCAGTGGAATTATCGTATACACTTTTTTAATGAAAAGCCTGTTCGCTTGTGACGACAAAATGTACGTACTGCTCTATTTGCTATTCGAGGTATGTTTTTTGAGGGCAAAACTCAAAAATAATATAGGAAACTAATTTATCAAATTCAATTAATTAATTGATTGGGATTTCTACTAAATCTATGATAAATTTTCCTATCTTCTAATTAACTTATTTTTAATTTTTTTTCACAATATTTTAGGCCATTCAAATTGGCTTTAACCTTGCCTTGGCCCTATATGTGGCCCTTCCCATCCTTGTATACCATGTTCCTACTGTCCAAAATTGTGAACCTTATTCCCATCTTGTTAATGGGACTTCGAAAATAGGCCGAATTTGCTCAGAATATTCATTAGCTGGAGGTGAGCAAAAAATGGAATCATTTGATAGAATTAATAAATGAATAAATTCGCGAATCTCCGATATTTATCCAATTTCAAGGGTTAATTTTAATTATTGCTATTTATAGAATATATGGAATTAGTGTTGTTCATCCTTCTACTTGTTTCCATCAAATTGTATTTTGCTCGAGTATTTGCCCATTTCTACAAATATTTGGTCTGGAGTGAGAAAATACTCATTCAAAGTGCCCAATACATCAATGGACGGTGGGTTTATTGTTTATTCTTACAATTACATAAATATATAATAATCTTATTAATTATTAACAATTTTTGCTTGCCCTTATGAAATTAACTCAAAAGACTTTTCGCCCTATTTTCAGTGCGTTCAAATTTCGGCCTTAAACAATTTATTCCCACCACCGCCTCCCTCCTTCTGGGATAATTCTGTCGTTCTTGGCAATGGTTATGGTTATGATCAACCCGAATTCGGCACAAGGATTGACGGTTTGTGGGGAAAATTCAAATAAATGGAAATCATTTATTAGGCCATAAAAATCACTTTATGATTAATGGAGAAGGGATTATTGGGGAATATTCAAAATCCGTTGAAAGAAAAAAGAGAATTTAGAAGATTTTCGCATGAATTTATCATTCCTTTTTTGCATTTTCTTTTGATAAATTAAGTTGACTGATTATTGGATTACTGTATCCAATATCCGTACAAGCTACAATTAGACGTGTGAAAAAAAATTACAAATGTATATTTTTCAATGTCGATAAAATATATTTTTATTTTTAGCTCTTGAAAATTTTGCGGATTTGCCCTCCTATGCCCAGGCAATGGGCCAGCAACAAAAATTGATGATGCCACAAATTGAGGAAGGCCAAGTTGTGGACGTGAACATGGAAAATGTGAATGGAATGGCAGTGAATGGACCGCGATTGAATTTACATGTCTAAAAAGATGGAGAAATTGGATGAATGAAATAAAAATTAAAATTTTACATTCGAAGAAATAATTTTTCTTAATCTAATTAAACTAATAAGTTTTGTCTATTGAACCGAAACTTAAACCAAATCGATGCCTTAAATCTGTTAATTTTCCTTTTCTACATTTTAAGATTATCTGCGATTTGTCCAATCCCCTACAATATGCTAATTACCCTAAATAATTATTGGATTTATGTGATAATTTTATTTGATTAAAATATGTTATTTTTTGCTGATTCGAAGACTTTTTTCTCATAATTAAAATTTTCATATAAATTTTTCATCATAGATCTGTGAAGATAAAAAATATTGGTCCAGAAAAAATCATAGAAAATATATTAAGGAAAAATTGGGAAATTGATGAACGTTTTATCATTGTTTTAATATCCATGAAGAAAAAGAACAGCTGTTCATGACTAGGCCCAAATTCCTCAATTCGATTGATCCCGAATTGCTAATCAATCCCGATTTTTTATATGTTACTTTACTGAATCAATAAAAATTCGAATAAATCTCAGTGGGAAATTTTGTCAAAAATGTCGATGCCAACAATGTTTACCCAAGGAAATGAACCGATGGCATATTGTGAAATTTGCAGTGAACCGGTTATGGCATTGCAGGAAAAGGTTCAATTGCAGAAAAGAACAAGTAAGAGAAGAGGAATTTGATTCAGAATCAAAAGGGAAACTTATTAGAATATAATTGAAATTACTAAAAAGGAAACAAAAATAATCTATTCTGGAAATGATTTTTTAATAAGATGAATATAGTTTAAAAATTTACAACCTTCCAAAAATTAATTATTATATTTCAATAATTAATTTTTATATTTGAAAAAATTGACTTAAATTTCCATAAATTTTACCAAAAAATTTGTCTAACAATAATTGATTCAATTATCCCTTTTCCATTCTTTCTATCAAAAGCTGTCCCAATTTTAGTTCACAAGGAATGCTTCAAATGTGCAATTTGTGACCAACAACTTCAGGTGGGCAATTGTGCACTCGACCATGTACTCTATCGATTCTATGGACCTCTTTGGTTCTGCCAGGCCCATATGATGCTTGGATCGGGCCAAAAGCAGGAAATGCTTAAACAGAAACATCAAAGAGCAAAAAATTAAATATTTCAAAATTTTTTAAATGAAATGATATATAAATTTGATCAATTTTTCTCCTTTTTGAAAACATATGAATTACTGTAACATTGATGAGTGAGAAACAAATTAAAATCTTGAGTATTGCTCCAAGGCACAGTAGAAAAGCAGAGAAGGACTACATAATGTGTTTTCAAAAATTTTATTAATAATTCTTTGTCCTTTGATATTTCAAATAAACTTTTTCATAAATAGTGAGTAAAATAGTTTGTAATAAATAAAATAAAATGGCTCTTATTCTTAATGCAATATAAATTTAATTAATTTCGAAAATACTATTTTTTATATTTGAACATTTTACGTATTGTTTTCATTCCCTTTCCCTTTGTTTATTCTCATTTTCACACCATTCAATTGGACATATAAAAAAATGTCACACAAACTGAATAGAATTGGGGCAATGATTGGATGCAAAGTTGGAAAAAGAGTGGTTTATTTTGAGAAATTTGAGATTTAGAAATATGGGTGGAAATTTGAAGAAAGTGGATAGGGAATTGTTCAGGGATGGAATTTGAAATGAGCTTTCCTTCTCTAGAGCACTTACTTTTATACTAAAAAATTTCAGAATACTTTACCCAGTAAGTACAATTATCTCTAGGATACAGTATAATATCGATTTTTTATTGGTTACAATACACAATACTCTTACTTACAATGATTTTAGCAATCGATATCGATTGATTTCATATACCATGCTCACGTTCATCGTTCACCAACTTCATTCATACAAATAAACTTTGTTCAATCGATAATATCGATTTTTTCGTACATTCATCCTTCACTTCATTCATACACAATACACATACACATACAATCCTGCTGATTTTGTTGTTGATCTCATTTGGAATCCATTTGACTATAATTTTTGAATAAATCATATTATATTAAGCATATTGTTCGGTATTCTAATGTGTTCAGCAGTTCCAAATTAATTGGGTGATCAAATTAATATTTGGTGAATGAATTATTTGCTACATTGACCTTAAAATCAACAATTATTTAATAAACATTCCTCTCACTCTCACATAAATAATTAGGTAACTTCATTTTAAAAATTTTAGCTGATTGATTCATTTTTATTTTTTACTAACAAACAACAAAAATGTCTTTCAATAAATCCGAACAAATCCAAACATTTATTTTTATGGATTTTGAAGTTGCCGGAAAATTATTGGAAACGGAATTTGCCGGTGATTTACAGCCAAGAAATGCAGCAAAATTGGATAACACCGAATATTTGAAGCGATTATTGGCCTCAGGTTTTATTAAAATTCCATCAAATTTTACATTGTAATTTTATAAATTTATGGCAGATGTTGATTTAAACCGGGTGCCCAGAATTACTGAAATGTCATATATATTCATTCCACGTGCACTTTTCATTGAGGCCGCTGAAAATATGCATCAAAAATTGGTTTAATTAATCTTTTTAAATTGAAAGAATAAATAAAATATTAGTTGAAAAATGAGAGTGAAGAGCGAGATGGGCCAATCCGGATGGAATTGACAATGGACATTTGTACCAATCAAATCAATCCAGATTTGAACGAGGAGGATTGGGCACTTTATGAATCGAAACAAGCATGTATGTAATAATAATAATAATAAAGGAAGGGGGAATGGGAAAGAAGTCAGCTTGGCTCCGTTTAGAATAACTTACCAATGACTGAACCAATTTTGCTGATTTTAGTATCAAATTAAAGAGCAGACTTTAGGCTATCAAATGATAGTAATTTTATTTAAATTGGTTCAGAATTTGTGAAGTTATGGCCAAAAAACCGCTGACAATTTCGCCGATCCATAGCAAAGGATATTTTAAGGGGTTTTGAGCATAACTCCATCATTTCTGAATCAATTTAAATAAAATTAATATTATTTTATAGCCGAAAGTCTGCTCTTTAATTTGTTACCAAAATCATTAAAAACGGTTTAGAACTTGATGAGTTATAATAAACGGCGCCAGCTGGCCCTTTCCAATGGGAATTGTCTTAATAATTGGAATTAATTGCCAAATAAAAAAATAAAAAGCTTTTCAATCATCTCTGAATAAATAATTTAATTAATATTTTCCCAAAATTACAGCAATTCGCCTTCGACGATCGGAATTGTCAGAGAAAAATCGATTCGAAGAAGTTTGGCCGGCCATTCATCATTTACTGAAAGTAAAACCAAAACCGGCTTGTCTGATCGCCCACAATGGATTGCAATTCGATTTTCGTATTCTAATGCATGAATTGGAACGCACAGATATGCTCACGGAATATCCAATACCGGAAGGGGTATTTTATTAAAAAATTGGATTTATTTTAAATTTCAATTTTTAGGTTGTTTTTCTCGATTCATATTTGACATTTTTGGACATTGAGGCCGCCAATCATCGAACAATTCAACAAACATTGAATGCAATTGATTGGAATTGTTTGTTTTTATAAAATAAATTCAATTATTTTATGGGAAATATTTAAAATGGCAAAAAAACAAAAACCATAAAATGGTTTAATAAACGGTTTTAAACCATAATTTTTAGATCAAACCATGAAAAATTTTCACCAATCGATGCGTCTTGGTGAGATCGATCGATTCTCGATTGGGTATAGGTATAGGTTTGGGGGTCTTGGACAAACCATTAAACCGTTAAAATCTTTGTCGCCATTTTCAATAATTTTTCCATTATTATCCTCTTTATTTTTAAAGTGTTGCCTATTCCCCAACAAAACAATTCAAATTCGCCAAAGGCCGAGGATGAACGAGGAGAAGAACAAATAATGAAAAAAGTAGAAAAAGTGAATAAACCGGACAAAAATGGAGAGGAAGAAAAGGATGTAAATGTGATGGATGAAGATGATGATGATGGGATAATTTGGGTTGGCGCCGATTGTCCGCTCGCCCAACATGTTTGTTTACTTTTTATAGAATAAAAAACATTAAAAATGTATTGAAAAACATTGAAATTTGAAATTATCGGAAACAGAAATGCCAAAATAATTAATTTAATGGTTTGTTCTATATTCAAACCATTTACCATTTTGGATAGATCTCGTCAAGAATCGTCGAATAATATAAAATTTGTCCTGGTTTGGTCAAATTAAAGAAAGGGTATTGAAACGTTTTAAACTGGTTTAGGTTTTTTGGTTCAAAACTAATTTAAAATTGGTTAGACCAAAACATTAATGATCTGCCTTGATAAGATCTATCGATTGATATATTATTTGGGGGTCCACTGAACCGTTAGAATCTTTTTGGCATTTTAAATGTTTTTTAACAAATTAAATATTCCCCTTTTTTAAATAAAAAATAATTTTTTTTTCAGTGTCCTCCATCTCCAACCTGTTCAAATTCATCCTCCATTGTGGTCACTGACAAGGAAGAAGAAAGCCAAGAAAAGAATGTCAAAGAAAATAATGGAAAAGTTCAACAAAAAATTGGCAAAAATGAAGCAAAAAATGTCGAAGAGGACGATGAAATTTTGTGTATTGGACAAAAAAGAGGAATTGTGAATCGAGGAAAAATGCCAATGAAGGGAATTGGGGGATGCGCAAAGTGGGAAAAACCCAAAAAAATTGATTATAATTTCCATCGATTTTAGTGTCCGAAAACGTCGACGCCTTTCCCCCGAGGAATTGGATCCACGGCATCCATTCCGTTTCCTCCGTCGCAGTGAATGGTGCCCGGCAAAACGTCGACGAATTCCGGCTGATTTATTTGAGTTGGACAAAGAAAGTGGCCAATGGCATTTTTCGGAACATGCCTCAACACGATTGTTAAGCAATTCGGGCAATTTCAAATTGCCAATTATTTTTCGATCGGTCAGTTTCCAAAAAATTTTAATTTTATTTTTAATTAATTTTAATTTTTAATTAATTTTTATTTATTTTTAATTTAATTAATTTTAATTAATTTTTAATTTTTTTTCAGATAATTGGAGGCGATTTTCGGGCACATCGAGCCCAGGCTGACAGTGAGGCACTTTTGCAAGTTTCATTGGCCTATGGAATGGATTTCATTGAATTGGCGGACAAAAATTGTGCAAAATTTCCGGTGGAATGAATGAATTTGCCCAATGAATGGATTATGACAAAATATAAATGACCCGAATGATTTAAAATATTTACAATTTAATCCCATTTATTTATTTATTGCTTTTCTTTGTTTTACTTATTGACCGTCTCAACTCTCAATTATACTAATAATATCCGGTATAAGATAAATATTTTGAAAAATAATTTTGAATAGAGGAAGCTAGTAGTAAATTTCGCCTGAAAGCGAAATAGTAAGTCATTAAAGACATTTGATCATTTGCATGGATTAATCAAACTAAAAAAAACAATAATGTTTTGGAATTAGAATGCTAAAGCTGCTGGTACTAATAAAGTTTGTGGCGTGAGTAAGTAAAAATTAAGGACAACTCTATGTTCGTTTGGGATAGGATTTGATTAACCATAATGATTCATATATTCCTTTAGAGAATTTCAAAGATTTTAACGACCATTCATACTTATCCCCAAAATTGTATTAGTACCGAAATTCCTAGTAACAGTTTCAAAATACCTTTAATAATGGATGTTTAACTAATAAAAAGATGGTTTAATGGAAATATTTTTAAAACGACTTTTTGATAAAGTAGGAATTTGTACGTTTATCCGATTTTATTGAAATCAAAAGCATTAAAAAAATGTAAATTTGAGGTTCAAAAATTTAATCCAAATTCTGCAAATTGCCCTTAAACAATTTCATAAATGTTCCTTTGATCAGCGCAAAAATGGAACCAATCCAAACGGGGAAAGGCATAATGAGGAAGAAATTGAGGGCCGGAATGAACATTCGGCCACACAAATAGAGGAGAAGGGCAATGGCATAGCCTTAGGGGAATTTTGAATTTTTTTTGGAATTAAATTGAATATTTACCAACAAATGCCACAAATCCGTAAGGAAAGAATTTGTATTCATTGATGTAGTCGACGAGGAACCAAAAAGGCAGGAAATATGCTGAAAATTATAATATTTTATATAAAATAATGTATTAAAGAAAATATTAAATTGTAGAAACTAATTTGTAGAAAATTTTTGATGTCAAAAAATAATCCGATTTTTGAGGCCATATAATTTGGCCATAACAAATTGTTGGGGCTTAGGATTAGGTTTACAGTTTAGTTTTAGATTAAGGGTTAGGCTTTAGACGGGATTGAAACAAGTCTTTGCCTCAAAAATATCCTAATTTTTCTACACGAAATTTTCTACAAATTTATTCATTTTTTAAAAAAAATTAATTCATTTCTGTCAATATCAATATTGCCTAAGGGCCTTTCCTATTTTTCCTACCGTATTCACTTTCCTATTTTTTCCTACCGTACCCATCTTTTTTTCCGATCACTACCTAAAATCCAGTTCTCCTTAATCCGTATCCCATTCAATGGGCCAATGGAGGTTTAGGACTTAGTTAGGCTACCGGCGAAAGCTCTGGTCGAAAGCCTAGGCCCAGCTCTCGCCTTAAATTACTATAGCGCTAGATTAGGAATTAGAATTAATAAGAAGTTATTAACTTCAATTTATTAAATTATTTTATTTTTTACCTGACAAAACCACAACAAGCATTGTGGCGGTGGCATGACGATAGCCAAGTTCAACTTTTGGATCCCAACAAGCTGCCAGCGGATCATGCATTAATGGGACAAAGAATGAGCCCATTTGCTAAATTTAATAATTATTTAATTCAATTATTAACCCATTCTTACTTCATCATCGGAATCAATTGGGGCAATTGGCTCACATTTGATCTAAAAATGAAATATTTAATTTATTAAATATTTATTTGGGCAAACTTTATTCGGGAAAATGATGAACCAAGTGAGGAAAATGATGCCCAAAAGCAAATAAACAGAAGAGCAAATTAATTGGTCCTTTAAAAAATGAATAAATAAAATAAATTATTTAAAATTAACCCTCAAAGTTTGTTGCTTTTTGAGTGGTTCATAGGTCAAATATTTGATCAAAAATACGGCAATGGCCAAATCGATGAGGTTGAGGAGGAGGAATGCCATTGGATGTTTTCGAATGAAAAACCAGGGAATGCAAATTGCAGCGGCGATCAAATAACAAATTAAACCGAGTGGAGTCAATTGGAATCTGCAAATCAAAGTGGAAATTGGTGGCATTTAATTTGGTGAAAAAATTATTGAAAATGGCGAAAAGATTATAACGGTTCCAATGGTTTGTCCTAGACATCCAAAACATATAGCCAACCGATAGACCTCATTATCATTAAGATGCGGGGATTGGTATATAATTTGCCATGGTTTAGATCTATCGATTGGGTATACGGTTTTGGTTTATGGATCTGAATTAAAGAACTAAACCATTATAAATCTTTTCGCCATTTTAAATATTTTATATTTTCAAAAAGGAAATGCATTAGTACTAAAAAATATTTAAAATACTTTCGAAAATGGAGAAGAACTCGTTGTTCTCCGCGTCTTTTCGGGAAAATGACATATTTGCAAATGGCAAAAAGGCATTTGGAAATGGACAAAATGCCAAGGGCAGTCCAGATTACGGCAGTGACCGTATCTAAAAATAAAATTAAAAATGGAAAATTGAAGGGAAACTGACTGTGCCATTTTGCATAAACAATGATCAAAAAAATGATGCCAAAAACGACAGCAATTGCCCAGCATAAAGTTTGCAAGAATGATTTCTTTCCGGTGGTGGCTCCAGCCGAATCCGTCCCGGCACCGCCTCGTTCCCTCAATTCAATTCCTTTCAAATCATTTATTAATAAATGTGGTAATTTAATAGACGAAAAATAGTGAATTTGATGAAAAATTTTTTATGTCGAAAAATTTTTCTATATTTAAGACCCTATAATTTGCCAAATCATGCTTCCTTAAAATTTAAATGCCCATGCCCCGAACTTTTAAAAATGCTAGCCAATAAATATAATCCCAAGGCTCAACATTTACTTTTATGGCCAAATTATATGGGCTTAAAAAGATTATTTTTCGCTATGAAAACATTAGCCAAAATCCATACTTTTTTGCTAAATTAAATATTTTCTAATAATAAATACCGTATTTACCTATTTGAAGCCCATTCTCTATTAGAAGTTCACCTAGAGAAACGGATTCCAATAGGAAAAAAGTGAATTCACTATATGAATTTACCCTGAGGCACTGGAACCAATCCTTTTCGGGCCAATCGATCCCTTGCTGCCCGTGCACTCCAAAGGGAACCAAGGAAAACGGCCAAAAGAATCAGAAGCCAAAGGAGTAAAATGGCAACATCAAAATTGTGCTCCGGCTTTCGGAAAGTCAATTCCACATCGGCTGTTTCCCGAAGTTTTGGCTGAAATTGAAATTAAATTCATTAAAATTTTATCTAAAATAAACCAGAATGAATTGGTCAAATGCATCTTTATAGATGAAAAAGACGGTGCCATTTCCTTGTTCATCCGTTTCGGATTGGCAAAATTCAGAATGCTAAAAAATGAGTTAAAAATATAAGGGGAAAGGGAGACGGTAATGTCTAATAAGTCCCCAATATTTGACACCGGGACCACTCTTTTGACCATATCTCAGCGAGGGTAGCCAATCATAGAAAAGAATATACCATTTTAAAACTCTATTTGTCCTCTACAATTTAGCCATTTTATATTTAATGAATGAATTCAAGCTTAAAAAGAATTAGATGCTTTTAAAATTTGAATATATTAAACCGAAATTTTTTGAAGAAAAACCGCCTTTTCTACAAAATATTTTAAATTTTCAATATAAGTTACTTTAGGAACGGAGGGCTTTCTAATGGTACATCGCTTCGCTAAACTATGGCGAAAATGATCCAAGGACTCAATTGTGAGGGTCATTGGAAAAATGATTACCTAAATCTTCTATTAGAAGCCCATGAGCTTATAATTTTCAAGGCCCCCTAGAGTGGGCTTCTAATTGAAGAAATACGGTATTCAGAATCATACCAAATAATCATGACTGCCATTCACATTCAATGTGCCCCGGTCGACCACAAAAAGCAAAGCCTTGGCTCCTGCTTTGGTGGCTATGTTGGCCTGGAAGGAAATAAAGGTGGAAATGAGGAATTCATTTTAATTTTGAAAATCCAACTTGATATTGAATTGGATTCATATTTCGTGTGTAGAATGCATATTTTTGGCATTGATTTTCCAGAATTTGTGGCCAACTCTGATAATGGATTGGCACAATCTCATTTGGCCCAAATCGACGAGCGGATCTGGGCGGTTGGCAAACAGCCGTATTCCCGGCTAACGAATCCCACCAAGCCAGACGGAAAGGCTAAATATATTTTTGAATTAAATTAATTTTCCCAATTATTGTAAATTACCCCTTCTGGAATTGTGCCATTGGCAAATTCTTGGTAATTTACGCAAACATCCGAACTCAACAAATTGAGTCGACTTTTGGCCGTTAAAATGGCAAAACTTGTTGGCGATTGGGCAAAGGCGGATTCCGCAAAGATTAATAGAAGTGGGGCCAACAAAGAAAATTGCATTTTAGTCTAAAATTTTAATTCTTTTAAATTATTGAAAATTGGAATAAATTTTAATTCGATATGAAAAATGGAAATAAAATTTCCGAGAGAATAAAATTTTTCCATTTGAATTTTTTTTAACATTTTTATCTTTTTTAGGCAATCTTTCATTCACAATAAGCTGACATTTTTCAAATTTTTTACACTATTTTTGAAGGAATATAAAGTTGAAAATTTAATTTAATTGAAGATAAAAGGGTGGATTAAGAAAAGAGAAAATAAGGAAATAAAGAAAGGCTGATGAGTGTTTAAAATTTAATTTAATTGAGAGGAGAAAAGTCTGACTGGGAAAAGGGAAAAATGGATATGAATTATTCTGAGAAAATATTCTTGGCTTTATAAAGCTAAAAAGATGAGTCAGCTTTTTCAAAAGAGCTTCTCAAATTTCGGCATCTAAAAATTTTGAAACTGTCAGCGAAATGTTCCCAAATTGCCAATTTCCTTTCGGGCAATTGAGCAATCAAAAAAAGTGGATGAATAATAGAAAAAAAGTAAAAGAAAAAAGGGGATTAAGGGGGACAATCTGTGATGAAAAAAGTTGGGTGAAATCAAAGGAGGCAGCGGCCAAACAACTGCTGGCATTGTTGGCCAATGTGGGGCCATCCATCTCGGATTACAACATCTTCCTCCCATTCATTCATCCTATCGCGGCCACTTGAAAAAGCACATTCAATTCAATGTGAATTGTGAAGAAAAATGGATTGGGAAAGGGTTTTTTGTGCTTTTTGGTCGTCCCAATCCCATCTACTCTATTTTATGTTAGGGGCCTATCCATTGAATTTTTTATGTGGGCGGCGCCCCAGGGGAAGAGAAGAGAGCGCAGAGCACAGTTGTTTACCACCCAGTGGCCCCATGGCCATTAGTTAGAGGGAAGGAAAAGGACGCCAAAATTGTGGGTTAACGAACAACACGACAACAATTGATTCGGTCCTCTAAAGTGGAAAATGTGCAGCCAAAATGGATTATAGGGAAGAATTCCTCATTTTGGTTTGAGAAATTGAAGTAGTTTTTCCGCCGATTTTAATGTTTAAAAATTAGATAGAAAAAACATATGGAAAAAATTTAGAAAAAAAGAATTTTTTAACCGGAAAAATAATTTTAAAAATCGGTGGTTATCGTTTATCGAATCATTTTTTTTCCAATGGAAAAAACATTCTTATCTACTTTTAATTTTTGGGCATTGAACATTGGAATTAATCAAAGAATATTTTTGTTGTCTTTTTGCAACATTAATTTTGATGAATTATTATTATTAGTAATAATAATATGTCTCATTTTAATTTATTTATTACAATAAAATAATCTTTAGTCAAATTTGTGAACAACAAAAAATAATTACAAAGAAATGTATTTTGGATTTTTGGGAAATCATCAAAATTTATAAAAAGCATTCAAATTATCTCAATCAGTCAATGAATTCTTGTAGACATAAATAAAATCAGTCCATGGCCAAACTTTCCTCAAACAGCAATAAATGTTGCGCATCGATTGGTTTTCGTGATTGTTGATTGTTTGCATTTGTATTTCCTCGATTTCCTTCCAAATCATTTCCATTTTTGTTACCGTTTCCCTTCTCCTTTTTGCTCACAATGTCCATGATTTTTGCCTATAGGAAAAAGATTTTTTTGTAAAAAGATTTGTCTCGCCGATTGTTTTTTAGGATAATTTCCTAATGCTTGATCTTCTTAGACCATATAAATCTTATACCATTAGAAAGAGCTCTTCTAGATGCGTCGATTGACGTATTGATTTTCATTTTACCAAAATTCATGATATATTAAATCGTTTAAACCAATTTTGTTTTTCGGTTTATAATTCTTAGTTTTGAGCCTAACCCCAACAATCAATAATAGGTCAATCCATGTGTCTTAAAGAGTTCTATAATAGAATAGTATAAGGTTCATAGGGTCAAAGATCAGGCATTAAAAAGTTATTAAATTTTCGGCAAAAGAATTTGCACCCAAAAATAATATTTAATTAATTTTATTTTATTTATTTTTATGCTCTACATGTTTTCGAAGCTTTGCCAAAGTTGGAGTATTTGTTGCTCCTTTGCCTGTCTCCCCATTCATTTGATTGTTTTGTTGATTGAATCCATTGGCCACAGTTTTGGATCGGCCAATTCCATTTGGAATTGAGGAACGGGAAGAGGAGGAACTTGATGATGGGGAACAAGATGATGAATTCGGTGAATTTGACAGGGAGGAGGAGGACACTGACGAATTATTATTGTTGTTTGGATTTGTGCCAAATTTGCTGGGCAACTTTTCTCGAACCTATCAAAAATTTGCATATTTTCTTTATTAATTATTCCCCTTGCCTTTTGGAATGCTCCGGCCATTGTTGTCAACTTTTTGTTCGCCACTTTTTTCTTTTCACCATCCAATTCATCCATTATTTCTTTGTTTTGTTCCTGTTCTTCATAAAGACGATGCCGATCGCCGTGCACATTCACCTGATGTTGGCCTTCCCATTCATCGATGAATTGGTCACAATTTTTGTTGGCCATAACACTGCAAATAATTTTAAATCATTTTTGCGTAATTCCCATCAATTTTTTACCCATTTCCAATGAAATTCAGTTTCGGTTCGGACATTGAAAGATTCAGCCGGCCTCCATTTATTTTTTCTTGCTTTTTGTTGTTTCCGGGCAAAATTGAACCCAACAATGTTCGGCATCGCCTCCCACCACCATTTACTCCTTTTTCAATTGGCCCATTTAATTGTAGTGATTTCGGTTCGCATGATTTTTCCCTTAGGCCATTTTGATCCTTTTTAGTGTCCTTTTCTGGCTTTCTGTGAAATAAAAGAATTTAAATTAATTTTTTTTTATTAATTCCCTTACTTTTTTTCTTTCCCATTTTTCCATGGCAATTTCCCATTTTGTTGATCAATTTTTGTTGATTTTGTCTTTTCCTCATCAGTCTTTTTTGGCACAAGTGCCAATTCAATTTTTGGCGAATTTGTTGCCGGAATCAAGGCAAATTGGTCACATTCATCCGCCGAAAGATCCAATCCGTTGGAAGGGCCCCCAATGGCGAAGAAATCATCGGCTGATTTAACGCCGGAATCATTCAATTTTGAAGAATGTTTAAGTCGTTTAAAGCCGCCACCATTGCTACCATTTGGACGGGGAATTAATCGGTTCAGAACGTCCATTGATTAATTCAATTATTGGGAATGGAGGATTACTAGAATTTGGATAAATTTCTCTTAGAAATAAGCAATTTAAATTTTATAAATTCAAAAGACATCCTCAATTAATAAACATTTTTAATCCATTTTTCTCATTAAGTAACCCATGGGAATAATTGTTGAAAATAGGGAAAAAGGCGAAAAATACGGAGGTAGGATAGGCCAGAATTTACTGACTTTTT
The DNA here is from genome assembly GCA_030063045.1 of Pratylenchus scribneri. Taxonomy (NCBI): domain Eukaryota; kingdom Metazoa; phylum Nematoda; class Chromadorea; order Rhabditida; family Pratylenchidae; genus Pratylenchus; species Pratylenchus scribneri. Next base: position 1,683,168 of record JAQSEB010000082.1, read on the forward strand.
GACATAATAGAATATAAAGTGATGATTTTGTGGGTGAATTTTTTTTTATTCGGCAATAACTTTTCCGAGGTAAATGTGGGTGCGCAATGAATGGAAGAACATCATCAAAAAATCAAAATTGGGTGCGCATCACAAAGGATTATTTCTTTCTACTTATTTTCCCATCATTTATTTTGCTGCTTTCAATCATTTTCATTCAGCAAGTCATGCAAGTAAAATATTTAATGTTAATTTGTCTGGAAAATCATTCTCATAAAGGATGCGCAAAAAATAATTGGATTATTTTACAATGTAAATTTAAAAAAATTCTCATTTGGAGAAAATGGGAATTGGCCAGAATTTGGTCTAAATTAATGAAGAAAAATGCCCAATTATTGCGTGATATGATTTTTTTACCAAAAATGGTAATGTCTTTCCTGTGCTTATGAAAAAAGCCAAAAAAATTATATTTTAATTTAATTTCAACTAAATTAACCCAAACTATATTCAACCACAATAATATTAAAAATGAAAAATACGAATTGTTCATAAATATGAAATGTGCCCCTTAGGCATTCGATGAAGTTGGTCAAGTCAATGGCCAAATGATAAAATATAGGATTTTGGAAATGATTGGATATATTAAATTTACAATAAAAATAGCGAAATTAAAAAATAAAGAATTGAGACGGTTGGAAGAACCAAAAATTGTGAGAAAAGAAAGGTTTGGTTATTTCTGTCTGAACTTCCTTTGTGAATGGATGGTGGATGACATAAATCTGCTGATGGGATTTATAGAAGCCGATGAAAAGGATATTTGTGCTATGAAAAACAACTGGCACGGAATGGGATAAGAAAGGGAAGGGGGCTGTCAATTGTGCAAAAAGACTAGTCGATTTTACTTTTCTTAGTATAAATAAAATTATTTGAAGAAATGCTGTATTATTTCTTAAAATTTTGTTTTGATTTAATGTTCGGTAAAATCAAAGAAGGAAAAATATGCAAATTTCTTTTTTTTTTTTGAGATGCAGAATAAATTATTTACATTCATTCTTAAGGCGAATTGCAAAAAAAGAGAGAGAGTGAACCGAGGAACAAAAAAAAAACATTCTTTCTTTGCACTTTCCCTTTTGGCCTTGGCCCATTGGATCCTTGTCTTAATTGGGACTGAAGAAAAAGAAGTGGGAGTGGCACAATTATGGTTTAGTTATAAATGGGGAAAAGGAATGGAAGAAATGATGGAAATGAGTGGAAAAAGCTTTTAGTGGTTGGTTGATGCCGCCAATGGCGCAACTTCCGCCCCATTCCTTGGCCTAAAAGCCCTAAATGGAATGGGCAAAAGGAGAAGGAAATGGAAGGACTCATTCAGTAGCTGAAGTTGGCAGCTTCAACTTCCGTTGCTTTAATATACTAAAAGCGAGAAGAATGATGGACAAAGGAAAAAAGCATTTGTGGGCACAAAATGAATTTGAAGTAGGAGAAGAAAGTATTATTGAAGAAATAAATTATAAAAATAGTAAATAAAACGCAAACTTTATTGTTTGTAATTGTAAACATAATTAGGGCAATTACAATTACAAAATCAGAATGGGGCAATTACAATTACAAAATCAGAATGGGGCAATTACAATTACAAATCAGAATGTGGCAATTACAATTACAAATCAGAATGGGGCAATTACAATTACAAATCAGAATGGGGCAATTACAATTACAAATCAGAATAGTGCAATTACAATTACAAATCAGAATGGTGCAATTACAATTACAAATCAGAATGGGGCAATTACAATTACAAATCAGAATAGTGCAATTACAATTACAAATCAGAATGGGGCAATTACAATTACAAATCAGAATAGTGCAATTACAATTACAAATCAGAATGGTGCAATTACAATTACAAATCAGAATGGTGCAATTACAATTACAAATCAGAATGGTGCAATTACAATTACAAATCAGAATGGGGCAATTACAATTACAAATCAGAATGGGGCAATTACAATTACAAATCAGAATGGGGCAATTACAATTACAAATCAGAATGGAGCAATTACAATTACAAATCAGAATAGTGCAATTACAATTACAAATCAGAATGGGGCAATTACAATTACAAATCAGAATAGTGCAATTACAATTACAAATCAGAATAGTGCAAATTACAATTACAAATCAGAATGGGGCAATTACAATTACAAAATCAGAATGGGGCAATTACAATTACAAATCAGAATAGTGCAATTACAATTACAAATCAGAATGTGGCAATTACAATTACAAATCAGAATGGGGCAATTACAATTACAAATCAGAATGGGGCAATTACAATTACAAATCAGAATGGGGCAATTACAATTACAAATCAGAATGGGGCAATTACAATTACAAATCAGAATAGTGCAATTACAATTACAAATCAGAATGGTGCAATTACAATTACAAATCAGAATGGGGCAATTACAATTACAAATCAGAATAGTGCAATTACAATTACAAATCAGAATGGTGCAATTACAATTACAAATCAGAATGGGGCAATTACAATTACAAATCAGAATAGTGCAATTACAATTACAAATCAGAATGGGGCAATTACAATTACAAATCAGAATAGTGCAATTACAATTACAAATCAGAATAGTGCAATTACAATTACAAATCAGAATGAGGCAATTACAATTACAAATCAGAATGGGGCAATTACAATTACAAATCAGAATAGTGCAATTACAATTACAAATCAGAATAGTGCAAATTACAATTACAAATCAGAATGGGGCAATTACAATTACAAAATCAGAATGGGGCAATTACAATTACAAATCAGAATAGTGCAATTACAATTACAAATCAGAATGGTGCAATTACAATTACAAATCAGAATGGGGCAATTACAATTACAAATCAGAATGGGGCAATTACAATTACAAATCAGAATAGTGCAATTACAATTACAAATCAAAATAGTGCAAATTACAATTACAAATCAGAATGGGGCAATTACAATTACAAATCAGAATGGGGCAATTACAATTACAAATCAGAATAGTGCAATTACAATTACAAATCAGAATAGTGCAAATTACAATTACAAATCAGAATGGGGCAATTTCAATTACAAATCAGAATGGGGCAATTACAATTACAAATCAGAATAGTGCAATTACAATTACAAATCAGAATAAGGGAAAATTACAAATCAGAAATATGTCCTTTTTTGGTTAAAAATAAATATTTTTTTTAGAAAAATGAAAATATTTACTTTGCCATTTTGGGCAGAGAGAAGTAAGCAAGGAATGGAAAGGTGATTCATCCTAAAAATGTTGTGTTTTCTGTTCATATGAGAACACCTGGGAAAGTCTATTAATGCATTCTGATAGTTTATCTTATGAATATTTTAAATTTTAATGGAATATTTTTTTGTTGATTGGTAAAATCCATTTTTGGATTATTTGCATTTGATACAAAAAAAGGAATTTTAATGTTTTTTCGTGGATTCTAAAAAATTGAAATTGACGTAGGAAATGGAGAAAAGGAAAAAGGAGCAAACATTTTGAGTCAATATGGCCATAAATTAGCCAAATTTTTGGAGGCAAAAATATTAAAATAATATTTTTGTTGTTTTTTAATGATTTATGAAATTTATTTATACATGGAGGAATGATTGGAGACAATGCGAAAAAAATTAAAATTGAAAATTTTTAATTTTTTGCAAAAATTGTTTTAATTTGTTGTCGTCATTAAAATTAGAGCAGCGTTCTATTCCAATATATAATTTGGGGCACATGGGGAAAAATGATGCAAAAAATGGCTGTCACGAATTAAAGGGATTGGGAATTACACGATTGAACACGGCACACGGGAGACTGGAGAGTGGAGATTTACGAAATTAAAATAGAAGGACGGACAATGGGAATTTTGAATTTTGTAGATTGTTTATGAGCACGAAATATATGTTTGGAAATTCGAAATATGGAGGAATAAAAATGCAAGAGAGTGAAAATGAATTTAATTGAATAAGAAACAATTCCGGTAAAACTTTATGATAAAAATGTTCTTTGAAAAATGAATTAAAAATAGAGGAAAAAATGGAATTGGTTGGGTAAAATGGAATGGTAAAGGGAATTAATGGAAAAATGGAGGAAAAGCTTATTAAACGGAAAGAAAAAGTCTGCTGCTGGCTGGAGAATTAGTACTGAAAAAAGCCTCACTGAATTCGGGGCAATTGGATTGCGCGCACAAAGTTGGTTGGGTGCAGAAAGAATGAAAGCATTTTGGGTGGATGGGAATTGAATGTAGAAGGATGGAAATTCAGGGGATTTGGAGAGAAGAAAACTTAACTTTTACATTAAACAAACAAAAAAGTCGGTGAGAAATCGGCGGCTTTTTGTGGATTTTGGAATGAAATATTCGGAGAAAATTGTGGAAGGAAAAGTCTGGAAAATGTTCAACCAGAAGAAAGAATTTGATTCAAAAATGATCAAATGAAAAAGGATTAGGTACTTTTCGTTAATCCGCCCGAAGAGTTGAAAAAAATTGAAATTTTGATTTTATTTTTCAAATTTTATTGTAAAAAGATGAAAAACATGATTTGTGATTTCAGTGTTAGAAAGAATCTTTGTCAATACCAATAATGCCTAAGTAAATGTATTTCCTATTCATCCTACTGTACCGTGTACCTGCTGTACCCCCACTTCTTTGTCTAATCACCTGTCACCCTATCAATCAAATATTGCCCCAATCTGTCTTTTTTAAATCAGTCCCTTTTCATCTCCTGGGCTTCTTTGTCCCCTTCACATTTTTTTATCACATTTTCCGCGCAATTAATGATGAATAATTTAAAGTTGATTCATCTTAATCGCGATCGCATTCATTTGGCCATTGAGGGCTTAGATCTCAAGTGAAGGCGCGAGGCGAGAGCCTAAGCGCCCACTCTGGCCCAATCAATTTTAACCTTAGATTAGGAATAATAAACTTATGAGTTATGACCAATTTTTGGATGATTTTAGGGATGAAAAATCTGCGGGCCGATAACCGATAGATATCATGATCTCATCTGTGAGTGAAATTGACAATTGATTTCGAAAAATGTGATTCATTTTCGGTAGAATTTGCATTTGCTTAAACCTGATTTAACAAAAGGGGAGCTGTTGAAAAGGATGGTAGACTGGTTGGATTTGCCACAGAGAGGATTTGGATGAGTGGTTGGATTATTGCTTACATTTTTCTGTGCTTCAATGTTCGGGCTAATCGGTTCCTCCTCCTTTGTTGATGGGGCTGTTCACACACACAAAAGTACCAACTAACCAAAAAGCATTCACCAAATAAATTTATTCGCATGATTTGGGGTGAATGCATTTTTTGGGAGGAGGGAAAATTGCTGTGGTGGTTATCCTCTGAACTGGCTTTTGGGATGGGTTGGGTTGGATAAAAATGTGGAGGAGTGGAGTGGGATTGGCCCTTGGGGGCGAAAAAACACATTGGAAAAGCAGATGATGGATTTTTTTTGGTTAATTGGATGAATGGGAAATGCGCAATAATTAGACTGGCGGAATGAACGGCAATTATGTGATTTGATTAGTAATTATTTGAAGATGAATCAGCTTATTTATTCTCTTAAATTGACTCTACCGTATTTCCCCTATTAATGGCCCTGATGAGCTAATATTTTTCAGAGAACCACAAGAAGGATTTTATATTAGAGGGAGGGATCTATTATTAGAAAGAGGGGGTTTTTTTAATAGAAGGAGGGAACTATAATTAGAAGGTGGGGGCTCTTATTTTTTAAATCCTCCAAGGGGGTTACTAGGGGGCTTCTACTAGAGGGGGGATTGGACAATAATAGAGGAAATACGGTTCTTTCAAAAATTTGAATTTTTGTAAAAAATATGATTTATTTTTATGCTCAATCTCTGATCACCTCACCATCAAATTGTTTGCAATTTGCATTGGATGAGTCTATATGTTAATATTTGCATTGGGGATGGGCTCGCCGGTCTATTGATTTGGTTTTGCGCGGAAAAATTATGAAAAATGAGGGAATGGAGTGTGGCGATGAGGGAAGAGGAGGGAATGGACATTGGGGAAGGGGAATGAATGGACAATGCAAAAAGGACAATAGGATGCGCAAATTTTGGGGAATAATTCACGAAAATAAAATGTGTGAAAATTTGGACTTTGTAGAAATTTAGGAAAACTTTTTGTTAATGAAAATGCCAAAAATCTAATTATTTTATTATTGCAGAAAATAATTTTTTAGGAAATGCAATATATGCAAATCATCATCTATGGAAATAATAGGGAGTAGGTGGTATTTGGACGAGGAGGATTGATCATCGATGACAGCAAAGATTCATTCAGCGATTTGGATGGACACTTGACGCTCGAAGCGTCAGCAAAGTTGGTGAGCATAGCAAAGGGAAAGTGGAATTGATGGTTGCAAGAAGGAATTTGGATTCGGAAATCGGAATTGATGGGATTGGAATGGACATTGGACGGTGAATGAACAGGCGTGTCATCACATCACATTATAATGCGGCGATATGAGGAAGTGGTTGAATAGAATTGGGGGATTTGGGGATGAAAATTGGTTGGAAGAATGGATGAATATAATTATTATTGGAGGGTTTAAAGGGAAGAAGGAATATCACATTATATTGTGGTCATTCCAAATAAACAAATCTATATGGATTAGAAAAATAATATGCAAAAAAAGATGTTTGCATAATTTGACAAAAATTTGGGGGTTTAGCCTAACCCAAAACTGTGAAAATTTCATCACATTGACGGTTTTCCAGTATCTGCGACCATATTAATCCCTGCTGACCACATTTTGGGTCATTGGGTAAAAAAAATTTTTAACAATTGTTACATCGGCTGGCATGGCTCATCGGTAACCCCACAGGATAACACGCAAAGTGTCGGGTTCAACCCTACACTAGCCGTGCCATATTTTTTCCATTCCTTTTTGTCAAAATTCAATCACAAAATATGGCTATCCCTTGCATTTTTATTGACCAATTTGAAAATATGGTACACGAAACACGAATCTGTACACGAATCCATCTTTGGGTACCCAAAACTGTGAAAATTCCAGCTTCGCGACTAGAAATCTGGAGAATATATGTTTGGGTTATAATTTATAGCATTGTCCACTGGTTGGCGTGGCTTAATCGGTAAAGCCCCCCACATATTAGTGGGAAAAGGATAACTCAACAGTCGGCTTCAAACCCGCACTAGCCATGCCACTTTTATTTTTTTTTTTATCAAATTTTGATAAATGACATGTAAATATAAAGAAAAACAATTTTTGGTCGAGAATCGACAATGGATTTTTTATTGACAATATAATTTTTTATCATCCACATTTAGGGGTCATAATGCTAAAAAAGAATTATAGCCTTCATTACATTGGCTGGCATGGCTCAGTTGGTACTCCTTCGGTCAGGATGGCAGGACAGTCTGGTTCAAACCCCACACTAGCAATGCCACATTTTTTTCCAATTGATAAATGACATAGAAATTAAATTTATCAAGATTCAAGACCGTCCCTTTTTTCCATTATTTATTTTATTATCTAATATCTATTGTACTGAAAAGTATAAGTGAAAAAAAATGAAATTTTTTATTTGAAAAATCATAATTAAACCTAACAATAATTCGGACAATTTGATAAACAAAAATTAAACAATGGAAAAGTAAATATTTTTTGATTTGAATTAGTTGAGGAATGAGGAAGGATGAAATACGAGAATTTGTTGGTGAGAGAGACAAGTTTATACGGCCGACATCCATTCTTCTCCAAACGAAGACAGATGGGGAAAAGCTGAGCCATAAAATTGCACACATACATAAAGCCAATTGATCCGAGAATTGATCGAGATGGCAGAGATATTCCCTTGATTTTCTTGCAATTTTAGTAAAAATCCATCCCATTTCATCCTCAAATACAAATAATTAAATTTTCAATTTCACAATTTTCGATGTCTTTTATTCCGCCGCCAGGATCTCGAATTGTTTTTCGAGGTGAAAATTACAAATTAATGAATATTTTAAATAAATGATAAAAATTATTAAAGAAAATGTGGAAATAGTTCCTCGACCCAGGACATTGCCAGCCGAGAAGAAAATTGTCAAGAAGGCCTGGTCTATGGGCGATAAAAATTATGTGGTGGTGAGAAATATATTAAAAAGAAAAATGCAATTAAAAAGCATTCTAAATGAATTTGAAGTTGCCACCACGTGTTCGTGCAATTCCGGTCAGTGATTTGACAATTTTTGGTGGAAGCGCTGGAAGTAGAAGATTTTATAAAGGTTAAAAATGGATTTGATTCCGGTAAAAATAATTTTATTAGCTGAAAAGGAAACTGTGCCGGATTTTTGCGGACGATTGGATGACCAACATCACAACAATGGGGATAATATTGTGCTTCGAATTGGCTACAAAGGTGTTCCAGAGCCCACTGTTCAATGGTGGAAAAATTAAATTTCTTTTTTTAAAATTGTCAATGAAGGTTCAAAGGCCAAGAGCCAATATTGCCTGATCCGGATTCAACAAAATTGGTCATCACAGCGGATGGAGCCTATACCGAAGTAATTGTGCAGAAATTTTCAATTTTTTGGTTATTTTAGTTGGCAATTTTTGATGCAAAAAGAGGCGATGGTGGATATTATAATTGTCGGATTGAAAATGTGAATGGGGTACGTGAACTGGGATGCCATGTTTTCATTGCGGAAGGAGGCCCCGGTGGTCCAGGAGGCAGTCAAAGGTTCGTTTTTGGCAAATTCAATACCGTATTTCTTCTATTAGTGACCCACTCTCTATTAATAACCCACTCTATAGGATCTCTGAAAATTAGTAATCTAGGGTCACTAATAGAGAATTTACGGTAATAATAATAATTAATTATTAATATTCCCGCAGGGCATATCGATCCGTGTTGCATTCCTCCATTCATTCTCCATCAATGCGATATTCACGATTTTGAAATTTGATGGGAAGGATGAAATTAAAAGATTATTAACAAATAAAATTGTTAAAAAATAAAAAATATTTTGTAATAATGAATTTAAAAAATATATTTCACATTTTTATCGCAAATTTAACCAAGTCAATTCATACTTTTTGCCCTTTTTTGGGTGATTGATTACTGAAAAATAAAATGAAATGAACACCTCATTTAGTTCAATTTCGACCAAAACAGCTGATTAAGGGGAAATAGGCAAAAGGTGTTTGTTTGTTGTTGTAAAAATCACCCAAAATCGCACCTCAATTAAAGTCAATTTCAATCAGCACATGATATAAAAAGGGTTCAGACTTTTGATAAAAAATTTTATTGTTTCAAATTGGGGAGAAAATTGAAATGATGGTCGGTGGGCCGGAAATTGAGACGACAAATTCTGCGTCAATCGAACCAAAAGTAACCTACAATTAAAGATGCGGCCACCCTTTTATTCCATTCATTAACTCGCGATAATTTTCATTGTCAAGGCCATAAAAGCGATCAAATTGACCAAAAAGGAAAATTGGAAGGCAAGGGAAACTAATAGGTTGAATTCTTCCCCTTTTCCAATGAAAGGAGAATTCGACCACCAAATCGCCCCAGGGCAAAAAGTATTGCGTATTGCCCCAATCACATTTTATCATTTTAATTTTAATTGGAGCACACAAAAATGGCCTTTTGCGGGTGATTCGAACACTTGAAGGACACTGGTGAAGGCATTCATTTTATATCCCACTAAGTAACTGAATAAAATATCATCATTCATCAATAACCATTCATCATCCAATAATCAAAGAAGCCTTTTATTTATCCTATCCTAAATTTAAATTAATCCTCTATTCCCTTTATATTTTTAATTAATTGAATATGGCAAATATTTTCATTGTTATAATTTCCTTTTTGTTAATGGCGGCAATTGAAGCCAATGAGAATGGATGCGTAACAGATACAATGTATTATTTAATTTAAATTTTAAATAATATTTTTAAATTAACAACAAAAAGATTTCTCCTTGATTCGAGTGGTTCCATTCGAAAATCTTTTGATCAATATCGACAATATGTTCGGGGTCTTCTCCAACAAATGCCAATTTCACCGGAGGGGCATCATTCCAGTTTAATTGTAAAATTTAACGAATAAATTATTCAAAAATTCTGAACAATTCAAAAAAGCACAAACAGGTCTACAGTGGTCGACTTCGGCAATTCACAAAATGGGGATTGGATCAGCAGCCACAGGAGAAGACAAAATTATTGGAGAGAGTTGATGGTACATTACATTCCGTGGATAATAATTAATAACTAGGGTTTCCTAATTAGGTTTAGGTTTGAGAACATCCTTGTAAAATCGACTTTAAAGACTCTCTTTAATTTTAAAGCTCTGCCCCATTTGAATGGCGTAACTGCAACTGGGGTGGCCTTGGATGTTGTGACCCAAAGGGAATTGCCAAAAAGGCGGAAAAGCCCAACAACAAGAACAAATTTGGTTGTCCTAACTGATGGATTCAGGTAATTTGGCAATATTAAATATCATTTTAAATCAATAAAGCTATGATCCGGTGGATGTGCAATCAGCAAATTTGCATTCAATTCCGGATGTTCGAACATTTTCTGTTTGTTTGGATGAAATTCGAGTGCAGTGAGTCAAAAATGAAAATAAATTAATTTAATTGTTTTTATATAGTTCTGAATTGGTAACAATTGCTGGCGGCGAGGAAAATGTGTTCATAGGGCAGGAATCGAAAGATAAATTGTTGCCAAAATTGCTGAATTGTCCGGCACCACCTCAAAATGATGAAAACATTAATAATACTGGTAATGGTTTACATACCTATGGATTAAGAATATGTCACAGATTATATTGGAAATTAATAGCTAGGCGTTGGGCTAGCTAATTTTGGAAAAAGCTTCTAAATACCCTAGAGACTCGGAATTAGGGTCATTCGACTCGGCATGATCATTTACTATATGAATTCTCGAGTCTGTACTAGTCTAAAAGCTGAGATTTCCAAAATTAACAAACCCAGTACTTAAGTTAATTCCGAAATTAGATAATCTCCAATATTAGCAATAAATTTGTATTAAAAAGGAACACAACAAAATCAACAACAAGTTGAGCCGGCGGCCGATGTTCCATCAGCAACTGCTGGAGAGGAGGACAATGTAGGGGCGGGAATGGAGACGGGCACAACAATGCCATCGGTGGAAGGAGGAAATGCCGAAGAAACTTATGAAGGAAAAACTGGGAATGAAAATGGAACAATTGTGGGAGAGAATCAATCCGACAACGGCGGAGGAAAAGCATCAAATGGCCAAATGGACACAACAAAAAATGCATCGAAAGAAGGTAAAAATAGAATAAATATATTTAATTAAGTTAAATTTAAGGAACAAATAAAAATGAAAATGATAAGAAAGAGGTGGCCACAACAAAAAAGCGTACGAAAAAATAATTAATTAAATAAAAATAATTTAAAAATTTTAGCAGAACCGAAATTTTGTCCAACCGATTTCATTTTTATCCTCGATGGTTCCGGCTCATTGCGTCAACGATTTGAACATCAAAAGGCAATAAAATGTAATTAAAAATAAAAAAACAAATTAAAAAATAGGAAATGGCCGCCGAATTGGTTGACGCATTGCCACAAGGGAATGGAATCAGAATTGGCATAATAAAATACAGTGGGAAGGGAAAATCACGCGTTAAATTGCCAATCGAGTAGTAGAATTAGAAAAAAAATAATTTCAGCCTTTTTGTTTAGGAACCAATTAACGAGGCCAGCAATCAAAAAATTGATTCGGGAACAACTTTTCTTTGGCGGGACCACATTCACGAATGAAGCATTGGAAAAGGCAATGGGAGAATTGGCCAAAAATGGGGCACAAAAAGATGGAGGGAATTCAAAAAGTATCGTATATATATAATTATATACTCTTTTAATTCCCCACTCTCTAATAATTCCCCACCCTCGACTTTTGGGGACCTATAAGCTCAGAGAAGGGTAAATTTTTACAAATTATTGCATTTTCTTAGTTCCGTAAGCTCTATAAAATCTGCTGTAATTTGTTCAAAAATGTTCACAAATTAAAGAGTTAGACCCTCAATTTTCCCAATTTTTGAGGGGTTGAAAAATAATTCCCCATGGGAAATTAAAAGAGTACATACGGTAAAATGAAATGAAAAAATTAAATTTAATTAAAATTGCAGATCGGCAACAAATTGTGGCCGTTTTTACGGATGGAATGAGCCAAGAAGATCCAACATCGGGTTATTCAACAAATTCAAATAAGAAATAACATTTTTTAGGGGCCAAAGCATTGCATGGGAATGGGGCAATTGTTTATTCGATTGCAGTGGAAGATGGACATCCAATTAATTTAAAAGAATTGGAGGCATAAATAAATATTGAATTAGCAAATTAATATTTTTAAAATTTAAGTTAATTGCCGGCGATCCAAGCAGAGTGTTTAAGGACAACAATTTTGAACAATTGAAGGAACAAATGAAGGCATTCCCAAAGAATTGTTGAATGATGAATTAATTTGTTGTTAATTTTGTAAATATTTTTTGAATATTTTAAACAACGAAGAATAATATAATAAAATTATTCCCTTTTAGTAAATAATTCCGCCTGTTTTGTACAAAGTAATGAATCATCATTTTTGCCCAATAAAATTATGTGTTGATGATCCTTTTAATTTGAGGGCGATTGACATTAATTTCATTCATTATTTTATTCATCATTTATAATTAATTATCGATCAAATTTAATATTTTAATTCTCCATTTTTTTCCAAAATATTAAATTTAAAACAGAATTTATTATAATTTATTGCCTAGAAATAAAAATGTATGTCTCCGGTTTCATCTATTTTGCGTTATTCCTATTCGTCTCCCAGATCCACGTCAATGGTATGGATTTTAATTTATTTTCGAAAATAATTAATAAAAGATTAATAAGTAAAAAAGGGAAATATATTCCAATGTTTAGTTGCACATATTTTTGAGATGTCGATGGGTATTTTTAATCAAAATTCTGATGCAAGATTCCAAAAAACCCGATCAGGATTTCACCCTTACTATTCTCTATTATTACAAATTATTTTATTTTTAGTGTCTTTGAAATGCATCAAATACGATGAAATGTTTTTCCTGAACATGAAAGAGGAGGTGGAATGTGAGGCTCCAAAAGTTTGTGCCAAATATGTTTGCTCGGGAAATATTCGTTTGCGATGTTATTCCATTGAAGAATGCCAGCGGATTAGCGAAAGGGTGAAATAAAGAATAAATAGAAACAAGTATTTTATAGGGTAATTTAAAATTTATATAAAAAAATAATAAAAAATTTTACTTTCACCTTTCATTTGAAAGAATTTTATTACTTATTCAATTCATTTAGGGAATTTGCACCTGTGAATATTGCAACACGGACAATTGTTTTAATGTTGGTGGGGCCATTGGTGTGACCAGCTTTACTTTGGGTCATTGGAGTTTTATCACAATCGGGGGTATTAAAAAAGAAACATTAAGTTAATTTTTGATTCAATTATAGTTTTTGTTGCCTACTTTATGATTCCGGCGGGCATGTAATTGAAATTGAACAAAGAATGAAGAATCAAAGATGATTCCAATTTTAATAAATTCGAAAATTAATTCCATTTATCGTAAAATTAATAAAAAATAGCCAAACGATTAAATTCTTCTTTTAAAAATTGGAATAAAATGTTAAAGGAAAAAACCGATTAAAATTACCAGAATAAAATATCTATATATAATTAATTTTAGAAGCAAATGATGATATACCAAGATTTTGTAATGTTGTAAAAACATTTCATTTTTGCTTTACCGTAACTTGTAAAAATGGCCGGCATCGAAATGACCCTATGTCCTTCCCTCAGGGCCCTTTCATTCTTCCCTCCCTCCCTCCCTCCTTCTTTTATAAAAAATCGAATGGCGGTTCCGTCTTTGGATTTGGAGGTTTGGACCAGTACAGATACAGAATACAGATCCACACTTGTGCTGTGTTCGACTCCGTTTCGACCAATCATTCTTCCCCCTTTATGGAAAGGTCGGAATTGGGAATGTTTTTCATTACAAATATTTTCTTTATTTTAAAACCTTTGCAAACTTTGAACTCTTTGCTTAATTTTATATTCCATTCAAATTTCCTTTTCACCTAAACTAATTCATTTTCGTCTTATCACGAGTCTAAACATCTAAAAGAAGTAGCCGAATCGAGGGCCGAGATAAGAAGGAAATTGGGACATATGTCAGGGAGGAAAGACCAAAACAAATAAAAAAAATGAAGGGGCCGGTCGGGGAAATCGATTCCAATGATGAGAATTGGGGAAGGAAGAAAGGAATCATAATAAAACGAGGAAGGAACCACTTCTTTGATAAAAAAAATATTACCTCAAATTAAATTATTTTCCCCTCATAAAAAGCTGATCAAATAAAATATGGAGGAATTGTTGGATGTGAAAATTGCCCCCACCGAGAATGGCAAAATGAAATGCAGCGCCGAAATTTTTGTATCGAATCCGCCTTCAAATCCAAATAAATTCCATTCCCCACAAAATTCTGCCAAAAATCATTTCATTCTCCATGGATTCCTCTATTCCGCCCTTTGGCTACTTTTTGCCATCCAAATGGTGGCCATTCTCAAAAATCACAGTCATTTGGGCGGATTGACAATGTTCGACACAATTTTGTTGATTATTGTAAAAGCTGAACCGAAAAGGATGCCATTGAGATGGATTTTTGGTGGAAAGGTCAACTCAAAAAATTAAATTATAAATGCTCTTTTAATTTCCCACTCTCTAATAATTCCCCACCCTCAACTTTTTGAGGACACGTAGCTCTTGGGAGAGAGATAAAAATACATTTTTGTTGCATTTTTTTAATTCCCTAAAGCTCTACTAAATTCACTATAATTTATTCAAAAATGTCCACAAATTAATGAGTTCGACCCCAAATTTTTCCAATTTTTTAGAGGTTGAAAAATAATTCCTCATGTGGAATTAAAAGAGCATATACTAATTAAATTAATAAATCGCACTTATTTGAAGAATTCCATTGCTTCATCGGCCAATTTGATGCGTCCATTTTTGTTTTTTGTTGGTGGAATTGTTTTCTTGGCACTTCTTTTTGTCAATTTCACCCATGCAATGGAGGCTATTTCCTGTGCTGATTCAAGGTGGAAATTTAAATGCACAAAAATACATTTTATTTTTATTATTTAGTTCCCATTTTTCGGATCAATTTGTTGGAATGGTCCTTCTCAATTTTATTGCCAAATTTCCATTGCTATTTTTCTCATTTCAACTCTCAATTCCGGACATTTCCCTTCACAGTCGTCTACTCCTTCATTTTGGCCCTTCATTGGTCACTTTGGTTTTAGCCGCCGCAAATTGGCATTTTAGTCGGGCCGATGATTTTTTGATCAGTCATTTGGACAGATATTTTGGCGCCGGTTTATGTTTCCTCCTCGCCGTTGCCATTTTCCCAATTTGTATTCGAATTATTTTTTTTAGAAAAATTACCAAATAATTTTAGTCCGTTATAATTTGCCCTATTTACTCTGCGATTCGCCTGAAGGAATGGACAAGGAGGAATTAAAAATGGAAATTGAGAAAAAGGTGGGGAAATAAAAAGGGAAAAAATAGGGGAAAACATTGAAAATGGCGAAAAGACAAAACAGTATAGTGGTTTAATATTTTGTCCTAGACCTTCAAACTCAAACCATATATCCAATCGATCGATCTTTTCGAGACACATTGATTGATAATGATTTGACTTAGATTTATCCAATTTTAACTTAGTTTTGAACCAAAAACCGTTAGATGGTTTAAAAGGTTTGATACCCTTTCATTTTGACTAAACCATAATAAATTATATACCAATCGATGCGCCTGATGAGATCTATCGTTTAGGTTTAGGGTTTCGGGGTCGACAAACCATTAAACCACCAAAATCTCCATTTTAAATATTCTTTTCTTCTTTTTCAATGTATTATTATCCATAAAAATATAATTAAATACAAATTTATATAATTTCCAGTTCCCTCAAATTCTCTGTCAACATTTGCATATTTATCGACAATGGCCAACCTCAAAATGTTTCAATATTTTTGCCAAAATTCAAATGGATTTGAGTGGATTTGAAGAAAAAGAAGAAATTGAATATAGCAAAATTATGTATGAATTGCAGGAAATGCTTAAAAAGAAAGGCGCCCAAAAAATGAGCATTGAACCAATTTTGAGAATGAGAGGAAATGAAGAAAAAAGGAATTCAATGTGGATTTGTGTGGATGAAAATTGGCAAATTAAGGAGAGAACATGTTGTTGTGAATTATAATGGACAAAATGAAAAAAGGAAATTTGTATAATTTATCAGGAATTTTTAATGAAATTAATTAACAGAAGAAATTATATTTATGATCCTTTTTGTTGAGAGAGGAAAAAGTTATCCCCTCCTTTGGGTCATCAAAATTCATGTACTCTTTTTTTCGGTAATAAGTAATAACAAATACATTAAGTACTCGTTCCGACATTTTCAATGTTTTTTCGACAAATTAATTATCAATTCATTTTTTAAAATTCAATTTCAGTTAATTTTGTTTTTATTGCGAGATGGAATATGGTTCCCCCAATTTCTGAGTTCCATTTTCAACAACAATGATTCATTTTATTACATTTATTCCCAATTTCCTTGGATCAATGATCTGCGGGTTTTAAGCCAACCCTGGCTTTTGCTGATTGTCAACGGCGATATTCGAAAAGAAATATTCCCTTGGATGAATTCATTTTTGAAAGGAAAATTCAGGAAAAAAGAATGGAAAACACAAGTTCAAATTATGGGTCCACTCAATAACAAAACAATGACATTTATTGAGAATAAAAAATAAATTTCATAATTTTTTTTATGCATTTTGATTGAAATAAAAATAATTAAACAAATCAAAATATCCAATTCAATCATTTTCATTTTCAAATCGAATTTATCGTTCCAGCGGGGCCATTCCCAATTTCTTCCTCATTGCATTTGCCTCCTCAATTTCGCGCTCTTCATCAACATTTTTTGTTCCTCGACTGTCTCCTCCTCCCCTTCTACTGCTTCCTGCTCGTCGATCTGAAACAAATAAAAATTGTTTAAAAATTATATAAAATGTAAATTGAATTGAATGGAATATTGGAGTGTACCGGAAAGTTTCAACAATCTTAAAATTAAAAGTTGTTGATTTCAAAAATGGTTTTTAGTTGTAGCGAAGGAAAAGAATTTTTTCCATTTCAAAAGAATTTTTAAATATTAATTTCTGAATTTTTCAAAAACTGATCTATGAAAAAATTTTCCGAATAATCCCTAACATTTTTTAATATAAAAATCTGACCATCCTGCGGTGGAGAACGAAGTCGGCGATTACGTTCCCGTGAACGACTTCGACTATGGGACCGGCTCCTTCGGCGGGAAACAATCTTTAAAATAAATTATAATTCAATTTATTTGGCCAAAATTCACAACACTTGGCTTTTCCCGTCGTTTATCGCGTTCATCCTCCGAATCACTGCTCGACAATTGTTCCAAATCTTCATCCAATGCCGATTGGTACAATTCCAATTGGTCCGTTTCTTCCAATGCTTCACGTTTCTTTAAATAAAGTACAAAATTATTTTGATTTAATTTGAAATTTTATTACCTGTAATCGAGGAAGTTGAATGTCGCAATAGTGTTCATAACGGAGTAAATTATCGATGAGTTCATCCATGTGGATTAGTTCAAATGCTACAAAAATAAATGCGGAATTTGGCTGTTAATTTAATTTTCACTACTCACTTCCCATTCGATTCATATAACGTAATTTGCGATAATCATTGTAGAGTGGTTCCAAATATTTGTAAACTTCCACCGAATTGAATGTTAATCGAATATACATTGCGCCCAATGCTCTGATATATCTTAAAAGAATTGGAATTATTGGATTTAATCTGAATTTTTTGGACAAACTTGAAATCATCTTGCCGAATAAATTCAATTATAATGTCCTTTTCCGGTTGAAGTTGCAGTAATTTGAGTGTAAGACAAAGAAATGGTGTTGGTTTAATATTTCCACCGTAAATGCCGCCAATAAAACGCAATTCCATTCCTCGATCCACAATGGTCTCAGCTTAAAAAATAAGAAATTTTTTGAAAATTTACTTAAAAATATAAAACCTGAGAGTCCAAAACATTGCTCCTTCCAATAAATGGAATCATAAATGCGAGTTCGGATGATTTTTTCAATCAAATATTGCGGATTTGTCCCTTTGACTGTGTGCGCATCTCTTGCTGTTCGATTAGCCATTTTTAATTAAGTTTTAGCCGAATCTAAAACAAACAAATGTATGAAAATGAAAAGTTAAGCTTTGTTTTTGGATGAACCGTGAACCCTCGCTTTCTTTTCTTTCAAGCTTTCAACAACCGCAACCGTGAAGAAGAAAAAACAAAAAAATGAAAATCCCAGTACGGAATAAAATTCATGTATGAATAATGCAAATAGCAAGCAAATTGAGTAATAAGAAAAAAAGATTCGAAGAGATAGAGATAGGAATTTTATTAGAAAATAGAAAGACGAAAAAGAAAATTGAAAGCAGCCATTAATTTTTGGGAATGAATGCCACCGCTGCCACGCCACCTATATTCCATTGATTTAATGCAAAAGTGCATTTCACAATTCCAAACAAACAAAGAACAAACCCGCGTGACCATTACCATTCTCGCTTTTTTCTCGATACCCAGACAACCATTTACAATTTTATTTGACTTCAATTAAAAACTGACAGAAAAGAAAAGGCAACGAACCAACCGAACCTATGGACGAATACGAATATTCAAAACCACTAGAATTGGGTTCAACATTCAATTACTTACATTAGTTTGCCATTAAATGATGGATTCAATGATGAAAATTCATCGGATTGGAATCCCAAAACGCATTTCCCAAGCACCAATTTAACAAACATCCTCCCATTCCTCTGAACGTTTTCCATGCATTGCCCTCTTGGGTTGACCGAGCTTTGGGATCGACTGACTATCACTTGAAAGTGCTGGCCAAAACATGCGTCCAGAGATGAGAGGTTTACTTAATTTAAAGTAAAATAAACATGTCAAATTTAAGTTTTCATCTCATGTTGGCAGGGGATCCATTCCAGCACGTGTAAATCCTTTCCTTTTATCTATCAACTATCAGTAAAATGTGTGAAGTACACTAAATGTTTTTCATTTCCTTCCCAACACACATCTTTTGGGGGCCAGCCTTTCAAGTTTGGTGGTTGGCATCCACAAATGCTCGCTGTTCAACCGACCATCTACTAATCTTTTCTTAAGGTTTGACACAATTATTTTATCATTTAATATTAGAATTATTTACAGACTTCAGAGTATCTCAACAAAATCAACGTTCAAAAATCTTTGCTAACTTTCAAATAATTTACTTCGATCAAAACAATTCTAAAAATGGCAAATTTGGCGCTTGCTCTTGACGAAATTATTCAACAAGATAAGAAGAAAGGTATTGGCGGCAGAGGCGGAGGAGGCATTCGACGACCAAGAGCAGCGGGTTTGGAGGCTGCCGGCGGAGTGAAGACAAGTGCACGGACTCGATTCCCACAACGTGGATTCGTCTCTGGGGTAAACCAAATTATTCAAATTTATATTTATAGTGAGCCCAGAGTCACTAAAAACTTTTATTTCAATTGAGTTTTTCAGTGCTAAAGCGGCTCAAAAAGAAAATAGGCAGCATAAAAAACACCCTCGGTGCATGAAAATATGCAAATTAAAATGTGCTGGGATAAAAATTTATGCAACAAAAAATGAAATTTTTCAATTCAATATTTAATAAATTCATTTTAGGAAGTGCCGGCCGGTCGTTGGAAGCACGACAAATTCTTTGAGACCTACGGTGGAGGCAAAAAAGGCGGCGGAATGGCAGCCCGAAAACAATTGGGAATGGTGGGACGACGCACTTCTGGGACAATGTTGGGCGGCGGCAAATCCTCCGGTGGAATTGCTGCGCGTTTGGCACGGAAGGCAATTGGTGGTGGTCAAAGTGGATTGGTCAAGCTACAAATATCGAATTTGCCCGAAACTGTGCTCACATCGGATTTAGAGGTTAAAGAAAAATATTTTAATTTCGGAATTAGAATTACCAAAAAATACTGGAAAATTGTGAGAATAGGCGTGTTCGACTTCTCATGGTCGATTTAGCATAGGAAATTTCAATTTCAACCCGGATAAATTAATTTTTAAAAGCTGAACTTTAGTTTAAACCAGAACCGGTTTTGGTTTACTAACTCTTACCTAGACCTTATTTAGGGTATGAAGTTAAATTTCATAGACTAAATCACTAAATCGATTATGACTGGTTAATTGAGTCACTTATCTTGAAGCCGAGATTTCTCATATTTACTAGTCCCAATAAATTCCGGAATTTATAATATCCAGAAAAATATAAATATATAATTCAAAAAATCTTTAGGAACTCTTCCAAGAATACAATTGCTACGGTGTGACCGTTCATTACGATGAAAGTGGAGCACATTTGGGCACCGGCGATTTATTCACTGACCAACAAAGTGCCAATCAAATTCTACGCGAATTTAAGGATATTGCCGTTGATGGTAAATAAATTAAATATGAGAAAAATAAATTCAAATTAATTTATATTAAAGGCCAAGAAATTTGTTTTTGCATTGTCTCGGAGAGTGGATCGGCGGCGGCCGCTGGAATGATTGGTGGAGGTGGCCGATCAAAGCCAACAATTCGTGATCGACTTCGTCGCATTGGCGGGGGAAGCAATCCAATTGGAAAAAGGCGCACTTTGCTGAAGAAGCGTTTATCTGGAGGCAGTGGCCGTGTTGGTGCAGCTCGGGCTGGGGCCGCTGGACGAAAAGGTAAAAAAATGGGAAAAGCATAGAAAAATTGCGATTTGAAAAAAATAGTTTTTTATTAAAAAATTTTTGCAATTTAGTTTTATGAATTTTAAAACTTTATAATTCAGCTCGAATGAATGCCGGACGAGGAGGAGGAACCACATCATCGGCATCAACCGCAGCAGGAAAAGCCAAAACCGCTGAAGAGCTTGACATGGAATTGGATGCGTACGTTTAATTTAAATTTTTTATTGAAATTATAATATTTCTTTATTTCAGATATATGCAAAAGAAATGAATGATGAATTTGGCCAATACTGATGAAGAATTTTGGCCAGTGGATGATGGAAATTAAACAATCGGATGAATTTTTAATCTTACACTCTATATTTAATCAAACCATAAATTTTCAATTAATCAGCAACTTTTTTATCTATTTTTTTTCAAATTGGTAAATTTCAAATATTTATTGGATGGTATTTTGTATTGGTGTGAATTTTTTGCTGAGTTGCATTCTTTTGCTGAAGGTTGAATTGGTAGTACTTGAACTTAGACAATATAAACCTAATAAAAATCGATAGAGCTCGTCTAGACACATCGATTGGCCTATAGATCGTTGAAGAGCCCTAAATTAATTCCGCCTATTTGCCTCAATTTAATTCCGCCTATTTGACCTAATTTAATTCCGCCTATTTGCCCCAATTTAATTCCGCCTATTTGCCCCAATTTAATTCTGCCTGTTTGAATTTTTATAAAAGTGCAAACAAAACTTGGATGGAACATAAGATGATATCATTTTTTAATGATTCAGCTTCAATTCCAAATAGACAGACAATTTAAAGATGGAAAAGGGCATAAAGAAAAGGGCATCATGATCACGATGGCAAATTCCTTCTAGGAAAACGGGCAGAAAATACAGACAATAAATTTGGTTTTGAAGTGCATTTCAATTTCAATGCACCCAACAAATCCAACTAAATCCTTACTGCTAACAGACAAGGAAGTGCACTTGATCAAATTCCATTTTGATATTAACAAGGAAGTGCAATTTCGAATTTTTGGGCAATTCGTTCGAAACAATCTGTCTGCATCTGCACTTGATCACATGAACACATTTTTGAATCAAAGCTTTAATTGGAGAGGAAAATTGTCTAGAAAAATTCATATAAATTGGGGATGCTTTTCTTCAATTTGACTACCCAAAAATACTCATTTTCCCATAAAAATGTCAAAATTCACCATTGTTCTAATTTTCATTCTTCAATTAATTATCCTCCCAATTAATATTAATGCCAATGCCATTGGACATGTACATGTGAAAGAGGCGAAAATTTTTTCGGGTCCCCAACTTGCAGAGAAATATAAGGCTAATTTGTTGTCATTAACTGATGCTGCCCAAATTATTGAATTTTTGGCAGAATTTTTGGTAATATAGTAAAATGGATTAATAAATTTTGAATCCATTATACAGGAAAATGATAAAAATTTGAATAAAAATGCAATGGAATTGGACAAATTGAATAGAATAACTTTTTGGACTTGTGCTGGATTTGCGGGGCCAAATGATGGAAATATATTTAGCATGCTTCAAAAAGAGGTAGCGCCAAAATGGCAGGATGGATATTCAAAAAGGCTATGCCAAAATATGTACAAATTGTTGGCAATGGTGGACATTGAATTGATGATGTTCACAACAAAATTGAACGAGGAGGTCAACAATGAACATTTCTTCGGATTTCTCCATTGGGATGAAAAGCATGTGCGCGATGTTGACCTGCACAATTTCAAATTGTCCCGAATGTTCGCTTTTGCCCGCAATTTGACAATCCGATTCATGCAATTGGCCAGCAATACGAAAATATTCCAAATAAGTGACGAATATGCGGGAAAATCCATTGACAAAAAGTATTACATTGATTTACTGCACCGATTCAATGGAAGAACGGAGGAATTGTTGACGTTGATTTCGCATAGCACAAAGTTCAAAACCGCCCAACATGAATCATTTTGGTCTTGGTTGAAAAATAAAAAGGAAAAAGTTCAACGAAAATTGGACGATAAAATCAAAGAGAAAAAATGGTTTCAAAAGGACTACGAAATGTTGATTTGCATTTATGAAGCGATGGAATTGGTGGGCGTTCAGGATAAACCAAAATTGGACGAAATTTATGGGAAGAAAAAGGCATGGTACCAAAAAATATTCGAACATGAGTCGGATAAAGAGCATAATGGAATGTTGGATTTGTTCACACAAAGTCCGTGGTTTTTCCCACGAATTCACAAAATGGTGGACATTTTTGCTCAACTCCAGGAATTGGATGGCCATCATGGCCATCCGCCGGCAATAAAAGGCCTGAAAAGAACAAAATCCGAAATTGCCAATGAGGAAACAGAAATGAGGGAACATCCGGAATTGTGGAAAATTATTGGTACGGGAGGATATTTTTGATGGGAATGAGAGTGTTTTTTGTAAAAAAAACTATCTATGAAAGAAATAATTTTATTAAAATTGTCCACTAATTAAAGGATATTTAATTCATTCAATTCAATTAATATTAATATTAATAAATTTCACAATAAATTATTCCTTAAGATCTTGAACGTCACAAGGCTGTGTTCAAAAAACCGGAATTGACGGAATATAATATTTTAAAATTGCTAAAATTATTTGAAACGGAGGAATTTGAAAAATTAAAGGAAAATACAGAAAAAAATGGTTTCGAATCATTTTTTGATGTGACTGTGAATCAAATGGTGGATTTGTCGAAGGATGATGATGTGTTGGAAGCGATTAGGAAAATAATTTTGGAAAAGGTAAAAAATGAAATTAAAATAATTTTGATAATGGATAAATAAGGTTGACAAAGCGGTGGATGGAATGAACTTGGAAATTTTACGGACATCCGGATTGGAAATCCCTGTGGAATTGGGCACGGAATTGTTGAGTTATCAAGAGCAAAACATTTTCACACTTGGGGCATTCTACAAATTTTGTGTGCAATTGGCAAAACAATACAAAAAGATTCAAAATATTGGGAATGATACGCAAGGCATAAATCCGAGGGAATTTGGTCAAATTAAAAATGTTTTCAACAGATAAAACAATTGACCAAAAGTTGAAATCATTCTTTGAAATGGGCGGCCATTCGCATTTCCAAAATAATTTACAACATAATGAACATTATTCTTCATCGAGATCCTTGAATAATAAACCTCCATCATTGGATGAAAATCACTCAATCAAAATCAATGGAAATGGAAATGAAATGAATAATAATCTGAAGGAAAAAGAAGGTATTGACAAGTTAAAATTTTATTCAATAAAATTGGTACAAAATTTCAGTAAATCGAGTTTCGCGTCACAATTTCAATGTAAATCGCTTTCATACTCCTCTTCATTTAAATGGTCATCTACATTCACAACATCGTGGGCTTAGCGAAATATTGGCGATTGCAAAACGATCAAGTGGTAGGAAATGAAAAATATGCTTTGAATTATTATTAATTATTAACTAATTCTTCTGAAGGATTCAACCATAAATTTGTGGAAGCAATGAAATCCATTGGTCTGCCGATAAATGAGCCAAAAGTTGATCAACATAAACCAGAAAATGCTGTTATCATTTTCCAATATAAATTCGAAGAATTGAAGAATGAAATCATGAAAAATTGGTTATTTAAAATGTTGAAGTCGGCAATGATAAAAGGAAAATCGAATTTGCTTGAGGAAATAAATTTTGGAGTGTATTTTTGCATTCCACAATTGAAAGAACAACAAAAAGAAGATGAGGAAGAATGGAAATGTTAATGAATTTGAAAAAAATTATTGTATTTATATTTGATATTTTTTGATATTATTGTAAAATAATTGTGTGAAAAATTTTAAATAAGCAAAAGCTAGAAAAATTCTGAGAAAGTCAATCATTATCCACTGGGTTCCCTTAATTTAATTCCGCCCATTTTGCAGTAAAATAATTCCATTTGGCCTCGCATTTTTATTCTTTTTATATTTATTCTAGCGGATTTTAGCAATAATGCAAATGACAATGGATTAAAATGTGAATGGATGATGAATATAAGGAAATTTGAAAAAAAAGCATTGAAAATGGTGGAAAGATTTTTTCAATTTATAGGTTCATCCTAAACCCCTAAAGCATATATCCAATCAATAGATCTCATCAAGATGTGCCGATTGGTTTATATTTTTTAATGATTTGTTAAAAAAAAATGATAGACCGTCTTTAGGTTTTTGTTTCAAAATTAATTTAAATTTTGGTTAAACCTATTCAAATTAATATAAAATGAAGCCTCTCGAAGAGATTTAACGATTGAATATAGTGTTTGGGCTTACTTATTAGGGGGGTCAAGGCTAGGACAAACAATTGAACCACTAAAATCTTTTCGCCATTATAAATATTTCCCATATTCATTTCCAATTTATTCTTCCATATTTTGCTTGGATTGTTAGAAAGATTGTTTGGGTAAAGATAAGAAGAAAGAAGTAGATTGAATATACTAAAATTGGGTCGAGGTCATTCATTCTCGAGAAGGGATATTGAGGATTTTAGTGCAAATGAATTGATGGGGTCCAGCTGGATATGCACAATGTCATCCCTCCGCTACCTTTGTTCGAGATTTATTCCCGCGTAATCGCCGCGGGCGTTCTCCTCCTTTTCTACTGATTTCATTCATTGTTGATGACCTGACTAATTTTTGAATTCGGGCTGAACCAAATGGATCGATTCGTTGCATTTTTCCATTTTAATTATAAAAATTAGTTATCTTTCTGTCGATTTATTTTATTTTAACATTTACATTTTTTTATGCTAAACCGAAATTTGTGACCCCAAATTTTGCGGCCTTTATTAAAAACAAAATTTGTAATACCCATCCTCCGAGATTTAAAGCTTAGTCTATATCCAAGACTCATCCTCCAAATCCTTAAAACCTTAATTTTTGAATTAAATTTTACTCTATCTTATTTGGTAAGGGCCATAAATTTCGCCACACATATTTAATCAAAGATTTAAAATTATTAAATAATTATATTCCGATGTCAACTATTGAGGATTTGGCAACAATTAAATTTTTTGAGAATAATGAAGACGATTCAGCAGAACAAAGATTACTTCAAATTATCGGAAATAAATTTCAGCAAAAATGCCGAATTTATGTAAGCACAAAATAATTTAAATATCATTTAATTAAAATTTATTTATAATTTTGTAGTCTCGAATTGGCACCCGAGATTTGTTGGCTTTAAATCCGGGTGATCAATTGCCAATTTATGATCAATCGGTAATGGGTCAATATTTACCCGAACAGCAAAATGGCCAATCGCATATTTTTGGTGTTGCCAGTCAAGCGATAAAAGCAATTATTGGAGATGGAAGTAATTTAAATTCATTTAATTAATTAATGAAAGAAAATTAATTTATCAAATTAAATTAATTTTTTTAAAAATATTTTTAATAGCAATATTCAAAACATTTTGATATAAAATCAATTTATTTGATTCTAGAAGAAAGATTATGCACAAGGTACAACTATTTCCCTTTTGTTATATAAGTTGTTACTCTGAGGAAAATTCAGAAAAAGGAGAAAAAAGGGCTCCCTCTCCCTCTCTCTCTCTCTTGCATTACAGTAATACTCCTTTAAAAAAACAAGTGGGTCTTTTCTCCCTTCTCCCTTCTGTTTTTATTACAGTAATACTCCCTTCTTTTTTACTTTAATAAGAAAAGTTGTTAAATATTTCATTTAATTTTAATAATAAATAATAATTTTATAAATTTCAAAAGCTTCAAAAAAGAATGAAATTGCAATTGTATTTGGTGGAGAGGCTGGCTCGGGTAAAAGTGAAAATTTATTCCATGCACTTCGCTATTTCACCTATATTGAAGAACAAAGAAAAAATGGTGAAAAATAGATAAAATAATTTAAAATTAATTATAAAAATTTGTATTTAATTTGGAATTAACATTTTTAAATAAAATAATTAAAAAATTAATAATATTTAAATTCGAATTTAATTTTTTAATAGTTTCCAATATTCAATCGCCCAAATTCGATGTTGAATTGGCCAATTCACTTCAGCAATTATTGAATGCATTTGGTGGGGCAAAAACGCTGAAAAATGATAATTCTACCCGTCACGGATATTCCATTGAGCTGCAATATTTTGGGTAAAAATAAAAATAAATTCATTTATTTATATTTTAATTTTGATGATCAGATCTGCATTAAATGGAATTGAAATTGATTCGAATGTTCCATTGGAATTGTCCCGATTAATTCAGCAAAAGAAAGGAGAACGCAATTTTGGTTGCTTTTATCAATTTTGTTCCGGATTGAGCCCAGAACAACGTGAAAAATTCGGCATTAAATCGGCCAACAATTATTTTTATTTAAATCAGGCATTTGGAAATAATTAATTTGAAATATTTTTATTTAGGGAAAATGTCCGGGTTTGGATTCGAATAAAGAGGCCGAAAATTTTGTTAATTTGTGCAAAGCATTGAGCCGGATTGGTTTTTCCGATCATCAACAGGAACTCATTTTTCGACTTTTGGCTGCCATTTTACATGCTGGAAATGTTTTCTTTCGGGCAAAAAAAGTTGGACAAATATGTTTACCCCATTTTTTATTTTTTAATCCCAATCAAAAAGTAGTTTTTCACTTCTAATAAATCATAAACCGCTTTTAGACCATACAAACCTTATGCCAATTTGTAGATCTCATCGAGATGCATCGATTGGTATATAAAATGTCGGCTTTAGCCCAAAATTACAATGTTTAAAACTAAAAAATGAAAATATGGTTTAAACGGTTTAACTTGTTCAGTTTTGATTTAAGCTAAGAAATTTATATATGTCAAAAAATGTGTATCAATGAGAGCTACAAAATGGTATTGGTATAAGATTTGTAGGATATAAAATTGATTTCTGATTTATTAGAAGTCAAAAACTAAATTTTGGGGTAAAAAAATAAAATTTAAAAAAAATTAGAAAAAATGATGTAAAAATTGCCTTCCAAAAAAGTTGGAAATATTAAAATTAAATCCCAATTTTCCCTTTTGAAAAGGTAGCAGAAAATGATGAATTTGGGGAAGAATATGCGGAATTGGCCAATGAAGGAGAAGTGAATTGGATTGCTCATTTATTGGATATTGATTTTGGGAATTTGAAACAAATTTTGACAAAATCGTCTCAAGGTCATAAAATCACAATTAATTTAAGAATATTTACTGTTTTAGGCGATCCTTTCACCGTTGATGCCGCATTGGATCGACGTGATTGGTTCGCCAAATGTATTTATGCCGAATTGTTCCGTTGGATTTTGTCTCGCATCAATTCATTTTTACGTTGCCCAACAAATGAAAATTTGCCTAAAAGCAAAATAATGCTTGTCGACCTGCCCGGATATGAGGTGATTAAACGCAAGCTAATATTCATTACATCAAAGTGAATTTTAAAAATAATAGTTTAAAGGAAAATTAGGCAATGAATTAGCAATGAATGCCTTAATTTTATTAACTCATATATTAAATGAGCTTATATGACTTATTATTATCATAAGAGTAGGCGAATGAGACGCAGATTATTTCAATATTGATTGAGAGAATTTGAAATTATAATACTAATTGTTTCTAAAGAGTTTTTATTCTTTAAAAATAGGCTCATAGGCTCATCGATTCCCCATGATCTATATTTAGTTTAGATTAATTTTCACATTACCGTCATCAAAATATAAAAGATAAATCTAAATAAAATTTTCTATTGTCATAAATTCGACTCTCTTTTACTTGTACAGTAGTGGATTTTTTATACATTCATCCTTTCATAAGCGATAGGCTTCAGGCACAATTCACTCTGGCAGATCTTACTATTATAAAAAGAAAAGATGACTTAAAAAATATAAAAAAAATAGATAAAAGTAATGGGAATTGATTCCATTTATGTTAGGGGAGTTTATAATAATTCTTGAAAACTTTTTAATTAAGTCTAACTGAACCGTTTCCGATTACAAAAATAGCAGGATTTAACAAAAATTCGATTTTGTAAATATTTTTTTAATTTTCAGCGTTATAATAATAATGGACACGAGGAATTTTGGGTACTTGTATACTTTGTATCCGCCAGAACCCTTAAAAAATTTCGAAATTTTTTCTCTACAAAATTATATACCAATCGATTCGTCTTGGCGAGCTGGTTATGAAAATGTTAAAATTTTGAACATCAGCACATTTGGCAAAATTATGAACTCATGAAAATTGAAAAAGTGCTTGGTCCCCCCTATGGGTCTGAACTCGAAAAATTTTTTGAAAATTTTTTTAGTCAATTTATAGCTCATTCGACGCGTCTCGACTAGCAGAATGCGAATCTCTTATCGGTTTCGCATAAAACACAAAAATAAAAAAGTTACAGTCGCGCAAGTCTGCCCAGTTCCAACACATCCAGCGAAACTAAAATGGCCGTAACTTTTTTATTTTTATGTTATATGCGAAATCGATGGCAGATTCGAGCTTCTCTCATCGAGACGCGTCGACAGAGATATAATTCGACCGAAAAAATGTTAAAAAATTTTTCGAGCTCAGACCCATAGGGGGGACCAAGCACCTTTTTCGATTTCCTTGAGGTCATAACTTTTTTATTTCTGGGTTTTATGCGAAACTAATAACATTTTCATAACCAGCTCGCCAAGACGAGTCGATTGGTATATAATTTTGTAGAAAAAAAATTTCGAAATTTTTTAAGGGTTCTGGCGGATACAAAGTATACAAGTACCGAATTTTGTATTAATTTGGTCAGCGAACAAATGGAACGATTCTTTCAAGAGCAAATATTTGGCCAATTCAATGATGAGGAATTGCAAAATGGCAAATAAAATATATTAAAATAATAATTGAAAATTAATTTTAAGAATGCCCGGAATTGAGCCAATCCAAATGGCCAAGTAATTCGCGCATAATGGAAATGCTAAGTAATTTTTAAATGAAAATTTTAATAATTTAAAATTAAAGCAAAAAGACCAACTGGAATTTTGGCATTGTTGGACGATGAATGCAAATTCCCAAAGGGTTCGGATGAAACATTTCTCCAACATTGTAATATAAATCATTTGGATAAATGCTCAATTTATTCAAAAGTGAGGCCAATTTTATAAAAGGATATATTCAATTTGCCAAAAAAACTTTTCTTGTCAAAAAATAATCATTTCTTTTAGGGCCATATAACTTGGCCAAATCGGATTTCTTTGAGAATTTTAGTCTGTAGACCTAGCCTAAACCCAGCCTGGACACAAACCTAATCCTAAGCCCCAACACCTTACTTATGTGACAAAAGATTATTTACCGAGACGAAAAGTTTTTCGCCAAATTAAACATTTCCCATTAAAAAATGAAATTTATTTCAGGCACGAATGAAAGGGAAATTAGAAATGGGCATTCGGCATCATTTTGGCATGGCATTTTATTCGATTGATGGATTTTTGCAAAAGAATTATTTTTTGCAAGTTGCCGCATTTTACCAAATATTAGCCAAATCGAAGGTTCAAAATTAATTTAAATTAAATTTAAATTAATTTAATTTTGACCATTTTTAGGATGCCGGATTGGCTGCCATTTTCTCAAAATCCGCGGAAAGGCAACGCGAAAATAAATGGATTTATGTGGCCAATGAATGGTGGAAAGCAATCCAAAAATTGAGTGACCAATTGGCCAAGTTAATTTCTAATTAAATTCATTATTTTATTCTCCAATTTTCAGTTCAAATTCCATCCATTTTGTTCGTTGCATTCGAACAAATTATGAACGAATTCCCGGCAAATTCGATCCAAATGCTGTACTCAAACAATTAAAGTCCAAATTAAAATTTAATCTTATTTAAAATTTATTAATTTTTAGGGCCCTGAATTTGTTGGAGCATTGTCGCGCTGTCCAAATGGCTTTTCCACTAAATTTTCCATTCCATTTTTTGTTCGCCAATTCAAATCATTATTGCCTGAAGATGTAAATTTTATTCATATTGGATACTACAATATTTAATTTGGCGAAAAATTAGTGTCCAAAAATAATATTTTTAGGCCATATAATTTGGCAAAATCAGGCTTCTTTAAGATTAGATTCCTAACATACCCAGCACTAAACCCATTTTGTACCATAAACCTAACCTAAACCCTAATATAGTTATGGCCAAATTATAAAATTCGCAACAAAATATTATTTGCGCTATTTTCAGTATTTTCTCACCAAAATAAATATTACTGATTCATACCCCACTAAAAACTGCTTTCTTATTAGGTCATTCGGGGACAATCCACCCAACAAATTGCCAAGGACATTTTGATGGCCCAGGGAATTCGTTTTGAGCATGATTTTGTGATGGGCCCTCAAAGTATTTTCCTTCGAGATTGTTTGTTTGGCCAATTGAAGGAAATGCAAAAATTCACACAAAATTTTGCAGGTAATTAATTTTTATATTTAATTAAATTTATTCATTTTTAAAAGCAATTGTTCTCCAACGAAATGTTCGCAAATTTATTTTGCGCCGAGCATTTTTATTGAAAAAAGCGGCCATAATTCGAATTCAAGTGGAAAAATAAATATTTTTTATTGAATAATTAATAAATTTATTTAGGCTGGCTATAGAGGATGGAAAGGAAGGAAAAGGGTGGCTGAAATGCGGGAACGACAAAATTGGATGAATAAATTTGATCAGCAAAAATGTGAAAAGAAAATTAGAAATGAAAATGAGAGAATTGGAGGAGGAAAAAAGGCAACGAAATTATTTTAAAAATTAAATTTTAAAAATTATTGAAATTTAAAAATTATTAAAATGAAAAAAAATAAAATGTAAAATTTTTGGAATTTAAAAAAATTAAAATTTAAAAATTATTAGAATTTAAAAAAAAATAAATTTTAAATTTTTTTTGGAGTTTTAAGAATTAAAAAAATAAAATTTTAAATTTTTGGAATTTTAAAAATTTTAATTTGATAATTATTAAATTTAAAATTTTTAGGATTTTAAAAATTTAAATTTTAAAATTATTAGAATTTAAAAAATAAAATTTTAAATTTTTGGAATCTTTATTATTAGAATTAAAAAAAAATAAAATTTAAAATTTTTGAAATTTAAATAATTAAAATTGTTAAATTATTTTAAAAATATTTTCTAGGCAACGAATATATCAGAAGAAGCATTGCGTGATTTTCCAGAAGAATTGAGAAAAATAATTGAGAAAATTGGAAATGAAAATAATGGGGAAGAACAACAATTCAGTCAATCGGCCAAATACATTTCACCACCAAAAACCAATATTCAACGACCAATGGTGCCACCAATAAAATTGGAACATTTTGCGATGGAACATTTTAAAGTGAATTTAATTTTATAAAAATCAAAAAATGAACAATTCCAGTCAATCATTTTGGGCTGCCGTCGCGATCCAATTGAGACACCATTTCTGCCAAAAGAAAGTGAAGAGGAATTCAACAAATCATTGGAATTATTCAAACTCATTTTGCACTATCAATTCCAACCAGAGGGAACAAATTCGGAGCAATTGGCTGCATTGGCCAAAAATATTGTTCAACAGGTGAATTATAATGGTTTAATACATTTGGGTACCGTTCTTTTGGCCACAGTTCATCAAGGATCAACCAATCACAATCAGGAAAAGGGAATATACCATTTGAAAACTCAAGTCTACTAATTTGATCATTTTAAAGTTGAAGAATTCAAGTTTAAAAGATTTTACATGCCCTTGAATAATATAATCAAATTTTTTGGAACAAAAGCCACTTTTCTTTTTCTACAATTTTTAAAAATATATACTAATAAGCTTATTAATTAGTTAAGGGTTACTGAATAGTATATACCGCTTTCCAAGTTTAATTACTTCTTGTTGAGCTATGACCAAAAGAATGGTACAAGTATCCGAATGGCTGTACTCAAATGCCCCTTTTCGGAATTCGGATTGTATTTAATTTAATCAAATTTTAACATTTCTATTTGAAGGGCATCGATTATCCTCCATTGCGTGATGAATTATTTTCCCAAATGTTGAATCAAACTCACAATTGCATTTGTGAATATGCCCTCAACCGAATTTGGGCATTGATTTCCATTGCGGTCCATGCATTTCCGCCCAGTGGTCTCATTTTCCCCGTCCTTTATAAGTAATTTAAATATTTTTAATTACTATTCGAATGTGCATCTTTTCAGTCAATTTCAATGCCAACCCGCTCAATTTTCCCGAATTTTAATTTCCGGTCTTTTGAAAGTGTCCGCACTTCCAGAGACGGCATCCCCTAATCGAACATTTGCCCCTTCAATTATTGAGCAGGCATTGATTGCATTATTCATATTTTTATTAATTTTATATTTTAGGAATCATTTATTCGTCGGCAACCAATTTTATTGTCCACTCAATTTGCTGATTGGGAATCGATCAATGTGGAGGCAAATTCATGGACAACCACCGATGAATTTGTACAAACTGCATTAAGGCAAAGGTGTGAAATTTGGAATAATTTATAATTGTTGATTAATTTTTAACGGTTTCCTTAGCCTTGGATTTCTAGGATCCGCAACCATAATATATCATTTTATAGCTACGATTCTAATTACCGTATAACCTCTTTTAAAACCACTCACTCTAATAATTCTCAACCCTCGACTTTGAGGATTTAAAGCTCTAGCAAATGAACTGTAAAATATTTTTTACAAAATCCGCTAGATTTTACTTTAAAATGTCTACAAATTAAGGAGTTGTTAAAAAATAATTAGCCGAGGGGTTTAAAAGTGGTTAATACGATATTTGATTCCTAGCAATACATTGGTATAGGAAAAATAAAAAAAGGAATACAAACTGAAAATTTCACCTTCTAAAACCAGTTCTTTTCATATAATTTGAAAGTAAAAAATGATTCAGAATAATTTGAAATTTTCTGGAATAGTACATCAGTATATGAAAATTAAAAATATCATCAAAAATTGCTTGCTAGATTTTCGATAATTTGAAAAAAAATAAATCAAAATTTATGAATTTTTACTTTTTATTATATAAATATTTAATTACATTTTGAAGGGGAATTGGAGATGAATTTGGCTGGGGCCTGGGCATTGATGATGGCATAAAATGCGCGGAATTGGCGGCCACCCAATTTCCATTTGATGCAATTGCCTCATTGGAAAATCGACGAATTAATGAGGGAATATGTACGGAAAAGCAGGAACCATTTGCCATTTTTGATTCACCAAAATGTGCAAATAAAATTGGACAAAATGAAAATGGCATTGGGAAAAAATTAGAGAAATCAATTTTGGCAAAGGAAAATGAAGAATTGGAAAAGGGGTAAAATATTCAAAATTAAATAAATTAATTATATTTAAATTTAATTTAGTAATAATTTTACTCAAAATGGCCTTTCAAATGGGAAATCCATTGAAAATTCTTCAAATACCTTCTATCGGCCTTCATTTTTGCCACCACATCAAATGCCAAGTCGAAATCGAAATTTTGAATTTATGGCCAATCCATCTGACCAATTAGGCCATTCTGCCTCTCAATTCACACCACATTCCTCCGCCCTTCCATTTGTCCGCCCTCGATTGGACATTGGTGGCGGATTGCAATTTAGGCGACAAGCAAATCCAAATTGTATGTCCAGAATAACGGAAAAGGACGAAACTGAATCCACTGTGTCCACCGTGAATCGACACAACACAAATAGAGCGAATATTTATGCCGGTCTATTTTGGTCATTTAAAAATATTTTATTTTAATTTTAATTCAGATCAAAATTGTTTAAATGCAATAGAACGAATAAAAAATGGGCAAATTCCAAAAGATGGCCAAAATATAGAACATCAATATTTTGAAAATAGTTTTGAGCAGGTACTTTGATTATTTAAGGATGGTATTTAATTTATCGGAAAACACTGAAACTTCCGAAAAAAGTAAATGCCAAAATAATTATAATTTTTTAAGTTTATTGCTTTGTCTTAAATTCTTAAACCATATAACATTAGATAGAGCTCGCCAAGACATATTAAATGATATTATCATTGTTTGATCAAAATATCAAAATTAAATGTTATTAAATTATTTAAAACAGTTTTCTTTTTCTGTTCAATTAAGTTAGAATCGATTAAACCAAAGCCAAACA
The DNA here is from genome assembly GCA_030063045.1 of Pratylenchus scribneri. Classification (NCBI taxonomy): domain Eukaryota; kingdom Metazoa; phylum Nematoda; class Chromadorea; order Rhabditida; family Pratylenchidae; genus Pratylenchus; species Pratylenchus scribneri. The sequence goes on from JAQSEB010000082.1 coordinate 1,718,228, forward strand.
ATATCAAATGATATATTTTATCGAGATCTATCGATTTAGTATAAGGTTTAGGGGTCTAGCTTAAAAATTTTGAATCGATTCAATCTTTTCGTAATTTCAGTGTTTTTTCTTTGGCAAATTAAATATATCTCTTAAATTTAATGACAATCTTTTATTAATGAATGAAATTAAGGGAATCCCTGCGGCTGATTATGGCGAGGAATCGACAGGCGAAAAATTCGATCGTGCCATTGTTGGCCGATTGACAGCTAGCATAAAAGGCGGCGATTTTTATGGTCAAGCTCTGCCACAAAATCAAAACCAAATTGGCGCTGGAGGAGGCGGAAGGCGACAAAATCCATTATTTGTCCCATCGAGGACCCAACAAAATAATCAAAATGAGGTAGGTAATTGGAAATTTATAAAATAAATAAATATAAATTAATTAAAAATAAAATATTAAATTAAAATTAAATAAATAAAATTAATAAATTAATAAATAAAACAAAATAAATAAATAAATAAAATTATATAAATAGACAAATTAAATAAATTTTTAAATTAATTAAATAAATAAATAAAATATATTAAAATATTTGAAATTTTTTAAAAATTTTGAAATTCTTTTCAGACCTATCATTCGGTTGAACCTCCGGTGCGACGATTTGTTTATCGCCCAGGAGGCGATATCATGTTGGACAATGGACGGCAACAAAGTGAAATTATAAAATTGATTAATTTCAATGAATTTTTAGTTCCATTTGAACCCTCCCAGCCTTCACAATCAATGAATCAACGCTCATTTGATTCTGAACAAATTGGCCATAAATATGTCCCATTGCCACCCCCTCCCCAATATCAACCAAATGGGGAATTTATTTCGCCTCCGGCATTTAGCCCAACATCACAGACATTTGAACATTTTTATGGCCATGAAAAATTTGAACAAAATGAGGCAAAAAATATTTGAAAATAAATGAAAATAAATTACAAAAAATTGATCATTTCATTTTCCAAAAATAATTTTTTTGAGACAATATAAATTGGTCATAAGTAAATTTTGAGGCTAATAATTAGGTTAGGTTTAAGTTAAGTTTAGCTCTCACAGTATGGAACATAAAAATCTTAAAGGAGAGAGTTTTGGCCAAGTTATCGGCTTAAAAAAAGATTATTTTTTCGATACGAAAAATTTTCTTCAAAATATTTTTCAGCAATCCAAAAAATATTTATAGATTTTAATGTTCAATTATTAATATTTTAAGCCAATCGAAAATGGTCAGCCAACTGGGCTTCGCCGATTTATTGTTCGAAATGGCCATTCAGTGGCATCTAATCAAGAACATCGAGGGCTAAATGGAATTCAAGAACACAAATTTGAACCATCTGAAAAATATCAAGAAATATTAAATCAAAGGGAGGAAAATGAAATGGAAGAAGAATTAAAAAGTGGAGGAGGATATGAGGGAATCGGCTATAAACGAGAAGAAGTGGGGGGAAATGGAAGGGGAATATTACTGTGATAAAAATACATTTTAGACGGATTCAATTTTGCCAACGGCTGGGAATGAATGGATGCCAGAATCCGAGGCCACTTTGGATGCACTTTTTAATGGACAACAAATTAATGGACACCAAAATAATTATATTTATTCTAATTCAGGTGGGTCAAATTGGAAAAACAGCCCAATTTGTCATTGGTTATAATAATAATAACAACTCATTAAATGAACCAATTTCGATGATTTTAGTATCAAATTAGACTGACTATTGACTATCTAATAATATTAAATTTATTTAATTGATTCAATATTGATGAATTATGTCCAAAACTATTCAAAAATTATCTATACTATGGATTAGCGAAATTTTACAGTGATTTTTTTGAGTACAACTGCATCGATTTTAAATCAATTTAAATAAAATTAATATTAAATAAATAGCCAGCAGTCTATTCTTTAATTTTGTTACCAAAATCATTAAAATTATTCAATTTTTTGATGAGTTATAATTAACAACGGCAAATTAGGTCACTCCCACAAATTCCTTTGATGTTGACAATTAATTATTTTTTTAATAGTTCGCCCAAAATCGAATTGTGGAAGCGAAAATTGCTTCGGAACGGACCAAATTTCAGGAAATAAAGGAAAAGGGAATAAAAAGGCGGCATTGACCTATGTCAATCAGCCATTCCAATTGAATGTTCGCAAACAAGTTGGAAAAAAATTAATTTAAAAAAGGAAGAAATTATTTAAAGATATTTTTGCCCGATGAAGTGCTCGATGATGCATTGGAAATTGATTTGATTTTTGCGCAAATTATTGCCGATTGCCGTCATCGTTTCAATGAAATGAGAATTCGAAAATATGAAAAGGAATCCGTCAATCATTTACTTCGTTAGGAATTTTTTAAATTAAATTTTATTTTATTAAAATATTATAATTTAGGAAGCTATAATGTGCCACCGGTCTCTCTGAATTCACCTTCACAAATTTCTTCAAATATTAAACTGGAATTAATTGAAATTGTTCGAAAATGGCCTTTGTATTTTTGTCGACTTTTTCCAGTAATTTGAGTTTAAAATTGATTAATTTTATTTGAATATTTTATTAGTGCATAGAGGAGCGTCCGAATGGAGACAAAGTGCCATTGTTTTTGGGCATTGGGGAAACGGGAATTCGTCTGATTTCCATAACAATTGGAGGAAGTCGAAATGCAGGAATTGGCGAAGGAGGCCAACAACAAATGACCATTCAAGACCATTTCGAGTAAATTTTTGGTTCGAAATTGAAGAATTGGAATAAATTTTTCACAGATTTTCGGATATTGCCGACATTTTGATGGAACGAAATGGAAAAGGAATGAGGTTAATCACACGGCAACATATTGGAATACTTTTGATTGGGACAAATTTGGCAGAGGCAAAAAAGTGTATTCAACAATATTTGGGCATGGGACCAAAAGTAAGGGAAATAAAAAATGATTTCATCAAATTATTTTATTAAATTTATAGCGTAGACAATTTGTGATTGCAACGGCAGAATATCGAACAAATGAACAAAATGTGCTCAGTTTTGAAACAGGCGATTATATTCAATTGTTGGATAAACCAGACTGTGAACCACCAAAATCGGCTGGAACTTGGTTACTTGAAAATCTATTAAAAGAATTTTTTTAGGGTATTAAAAATATATCAAATTTAATTAAAATTTTATTAATTATCATGGAAGTATTTATACCAACTATTATACGCATATAAATTTCGTTAAAGTAAGAATAAATGCAAATCAGAATAAAACAGAAAAAATTACAATATTCTAAAACACAAATATTCAGAAATAAAAAACAAAAATCAGAATTTTGTGAAAAACACCTAATTAACAGAAATACAAAAAAAGAATATTCTGAAAAAAACACAAAAAATTGGAAAAAAGAAAAAGGAAATTGAAATTGGTCAAAATATAAAAAATTTCACTATACATAATTTGTTCCTATTTGTAATTGCCTAATTCCGATTTGTATGTAATTGTAATTGCATTATTCTGTTTTGTTTTTAATTCTGATTTGTAATTGTAATTGCACTACTCTGATTTGTAATTGTAATTGCACTATTCTGATTTGTAATTGTAATTGCCTCATTCTGATTTGTAATTGTAATTGCACTATTCTGATTTGTAATTGTAATTGCCCCATTCTGATTTGTAATTGTAATTGCACTATTCTGATTTGTAATTGTAATTGCCCCATTCTGATTTGTAATTGTAATTGCACTATTCTGATTTGTAATTGTAATTGCACTATTCTGATTTGTAATTGTAATTGCACTATTCTGATTTGTAATTGTAATTGCCCCATTCTGATTTGTAATTGTAATTGCACTATTCTGATTTGTAATTGTAATTGCACTATTCTGATTTGTAATTGTAATTGCCCCATTCTGATTTGTAATTGTAATTGCACTACTCTGATTTGTATATTGCCCCATTCTGATTTGTAATTGTAATTGCACTACTCTGATTTGTAATTGTAATTGCCCCATTCTGATTTGTAATTGTAATTGCACTATTCTGATTTGTAATTGTAATTGCACTATTCTGATTTGTAATTGTAATTGCACTATTCTGATTTGTAATTGTAATTGCACTATTCTGATTTGTAATTGTAATTGCACTATTCTGATTTGTAATTGTAATTGCCCCATTCTGATTTGTATAATTGCCCCATTCTGATTTGCAATTGTAATTGCCCCATTCTGATTTGTAATTGTAATTGCACTATTCTGATTTGTAATTGTAATTGCACTATTCTGATTTGTAATTATTAATTCGATTCTGATTTGTAATTGTAAATGTGATTCTGATTTAATTCTAATTCCGATTATTTTTTGTAATTGTAATTTGTCCCTATTTATAATTGCGAATTATCATTTGTATTGTAATTGTAAATTCTGATTTATAATTGTACATACTGTATGCCTTTCCTAATTAATTTCAAACACCAAATTATCTATAAGAGCTTATATTATTAATTAAAATTGCAGGCTTTATGGCCGCTTGGATGGACGTTTCGGTTGGCTTCCTGGGGAATATGTGCTAGATGCGAATTCGCAAGAAGAGCAGGTGAAATGAATATATTATAATAAATTTTCATGTTATTTTTAAGCTATATTCGGCCAGTTGCACTGGAGCAATGTCGGAGAGTGGACTTACTTTTCCATGTGATTCAATTGCCAACAATTCTACTTCTTTTCCCACAATTCCCGGCGTCCTCGAACCGGTAAATTTATTGATAATATGCTTTTATTTTATTTTTCCATTGAAATTATGATACAGTAGTTTTTGGGGAGTATTGGTATTTTTGACTAAAAATGGGGAAATGTGATGAATTTGCCCTAAGCAGGCATAAATTAAACTCATTGCTTATAAGAGGAAAAACAATTATAGTTATAGTACCTAAGACAAGCCTTTTTACTAATATCATTGCTATTAATTTATTTCATCAGCAGAGAAATTAACTAATAAGATATTTAAATTATCATTAAATTTATCAAAATAAAAAATCACAAATGGCTTTTATTCATTTTGAATGAATTCTTCACGAATAATTGGGAAGAATGTCTTTGTTTTGGTTGAAAATGCAATTTAAATGGAATCTGAAGAGCGAAAAATGAATTATTGATAAAATTATTGAGGCGTTCAAGAAGCCAAGGTCATAGAGGAAATTAATGGAAATAAGGCAAATAATTCATTCTCTTGGGATATTTTTGACGGAAAATGGCAGAAATGATGGACAAATTCCAATGAAAAATTATTAAACTTAAAAATTGAAAAAAAAGGTAAATTGAGGTGAAGAAATTTCGTAAGAGAAAATAGGAATAGGAATATTTGACAATTTTTTGAGCAATAAAATATAGGGAGAATTAAATATTTTAATTCCATTTTAATCACCAATTAGCCTATAATAAAATGGCTTTTAAATATTATTCGCCCCTTCTTGGTGGTGGCCATCTATTTTCTGCTGGAGGCGGCTGTTCATGGCGAACGGGTAATTCACGTCCCAATTCCCTGTTTGAATGTTGAAATTGGGCATCCGGTCCATATTGTTGTTGTTGAGGGTGCCTCATTGTCGTCCTTTCGCCTTCTCCTCTTCTATAATCCGGCACATCCATTCCCCCTCCTTGGTATTCCCGAGGCGGTGCTCGATATTCGGGCGGTTCCGGAACGCCGGGTGGCCCTCGGGGATAACCGCCACCAGCAACGGGCACCTCGTTTGGAATGGCTATCAATAATTTTCATATTACCGTATTCCATTATTCAGTGAAATTCACCTTCAGGATTAATTGGTTGTGCCTGTTGTTGAGGAGGAATTGGCCCTTCCGCTGTTGGGGCATAGAATGGTCGATGCTCCAATGGAACTGGGGTGGGTGGACCGCTGGCCTTGTTTCGGCCATAATATGGTCTTAGAATGGCATTTTTGTATATTCTTTTTTCCTCTAATTACCTAGGTGGACCGCTGGGCTCAACTGCCCAAGGAGGCCAAATTAAATTGAAGCAACAAAATCGAATCTTTCGGTATCTTTTTGGGCCTCGTTGTTCCACTGTGCGTTGATTTGACCACCGAGCGCCACTGCTTTTTGAACTTTTACTCTTTCGGCCAGTACCAAAAAGGCCTCCGCCTTTTTCGCCGGCACTGGCACTTCTGAAATTTGTATATGTTGTAGTCAAATTGCGTTTTCAGAGTTCGAGTTATGTTATGGTCTTGGTATTAAATTTTGGTTCAATCGATTCTACAGGGTCATTTTTATTTAAAAGATTTTCAAATGGATTGTTATGGTCTACTGAAATTTTGAGCATTTTAAACCGGTCTAACTTTTTTAAAACTGATTAAATCTGGCCAGAATTAATATTTCTCTTGCTAAATCGACCATGCCGAATCGATTGAACTACAAATTAATATTATAATAAGATGCAATGACTAAATATAATGTCTGCTACTATATAATTTTGGTCGGTGAAAATAAAATTGGCTAGCAGATTTTAAATTACTTGAAAAATTCGGAATCGACTAAAATATATAAATTAGTAATTATACCTTCTCATATGATGTTGATGATAATATTGTTGTTGCGCAGCACCACCTCCGGTCCATCCATTTGCATATTGTTGCTGTTCATATTGTCGATAATTTTGATATCGATGTCCTCCTCCTCCTCCCACCCCATAGGCCCCCTCCCTGTATTGATAGCCAGTTCCTCTATGGCCATGCCTTTCCGTGGCACTTCTGCGAGTGCCCAAAGTGCCATAATGCTTTAAAAATAAATGAAAAAAAATTTTTTTCAAATAATTTTATTCACATCGGCTGTCCCGCCGGCGGCGGCAGAACGATGATGGCGCCCTCCCCCAGAGTGCCATTCTCGATATTGGCGTTCATGTTTTTGGGTTCGAGTGTGTTGTTGGTTTTGTTGATGCTGGGCAGCGGTATCCCCTGCCATTTGTTGATTTCGTCTTAGCATTGAATAATCGACGGTGGAATCAGTTGGATAATAAACACTTTTCGGGGCCTCAATCATTTCCATTCGATTCCAATGATCGTGGAAATGCTTCAATTTCCAAATTTATTAATGAATGGCGAAAAAATACTGATATTGCCAAAAAAAATTATAAAGCCAAAAAGATTTTATGGTTTAGAATTTTATCCTAGATCGATAATATACTAAATCGATAGATCTTGTCAAAATCGATCATTCTATTATATATTGGCTTAGTTTAATCAATTCTAACTTAGCTTTGAACCGAAACAAAAAATGGTTTAGAGAGTTTAACACTCTTTATTTTGATATTATGCCATTCGATGCACGAGCTCTATACAAAGATTTGTGATTCAGGACAAACCATTAAACCATTATAATTATATTTTCCTTATTTACTCTTTTTCTTCAAATTAAATATTTCCAATTTATTAATGAATAATTATCAAATCGACCACCTCTCTTGGCTTATTCCAAGCCTGTCGATTTTGGCTGAATTTCGATGATCTTTCAAATTGATATTCCTCTTTGGCCCCTTCCTCCTCCTCTTTTTGTTGTTGTTCCGCAATTTGTTGCTGGATTAAGGAAGGACCGCCGAATCCACCGCCGCCCGCACCCTTCCATTCACTTTTCCATTCCGATTGGAATCGGCGTGCCGGCAAAGTTGACTCCCGGCGAATTGGAACAATTGTGACCCCTCAAAATGATAAATTAGAATATTTAGTCGATTTTGATGCTAACCGGATTTTTCTGTTGAACTGCTTCTGTAATGTGTACTTCCAGTGGAATTGGCCACTTTTCCTGCACCAACGCCACCAAACAATTCGCCAGTGAATTTTTGTCTTCCTCCAATTCCACCAATTTGTTGCGATGTGTAAATTGTTCTTTGGCCGCCAACGCCACTTTGTTGGTCGGCCACTGAAGTGAAGGCCGGAAATCGACGATGATCAAGGGAACGAGAACGAAAATTTGGCCCAAGGGAAGTGGAGGAATATGGCGCCGGAGGGGGTTGGCCAACATTTCGATGGGTGGAATGAAGTGGAGGAGGGGGTGGTGGATTGGAGGCACGATGTGAAGAATGGAAGGAGGGAAATTCATGTCTGATTTGGGATTGGGATCGGCGGTCGATTGATCCAAAATTAGCCGCCATTTATTAGGTAAAAAAACTGAAAATTATAAACATTTGAATAATAAAAATAATTAAAAGAAAAAATTAAAATGAATTTCGTAAATAAATTTTGCGAAAATATTACGAAAATGAGGCTGAAAAGGGATAATTTGTTGATGCGCGAAACTCGTTTGAGATGTCCAAAATGATTAAGGTTAATTCCTATTTAAAATAAGCGAAAATATAGCAGAATCAAATGTGAATTTATTTGCTCAATTTATTGTGGAATAATTTTTTGCAATTCTTCTTGAAACATTTTTGACTTTTTTTTCCTATTTCCCATATTCCTCAAGTCCGCAATCAGTTTCGCGTAAAATGCCTTTTGGCTCCTTTTTTGTTTGAAGATGAAAGAAAGGGGAAGGGGGATGGGCGCGAAGACACTGATTAGGTAGAGGAAACGGGCAAAACGTTTTGGGACCGGAGAAAAGGAGGATGGGAAAGGGAAGGGAAGGAGAAGGAAGAGGGTTTCGGGCATTTAGGCATGGGCAGCGGTCCGCGCACAAAACTGGTTTCTGTATTTGGGTGGGGGATTGACGGGGGAATGTATGGAAGAAGGGAAAAGCCAAGCAAAGGGAATGGAATGGGCTCATCAAGGGCTGAAGGGGGAATAGGGCAAATTGCGGAATGAATGAATGGGAGAAGATTGGGGCGAAACGGGGATTTGCGGAGGAAAGATTGGGCGTGATTCGGGCAAGTGCGGGAATTTGTGTGTCTCGATGCGACTCTCGCGACAAAGTTTTGGGCACACATTTGGGAGTGGGATTGGAAGGAGTGATTGATCATTCATTGGTGGAAGTTCCGGTGCAGAAAAAATGATGTGAATTTTGGGAATTCGATGAATTAAGGATCAGAAAAAATTGGTTGAAAATTCACAAAAAAAAATGAGAAATTCTGAATAAAAATTATCTAATAAAAAGATTAAATTATTGGCTTTTTTGAAGCAAATAATTGAAAGGTCATTTTCGCCTTTTTTGTCCTTAAAAATGATTGATGGCCATTTTATTAATATATTCGCAGAGTTCCGCCGTAGACATTAAAATGTGCGGCGCCAATTTTTGACGGTTAGAAGGGGAATTGGGTGTCCTTCGATTTTCAGAGATTTACACAAAAAATTGTTTGATGGCCATTAAATTGGGGCTGAGGAATTTTACAATTAATAATTAAATTACAATTATTTTATACTAAATTAATTCTGCCTTTTCTGATTTTAATAATTCTGCCTTTTCTGATTTTAATAATTTCGCCTATTCTGATTTTAATAATTCCGCCTATTCTGATTTTAATAATTCCGCCTATTCTGATTTTAATAATTCCGCCTATTCTGATTTTAATAATTCCGCCTATTCTGATTTTAATAATTCCGCCTATTCTGATTTTAATAATTCCGCCTATTCTGATTTTAATAATTCCGCCTATTCTGATTTTAATAATTCCGCCTATTCTAATTTTAATAATTCCGCCTATTCTGATTTTAATAATTCCGCCTATTCTGATTTTAATAATTCCGCCTATTCTGATTTTAATAATTCCGCCTATTCTGATTTTAATAATTCCGCCTATTCTGATTTTAATAATTCCGCCTATTCTGATTTTAATAATTCCGCCTATTCTGATTTTAATAATTCCGCCTATTCTGATTTTAATAATTCCGCCTGTTCTGATTTTAATAATTCCGCCTATTCTGATTTTAATAATTCCGCCTATTCTGATTTTAATAATTCCGCCTATTCTGATTTTAATAATTCCGCCTATTCTGATTTTAATAATTCCGCCTATTCTGATTTTAATAATTCCGCCTATTCTGATTTTAATAATTCCGCCTATTCTGATTTTAATAATTCCGCCTATTCTGATTTTAATAATTCCGCCTATTCTGATTTTAATAATTCCGCCTATTCTGATTTTAATAATTCCGCCTATTCTGATTTTAATAATTCCGCCTATTCTGATTTTAATAATTCCGCCTATTCTGATTTTAATAATTCCGCCTATTCTGATTTTAATAATTCCGCCTATTCTGATTTTAATAATTCCGCCTATTCTGATTTTAATAATTCCGCCTATTCTGATTTTAATAATTCCGCCTATTCTGATTTTAATAATTCCGCCTATTCTGATTTTATTAATTCCACCTATTTTAAACTAAATAAATTCTGCCTGTTTTAGCCTAAAATCGTTTTGTTAGTTTTGTATAAATTGGAAATGAACATAAATTAAAATAATTATTTTGAACAATTGGAAAAGCTAACAATAAGGAACATTTTGGGCCTTGGTCGATCAAAAGGAACTGCATTGTCGATTCTTCTTTCTTTTCACCAATGCAAGCAACAATTTTCCTCCACATTATTTTTGCCCTTTGGGGTGGAAGGAATGCGCGACTCGCCCACATCCAAATCCTAGTTTTCCTTCACAATGATGGTCGATCTTTCCTTAGATGGGCAGAAAGTTTTTGGATTGGCCCCGTCCACGGCCACCACATTTTTTATATTGGGAAGATGCTCTGAGATTGGATGGATGGTGGAATATTGGCGGCGGTAGTGTTGAGAAAATGCGCATATAAAAGGGTGGAAAGGCGTGAATAATTGATGGCTACACGCCAAAATGTGCGCGAAGATTGGATTGGAGAATGGGGTGATTGGGGGAATGGGGATGGATGGGAATGGATTGGCAAGAATGAAGGGAGGGATGATCCTTGGGGGGTAGACTGGGCAATTCTTCTTATATTTACGGGAATTGGATTAATTATTGAAAAATTTTCAATTATTTAATAATTTAAATAATTTTTACGGCTTTTCCAGCTCTTCACCAATCTTGACCCAACTGCTCTGTTCATGCCTGACCATATGGGTGTTGAACGATATTCCATGGTTGAATTTGCTGTCCGCTTTTTCCGTCGACCAAAGGGGAATCAAACGGAGAAAAAGCGTAATTTATTAAAAACAGAGGAATTTTATGATGGAAAATTCCTTTCAGTTAACAAAGACTTTTATGTGGGTGATTGGAGTTGGAAGGAAGTGACGGACAGGGTCAAATTTACGGACAAACCCATTGGCCATTCATTGCTTCGATTGGAAAGCCATGAGGCGGACAAAGTGGGCCAACAGACTTTCCTTTGCATTATGCGATTCATGGGCGATGAGTAAGTTAATAAATAAAATAATCATGTATGGGTAATTCCTTCTTAATGTTAAATTGAATTTATTCACCAAAACGAAATATTGTAAAATCCATCATCAATGCACGATTATTTTTTTTTATTTTGTCCTCTTCTCATTTCTTTATTTCTCATCAATTGTTGCCTCCAACTTGCCATTCGAAGACATCAATTTGATCGCCATCCTCCAGGTCATTATTTTCAACAGTTTTCTCGGCATCCAAACGATCCCCATCCGGCCCAAAAAAACGCAGATGATGGCGCTGAAATTATTTAAATATTAAAATTTTTCCAAATATTTTTGCTACCGATTGTCCAACACCCCTTGCATATCGGTCCATATAACATTTGAGGCGCGCATTCACAATCACTCGCATCTTTTGATTGCCATGTTGGCCCCAATGTAGACTCTAATTTTATTGGCATTAAATTAAAAATTAAAAGCATTTATTTTACATACATTGCCAACAAATTGTAACCAAATTTTGCGAACAGAATTAATTTCCTTCTCCGTCATTGGTCGGTATAAAATTTGAGGCGGATTAACACGTTCAATATTGCTTTTTGTGTCCTCATTATTAGTTGTTTCATTGTTATTTTGTTGTCCAATTTGAGTGCTTTTTCCTGCATTTGTTCTTCTAGATCGCAACATTCGAAACATTTTGCTGTCTAATAGCCGAAAATTTATTTTATCCGAAATATTGTGCTCTAAAATGATATTAGTAATCTTTCAAATAATGAAGAGAAATTTCGTGAAAATGAAAGGAGCAAAGGCCAGAAAAGAAATGTTTCATTTGGGCCGACAGCCAACAACACATTTATGCATATTAGCAGGGGCAGAGCAATGAATCGAATTGTTTCGATAAATATAGAAATGTGTTTTGAATAAATAATTCATTTTCCTTATATTGGCATCATTTAATACTTATAATAAATTTCTGAAAGGTTTAATTTTAATGGGTTATCAAACATTTTTTATTTGATAAAATAAAATCAAGTATCATCAATTTGCATAAAAATAATGCAAGAATTTTTTTTCATAATTTTCACAAATTCATCCTTTTCCCTTTTCTCATCAATCAATATTGCCATAAAACATCAATTTGAGCATTGTTCTTGAGGCCATAATTCTCAGCGGTTTTCTTGCCCTTCAAACGGACCCCATCCGGCCCAAAAAAACGCAAACGCTGAAATTATTATGGATATTAATAAAATTAAAAATGGTTTTTTACCGATTCTCCAACCTCATTTGCATATTGGTCCATATAATGCTTGAGAGGTACATCAACATCCACATACATTTCTTGATTGCCATTTCGGCCCCAACTCTAAATGTATTGTTAATTAATTAAAAATAAACAAAAATTTTAAATTAAAATTATTTACACTGCCCACAAATTGCAACCAAATTTTGCCAGATTCTGCCTTTTTTTCCTTCGGCACTTTTGGAGTCGGACGAACACTCTCATCTTCGCTTATCCACCTAGAACGCATTGGACACCTTCGAGACATTTTTTGAAGCCGAATAGGAGAAAAATTATTTAATCCGAATTATTCTAAATTAAAATGACTTAACTATGCTATTAAAAGTTGTTTTCTTTTCAACCATTCTATGAAGTGGCAGGTAGATGGAAAATTGAAAATGTAAATTTTATCTAAAGGCCAAAAAACATAAAAATAAAATGTTTGTTTGGGGGAAGACAGCGGTCAACCAGCTGCACATTTATACAAAATAGTAAGGCCCATAAGGAGTGAATGAAAATGGAATTGCATTTCGGTTTTGAAATTTGTTTTGAATAATAGTGGATCATAAGGAAGAAATGGATGATGAAAAGGAAAAATTAAATACTTTTAACTGTATCAAAGTAATACAAATTTCATCTATGAACTGCTTCGTTTACACATTTATGCCTTTTGTGTTGATTCGAGTTTAGAGGTCTATACACTATATATTGTTAATTGTTAAAATAAATAATCGGAAATCAAAGCAAAAAGAACACAGAATGTTGAGTTTAAAGTTTCGTGGTTGGCAAGTAATTTAAAATAATACCATTATAAATTATGAGGAAATTAAATTTATTCAACAAATGAATATTTAATATTATTATAAAATATAAAATCAATCATCAATTTTGCATAAAAATAATGCAAGAATTCACTTTCATAATTTTCATCCTTTCCCAATTAATTATCGCCTCCAACTTGCCATTCAAAAACGTCAATCTGATCGCCATCCTCGAGTCCGTAATCTTGAGCAGTCTTTTCGGCATCCAGACGGATCCCATCCGGTCCAAAAAAGCGCAGATATAGACGCTAAAAATAATTATGATTATTATAAATTGACTTTCTGAATATTTTGCTACCTTCTCTCCAACCCCATTTGCATATCGCTCCATATAGGGCTTAAGGATCGCATCAACAATCACTTGCATTTCCTTGTTACTTTGCCGGCCCCAACTTCGACCCTAAAATAATTTAATATTTAATAAAAACAAATTTTATACATTTCCAAAGAAATGAAGCCAAATTCGTTGCTTGTTGCCATCATCATCAATTTCGTCGTTCCCTCCAAGCAATGATTTCTTTTCCTCATTTGTCGATTCATTCAATTCAGAAGACATTCGAATTCGAGATATTTTTTCGAGATATTTTGCCGTAGAAAAAAGAAAATTCTAAAATTATTTAATTTGAATTACTGGGCTCTGACTGTGACAGACTATAATTGCCATTTCTTTTAACAATTTTTAAAATGTCGAATCATTGCAAAAAGTGAAAGGCCGAGGAGATAAAGGCTATAAGATAAATAGAAGAAAACAACATGTTTTGCCCAGCTACAACTTTACACTTTCACTAATATAAGGCTCCATTGAATCAATTGCATAGAAGGGAAAGGGATTTAGATTTCAAAATTGTTTTTTATAATTATGGAAAAAGGATCTAAAATTCTAAAGGATGTTAAATAGTACAAAAATAAAAATGCTTTTTTAACAGATCACTGAAACGGAATCAAAGTTATACTGATTGCATCTATGAATTGTTGTCCCTCTGCCACATATATGTGTTAATTCGGGATGAGGTCTATTGCCAATTGCTCAAACAAATTACTGCGAATCGAAGTGAAAAGAATTCAGAAAGCGGAGTCAATATTATTATTTAATTGGGTCAAAAATAATTTCTTTTATTAAGCTCCGTGGTTGGCGACTGCTTTCCATCCTTTGTGCCTATTTTCCATGCTCGGAAACGCTGAAACCATTTTTGGTAAAATATTTGGGCGATGTTGCCTTCGACATTCGGCGCACTTATAATGGTCAAAATTTATATAAAATTATTTAAATTAAATTAATTTTTTTAAGCATTGGCAAAATTGTGTCTTTTCAATTTATCCCAAACCTATCGATTCGGGGGACGTCGATTGATTTTGGGTGCTGCCGAAGTGGAAGCAATTGCTGTAAATTTTTAAAAATTAAATAATAAATATTTTTATTTTTATACAGAATGGCCGCTCTGTTCGTCGTCAATGGTACAATTTGCCCGGAGGTCATCGACGACAAATTTGCACTCGATCGGTTACGGTAGCCGAGGAAATTGTGCAGGCACTTTGCCTGGAAATGAACATTCGAGGGCAGGCAGAACAGCAGGAATTCACACTTTGCTATTTGATTGAGAAAGGCACGTTTGTCAATTTATTCCTTTATATCTTAAGGATTAAATGCCTAGGTACTCTAGGGATTATATTTGGTGGAATAAGGGTATATCATTTTATTTAACTAAATTTGGATAATAATTTTAATTTTATGCCATTAATTATTAATCTAGAAAACATTTCAATAGATCAAAATTTAATCAAAATTTAATTACAATTTTTTATGTGCCCTAATGGATTAAATATTAATTCTTTTATCATTTTATAGTCAAAACGATTGATTCCTATTTCTTTATATAATTAAATTTTAATAATTGTTAATTAAATTTTAATAATTGTTAATTAAATCTTTAATAAATTTTGAAAATTATAATTGATTAGAATTAATCGAAATTTGATTAAAATTTTATAGCTGCCCTAAGATATTATTGAATTTTAAAGCCTATAGAATTTTGTTGTTATATAATATATAATTGCTTTCGACATTTGCACAAAAAAAATTAAGGCTCTTTTTCTTGGGATTTTTAGATTATGAGACTTGCACATTCTATGGGTAACTTTTCAGCGCGCATCCAGGAAAACTATACGTTTTTTGATAGGGGTTTGAGTTTGGACCGAAACCGGTTTAAAAACCGGTTTGTCCAGGTAAAATTTTTTTCCCTGGACCTCAATCGATTTGAAACTAAAAAAAGCACCATCCTCAGAGTGTGGGCTATATTTTGATATATAGGTTTGGGGGTCTACCTGGAAGTCTAAGGGTCGATAAAATTGTTGAGACGAGGTCAAGTCGGGTGCGCGAGTCAGATATTCTTGAATAACTTTTTTGCGAGTAGAGATAAAAGTGCGCGATAAAAAGCAAAGTTGTAGAGCTCGACGAGACAAATCCAATGGTATATTGCGCGAGTTATAATACCAAACAGGTTTCGAGATATAAGCTTAAACCGGTTTCAGAATTTGGTTTTTACATGCTAAATTTTTTATTTTTGATTTTTTCTATACCCATTGTATTATAAATATTGTAGAGAATGAAAAGGCGGATAAAATGAGATATTGCGTACGGGGGATTAAGCCGGATAAAGGGGGATTAAGCCGGATTAAGAGGGATTAAGAGTCAAAATGATGGGATTAATTAGGAAAATGGGTCGGAGATATAAGGGAAGCGTGCCGAAGGCATGTGGGCCGGGCCGAAGGCCCAGGGGTGCACGGGATTAAGCCGGATAATGGGGGATTAAGCCGGATAAAGGGGGATTAAGCCGGATTAAGTGGGATTAAGAATCAAAATGATGGGATTAAGGGGAAAATGGGTCGGAGATATAAGGGAAGCGTGCCGAAGGCATGTGCGCCGGGCCGGAGGCCCAGGGGTGCGCGGGATTAAGCCGGATAAAGGGGATTAAGCCGGATTAAGTGGGATTAAGAGTCAAAATGATGGGATTAAGGGGGAAAATGGGTCGGAGATATAAGGGAAGCGTGCCGAAGGCACGTGGGCCGGGCCGAAGGCCCATTGGTGCGCGGGATTAAGCCGGATAAAGGGGGATTAAGCCGGATTAAGAGTCAAAATGATGGGATTAAGGTAGAAAATGGGTCGGAGATATAGGGGAAGCGTGCCGAAGGCACGTGGGCCGGGCCGAAGGCCCAGGGGTGCGCGGGATTAAGCCGGATAAAAGGGGATTAAGTCGGATTAAGAAGGATAAAACTTCAAAACGGAGGGATTAAGGTGGAAAATGGGTCGAAAGTGAAGGGGAAGCGTGCCGAAGGCATGTGCGCCGGGACGGAGGCTTGAGGGTGCACGTGATTAAGTCGGATAAAGTGGGATTAAACCGGAATAAGAGGGATAAAGCTCAAAACGGAGGGATTAAAGTGGAAAATGGGTCGAAAGTGAAGGGGAAGCGTGTCGAAGGCACGTAGGCCGGACACCCAGCGAGTTGCATATGTATGAAGCAGAACGGGCTGAATAGGCTGGCCGGCGAGCGAAGTGAGCCATACATTTCGGGAGGCGAGCGGAGCGAGCTGAATGGATTGAACAGACCCTCCGGCAAGCGAAGCGAGCCCTACATTTCCGGAGGCGAGCGAAGCTAGCTGAATGGGTTGAACAGGCCGGCGTGCTCTCCGGCGAGCGAAGCGAGCCATACACGTCCGGAGGCGAGCGGAGCGAGCTGAACAAGAACGGGCCGGCCGGCGAACGGAGCGAGCTGAACAAGAACAGGCCGGCCGGCGAGCGGAGCGAGCTGTACAAGAACAGGCCGGCCGGCGAGCGGAGCGAGCTGAACAGGAATAGGCCGGCGAGCGGAGCGAGGCCCTCCGGCGAGCGAAGCGAGCTATACATGTCCGGAGGCGAGCGGAGCGAGCTGAACAGAAACAGGCCGGCCGGCGAGCGGAGCGAACCGCACATGTCCGGAGGCGAGCGGAGCGAGCTGAGAAGATTGATCAGGCCCTCCGGCGAGCGAAGTGAGCCATACATGACCGGAGGCGAGCGGAGCGAGCTGAACAGGAACAGGCCGGCGAGCGGAGCGAGCTGAGAAGATTGATCAGGCCCTCCGGCGAGCGAAGCGAGCCATACATGTCCGGAGGCGAGCAGAGTGAGCTGAACAGGAAAAGACCGGCCGGCGAGCGGAGCGAGCTGAACAGGAACAGGCCGGCGAGCGGAGCGAGCTGAGAAGATTGATCAGGCCCTCCGGCGAGCGAAGTGAGCCATACATGACCGGAGGCGAGCGGAGCGAGCTGAACAGGAACAGGCCGGCCGGCGAGCAGAGCGAACCGCACATGTCCGGAGGCGAGCGGAACGAGCTGAATGGATTGAACAGGCCCTCCTCCGGCGAGCGAAGCGAGCCATACATGTCCGGAGGCGAGCGGAGCGAGCTGAACAGGAAAAGACCGGCCGGCGAGCGAAGAGAGCCGTACATGTCCGGAGACGAGCAGAACGGATTGAATAGGCACTCCGGCGAGCGAAGCGAGCCCCGATGAACCGACCAAATAACAACCGTAGTCCAAAGACGAGCGAAGCGAGCCTTGAGGGTATATCCAAAAGGCCAGCGCATCGAACTCTATTCTCCATAGGATATAAAGTATAAACATTTTCAAAAGGCGTGCTAGGGGTCCTTAAAGCGCCCCGCGCTTTCAAAAATAACTTATTACATTTCGCCCAGTCTAACCGCTAAAGCAGTCCCGAAGGGACTGGTTGTCAAAATATAAAATACCATTTATTAAATTTAACAATAATTAAATGTTAAATAAATTGAAAATATTTTAAATTAATCGATCAGAATTAAACAATTGAAATTTGATTAAAAATGTTTTTAGATAATTCTGTTTGCACATTACTCAATGACGAATATGTGATGGACGTTTGCACTGATTTGGAGACTCGTGGCGACGAATATTTGCTCATTTTGATGAGAAGCGTAAATGAATAGAATAATTAAAATGAAAAATAAAAACCTTTGAAGGTTTGGCTGCATCCATTGCGACGGGACAGTGAACTTTACACGGATGCCCTATTCTTCCAATTGATGCCAAATTATTTGACTGGTCTTTATGCAACATTACGGGAGGATGGATCCGCAACAGCGGCCACATTGGTAATTTATTCAATTAATTTATTTTAATTAGATTTAATTTAATTTATTAAAAATAAAATTGGATTTTTAATTAAGATTAATTTTATGGCAAAATTGGATTATTTAATTAAAATTAATTTAATGGAAAATTGGAATTATTTAATTAAAATTTATAAAATTGAATTATTTAATTAAAATAAATTTAATAATTAATTCATTCAGAATGACATTGCCACATTGGGTGCCCTTCTTCTGCTCAGTGACCCATTTCAACGACATGAAAATGCAGAAAATATTTCAGCGTAATAAATAAATATAAAATATAAATATTTCCAATTTACAGAACAAATTTGGCTGCTTTTGTACCAAAAACTGTCCTTCAATTCGCCGGTCTTTCCATCGAACAATGGGCCCAGCGAATTCGGGGGAAAATGAGCGAATTGGTTCAACACCAAGGAAATAGTCCAATTGGGGCAAGACAACTATTTTTAGGTTGGCAAAAATGAAATATTTTTAAATTTATTTTAAATTTTTTCCAGAAATTGTTGAACGGTGGCCACTTTTTGGTGCTGCATTTTATTTTGTGAAACGAGTCTTTTCGGGTAATTGAAATAAATTTATTGCTGAATAATTTTATTTTTAGGAAAAGATGGAAATAATCCTCCATTAATTGGTGAAAAAGTTTTTGGTCAAAATTGCATTTTGGCATTCAACAAATTTGGCATTCGAATTTTGACGGACGAAATGCATCAAATTATGGCAGAATTTGCATTGGAAGGGGTTGAATTATTTGATTCATTTTAATTAATTTAAAATTAAAAAGATTCGTGAAATGGCAAAATATTCGGTGGCGGAGGCAAATTTCCTTGAAATTCGTTTTTCTGCCACCAGCGCCCAAAAGCATGGAATTGATTCGATTACAGTGGAAACAGATTTGGTCATTTAAAATTAATTTCAATTTTATGAATTTATTATTATTTTTTAGGGCAATGAAATTAGCCGCCTAATTGGTCATTACATTTTCCTCAGCAAGAAACAATGAAATGATATAGTAAATAAAATATTTAATTAATATAAAATATATTATAGTTTATTTTTTATACATTTATTCTTGTATTTAATTCGATGATTATATTTATTGTATTATTCTGGAATAAAAATAAACTTCTTCTTTAGTCATATAACTTGGCCAAATCAGACTTCTTTAAAATTCAAAACCTACCTATCCCTAGGCTAGCTCTAACAATTGGATTAAACCCTAATACCTAGTTATGGCAAAGTTGTAAAAAAAAAGACTTCCTTCTCTTGCAAATTTCCATAAATTCTTTCAATTTTTTCTTATTCATTCACATTTTATTTTGTCATTATAAATTTCAATAAAAATAATATTTTTGATCCGGATTATTTTAAGTTAATAAAATTAAGAGTTCAATTGAATTAAGCCCTCTAAAATGTAAAAAATAATTGTAGAATGATCTATGCACGACATTTAATTAAAAATATATTTTTAATTCATAAAATATAAAGCTAAAAGCGCTGAATTGTAGACAATTTACAGGAATTCAAATTTCTCTACAAATTTTCTAATAACTTCGATATAATGGTGTAATCAAAAATTCCATTTATACATGTGTGACTAAAATACTTAAAAATGATCGAGTCCAACAAAATGACACAACGAAAACGAATTCATGGAACGGAGCTTAAATATTTTCTATTTTTTATACAATTTAATATTCACCTTTCATTTTTAAAATTAAATTAATCGATAATTATTATTAACTATTAAATTTTTCCCTGAAGGCATATTCCCAATTAAAAATTTTACATAAAATTATAAAAATTTATTGAAGGTCAATCATTTAATGGTAAATTTTTGAATAAAACTTAATATTAATCAAAACATTCATGAAATTTTATTTTCCTCCTCATTTTCATTCATCGCCCATTATCTTCTTGAATGTAATCAAAACTGTCTTGAACCGGTCCAAATCATTTCGCACCTTTGTCATGGCCAAATTAATCAATTCACTGTGTGGGTCAATTTTTCCTGCCTCCAAAAGTGAAAGCATCGAAAGATGACAAATTTTGTCTGCTTCTTTTATTGATTCTACGAATTCACCAAGTTTATTGGAAAACAATGCTATAAATAAAAGAAAATTATGGATTAGATTAGGATTGAGTGAAAACCAACAATTTTTGGCTCTAAACCAGAGAAAAGAGAAGAATCCATCTTTTTTGGCCTGAATTCCTTTTTTGAAGAATTTCTCAACTTCATTCCAAATTGTGGAACATTTTCCATACATATCATTGTGCTAGAAAAATGTTTATTTGTTTTGTTTGCATTTCCAACCTCATCAATCCATTTTTGCATGGTCCGTGTCTTTTCCAAGTCATGATGAGGCTGATCATCTGCAATTTTCTCCCCTAAAATTTATAAATCAAATACTTTTTATGCCATCTGAATTCACCACGAAGCGCTTCCGTTCCAATTTGGGCCTGACGTTTAGCACGGCCATTTCTATCATCTTTCTTGCTCAAATTGGCCAAGAAGGATGAATTGATTTCAAGAAAATTTTCCATTAAAAAATTCCGAGCCTCTAAACAAATAGAATATTTTTACCTTCATTTAATTTTGATATTGACGGTAACATTTCCCTTCCTTTTCGGAAAGATTAGATTTAATTAAAAACTAAGTTTTACGGATAGATTTTAATTAGAAAAATTTTAATTAAGTTTTCCGGAAAGATTTTATTTATTATTACCCAAAATGTGAGCAAATTTTTCATTTGCATTTCCTTCATCGGGAAAATTCTCATCGCTACTTTTGCGCGGTTGAATGAAGCTTCCATCAATGGTATTAGTGATAAGCAGAATTAAAAAAATGAAAATTGAAAAGAACATTGGATAAATTGGAATGCGACAAAAGTGGATTCTGTAATAAATTATCTTAACGTTGAAAAGTTGGGAAAAAAGAAATTTAGGAACAAAATTGCTGCAGGAGGGAATCAAAAATGGTGAGGGGGAATTGAAATGTAGAATATTTTAAAAAAAATAATAAAAGTTGCAAAAATACCTTTGTTTATTTTCAGCATAGATATTCAGGGTGATGATGATGATAGTTTTATGTGGACAAAATAAGCAAGCTGCAAAGTGGATTGACAAAAATTATCCACATAAACAATTTTTGATGGCTAATTTCGTTGACTGCCTTTTTATGGCCACTCATTATGTGGAAATATGAAAAGATGGAAAAAGTTGCAAAATAAAATGTTAAAAAAGTTTGAAAATTGTATAATAAAATTTTAATAAATATTCTTTAATAATTTATATTCATTATTTTCGTTTTCTCATTAATGCCCTTTAGCATGATGCATTGTTGATTAATTAATAAATAATAAATTTTAATCAAAACTCTACTCGAAAATAAGACAAATACCAAATAAGCTAATCCTCTAGTTTTATAAAAAAATTTTTAATAATTGAATAATAATTCATTAAAGCTAAATATTTATTCGGTCTCAAAACTAATTGAATATGAAAGAATAAAAAATTTAAAAAAAAGGATGAAAAATTAAAAGAATTTGTTAATTTTCGTCTTCATTCCCGCATCAATCGAATGAATTCCTCGAATGTGATTCGTCCATCCTGATCCTTAAAAATACCATTTTTAATTAAATAAATTAATTAGATATTGGCAGCTACCCGATCAGCTGCCTCAAACATTGCCTCGATGGCATCCTCGTTGTGGAAATCTGCATATTCCTCCAAAATTTGCTGCAGATCTTCTTTAACAATTTTAGGGTGAATTGTTAATTTTTATTTTTATTAATATTAACCAACCCAGTTTGATCAGTCCATCACCATCCCGATCGGATTTGTTGAATTGTTCACGTAATTCTTTGATTGTTATTCGATTAATCAATGGACAACGCAAATAGGAAACTACAATTAAATAGGAAATTTAAAAAATATTATATGAATTGTGCTTTAGGTCAAATTGAGCAGGGAGAATATTTTTTAATTACCGTAAAATCTCTCTTTTATTACCCCATTGGGAATCTCAAAAATTCGGAAATATTAGGAAGCAAACTCCTTAATTTGTGGATATTTTCGAACAAATTATAGCGAATTCGCCTTACAAGGAGTTTGGATTTTAAAAATCGAAGGTGGGGAATTATTAGAGAGTGGGAAATTAAAAGAAGATTTACGGTATTTAAAGATTTGAAATTTAAGCCATTTTTCTATCCCATTTTTCCAGGCATTTAATTAAATTTATTACAAAAATGTGTAAATTTTACCGAATGATTCCTTGTCAATTTTGCCAGAATCTGAAAATAATATTATTGTTTTATCATTTTAAAATATTTATATCTCACTTTCATGGTCCATTTCGCTGAATATAAAGTCCAATTCCTTCCTTGTCGGTTCCACTTTGCCGGTTCTCAACAATGCCGCAATTTCGCCTCGACTCAATCGGCCATCTTTGTCCATATCCAACAAATCGAATGTTGCAGAAAGTTCTAAAAAAAGGTATTTAAAATATTCATTTTCCATTTTTATTTTATTTAAGTTGATTTTTGTTCTTTCCAAAAAAAAATGTTCCAAGGCAATAAATAAAATGTTGCATTTGTGTCCCTTCATTTCCCAATGGAACCGGAAATAAATAAATTTCCTTGGGGTAAATTGGTTTTGGTTTTTTCCTCAAAATTTTACCGAAAACCAAATTGACTTCTGATCCCTTATTTTTTTTTAATTATTCTAAATAATTATAAAAATTGTTCGTTTTTATTTTTAAATAATTTTTTCAACAAAACATTTATAAAAATTTTATTTCCAGCTGTGGTCCAATTAAAATAGGGGAAAATCGGCTATGAGAAAATTGCTTTAAAAACAACTTTTTTGGACATTTTTTATTTCATGAATTGTTGTCCTTTGGGAGGAGAAAAAATAAATGCAAAAGAAAAAAAAAGAATTTTTCCTTTAATTGTCCTATGAGGATAATTAAAATGGAAGAAGGAATTAATTTATTTATTAAGAATTAACATAAAAATGGACCGGAATCATTCAGCAAATATCGGCGACAAATGAATTGCTGCGCGGCGGCAGTCATTTGAATTTGTTGTTGCTCAATTTTTGATGAAATTTTGGCAAATCCGACCGTCAAAAAAACAGTTGGACTTGGAATTGTAGTGAAGAAAAATTAAAATATATATAAAGAATTTAGTACTTTTTGTTTAAAATTTTTCTCTGCTTTAAAATAAAAAAATGAATGGAACAGGAAAATGACAGTTCATTTTTTATGAGTATGACCCATAAAGTGAATTACATTTTCCAATGCATGGAAAATACTGAAAATTAAACTTTCTTCAAAGTTCAATTGAATTCTTTGAATTTAATATTCATAAAAGAAATAATGTTGATGTTTAGGAAAAAAGGCAATAAAACAAGCGAAAAATCCCGGGGTCGAAAGCAATCCATTTTATATTTTGTCTCGCCGTCCAAACTCCAAAACCACTGACTGAGAATGGCACTTCAAATTCACAGAGGAACGAAGGGGGGGGGGGGGATGAAGCCTAAAGGGAATGGGATGTTTTGTTGCTGCCGTCACAAATCCCACCCAACAATTCCAAGTCATTTTGGCCATTGCCGCACTTTGCCCTTTTTTTGCACCGTCGCCGATGGCGTTTTTGCTCATCATTTTGAGAAAAAAAAAGATGAAGGCCAAAAGAAAGGAACAAACAACAAAAAGGAGCAAGTGTTTGTGAATTTTGTGGGCCAAAGGGCACATTGAATGAATGAATGAATGAATTTGTCTGATGAGAAGGAAAAGAGGTTTGCATCAGCAACAGGAGGAGCAAATGACGTTCATATTTTTGTTGAAAAATATGATTGTGAATTTTGTGAAGGAAATGTGAAATTTATGAACACATTTGAATGAGGAAGGAATTTTTTTTAATGAGATAAACATTAATAGGTAGTTGAAAGAATTACCTACTAATAATTACTAACATTAATTTTTTAAATGAAAAAATTATGTGCGAAATTTTGCGACCGCAAATTATCAAAAAAGAAATTTTGCGACCGGAATTTTGAGGTCTTTATCAAAAATAAATACAATGATAATAGAGTAAAAATCAGGACTAAAATGTAATGCTTTAAAGACTCGGAAGGTGAGTAAGAATATTGGCTACAAATTTCAATTTTAGTAAGTGCCACAAAATTTCGGTTGACCATAAAATTTATGGCTAAACATGGTATATTTTTGGACCAAAATATTTTTAGTAAAGTAAATTGGTGGCATTTTCGGCCCAAAAATGGTTAAAAATGTGTGAATAAGCAGCCGAAAGAATTTTTTGTCCATTTTTGGCCAAATGGAAACCGGCGGAGGGGAAAATGGCTTTTTAGGGTGAATTAAGCGGAGGAAAAGCAGCGGACAAAAAAGGCTGAATAGATGGGGGCAAATAATGGGAATGAATGGAATGAATAGGCAAAATTGAATGAATGGCTGGAAATAATGACTTAAATTTTGGAGGAATATTTTTTTGTACAATTGGCTGACTGAGGAAAGAGGAAATAAAATTTTGTTAGAATTCAGAATTTTGAAGAAGATGGATGGAATTTGATGAATGAATGAATGAATGAAATGGATGACTTTTTATGAACATTTTTGTGCCCTGGGATGATTTGCATTCCCTAGAGGTTCAAAAATGTTTTTGAGCACATCTCCAAATCTAACAGACCAAAAATAGTTGCCAATTTTTCTTTTTATGATTTTTGATCTCCGCTCTAGTCCAAAGCATTTAAATAAAGAAAAAAATTATATTACGGATATAAATATATTTTATTTTAATAATAATATTGAAGGAAAATTATGAAAAAAATCTATTTAGATATCTTCTTAAAATTATATTAAAATTTATTTAAATATGTTGCCAATGCTAAAAGGCAAGGCCCATTTTGGGTCATATGAGCTCAAAAGTTCGAAATTTGTCTTTTTTTATTGGAAAAAGGCCTTTCCCGAGTCTCGGCCCATTTTTCAAATTTTTTAAGAAAAATGAGGGCCAAAAGGCACAAACCGCACACGCAAAGGACAAAATAATGGGGAAGAGGGTGGAAAGGAATGGGGCTGGGCCATTTTTTGGCAAAAGATGGGAAAATTGGTGGAATTCCCCTTGGGAATTTTTTATTGGTACCATTCGGCCAAAGTTGGAATTTTGAACAATTTGATGGAAAAAATAGATTAGAAAAAGATAGAATGAGGAAAAAATTGAAAATATTTATATTTAATTTTTGAAAATATTATTATTGTCGAATTCATATACCCTTTTTTTTATTTTTTTACAATTATTTGCTTACTATTATAAGAAAAAGATAAAAATAAATTTATAAGTTATTAAATTTCAAGGCAATAAGAAAAACAATTAATGAAAAAAGCAGATAAAAAATGGATGCATTTTATTATATTTAAATACTTAATTTAATTTTTTTTGTTGAAAATATTTGTTGTTCAAAAATATTTCTTCCATTTTTAAATTTTTTTTCAATTTTTTGTTTGCTATTATAAGAAAAAGAGTAAAATAAATTTATGAGTTGTAAAAATACACTAATATTTTTCTCATAATAGGTTTAGAAAAGTTGGAACGGAGAAGTAAAAACAGAAATTGAAAATAATGTTAATTTAAATAATTTTATTGAATTTTTAAATTTTTAATTATTTTTGTTCGGTTATTTTCCCTGTCTTTTTTCAGTATTTTTTTTATTATTATTATAAAAAAGGGATAAGACATAAGAATTATTTATGAGTTGCAAAACTTTAAGACAATAGGGGAATTAATTAATGAGAAAATCAGATATTTTTCTCATAAAAAAATAATTAGAAGAATTTATAATAAAATTACTTTAATTTAAATTTTCATAGAAAATTTTAAGCCGATTAAACTATTATTAAAATATATCGAAAGCAATTACAAAAATAAATATTAATTAATTTATTTATTTTAAAAATATGTAAAAAATTGTTGTTTTTTATTTTGTTGAAGAATTTATGCTTTAACACTTTCAGTACCAAAAAATGAAATTTCCATGATCGAAATCCGTAAAAATAATATCAAAAATAGAATAAATTAATTAATTTATAAATTAACATTTTTGAATGACTTTCATTATTTGCTTGAGCGAATTATGTAAAATATAATAAATTAAATATAATCCAATAAACATATCCTGTGAACACCAACAAATCAAATCAAGCTTAAAATGCCACCAAATAAACTTTTTGGGTGAATTAGAATAAACCAGGTCAACCATGGAATCCGCAAAATCGAGCAAATATAAACCCAAAAGGATTGTCCGTCCAAACCAATTTTGTCAAGTTCAAAAAGAATACCGAATCCAATTTTATGCTCCTTATTCCGACATATTTAGCCCAAAAATATTTATTTATAATCAAATAAAATGAGCAAAAGAATTGATTAGATTAGGAAGAAAATTAGGGCTTGGATCCAGCCGGCGGAATGGGAAAAATAAATAAATGTAAATGAATGAATGAATAATTCCCGTTCCCATGTGCCCGGAACAAAAAACGTCAAAGGAATGGGGATGGAGGAGAAGCTGGTTTGGATTTAGGATGTTCCCTTCCAATGAATGAATTGATGGAATATTTGGGCAATCATTCCCGCCAAAATGGATAAATGAACATAATCAATCCGCTTTTAAATTAATTTATTCTACATATTTCCCTTTTAATTTCAGCAATATTTTCTCCCTAAATTGCCAAAATTTGAACAATGAATTAAACAGAAAATGAGCCAATTTTCTATTCTTTCAATGTGGCAGCCGGCAGCAGCTTTTCTTTCGATTAGCCTCAATTTCCTCTGGGATAAAAGGGAAATGAATGGAATATCCCCCACTCTCCAACCAAACAAAATAAATCCAATTGCGCGATTGCATTGGCGAGTGGCGCCAGCCACCGACGGCAAAATATATTGCAACCTCACATTTATTTATTCCATTCATTATTCAATCCCATCCGGATGTTTTCTTTTCGTGGAATATTTGTTTTTTAATATTTGAATACAATTTTATAATACCGTCCATTTTTCCTTTATTCGAAACCCAGCCTCTAATAGAAGCCCACCCTAAAGAGAGTCCAAAAATTACAATTCAATGGGCTTCTATGTAATAAAAAGTTGCGGTATTTATTATTAGAGTAGAACAGAGTCGATTTTTCGAACGAGTGGTTTGAAAACCCGGTTTTCAATTGTTGAAAAATGTAGGTTTTCGATTTCTTTTCCATTTCGTTTTCTTCTATTTTCGATTATTTTGAGAAAATTTTCCAATTACAGTTGGAAATTTCATCAATTTTCTCAAACCGAATTTCTCTTATTCTATTTATTATTTACAATATTCACATTTATTTGACTTATTCCTCATTTCATAAGTTTTCCGTGTCCATTACGATTACGAGTTACGACCTTCACTTCAATTCCATCCAATAATTTTCTTTCGTTCATTTTGCACCAAAAAACCTTCATCGCCACCTTTTTGCGCAGTCAATTTGTTCCTCCCTTCCACCTCTGTACTCCATTTGGGTTAAGTTGTCGCCCATTTCGGGAACATCGACCCACCGACCGATTTGGCGATGGTGCTTCATTGTGCCAGTCGAATTTTTGTTCCAAGAAATAAATTCATTTTTGATTGCACTTTATTTAAACAATATTTGGCCCTTTGTCTGTGCATGCAATTTTCATCTTGCCATTGCCCCCTTTTAATTGGCCTTATCGACTCGTCCCATCAGTGAGGGGGCCAACAATCATCATCTTCAAATTTGAGAACAACAATTCCCTTTCACAATTTCCAATGGAACATTCCATTCCGCCGCCAATTATTTAATACTACACCGCCAAATGATCATCAACTTTCGCGCTCACAATCTTACAAAAATTTATTTGGCCAAAAATAAACAAAAACTAAATTAAATAAATGCGCGAATAAAGTCAAAAATAATATTAAAAATATTTTTATTTTCTTTTTTTGCCATTCCCGGTTCCCGCCGTTCCAAAGAAAATATTTTGAATGGATTTGGAAGGAATAAATATATTTATTTTGAAGGACCAAAAATACAAAAGAAAATGTGAGAAGAAAGGGAATGTGGAATTGGCAAAGGAGAACCGGTCCCCCACAGGGCCATTGCCCCCATTCATCCATCCATTTTATTCATTTTTGCCCTTCCCTTTGGGGGAAGCGCAATTGAAGAAAAGGATAATTGATAGGTGAAAATTGCCGATGGACAAAAAATATTTTTTTGATGGCAAATGAAAAATATTTTGTATTATTGTTCAAAAATTATGGCCAATAATAAAAATAATATTTTCTATTATGACCTTTTATTATTCATCAGAGAATATTTTTATTTTCCCTTGTCTCGATTTTCCTCTCCAAATCAAAACCCCAGCCAAATTTTATGTCCCATTGTTCCCATTCCTTGATGTTCTGAACAAATACAAAACCAACAACTAAACATAACATTTTTACATTTCTTCCAGTCATTCCCCTCTCTTTCCCTTCCAAATCCATTCAGCAAGCCCAACAAAAAGGGGAATATTGGGACTTTTCTGCTGCAAAAAAAGATGATGGGTGCTTTTTGGTTTAGCTTAAAAGACGGAGATTGGGAGGAATGGGATGATGGTTTTGTGCATTGTTATGTTTTTTACGTCTTCCAAGTCCTCCGTATTCCTCCCTTCTTCATCTTCCAGTCATCATCAGTCCCACTCATCCATCCATCCATCCTTCATATTCAACAAAGAATGGGACGGAATGACTTCCGTCAAAAAAAGCAACAATAAATATTGAAAAATTACTAAAAAAAATTTTGAAAAATTGCTAAAAACATGAATCTTAATCTCATTCCAACGGAAAAATTCAAATTACTCTTTTTGTTTTTACTAAAATGTTAAATCCGCGCACTAATCCAATAAATAATAATTTATGCAATTAAAAATAAAAGAATGAATGAATGAATGAATGTTGAATGGGTTTATTCATTTGTTTATTAATTTATTCTCCGTTAAATTACCATGTCATTCAGAGGATCCAGCAAAAATCAAATTAATTCATTACAAATTATTTTGACTTTTCGTTATATTTTTTTTTGTGGACATTGTAGATTGTACGATACGAGGATTATGATAATCTATCTAAATTATGCAAATTCTCAATATTTATCGTAACAACAAAACCATATTTATATAGTACAAAATAATACCATTATATAATTTTATTTTTAATTCTAATATTATTACGAATTATATAATGTTCCCAAGGCAACCATAGGGAATTTTAGGGAGTGGAGGATGGTTTCTTCTTTCATATTTTCCTCTATACTATATTCAATTTTCCGGCACCATTTGTGGCCATAAAAAACTCGCTTTTTGCCAAATTCCCTTCTCTATTGTCCCCCTTTCCTCTCCCCCATATGTGAATCGTAAAAATTCTAAAAATAGCGCCATTTTAAGTATCTACTTTGCACTTATGTAAAATATTTTTTAATTGAATTAAATTTATTAAATTTAAAGAATTCATCAAAATGCCTCAAAACCCAAAAATTCCAATTCGGACTACCCCAAATAAGAAATATTTTACTCATTTTGAATGTTTTGACCATCAACAAATGTCCAATATATGTACATATTATATCCCCAATTCATTCCAAATCCCAAAACATTCAATCCCATAATTTGTTTGGCCTTTTCGTCCCAATGGCCTTTTGCCTCATTCATTCATCGAGCAAGCGGTCAACCGCAAAGGCCATTTGGCTCAGCATTATTCTCGTCGCTTTATTTAAAATGGATGAAATGAAATGATGAATGACCACCTCCAACCACGATAAACGATAGAATTGGAATTGGGATTTGGATGGATGATTTGAATGGCCGCAAATACGAGAATTCAGCCCCTCCGGTGTTTGAAGTGTTTGTTTGTCCTCGCCTCAATTTGTGGGTCGACCACAGCCACAGCAGCTGTCCAAAATTGCCCCCAGCGCCGAATGTCCACTCGCCAATAAATCAACAAAACAAATTCCTCTACTGCTGCTGGAAAATGATAATAAATTTTAGTGGACAAAACTAGAGAAAATGGGCTAAATTTTAATCAATTTTTAATATTTTATTTTTAATGAAATGGCTTCATTTCCACTCATATTCAATTTCAAATCCTCTCTCGATCCAAATATCCCACTCAATATTTTGTCCCAACTCCCAACATTTATGTTTTGGTCCACTTCATCTCCTCATTTTAAATGTCCACTCGATGGTTGGCTATTCTGCAGAATTCCAGCTGGGCCAATGACCGCTAACCTCTCTCTCCCTTTTTTGCACATTTTATTATTATTCATAGCCAATGAATGTGATGACCTCAATAAAATGGTGAATAAATTAATTCCAGAATTATTAGCCATCCATCCATATTTCCATTTTAATTAATTTATTCATTTTCCAATCAAAAATGAATTCATTTAATTGCATCCATATTTCCTATTTCCATCCAATTAATTAATTAATTTAATTCTACTATCAAAAATGAACTCATTTTGAGGATTCCCTTCTCGATGACTTCATTCTTCCCATCCATTTTTTTCAATTCCCGTCCTCTCAATTCCCCTCACTTCAATTTCCCCAACATTATTCCCATGTGTCCAGCCAAGCGCATCCAATCCCACTGCCATCGCAACCAATTTGTCCCCCAAATCCCCTTCCTCCTTTATGTGCCATTTCGGCCTCCGCAATCCATCTAATTTTGTGCAAATTCCACTCTTTTCGGCTGGCGGCGCAGACGAATTGCTTTTTTACCCCAGCAAATCCTTACTTTGTGTCCTTGCCCCACAACAATGTCCGTCGGGGATTCCTTCTTCCCCATTTTATTCCACAAATTCGACCTCATCAGCAGATTGGATTGGAGGCCGGCTGTCCCAAATTTGTCCCACATTTTAATTGTTGGCTGCCAACAAAAAGGCATAAAACACACAAGTGGATTGGCCTCATTGGATGAATTTTAGCAAGGACAAAAATGGACTTGGTTTTGACCATTTTCCCATCATATTTATTAAGGGCTTTTGTTTAGGTCAATCAAATTTTGAAAATAATTATCCTCAAATTATTTTGAATGGCCGGAAAGTATATTTAAACATTTAATTTTCCCCCATTAATTTGATTGCTTTTGTTTGTAAATTTTGAAAAAATTATCTACGGAACTCTGAGTGGAAAATGGTCACACAGATGCCCGGTGCCCGCATTGTGCTCATTCGCAAAAATCCAATCAAAAATTGGGAAGGATGGAAAATAGGTGGATTGAAAGGGAAACCGGAAATATGCCTCCCCCAAAATATTCATCCATTTCCGCCCCTTTATCAAATGTCCATTCACGCACCAAAATTTCCCTACCCACGGGGATGTCCATCCGGGCAGCTGCTTTCTCCCTTTTCCTCTTCTGCTGAATGAATAAGCTTATTGATGCTTAAAATTGGATTTTGTGGAGGATTTTGCTACTTTTTCATCGATTCTGCGTCAATTTTAAGCACCTTTTTACACCTATTTCTTAATCAATTTTAGGACCCACTTTTTCATTGATAAATCCCACAACATTTTACTATTAAAAAATAAAAAAAATCGCTTCCGTAACCATTCCATTTTTCCCAGTACTTATCGGTTAACCGGGTGCAAATTTTTTAGGTCTATTGGGGAAAAGCGGAAAAGTGAAAGTTACCCCTATTTGGGTCATCCGGTATGTAAGGTCAGACGTCAGAGTCAGTCAGGGATAGATTATCATCTCAAATATCCCTAACCCTAATCCTAAACACCCTTATGGGGGAGCGGGGAGACCCATCAATACCAAAACCTTCTGTTCCCTTATAACCGAGAAGTACATTTTTCCCAATTTGATTTTAAAAACGATGTACAAAAATTTTTGAAATTTGAGAATTTAGCGACCTACTCAAATGCTTCCATTTCAATTCCATTGTTCATTTTGCAGCTGCATTGAATAGTTAGGGGAGTGGGTGTCTATTTTGCATTGTTGTCCTCTTCAAAATGCCCCCTTCAACCCCTCCATTCAATTCACAATTCAACCCTATTTTCATTCATTGCGCACCTTTTCAACCCAATATTCCTTTTCATTCTTGCTTGCAGGTTGCAGCGAAATGTGACCCCCCCCCCCCCCCCCCCCCCTCAATTTTGGGTTAGAATTGGTTGCTTGAGGGAAAATTCACTCACAAAATGATCAAAAACGAAACCATCAAAAAATTATAATCAAAATTTAATTTTTAATAAATTCATAAATCATGATTATCCCTTTATTTTCTCATTGGTCATTAGAAAATGCATCCAAAATTAACACAAATTCATTAAAAGGTAATGTGAAAAATGATGAATTCCCCGCAAAAATCCATCCATCCCGTCGTTCCATTCGTTCCTTCTAATCTAAACCGAACCATTTTCCCCAACCTAAATATTTCCATCCATCCATTTTCCACAATTCCATTCATCTTTTCCACATTTTTACCTAATTTTTTCATCACGAATCTTCGTTCAAAATCGGCCCCTTTTTCGACTTATTCACCTTCCACAGCTCTTATTCAATATTCATTAGATACTAATATTTTCGTCCATTTGCGGTAAGACCTAATTTTGGTTTTTGTACGGAGATAAAAATATTATCAATGGGAATTATTTTTTTTTTTAATATTTGGTCAAAATCATAATTATTAATAAAATTGGGGAAAAAATTCAAATAACACACGAGCAAAGACACAATTTTCCTTTTATTATTTCACTCGATAATTACCTGTCGCCATCAATTTTAATGAACTTTCCATTTTAATTTTCTTGTGCGCTTAAAGCAGGAAAATAATTAAAATATTGCGCCATACAATTCGCGCATTTCTCATTAGATTAAAATAAAATGCGGGAAATTAATTTTGATTTTTTTAAGATCAAAAATGGAGATGGGCATTCTCGCATCCATCCAAATACATTTGTTACCGAAACAAATTCATCCAATCTCCACTTTTTCCAATGCCGCCCTTTCTCCCGAGCTCCCGACCCAATATAATCCCATCTTCTCAACCTTTTTTTTATAACCAATTTAGGTCATTCCCATTCCCATATACCCTTTCCCCTCCCATTCACTGAATCGAAAAGAAGAATGGAAAGTGCGAAAATTTGGATGGCATATTTTATTCCACTTTCTTTCAATGCATTTTCATTATTTAATTTCAATTTCTTCAATAATTTAGAAATATCAAAATGTTCTGACATTTTCGTAAATTTTTGGCCAACATTCTTCTCTAATTCCATAAATGGTTCCTCATCAAGCACAAAAAGCTGGGGGCAAAATTGGCCAAATTAAGCAGGAAAAAAGGCAAAAAAATGGAAAAATGAGCAGTCGAGAAGGGAATAGAGGAAATGGTGGGCCAAGAGGAGGGCATGTGGCCATTCAAATTAATGCAGGAAATGGAGGCGAAAGGGGTTAGTGGGAATTGGCAATAGCACAAAAATAAAATTAAATTAATAATAGAATAAATATTGTTTTAATATCATTCGAGAAAAGAATTAAAAATATAATATTTATTTTTCCAATCAAAGTTGAATTAAAAATTAATTTTTTAATAATTTAAGCCCAACGAAGGCCAAAAATGTTGATGTTGAGGAGGGAAAAGCCGAGGCAAGAAATTTGTGCTCCATTGAAATGGGCATGCTTCTTGATGAATTTTGTCATTTTTGTAAGTCAATTTTGAATAATTTTTATTATTCATCAATTTTAAATTTTTTGGGGGAACATCTGCTATGCCCCCAAACCCTCTTTCCCCACTCACATTCTTTCATTTTTTTCTGCCCAATAAATCTTTCCCAAAATGCAATTGACCTTGAGAGGCAAAATGTGACCAAATAGGGGGAAGAACCCCTGCGGGCTTTTGGGGCGAGTCGATGGGGTTGATGGTCGTAAAATGGCACGCCAGTTTGAATTCATTTTATAGTCGTCCCCTTTCTTTTTGGTTTTGGATTGGATGGTCAATAATGGAAAAAAAACTTTGGAAAAAATGAAATAGATTATTTGGAAATAATTTTAAAAATATTAATACGGTATGGATTCGGAATAGAAAATAAATGAATTTATTTTTTGATTTAACTGCAGGCAATTTTTGATTTACCGAAAAGAAAGAATATGAAAATATTAATAGATGTAAAATTTAAAACAGTCAAATTTCAATTTATTTCATCATATTTTTGGTAAAATCATTCCTAATAATATTTTTTAATATTAACAAAATATATTTTTTCTTTAATTTTATTTATTGAAGAGTAATTCATTTATGCAAATTATTTTATTTTATTTTCTTTTATTTGTAAGATAAATCTGATCAGAAGGGAAAAAATCATTGCAATTATTCCCTTATGTTTTTTTATTTTTGTAATTTTAAATTATAATCCCTTCTATTTAAATTTAAATATTTAGTTGGCCTCTGTGGGTTGCCTTGCATTGGGGCTTTATCTTTTTGTGAATGATCCTCGGCCCGTGGCAGAATTGGCCGATTTTTTCTTGAATCCGGCCGTTTTACTTGCCTCTGTTGGCCTCATTTCCGGTGTTGTTTGTCTTTTTGGACTGTTTGGAGCCCTTCGGGACAATATTTTCCTACTTAAATTAGTAAATTATTTAAATTTATAATTAATTTATTAATTAATTTAATTATTTATTCCCAGTTTGCCCTTTGCGTTTTCCTTGCCTATTTGATTTTGGTCGTTTGTACATGTTTACTCTTTTTATTGGTGAGAATAATTCAAATTAAATTCACATATTTCATTCCGCAGTTTTATTCGGATGCCACCGGCGATTCAAAGGGAATTTCGGCCCAATCCCTTCTTTTGTATTCAATTGGCCGCTATCATGCCAACAAAAATGTGGCAGATTTCATTGATTATCTCCAAGAACAATTGGAATGTTGTGGCAGCACCACATTTCGCGATTGGCATTATAGTGAACAATTTAATTGCAATTCAACAAATCCTTATCCAGAAAGGTGCCAATTTATTATTCGATTTAATTTTTTTGTAAAAATACATTAAGTTTTCTCTAAAATTTTAGTCTATGTCTTCTGGAAATATTATATTTAAGTTTTCCGGAAAGATTTTAATTAACTTTTCCGGAAAGATTTTAATTAACTTTTCCGGAAAGATTTTAATTAATGTTTCCGGAAAGATTTTAATTCGATTTTCTGGAAAGATTTTAATTCACTTTTCCGGAAAGATTTTAATTCAGTTTTCCGGAAAGATTTTAATTAAGTTTTCCGGAAGATTTTAATTAAGTTTTCCGGAAAGATTTTAATTCCCTTTTCCGGAAAGATTTTAATTTAGTTTTCCGGAAAGATTTTAATTCCCTTTTCCGGAAAGATTTTAATTTAGTTTTCCGGAAAGATTTTAATTCACTTTTCCGGAAAATTTTAAAATTTATATTATTCCACAGATGTGGTGTACCATTTTCTTGTTGTCGCCGAACTGTGGCAGGATCAGCTGGCGGCGGGCAAAATAATCCATTGACTCCCGCAATTCGTTCCATCAAATGTTGGCAAAATGCACAAAATAAACGGGAACAGGAATTGGATTCCGTAACAATGAATATTTATTACATAATTATTTATCATTTTTTGTAGGAAATCTACGTTGCCGGTTGCCTTCAACCACTCCGCTCCCTTTTCGATGCCCATGCCGTTCACATTGGCATTGCGGTGGTCAGTGTAATATTGCCAGTGGTTAGTGAAAATAAAAATAAATTTAACAATTATATTTTAGTGTCTTGGTGTGTGCCTATCCCAATGTTTGGCTCGTCAAATTGATTATCAACATTTTTTGTTGCGACGAGAACAACGGAGAATTGAGCGGAGGGAAAGGAGAGAACGACGCTATAAAGAACACCAATCTGAACTAAAAGTACAGAATTCACATTTTAATCATTTATTATTTCTGAATTTAGGGAGTCCAACGCAAAAAGAATTCAATTTCATCTCAATCTGAATTGATGGAACGCGGCGAAATGCCCCAACCACCTATTCATGGCCAAAGGGCACCCAACAAAAAACCTTCTCCACCAAAAATTCCACCTCCACCAACTCCAAGGCAATTATTACTGAATAAATTTATTTAATTTGTAAATATTTTAAGAAATGAGGCTGAAGCATCGGCAATGGCAGCTGCCATAAAAGCAAGCAAATTGGAATGGGAGGTCATTTTCGGATTAAAAATAGAATAATTAAATAATTAAATTAATTAAAGAAAGAACAACGAAGACGGCAACAAATTCGCGCGGCCAGCTTTTCACCTTTGAGGAATGTTGCCTTAAGAAAGGATGTGGCCAAAAATGAAAATAAACGAAAATCAATGACATTGGAAATTGGGGAAGAGGACAAAATTGATAAAAAGAAAAAGCAAGGAGGAAAAGGGGAAAAGCGAAAATCGGCGATGATCGTGATGGAAGAATCGCCGCCAAAAATGACAAAACAACAAAAAAGAAGAAGCCAATTATTGTTAAATGCTGGGCCATCCAAAAATTTAGAAGGACAAAAAAATATTGGCGCAAGAGCTGAGCCCTCTGCCCCACCCATTTTCCTCACTTTGCAACAACATCATTTCAGTTAAATAATTTTCGAAATGTCCGATTCCATTTTTTGTCCAAAATTCATCATTTTATTATTTTTTATTTTAATAATTTGCCATTCCTCATTTTCATTTGTTTTTCAATTGATTCTACTTTCAAATTTTACTGCCACCCTCCTTTTTAATTACATTGCAATTTTTTATTTTGTACATTCTCGGGTTCAATTTCCCATTATTTTCTCATTAATTTTTTGTGTCATTTTTATTCTTTTTTTTAAATATTTAAATATCGTACTGGAAAGGCTGTGGAATAAAATATTGCTAAATTTTTGTAATTTCCTAATTCAATTCAATTTTTCGGCAAAAAGGAAAATACTATTTATTTTGTCAAAAAAATGCTGAAAATGTAAAAATTTCCTGCCGGTAAATATTTTTTTGCTATATAAATTAATCAAATTATTTTTCTTTATAATTCATTTCCTACCTAGCCCTAACTCTAAACCGAACTTGGCCCTAAAACTTCTAATTTCTAAAATCCTAACATCAAATTATGGCCAAGCTATAAAAACATTTTTGTCATGAAAATTTTTTCGACACAATTAAAAAATATACATTTATTCATTTTTATTAATTCAAATTTGTTTGGTCACATGAGATCAATGAAGAAAAAAAAATTAGTCAGGAGCCCGGATTTTCATTTATTTACATTTTCTGATCATCTCGCCTTTTTCAAAAATCCATTTTGCAATATTCTTCCAATTCAATTTGTTGATAAATGAAAATGCCGGCCAGCGAAAAGCAATAAACGACCGCAGTGGCCAATGAAATCTTAAAAAAATTAAAAATGAATTTAATATTTATAGGCCAAAATTTACCAATTGTTCTCGTCCTTTTTCCACCACTGATGAATGAAATGCCAATGAAAATGGTAAATCATAATTGTTGATTGAGGGCATTGAGGCAATATATCGACGCTGTTTATTATTGGATGGTCGACGGTGAATTCGACGGACAAAATGTTGCATTTTTTATTGTGAATTATTTATTCTAAAATAGGAAAAAATAATATAGGATTATTATTGTATTTTGATCTCATTAACTTTTGATTGATATCAGCTGATCTTTAATATTATCTTATAAGATTAAAGAACAGGAAAATGGCAGAAAAACAAATTTCAATATCAATTTTATCAAAGTCAGAATATTTCATAGAAATATGGCAGATCTATTTGTGGTCAAAAATGATGACTATGAAAAAATAATGATTACCACAGAACCGATCCTTATTTTATTAGAATAAATAAAAAATTTAATAATTTATTTTTAGGACTTAATTTAAACAAGAAAAAATACCATATTTCTCTTTCCCATTTTAGCCTAAAAGGCAAGTAAGATTTTTCCAATTCATTAAAAAGAAAAGAAGTACCAAATACCATAGTCCTCTTTTCTTCCCATATAGAGCTCTAGGGATTTTCAATTCATTTTAATATTATTTATTTTAGATAGACAGAAATAAATAATTAAAAGTGAAATTTTTTTAGCTATTCATTAAAATATCATTAAAAATAAAATGATCGGTACATTTTTGAATAATGCTTTATAAACATATTTTTTTATGGCTTTTTGGTGATCCAATAAAAAATGAAAATGAATGTGAATTAATGGTAAAAAATGAGTGGAAATAAAACACAATAATATGGGTTTGTTTTTGCCAAATATTTTTGGGGTAAAAAGGGAAATAAGACTTTGAATGAAGCGACAGAAAAAAAAAGATAAATATGGTTTATTTACTTTTATTTATTATTCGAGAGAGGGTGAATGGAGGGAAAGGATTAAAAAGCGGGCGAAAATGATAAAAATAAAAATGAATGGAATATTTTAGGCAAATATAAAATGATTGCATGATATTTTTTCTTATTTTTAGAATTCTAGTAAGAATTTAAGAATTTTGCACTTTTATAAGGTAAGGATTTTACCAATTTTTGAATTGAAATTTGAAATCATTTTGGAAATTGGAAAATAAATTAGGAATAATTTTTGATTTCCTATTTTATTATTTGGGGTATTCCCCAATTGAATGGCATGACTGAGTGTCAAATTATTGTTATTTTAAGTTTGAATGAATGATTGATAAGAAATGTGCATTGAATGAATTGAAAGGACAATAAAAAATGAATCAATAATAAAAAATATGAATGAATCGAAAATATTTATTTTGGCCAATTTTTTATTGTCATTTTATGGAACATTCCCAGCCGAGAAGATCTATGAATTCAAATTAATTGCCGATATTTCCAACAAAATTCTGTCCATAATTTCTTTCCGGGCTCAAAGTATTTTTAAGTATGAATCTAAAATCCCTAGAAAAAGTTTTAATTTTTAGGCCAAAATAATAATTAAGGTATATAGAATATAATTTCGGAAGCAGATAGATTAAATTAAAAAGTGGCCAAAAATTTATCAGCCATTTTGGTGGGTTAGTTAAATAAAGAATTCCAACAATTTCCTAATCCTTTAAACCACCCATCACATGCTAACTTGATATTAGTCATCTTCGCATGTGGCTTCTTAATAGCTAATAATTTTATTTACTAGCTGAATAAATATGACGACAATGATTTTGGATACTTATTGATAGAAATAAATTGAATGGAATTTAATTAAATTTAAAAGGAACTAATTTAATGTTTAAAAATGAACTTTTAGCGAGTCATTTTTATTACTTTTTGAGCGAGTCAAATCACTAAAAAGATCCCCCCCCATTTTTGGCTATTAAATTGAATTAATGTCTGTCTGCCTTTATCTTTTTTTAATTGTGGATAAGTGCAATAAAACACCAAACACTTAAAACAAATTGCCGACAAAAAAGAAGATTGGATTGAACGCCATGAAAGGGCAAAAATAAAAGTGCAAGACAATTTAAGGCCATAAAATGAATAGAAATTGTCTACATATTTTCATTTTTGATATCAAAAATATGTGGGAAATTATTAAAGGGGTAGAAAAACATTTTATAGATTAATTATTAAATTTGTAATTTTAATAAACGACTACACTATTGAAAAATGATTTTTGTAAAAAAATATATTAAATAATGGATGAATCGAATGTGAATTTGTGATTCGCAATATTGATTGAACTTTTTCCCATTTTATATTTGCGGATTTGGATGAAAAGTTTGTGAAAATGGCGGGGCTGCATATGAATAGATTTTAATGAAAATAATAGGATTGGAAATGAAAAAGAATAAATTTTCTGTTAAATTTGAATTGATGGTTTCCAAATTGCATTAGTAAAATTAAGGTTTTTTGAGCAAATTTTGAGTGTTCAATTTTCAATTCCCCCAAGGTCATTCATTTTTTATTGATTGCCTCTGGAAAATAAAATTCGTGGTCGTTTAATGCACTAAATTTTCCTTATTTGGAAGAATCAAAGTTCAAAAAGACAAAAAATCGGTATTAATTTTTAATAAAATTCTATTAGAAGATAAAAAAAAAAGAAAATGATCATGAATTACGATTTATGATAACATATTTGAATGGAGTTATATTGTATGGATGATCAAGATGTTCTATTAAAATTACCGAAAATTATAATAAATGGAGTAAAAATGGATATTGATATAAAAAATGAAAATGCGCAATTAATTAATTTGTCTGATTAATTTAATTATTTTTGAGTATTTTTAGTAAATATGGAAAAATTTCAAGGCCATGGTTTGTTTTTGGCCTCCCAATCTCCGATAAATTCTTTGGAAATTAATTAATTTCCGTCATTTTTGGTGGCAAATTTAAATTAATTAAATTTTTTGAGTATTTCCTGCCGATATAAAGGGAAGATTTTCATGAACATTTATTAATTGTTTTTTGGCCTTGCCAATTGTTGATAATATTTTCGCGAAATAATTAATTTGCACATTTTTTGGTAGGATATTCATCAATTAAATTAAATTTCTGATAATATTTTTAGTCAA
The DNA here is from genome assembly GCA_030063045.1 of Pratylenchus scribneri. Lineage (NCBI taxonomy): Eukaryota > Metazoa > Nematoda > Chromadorea > Rhabditida > Pratylenchidae > Pratylenchus > Pratylenchus scribneri. Next base: position 1,759,364 of record JAQSEB010000082.1, read on the forward strand.
TTTTAAGGGAAAAATTTCAAGGCTATTTTTGGTTTGTTTTTAGGCCTTGGGCAATTATCTTCTTAAATTAATTAATTCCGTATTTTTTGGTCGGATATTCATTAAAATTTAATAGTAGTAAATAATCTTTGCAAATTGTTTTGTTTACCATTAAAAATCATGGAATGCTAATCAATTTTTTGGAGAGAAAAGGAAGGAGAATGCTGCGCAATGAAGAAAATAAATCAAAAAAGAAAGAGTACCGAAACTGGATTTGAAAACGCGCAGGAATGGGGAATGCATCGTTAATTTTTGGAGAGAAATGCTGGAAAAATGATTGAATAGTTTTCTGCAGAAATTGGGATATTTATGGAAAATGAAGGTTTAGTGTCAATAAATTTCATATTTTCCTTTGTTTAATGCGGAAATTTTGATGAGAATTATAAACAGAAAATATTATTTATTAAAAAATCACATTTCTGAATGCTTCAAACTTTCTAGACCACATATTAAATTAAAGCATAAAGTACTCTAGGACATTTCTAGGAATATTTGTCCCTTAAGATGTTTATGCTTTGTAAATTTATATAAATGAATTCATTGAAGTGGTTTAGATCATCGCTTTTTGTGACGTAAATTTGTGAGAATTTCCCTTGGAATCAGATAGAAAACAAAACAAGTATTCGTCAAAAACAATTCCCAAGCCAAAATGAATGATTCAATTGTTTTTTTTTCTTTTTAGAGACATAATAATTAAACTACAATAATTCCCATCAATTCAATCTTTAATTCCAATTAATAAATTTATTGTTTTCATTTTCATAAAGATTTGTGTGGTTTTCTCATCAATTGGCCAAATCATAGTTCAGTCTGTCCATTGTCAATTTATTCAATAAGAAAATGGTGACGGATGACGCAAATTGGCCAGTCAGTCATCAAATCCGATGTTATCTGATATGAAATGATCATTTTCCCCTATTTTGATCGTTGATTGGTGAAAGACGTTGGATTAAAATTTAAAAAAAATTAAACATTAATTATTAAAAATTATTTTTCATTTTAAAATACAAATTATATTAAAATAAAGGAAACATCCATTAATTCATCTGTCTCTGTTCAATTAAATTACGTCAAAGTCGGCAATCGGCATTAATTGTTTAATAGGTTTGATGACGAATTAAAATCGACATAAAAATAAGTACTTGCCATTCATTAAATGAAAAAGAAAAACAATAAAATTGGTAATTGGCGTCCTCTTTGTTTTCCATGAGTTTCATTCTTTAAATTTCTTCAATTTCACCCAGCTGTTCTCCTCCATATTTTGGCAATTGGCAATTATTTCTAATTGGAATTGAATCATTTGAATTGGAGCGACGAATTTATTAGAACTAAAATGAATGGGAATTGAGGGTGTTATGTTGAAAATTCAATCAATTGGCACAAAAATAATAGTGAAAAATATTTAAAGGAGGGACAAAATGATGGATTAGGTGTTTGGATGGATGGGGTTTGGGCCAATTGCAATGGAACAATTCGATAATCATCATGAATTGGATGGAAATTGGGGGGGGGGGGGGGGTTAGGTAAATGATGGGATTTGGGGACAGCTGTCAATATGCCATGAAGCGATTTGCTTTTCCTTCATTTCAGTCACTTTTGGTTTGATTCAAGGCAAAAAGAGGATTGTCTCTTTGGTTTTTAAGGCCAAAAAATGATAAAGCGGATGAAATCCAAGAGGAGGAAGTGAAATCCTTACAAATCCCCTTCAACTAAACTCAAATTTCATTCACAGACGCATAAAACAACCAATTTTATAAAATATAATGCTCCTCGTTTTTACAATTATTTTTTACAAATTTAAAAATATAATTTTTATTCCAATTGTATTATTCATCCATCCCACCATTTTACCCACAAAATGTAGGCGGTATGGCCGGAAAAGCGGCCTCATCAGTCAGATTTGTTTTGACATTCTTTTACATTCCGATATTTCCTCAAATAGTTCATCAAAAGGCGAATCTACTTTTATCTCTCATTCATCTTTGCCCCATTAAATTTTTCAAGCAATTCCAGCTGTGCTATCGCAGATTACATAAAAAATATTTTATTTTTAATTAGAGGTCGCAAATTTTACTCATTTTTTCTAGAATTTTAAAATAAAAAAATACCATACATAAAAATTCACACTGTATTTATTGTAAGGGAAAGGAGAATAGGCCTATCGGCTATCCTCAGAATCAGATATGGATATGGGCAACTAGAGAAATGAGGGAAATGATAAGACAATATGTTATAGTTGATTGGTCATTTCCATTTAAACTTATGACCTATTTTTATTGGCCTGTATGGTTCTCATACAAAATTTTAAGAAAGATTCCTTAATTCTATATAAGTGCCTTTGGCGCAAAATTTATTTTATAACAAATGCCATTTCAATGTGAAGAAAGCATTTCAACGGTGCTCACATTCAATGACAAATTGTTTTTGATTTTTTTCTTTTAATAATTAAATGACCAATTAATATTCAAAAATATTTAAAAATAACTATTTTGTATTTTTATCATCAAATCGGAATTTAATTGCAAAAAATTTTGATCCATAATTTTTGCTCATCCAATTCTAGACAAAAAATAAGGTGAAAAAATTTGTCCTTGAATAAATGATCAAGAAAAAACGAGAAGATTGGGCAAATTTGAATGAATGAATGAACTCGACGGGGCAACAAAAAAAGCAACAGCAGCAAGAAGATCGACTCTGCAATTTGCTCTCATCAATTGGACATTTATCAGAACATGGCGAAGTTCCAGGTGAAAATAAAGCCATTCAATTATTATTTTTTATTTTGATTTAGTTTATGCATTTGGCACTTTGATTAGCACTGCCCCGCCCCAAGCAATTGCCGAACATTTGCATCAGCGTTGGTTGGCCGATCCACATTTTGCCAAAATTGCACCTAAAATTGTGCTTCAAATGAGCACAGTAAAATAAAATGGAATTTACCTCATTATTCTTCCCCTACATCCATAGAATGTTACTGTTTGTTCACAAGTGCTTTCATTTGCCTTACGAGATTTTAACACTCGCTATGATATTCGGGCCCAAAGCAAAGGAATGTTTCGCAATTTTGTTCGAACCCTTGTTGAATTATATCCAGTTTATAGGTAGAGGATTGATTAATTTAAAGGAAAATATTTAATTTGGCAAAAAAATGAAATTGCCGAAATGAAATTGTAGCGTTTCAGTGGTATATCCTACCATAAACCGTTATATTTATATTTATAATGAATGCATTTAAGATAAGATACATCATTTAGCTTATATTTGTTTTAGGTTTAAACAATTTTAATTAAACAATAAAGGTTTACATTGTTCAAAACCTTTAATTTGTTTAAAGCATATCAAATTATATAGCATTCGATGCTTTTTCATATTTTCTATTCATGGTAAAAGTTTTGCGATATAGGACAAATTCATGAAATATATTAATTATCTTGGTTTTAAATACTTTTTTAGGCTATTTAAATTTTACCAATTTAGCTTTATTTTTTGCCAAATTAAAAAATATCCTATTTTTAATAAATTTTATTTTTCAAATTCTTTTCAGGAAAATTGATAAATGCCTTAGTGCATGTCTCATTGAGCCTCTCTTCCGTTGCCTTCAAATGCTCGTCGAGGAGGACCCGGATGATCGGGATTTGCATGTGATTTCTTTTATTTAATATTTATATTGAATTCATTGAATTTTAGTGCATTTCCCATATTGTTGTCGATTCTGGGCAACAATTAAGTCAATTGAATTGTACGGAATGCGATCGACTCATTTTGTCCTGTCGCCGATGGCTTTGCTCAAATCGAGTATTGCTCGAGGAGGAGACAAGGAGATTGTTGATGAATGTTAAAATTATTCACATTTAATATATTTAAATGAATATATTCAGGCAATTGACCTGTGGACATATTCTTGGGATCGAAATTTATTTCCGGATTGTTTGCGAAGGTTTTATGAGGAAATGGAATTGGAGGAAAAACGCAGAAAACATTTGCTGGGACCAAAAGGGCAGCATCCATTTTTTACATCTGGTAGGAAATAAAATAATTTTATTTTATTTTATATTTTATTTAAGCCTATGATCGACAATTCAGCAACATTCCCGCTTCATATTCCTCTCAGCAAATGACCGATTCAGCCTCATCCTCATTGCCAAGCAGTGCAATGGCATTGGACACACAAACAACAATGACCACAAAATGTTGGTTAAATGGCTTAAAAAATAGGAATTTATTTATTAAATTCTATATAATAAGGCTAATTTCATCAAATTTTTATAAAAAATATATAATTCTTTTTATTTACTTATTTTCTTAATATTTAGAACGTTGGTAAAAAAATTATTTTTTAAACAAATTTCTTTACAAATTGTGAAATAGGCGAAATTAATTTAGTGAAAAGCAGGCGGATTTATTTATCAGCTTCAAGGCTCCAGCGTTAAATTTATCAACGAATATTTTAATTGAATTGCAAAGAAACTTTTTTAGCATTGCCCCAAAGTCAAGCTTCATTAGCCACATTGGGCGGCGGCGGTGGTGGCACATTACCAATCTTCCTAAATAATACAATTGATCTCGTCCTACCGAATGGCGATTTGCAGCACCATAATGAAAATAATTTGAATATGAGGAGAAGATTGAGCCGATCAAATCATGTGGAAGAGGAAATGGAGGAAAGTGATGAAAAGGAGTCGACAATTTAAATTTTCAAAATTATGAAATCACTTTAAATGAACAAAATAAAAGTGTTTTAATTGGAATTGTATTGTTTGATTATAAATATTTTTGAATGAATTTAATTTTTTATTATTTAAGATTATTATTAAATATTTATATTTTTGAAAATCAAAAAATGTGAATTTTATTGCCGGATTCAAATCATTCTGCGGATTTTCTTTTTGCCAAAACGCTCATTGTAGTCATTCCATCCTGTCTAAATTTTGAAAATTTTTAATCAATTAATTTAATTTTGTTACTTACGTGCTGATTATTGCGGAATATGCCTCTCTTTTGGTCAAATTCTTTCGTTCATTTGCATTGCCAATGCAAATTTGTTTTTGCCGAAAAATTGGTGCATATTGGAGGCATTTTGTGAAAATTTCATTGAATTCGTGACGGAAATTTGTATTCAAGAAGCCATAAAGGAATGGATTCACACAAATTGAAAGAATTGAAATCTTCAATTGGGAAAATTATTCAAATAATAATTATTCATTTTTTAACCAATTTGCATGTTTGATCAATTCTTTCCATTATTGGTGAACCACTTTCCTTAAATTAAATATTTTATTTTGCCCCATTAAATTTATGCTGACCACTCCAAGCAAATCCAAATCAATTAGGATGGAAACAATTGTGAATGGAAGCCACAATGCCGCATAGGCACCGGCCATTGCCACCAACAATGCCGTCGTTTTATTCCTACGGCGATCAGCAGCCGATTGCTAAAAAATAAAAAATAAAATAATATTTTTAACAAAAAAAATTGTTTTACCCAAAAGTGGTTTATGACTTCAATAAATCAGAAACCGGTTTTAGATCTTACAAATTTTAAACTAATTTGTAGATCTCATCGAGTGGTATGAGGTTTGTAGGTCTAATAAAACCGGTTTCTGATTTATTAGAAATCAAATATTTTTTGGGTAAAAAAATTCTTATTTTATGTAAAAATTTTTTGGGTTAAAAATTATATTCTAAAAATAATTAAAAAATAATATTTTTTAATTGTATATTATACCTTTACTGCCCCATTTGTGTTTTGCAATTGTTGTTGTTCTTCCGATTCAGATTCGGCTCGAATCAACTAAAATCATTAAATAATTTTAAATTTTATTCGTTTTTGTACTTTGTTGCTTCCATTCAATGTTGCCAATGTCGAAGTGCGTGGACGCATTTGTTTTGCATTCATTTGAAGGAATCGAGTCAATTTAACGTTGAATATCGAAATAACAATCAAAGGAACTGCATAAAGCATAATTGCCTGCATCAATGACATTGCAAGCTGAATTACATAAATTATTATTATTAAAGCTAAACAAAATCCGCTATAATTTGTTCAAAAATATTCACATATTTAAGAGTTAAACTTTTAATTTTCCCAATTTCTGAAGGGATGAAAAGTAATTCCCTATGGGGAATTAAAAGAGGATATACGGTATATATAAATTCACTTGTATCATTCGCTCATCCACAATCCACCATTGTTGCTCTTTTTGTCCTTCATCCACAGTATTCCCATTTCCTTCATTTGCCACAAAATTGCCAGTCATCAATCTGCATTGTCGCCAACCGTAACTGCGCAAAACAATTTGATTTCCATTGATTGTTTTATTTGAATCCAAATTGACATTTTCCACCACATAAACATCCTTCAAAATTAGTTATTCATTTTAAATTTTAAAATAATTTGCCTTGAAGACATAAAGCATGTTGACTTGATAATAAATTAGCAATGGGAATGAGAGAAGTAAAGAGAAAAACTTAAAATAAATTTGAAATTGAAATGGGAATGAAATGAATTATTTCAAACCCAAATCAGGATGGAAATGAGTACGGCCCGAAAACATTGGCCCGATTTGTTTGCTGGCCCAGCAATTTTGATGGATCGAACCGAATAGTACCGATCAATTGCCATCACCTGCAAAGAAATATTATTTATTATTTTTTACTTTTTCAAAATCACAAAATTGTCCATTTATTTAATCTCCACTGATTCATTTTTTCAATTTTCCCATATATAGGATTGCTCCATTAATTTTAAATGAATGAAGCCGAATCAACATTTGGTCATTTCGACGGTTTTATGAGAATTCTAGCAGAAATTGGGTAAAAATTTATGTTCCTCCCATTCCCATCCATCCATTCCCCTTTGGTGAAATGATAGAATGACGAATTAAAATGAATCAACAATTATTAACTGAAAAATAAAATTCATTTTCATAGCATTTGGACCAATTTCATTTAAATTATTACCCATCCCAATTCTCCTCTCATTTATCATTTTAATATAAAATATATTTTCCTTATTTAATATTCCCTTTTAAGTCAACATAAAATCTTTTCATTCCAAATTTCTTTGTGTTTTTTCTGCCGATTGATTACCAAAATGGGCTGGAAATCTTGCCTGTTTCTGTTGGCTACATTCGGGTTATTTTTTTTAATTTTAATATTTTATGAATTATTATTTTAAGTGTTTTTGTGATGATGGTGGGGGAATGTATGGCAAAGGCCGGCCCTGAACAGGTGCATAAGCTCCCAACCGATGATCATGATCACACAAAGCGATCAAGCGATGGAGAAGCGGTGGATGGGGTCCAACAGGAGGAAGGTGAATTTAAGGGAAATGAAGAGTATAAATGAATTGGGATTTAGATGTTGAGCAAGGCAGCGTTGAAGGAAAGAAAAATTTTGAAGACGGTAAATCTGGCAATGAAAATGCTGTCGAACAAGGAGAAATGCACTTAGATGATGGCCTCGTACTCAAACCCATCACAACTGCAGGACCAACTGGCGAAAAACCCGAAGGAGATGGCCATGCCGTCAAACCCAAAAGACAAAATGGTGACCAACCTGTCCAACCCGGAGGAAATGGTGACCAACCTGTCCAACCCGGAGGAAATGGTGACCAACCTGTCCAACCCGGAGGAAATGGTGACCAACCTGTCCAACCCGGAGGAAATGGTGACCAACCTGTCCAACCCGGAGGAAATGGTGACCAACCTGTCCAACCCGGAGGAAATGGTGACCAACCTGTCCAACCCGGAGGAAATGGTGACCAACCTGTCCAACCCGGAGGAAATGGTGACCAACCTGTCCAACCCGGAGGAAATGGTGACCAACCTGTCCAACCCGGAGGAAATGGTGACCAACCTGTCCAACCCGGAGGAAATGGTGACCAACCTGTCCAACCCGGAGGAGAAACTAACAACGGTCAAGAAGGCGATAAAAATTCCAAAATCCCCGACCCTCTTCACACAAATTTCGTTGTCTATTACGATAAGGAATCAGGAAATTGCTATTTTGGCACGAATGGGCCAGAAGCCAAGGGAGCAGCCGATGCTAACAACAAGGACAAAATGGCCAATGGCAAGGTGGGGTCCCATAATAAATTCAATTTAAGCAAATTTACAATTCCAGATCAAGGTTCAAGACAATGATGCCCTTCCAATCTGCATGGCCGATTTTGACGAGATGGCACGAAAGAAGAGCTGCGGAATGCCGAAATACGAGTAAATACTATGAGGGCGGGGAAAAGGAAAATTTGGAACATTTTAGCCAAATGGTTTATTGCGCCAAAGTTCAATTCTATGGAGAAAAGGGCCTTGAGGAAGCGAAAAAATACATGGAGACAAACGATCCAAAGACTTTCGATGAATTCCAAAAGAATTTTATGCAAAACAACATTTTTGTGTTCGTCGATGGTTGCCTTCAATGCGATGATACCAAGACCACGGCCAAAGCCACCGTCGAATTTTGGCATATCCATCCAGCCGGCCCGATCGCAGAACCAAAAGTTTGCCCCGAGGAAGAGGAAAAAATCAAGTAAGAAAAATTGGCCAAAAATTTAATAATAAATGTATATTTTAAAGTCAGGGGATGGAAAAATCATTCGATGAGGTTGCTGGAAAGGTTTCAAAAACTGTTCCCTATATTAGTGGAACAATGCTGAAAGAACGGTAAAAATAGGCAAAATTATTTTAATTATTTCATATTTCAAAAAGTTTGTGTGTTTCTCGTCCAAATATGGAGTCGGATGCCATGATGAAATTGAGGTAAACAATATTAAATTATTTTATACTTTATATGTCTATTTCCAGCTACAAATACAAGGCCAAAATTGTGGTGAAACATAATTGTGGTGGCGTAGAGGGGGATGAGATGAAGGAGGTTCTTTTTGTCTTTTTTTTTTTAAATTTTAATTTATATTTATAGCACACCGTGATGTTTGGGACGACCATCGAGAAGGACAAACTCAACAACAATGTTTTCCATGTAAGCACAAAAATTGATTAAATTTATATATTTTTCCGCCCATTTAAGCTTCGAAATTTGAAAATTGTTTTGGACCCGAAAAGCAAGAATAAGACGGAAACGATCACATGGGATTGGAACGAGAAGAAGAAGGGCCTTGGCTATTTCTATTATGAGCCGAAAGGTGTCAAAGACTCGAATGGGGGCATTGTGCTGACACAGGAGGATATCGAGAAGGAGATGAATCAGCTGGATATTCCAATTTGAGGGAAGAACAAAGAAAGAAAGAAAGAAGAAAGAAAAGGGAGAATAATTGATGGAGGTTTTTGCCATGATATTCCCATAAAATTTCATCAAAAATTGAATAAATTCATTGCATTTCAAACTCATTTATTAATTAATATTGTTACCGAGATGGTCAAAGTCGAGCAGTAAATATTTGAGCCGGGCAATGCATTCGCAAATTTGCAGAAGAAATTGGAATAAGGAAAGTCGAAATCAATGGAGGGAAGCCAAAGGAATGGCACCTGAAAATAGGCAAAATAATTGAATGGATATATGATATTTAAAATATTACGGTTGTGAATGCGAGCATCAAATTTGAAAATGCCAAATTTACGATGAGCACATTTCGGGCAGTTCGCATTTCAGGCTTCCTGATCACAGCCAAAATTACCTTAATTGAATAATTTTAATGAATGAATGGCTGTTTTGCATTAACGACTGTTTGCCCCAATTTAATTCCGCCTATTTGCCCCAATTTAATTCCGCCTATTTGCCCCAATTTAATTCCGCCTATTTGCCCCAATTTAATTCCGCCTATTTGCCCCAATTTAATTCCGCCTATTTGCCCCCAATTTAATTCCGCCTATTTGCCCCAATTTAATTCCGCCTATTTGCCCCAATTTAATTCCGCCTATTTGCCCCAATTTAATTCCGCCTATTTGCCCCAATTTAATTCCGCCTATTTGCCCCAATTTCCGCCTATTTGCCTCAATTGACCCAATTAAAGTCAGCCTGTTTTGCATTAAATTAATCCCCCCCCCCCTTAAATTGCCAAGACTAAATAATTTCGCTTGTTCTTAATATTAAGATTTCATTTTTTAAACACAAAATTTTGCTTAAGCTGAATTGAATTTATTTACCACTCCATTGCCGACCAAGGCCAGCACGGAAATGAGCACATAAAGAATTGTGTAAATCCATTCTTCCCAGGGATAATAACGCCGAAGATGGGCAGTCAATTTGTGGAAAAAGGACTGTAGAAAAAATTATGGTAAATTCATTCAAATGTTACTGTTTAAAATTACCCTTAAGCAATTATCATCGAAAGGGAATGTTTGCCAAAGTTCAGTGTCATTCGGGTGAACTGCCCTTGGACATTGTCGGTCGATGTCCTCAACGGACAAAAACATTACCTAAAAATTATAATAAAATTAATTTTTATTTTGTTAAAAAATAACGGTAAATTTTTATTGACAGAAAAGAGGAATATAAGGCAATGGGAGAGATGAAAAGGAAAGTGGAGTGGATGGTACAAATTTAGCGGAAGTCAAGTTATTCTTGGGACATTGAATTGAATGGCCATGCGGTATGCTCCAAGCCCTTGAATTGGCATTGGCTGAGTGAGTGAATAAGTGCTTTCTTATTGAATTGCGTAGGAAAAGATGGGGGAAAGAAGGGTTGGTTATGTATGGAAAAAATTTTGAATATGAAAATTGAGATCCGATTACATATTAGCCTATTTTGTACTGAAAAAGCGCATTATTAAATATTAGTTGATAAGAATTTAGCCATATCGCAACATTCTTTTAAAGTAAATTCGCATCTTATTAATATTTAAGCAAAATAAAAAATAAGAATTTAATGATATTAATATTTAAATATTATTATGGAAGAATAATGGGAGAATATTCGGCGGCCAATTTCATTCATTCATTTTCAACAATAAAAATACTCAATTATTTATTTTTTATTTTCCCACTTTTTACAGAATTAAAAAGGAATTCTAATCTTTGTCCTAAAAACTTTTTAGCCATTTGCTTAGTCTCAAAATTGGGCAAAGTTTATAATGTGAGGCTAATCTCAAAAAAATGTGGCCAATTTTTCCTCCTTTTACAGATGAATTGAAACAATTTTTAGCAACATTAACCAACCAAAAGTCAAAAATGTCAATAGTCAAGTTTTTAATCTTGATAAAAAATAGCAAAAAATGATGGATGGATGGATGAATTGGATTGGCCATTGGATGGAGGTGCCCTTTTATATTATGTCCCTAATGGGCTTATATAATCCGTGGAATGCTCCTCATTGGAATTGGAATGCTAATAAAGTTTTGGGGACTTTCTCCCCTCCCTTGCTGTTTTCATTTTAGGCTTATTTTTGCCCAAATAACTCATCATTGCATTTTGTTGACTTCGCGACATTGAAGCTGACCAATTTTGCAAAATATTTTGTCAAAAGCTCAAAGGGTAATTTTTGCCCTCTATTTACATTATTTTTCAGTTAGAATTGAGGAATTTGGAGATTTGATTGAATTAATTTCCTGTTTTTCTGAATATTTACATTTATTTTTATTTATATGGCCAATTTTCGCGAGGTCAAATGTTTCAACATTCTCAAAAAAACGATGAAAATATTTAAATATACTCGATTTCAGTTTGTAAAAAATTAATTAATTTGAGAAAATAATTTATTACATAAAATTTGCAAAAAAAAAACATATATAATTGTTCTAGGGCAAATGTTTTTTTTGTGGAATTAAAAATTTTTAACAATCGATTGTAAAGATAAAAATTTGATGAAATAATTAAAATAAAAGGGTCTAGTCAATAAAAGAAAATTTTTCGGATACCTAACAATAAGCCAAGTATGAATTGTGAGTGATTGTAAATTATTTGGACCCTATCCTACGTATAAAAAGACAAAAAAAACTTAATAAATAAACTTCAATCTTTTTTTTGTCATTTGTATTTTTGCGTGAATAATTAGGGAATAAAGTTTGAATAAAAATGGTTAGAAAATAGTAAAATTTATGGGAAAATTATTGGAAATTATGTCAATCTTAGAGAAATGATTGGTTTAAAAAGGGAAGAAATTGAGGGTTTTTTGTACTTTGTGGGAATTTTTGGCGCATTTCAAAGATTTATGAATTTAGAAAACGCAAATAAGGAAAGGGATACTCGTCAGCATATTTAAACGGTTTGTAGAAAATAAAACCAAAATGGAAGTTGGAATGGAAGGAAAGGTGGCATCCCTTGAATGAATTGGAAATAAAGAATGCCATTTGGGAATAAATGCCATAATAAATTGATACTGTGATCATTTCCGATTGGGCATATTTATTTATTCACAATTGGAATATTAATTACGGAGATTCATCAACAGATGATCCATATATCCGAATGCCATTTCCTCAACACGCATAACCTCCCCCATATGTCATCAATGGTATTCAATTTCCGGCATTTTTTTGCCATTAACGATATAAAAAATTTCTTCAAGCGTTCAATAATTAGGCCATCTTTTCATCAACCACCTAGTTAGCCGGAAGGAAAAAAGGAAAGAAGAAGCTGGCCAACTTGTGTGGCCAACCAACCTGCCACTTTGTCAAAAATGCTTTGGCTCGTCAAATTGCGTATGAGGAGGAGGAAAGGAAAATTAGCAGCTGATGGATGGATGGATGGATGGATGGACTTCATTAGCCCTTGGGGGAGAATGTTAAAATGTAATATTGTACAAAAATAACAAAAAGGAATGAAGAAGAGGAATTTTGAAAATGAAGACATTGGAAAAATTTTAAAGAAATCCTATTTTAATATTTAGCAAAATTCACACTCAATGATATTTTGGGTTTATAAATGAATGACAGATTAATTAGAAGAGAAGGGTAGAATATATTTAGGAAAAATATATTAAATAACAAAAATCTGCTGCAGGTGGAATAAATGGAAATTGGCATAATTACGGAAAGAACCCATAAATGTTCAAAAAACAATTTTTGTCATTCTTTTATCTTTGTGTGTGGCTTCTTCTCCCATTTCCATTCAACAGAAACAATGAATGGGATTTTGAAGATGTTTTTTCCACTTTTTTTTGTTTGCTAAATGGATGGATGGAGAATTGTTGAAAAAAAGAACAAAAAATTTAAAAATGAGACAAAAAAACTTTTTTGAATGGAGTTTAAGACCAGCAGAAAATAAGCAGAAAAAATGAATGCCTTTTTGCAAAAATAAATAGGCTTAAATTTTTGTGCAAAAAATGACAAAAAAAATTGGAATAATAAAAATGAATGGAATGAATTCGAAGAAATAGAATTGAATTAATTTAAATAAAATTTCCGTGTATTATTCCCATTTTTGTTGATTTTTATTGGGCAAATGCCAAAAATGTGACAGACAATTTTCGAGTGGAATTGCCCAACCGACAATTTTGCCAACCATTTTTTTGTTTGCCAATTCAAATTTTTAACTCTATAAAAATGAAACCTAAAACCCATTTTCAGAAAGGGGAAATTTACTTTCCCCTTCTTTTTTTCGGGACAAAGCGTGCCATTCGCATCCATTAAAAAATGCGTTTTTTATGCCGTTATAAAAAGTGCATTTGAATTTAAAAGGGTAAGAATATTGCGCGCCTTTCCCCATATAAATCTCCATTAAAGACCACCCAAGGTGAAATACAATATTACAAAAAAATGTGGGGATTAATGCGCACAATTGAATGAGTAGAAAATTGGCATTTTTTTATATATTAATGTTAATATTAATATGGATTAAATAATGAATAAATGGAATAAAAATATAAAGAATATTTATTAAAAAATGCATTGCCAATATTTATGCAAATAACAAAAATTTTCCGCTATCTTTTTGATTAATTTTTGGTCAATTTATTTATTTGGAAGGTATGCTCAAAGAAAGTATTTCCGGTGTTTTTGATTTTGATGATTTCATTTTTGGCCAATTTCCTTTCAACGGGGCAGTAATATTTTTGCAAAGGATTTTGCGTCATTTTTTTGTTTTGGCTTCTCCCCAAATTATCATCAACTTTTGGTGGAATGGATGTCTCGAGAATGCAATGTCCCTTTTCCCAAAAATGTCATTCCTATTTATTTAGTATTTTCCCATCATTTTATGAAGGAAATGAGTGGGTGAAAAAAGAAGTAAATTTAAAGAAAAAGGTTTTTTCCAGGAAATTAAATCTAAAATTGAATAGAAAAAAAGTAATTAAAATTTGCCAAAAATTAAAGATTAAAAGATCAAAAAATAAACATTAGAGGAATTTATCAGTTTTGACCAAAATTTAAATTTCCCAGGAAATATTGAATATCATAAAAAAATGCATAAAATTAATGGATGATGGCAACTTTTTTTGGGAGGAAATTTAATACATTTCAGACAAAAATGAGGAAATTTTAAAAAAATTATTGGCTAAATAATTCGATTCGGTGCTTGAAAATTGAAATATCAAAATTTAAAATTATTTGAATGAAAAATAGTAAATTTATTGAGGAAAATGGCATCTTAAAAATTATAAACGAAAAAAATAGACGGTCACATGGGGGAGGCGAAAATTGGGACAATAAAATTGAAAAGAAAGGAAGAATAGGGCACTTGGGAATATTTGAGAAATTGCCAAAAAATGAAATGGAGGGAAATATTCTTAAGAATGGTGGAAACTGGAAAGTATGCGGGTGGTCCATCCATTGTGAATGGGCTTAAAAGATGAATATAATTTGGGGAAAGATATATAAATTTATAGAAAGAAATGTACTTTTTGCATAAACAAACAATTAAGGCGGCAATTTAGATGGAAATTTGGATTGTTCTTTCGATTTCCACGCTTCTCGATTTCTCCTTCGAATGTCGCCAACTTAACGCAAAAACATTGGTGCTGGGAAAATGAATGTCCTTCCTTTTGGCCATTGGATGCTCCTCTCAATTTGCATTAATTATCGCGTTTGCCATTTTTGGTTGCAATTTGAGAATAAAGGAGGGAAAAACAGTGATAAGACATTGAAAGAATATAAAATGTATGCAAATGAATGAAAAATGCAACATTATTCAATGAATGTTTTTGTTGGATTATTCAAAATTTATTTTATTTAAAATATTTATTTATCCATTATAAAAAAGTCGGAGAGAATTATCGCCGCTGGAATATTTTTTTTCTTTAAAAGTGCGATAAATTGTCTGGAGCATGGCTTTCTTTTATTCGCATTGTTCGCAACACAATGGATGGAAAAATTCAATTCTCTGTCGGTCAATGAAAGGGCAAAATGGCGCGAAAATTGCTTGAAAATAATGCCGAAAAAAGGAAAAAATGCTTTTAGGGTTAAAGCCGCCTTTCCGAAAGACAATTTACTCTTCGGTCTAATTTTTGAGAGTTTTTCTGGCATTTTTTGCCGGCTTCTTCGTTGAAGCAATCGACTGGAAAGAAAATTAACGGGAAAACTCGATGGGCATTTTTTGCTTATTTTTAGAAGGAAGTTTAAGAGAAAGAAGGCTAAAGAATATTTTTGAGGGCATAGATTAAATTTTATTATTTTGTACAAAATAATTTTAAGAAATGATGTGTTGAGTTAAAATTCAATTTAAGAGGAGAAAATGGATGGAAAAAATAAAATAAAAAATTATAATTTTTGTGGCAAATTATTCATAAAAGTGCAGCAAAAAAATGGTGAAATGTCTCATTGAATTGAAAGAAAGGAAATTAGGCGTAAAATTGGTCTATGAAATATATTTTAAAATATTTTTCTCAAAATAAAATCGAATAATCCTTTTTTGGGAATAAATTTTGAATTTATAGGTTTTCCAAGTAAAATGAGACCAAAATGCTTGTCGAGGAAAGGTTATCGGGAAATATTTAAAATTGCGAAAAAAAAATTGAAAATTGCGAAAAGAGTATTGAAAATTGCGAAAAGTTTATAACGGTTTATTGGTTTGTCCAAAATTCACAAACCATATACCATTGGATAGAGCTCATCAAGACGCATCGAATGGTATATAATTTGTCATGGTTTAATTGGTTTTGAACCAAACCCCATTAAGCGGTTTAAGTGGTTTAAAACCCTTAGTTTTTCATCAAGCCACGACAAAATATATACCAATCGACGCGTCTTGACGAGATCTATCGATTGGATATAAGGTTTGGGGGTCTAGAACAAACCACTAAACCGTTATAAACTTTTCGCAATTTTCAATACTCTTTTCGCAATTTTCAATGTTTTTTTTCGCAATTTTCAATGTTTTTTTCGCAAAATTAAATACCATCCAAGGTTATCTATCGCTAATTTAGGAAAAAAAATCCTACAACTACAGTGTATCTTTGGGAAAAAATGTGGATTCATTTTGTGTCAAATCTCATTTTCTCCCACTCATAGTATTTCCCAAGAACAGTGGCACAATATGAATTAGGAGGACATAAAATAAATGTGCACATTTCTTTGGGTAGAGTTTATTTTGAAGAAGAATGAAATGTGAATTAAAATGCTTTTCGGAATTTATTAATTTATTCATTTTATTGTAATTTTCATTTTGTACTTATGTTGGAAATTTGAGTAAATTCACCAAAAATCACTAAAATACTTAATTTTGTGGAATATTTTGGCCATTTTTTTTCTTTTCTTTCCATCAATTATCTTTTTTTTTCGTTGATTTTCCCACGATTCACGAATTTCCAATTCAAAGGGCAGAATAATTCATTGGGAAGAATTCAAAAATAGCAACAAAATGAATGAAATTTAAAAGGAATTTTGGCTCGAATTTCTTCAATACAAAATTGGCAACATTTAAAGAGATTGTGGAATATAAAATTAAATAAATGTTTTTGGATATTTCAAAAAATTTATTATAATAGTCAAAAAATTTTTTTGTGGTAAAAGTTCTACATGATGCGAATTTTTTGAATGGCTAATTTGGGTTAAAAAGCTTATTCATTCATTTTAAACAATAGAAAATTGGACAAATTTTTGGTCATAAAAAAGTCAGACCCTTTTAAAGGAAAAATGAATGGAAATTTGGAATAAATAATTATTAAGGGAATTCATTGCAAGCTCGAAATATGGAATATGTAGAAATGGAATAAAATATAAAAAATTATTAATAGATATTACAAAATTTTGGTATATTTTTGGTATTAAATTGAAAAAAATTAATATTCGTCTAAAATGCAATTTAATAATTATTAGCATAATAAAATATTAATTTTTTGCATTTTTTAATATTTTCATTCATTGCCATTTCCGTTTTATTTTTCTTTTCATTTTGGATGGAATCAAAAGGTTTCGGATTTAATGGAGAATTAATGCATTTTGCCATTTTCTTGGAAACTCTTTGGAAAAGGACCGGATGACCGGAAAGAAAATGTAGAGGATGGGATTTTTGGAAATTATTAAGAAATATTGGGAATGAAAACATTGGCATTTTAAAAGGGCATTAAGATAAAATGGGAAAGAATGAAAAATTATTAATATAGGAAATATTTTATAATAAAGTGCAAAATGGAAGGAATTGGCAACAACAATATTTTTGGCCTTAATGGATTTTGCCAACATTTTTTGGCATATAGGATTAACCGAGGTTTAAGGCTTTTTAAATTTTTATGGTCCAATGAAATTGGGAAAAATTTGGAAATAAAGAATGAGGAAATTATTATAAGCAATTTAAAAAAGGAAAATAATAAAAATAAAATTTTAATTTAAAAGTGAAAAAAATTGTTGAATAGGAGAATGGCATAAAAAAGCGTAGGAGGATTGAATAAATTAAAATTGACACTTTTTCGTCCGAAAAATATTTGGATGGGAGAAATATGGAAATTTTATATCGGTAACATTTGTGCCAAAAATAGTAAAATTGGCCTGAAATTGATGACCAGTATTAATAATGTTGTTTTTGGGGATGTTTTGGGAGTGGTTAATTCGTCCTAATGTTGCAATAATTACCTAATTCAGATTTATGTGATAAATTCAATATTTTATATCAATTTATAATAAAATTATGCCAAAAATTGCAAAAGCATGCAAAAATATTATTCTTTGTTTTCATTTGTTGAATGAATGAATCCAAAAATTCTTTGGTCCCATTGGCAAGGGAATTTTTCTATTGTTTATTTTCACTCCTTCTTATGATATGATGAAGGTCGCAGATGTTGTTGGCCCAGAAAATTGACAAAAATAAGTGAATATTTTCGGACAAAATGGAGAAAAAATTGGAATGGTTGGATTTTCAATAATTATTTTTATAATTATTTGATAAAAATAATTTATAAATTTTAAATTTTAAAATTTGCTCTCACCTGATGTTGGACCAAAAACATTTGTTCAATTGTCGAATTCATTTGTAACAAATTTTGAAAATTGGAATTTTTAATAATCTAAAAAAAAATAAAATGAATTATTTTAAAATATTTTTTGAATTTTTACTAAATTTGGATTTTTCATTTTATGGCCGAAAACTTATTCTAAAATATTCGGCATATTTTTTGAATAATATGCAAATAAAAATGGAAGAAAAATGGCCAAAGAATTTTGATTGACTCCAAATCCAAATGGCAAAGATAAAAAAAAAATATAATTTCCTTCGTTAATTTCCTCTTGGCAGATGTTTTTTTACTCAATTTTTGGTCCTTTTGGAAAAGTTATTTATAAATTATAATTTAGGTAATTTGGAAATATAAATCTACAAATTGTGCAAATTAATGGTTATAGGGGTATAATTTTGAAAATTATTTATTTTCATATTTTATTTTTATTGAAAAAAATGAAATTATATATTCAAAATGTATCCTCTGTGTCACCAAAATCAATGATTTTTGAGGTCAAAGTTGAAGCTTTTGAACGAAAAGACAAATTTTGTTGGCCAATTCTTTGGGGAGAGGCAAAGTGAAAATGGCATTTTGCATTTTCTTCAAGCCAAGCTAATAATGGCCATTTCGGGCCTCAGCCGGCATTTTCCGCATGAATTCCTTCGCATTTTCAATGCCTTTTATATTATAAAGGAGGACTTTAGTCCTTCATTTCCCATTTCCATGCCCACATCATTGGCCACCACTTTTTTGCATTATTCGTCAATTCAAAGAGAAAAATGTATTGGAATTCGAATTTGTTGATTTTAATTCAAATAAATATTGAAAATAATAATAAATATTACCAGTTTACACTAATTTCATTTATTTTTTTTAAAATTAATTTCATCATTTTCTTTCTTCATTGATCTTTAATATCATGCCAGCAGTTGGCCCTAAAGATGTCCATTTTTCTATGCGCATAAATTGGTGGCAAAGATTTCCAACTCCAATAGGGGGAGAAATTTGTCCCACCATTATACATACCAAAAATAACACATTTTAGGCATTTTGGGGATTTTTGTGATATTATTGAATATTTTTGATTACGCTTTGGCTTTATTTTCTTTTTAACCGAATATATTCATTAATTTGATCATAATCAAATCATAAATATAAATGCTCATCAATTAACAAATTTTATAAGATTTTAACAAATCAAAAATATATTCTTTCTCCATTATTTGCGTATGTTTTCTTTAAAATTAAAATAAAATATTTATTTTCAACAATGAATGCTCATCATTTTCCTCTGTGAATACATAATGGCCATAACTTCTTTGGCTGGATCGTTTCATGCCTATTTTTAATTCAGTGATCAAAATTGGAATTGACCGTTGGCGATTGTCATTTACTGCTAAAGATAAGTAAAATATTAATTAATTTAAAAGTAATTCAAAAGTACCTTTTCAGTTTTCACGTTGTCCAATTGGTCAAAGTGACATCCCATGAAAAGACTGCTTCAAGATTGATAACATTTGCTGGGCCAGCCGGGACAACATTGTTCAATGCAACGATAAAAACAACAAATTTTCGTTCGTTGGTGAAAAATGCAATCGGAACCGGAATTTGGGCTCGGTTCCTTTGTTGGCGAAATAATTGTTTTCGGCGATGAACAGCTCAAAGAAGGACAAAATCGACACCAAAAGGAATGGAAACTTGGTATTATTATTCCATCACCATTTGAATTTGTGAAGGCGATTGGCATAACAACGGTCAAAACCATTTTCTATGACAGCAATGACTATACCCGTTGATTTGATTTTAAATTTGCTGCTAATCGGAATGCAAATTCTTTGATTTTGCCAAATTTTTTGGGCCAATAAAACTTGTTCAAATCTGCAACATGGTCACTTGCCATTTGATTGATTTGCCGGATAGCTAAAGGGAAAAATGATATTTCGTTTAAAAATATTATAATTTTTAATTAGCTACCTTTTTTTCCTGGCCTGAAGTTTCATTAATTATTTTCTTTAAGCCAAATTATCCACAATCTCATCTCCTTCAATCTGGAATCATCATCTAATACAATTGCATTGTCACCAAAATCACCTAAAAAGTTGACATTAATTTAGAATTTGTCAAAATTTAATATTTCTAAATAAAATATCATTTTTCCCTTTAGCTATCCGGCAAATCAATCAAATGGCAAGTGACCATGTTGCAACTTTGAATATATTTTATTGGCCCAAAAAATTTGGCAAAATCAAAGAATTTGCATTCCGATTAGCAGCAAATTTAAAATCAAATCAACGGGTATAGTCATTGCTGTCATAGAAAATGGTTTTGACCGTTGTTATGCCAATCGCCTTCACAAATTCAAATGGTGATGGAATAATAATACCAAGATTCCATTCCTTTTGGTGCCAATTTTTGTCCTTCTTTGATTTGCTCATCACCAAAAACAAAATTTTGTCCAACAAAAGAACCGTCGAGCCATAAATTCCGGTTCCGATTGCATTTTTCACCAACGAACGAAAATTTGTTGTTTTTATCGTTGCATTGAACAATGTTGTCCCGGCTGGCCCAGCAAATGTTATCAATCTTGAAGCAGTCTTTTCATGGGATGTCACTTTGACCAATTGGACAACGTGAAAACTGAAAAGGTACTTTTGAATTACTTTTAAATTAATTAATATTTTACTTATCTTTAGCAGTAAATGACAATCGCCAACGGTCAATTCCAATTTTGATCACTGAATTAAAAATAGGCATGAAACGATCCAGCCAAAGAAGTTATGGCCATTATGTATTCATAGAGGAAAATGACGCGAATTCTTTGTTGAATACAAATATTTTACATAAATTTTAGGAAGGAGAGTCTGAAAAATAAATTAAATGCTTTAATAATTTAATTTAAAAAAACAACAAGATTCTGGGAATTAAATTTATTCTAAAGCCAACAAATATATTCGAATTTTTAAAAATGTTTTTTTTTATTTACCACACTTTTTAGCTGAATTATAAATGGCAGAAATATTCGCTGGTTATGAATTCAAGGGGCAGTGATTTTGCCTAAAAGACCTTTTGCCATTCACAAGATGGATTGAATGCAGCTGCAATGAATAGGGTGAATCATTGCCATCGCATTTAAATGTAAAAAATTGAGAAGGCTTCATTTATGTTATTTAGGATGGAAAAAAAAGAAGTATAAAAAATTGTAAAAATTATTTTTTTATTTCTATTGATTTCTATTGTAAATTCTTTTATCACTAAAATTGGCACTTTTCTTTATTCATTCGGCATTCACAATAATATCATGCCATCCTTTCTTTCCCTTCTTCTGATTATTTTTATTCCGAATTCTTTTCAATGGATTCCGGGGCAATTGATGCATTTCTCGTCGAACTTCACTCAAATTTCGATTTTTTGTTTCCGGCAATCGATAAAAGAGGAATATCAAGGCCAAAAATATTGGCTGAATTCAAATTTATTTCGGGCATAAATTAATGAAACCCACAAAAACGAATAATGAAAAATAGGCAATTCCGCCGCCAATCCAATTCCTCAATGGGAGAAAAATGCTCAAAAGTGCGGCACGACTAAATAAAATAATTTATTAATTATTTTTATGTTTAATCACCTAAGCATTTGGCCAAGTGTGGCGAATCCCTGGGCCGCTGAACGAGCATTTTGTTCGACAAGTTCCGCTGAAAAATAATAAAATAAATTGAAAAATAGAAAAAATTGATTAACCAGGCAGAAAATAACAAACTGGGCCTGGGCCAAATGCAAATGCCACAAGAAAAATTGAGATGGCCCCAATCAAACAAATGCCCAACCATTGCAACTTTTTTGGAAAAATTTAATTAGGAAGAATTATATTTTACCTGAGTTTTTTCGTAGCCAATCATTAGTCCACTGATTGCAATATTGACGACCAAAATGATGGTCAAAGTTGTGAGCATCAATGGCCTACGGCCAAATCGATCGATTAGCAAGGCGGATGCAATATTGGCCACCCAAAAATTTTTATGTGTTTATATTTTTGTATTAAATATTGGAAATTAGTAAATTTGAGAATTTTAGAATTTAATAAAAAGATGCTGGGCTAATATGATTTATTTTTCGAAATTTCAATTTCATACCTAAAATTATTAAACCAAAATATTTTGGGTTTTAAAAATGATTCAAAACCGAATTTAAATTGAAATTTCATAGGTTAATTTTAAGCCGAATATTTTCAAGGCAAATATTTTTTTGCGTCCCTACTCAACAAACTATTACCCGAGGGCATAATAATGTCTTCTAAGGGTTTAGATTTAGAAAAAGCTCCATTCTCATTAAGAAAAATTTCAATTTATAATTAAATCAAATTATTTTATATTTTTAATGGTGATTAAAATATGTGAATTTAAATTAAACCGACCATGCATAATATGCTTAACCCAACATTGGCCATTGTGGCCCAAGTTTCATCCAGGCCAGTTGTCCGAAATAATTGGACGGCAAATGCATTTATGACTGGCAAAGTTTTTAAATAATTTAATAAAATTTTAAATATTTTGATTACCAGCAATCCCACTGAATGCCATCGACAATGCCACAACACATCCAACTCTAAAGAAGAATAGTCATTAAATAAAGTGTGCCAAAATAAATAAATATAAGTATATTCATGTAAAGAAAATTTAAGATTATTATTATTTGCTCAAAATCTAAATTTCACCTAAAACCAAATAAATATAATATGGAAACTTATATTGCGGCTCGTCGATTTTGGCTGGATGTGCCCATTAATTTTCGGATTCCGACCATTTGATTTGTTCCGGCCATTTTGTTCATTTCCATTTTTAAATCATCCAAACGCTTTTGGCATTCCTCTTCACTTTTGCAATTATGGTAAATTAAAATTGATTTGGAAGCCTCCTCCTCCATTCCACGACGCAATAAAAATCTATGTAAAATTCAAAATTTAAATTATTTATTAAAAAAATTCACCCTGGACTTTCTCGGGCAATGAAAAACAGCAATAAAGTGGTCACAAAAAGCTGCAATCCTTCCAGACCGAAAATTGTCCACAAATGGCGGGTTGAACCCAAAATGGAAGGAATGCCGGGGAGTGAGCCAAAAATTGTGCCAAATTGAAGAAGAATTCCAGTGGCCATTGAAACGGAGCCACGGCATCGTTTTGGGCTAATAAATGAATATTTCTTTCAATGTATCGTATTTTCTCTATTAGAAGACCCTTTTCTAATAAAAGCGCATTTTAGAAAAGGCTCTGAAAAATATAAGCCCATGGATTTCTAATAGTAAAAATACGGGTAATTATTATTGAATTTGCCTGCATTCAGCCAAGAATATTCCGGCTAATCCAAGGCAAAGTGCTAAACAGAATCCCAGTCCCAATCGAGCGAATGCAAAAAATTCGAAACTATTTTCCTTAAAAATAAATATTTTAAGAAAAATTGTAAAAAAAATACAAAAATTGAGATGGCACAGCCAATCAAACATAGAATTGTGAATAAATTCCCTAAAAGAAGGGAACGAAGTCGGCCAACACGATCAGATAATGGCCTAATTAGGAGGGAGCCGAAAATTGCACCAACAAAAAATAGGGCCACAATGATACTCCATAGGGCCTAAAATGAAAAATTAATTTCTTTTTTTTAGTTTGTTAATTTATTTTGAGTAAAAATTTAGAAAGATCAGTGTTAAAAAACAAATTAATTTTAAATAAATATTTGCATTTGAATATGAAAAGAAGGGAAAAGAAGAGTAAATAAATAAAGCATTTCGCCCACGTTTTGTGCGCACACTTCAAAAATTATATTTTCCTATTACTTGAAATTATTTTTTAATAACTATAAGCGGTTATTTTGAATAAATGACGAATTATTTGGCGCTGATCTTTCAATGATGGGTACAATGTAGCCAAAATTGATAAACATTTTTCCACTATAAAAATGAGTTTTAAATTCAGATTTCTAAACAATTCAAATCTTCGAATAATAAAAAAAACTCTGATATAAAAATAATCCCAAAAAATGTTCATCAAAATTTTCATTTTCGTCCAACTTTTTATGATTGTATTCACTCGATCCATTTCAAATTCAAATGGATTTCCATCAGGAATGCCATCATTCCCTCAAAATAATCTTGGAAGAAACAATGAACAAAATGGCGGCTTCGGCTTTTCATTAGATGGCAGCGGGACTTCAAAGTAATAATTTAACAAAAATTACACGAAAATAATTTAACTTTTCAAGAATGGGAAATGGACCACCAGGCTTTCCTCCAACCCAAGGAAACTTTGGATCAACATCAAATCAATTACCAATTTCATCGGGCCAATCTTTTCCGTCATTTGGTGGTGGTGGTTCTAGCGGATTCCCATCATTCTAATCAAATTCGCAATTTGGAGGCTCCCCGCAATAGTGCATTTATACAATACAAATAAATGCATGAAATCCTTTCTTCATATAAAAATCAAATTGACACAAGACAAAAATAAATGAACAATTCAACTGCTGATATTGATAATTGACAAATAATACAAAATAAAAATCATAGATTTAAATTTAAATTTGTATTTAGCTTTTAATTTGTTCGATAAAAAATTTAATAATGATTTTGCTAAATTATTCTCATAAAATTTATGCATTTTTTATTTTTAAATTTTATCGACAATCTGTAAAGAATTAAAACACAAACTACATTGAATATTATTGTTAAAATAATATTCAGAAATGACGAAATGTCGCGAAATTATTTCGTCTTTTTAAGGAATATCATAAAAATTTTTGTCGTTTAAATTTAATAAAAGAATATTGATGTGAATTTGTTGCAATTTTTTATTATATTTGGCGCTGAACTGTGATTTCTAAGGACGTTTTTTTTAATATTTTTGAAAAGAATTCGGGATGAAACGCAACAATGAAACATTTTTATTATTGAAAAGAAGGTACAAAAAGACGATAAATGACCAAATGAGCACAAAAATGAAGAAATAAAAGGCGATGATTCAGAAGAGGAAATTGAAACTAAAATCACATTTTGATCGAGGAAATTCATGAAATATAATTCACAATTTAAGGAAAAACGAACGAATATTTCTCAATGATGCAATCCATTTTAATAATTTTCCTTTTATTCGCCATTTCCGAATGCGTTCCCAAAAGGAATGAATTATCAAAAACAGTGGATGGATTCCCTGGAATTCAAGGCCGATTTTCGGGTGGATTACCGGGAGACAACAACGGTGCCAATCGACCTTTTGGTGGCCAGGGAGTGATAAATGGATTTCCGATTGGTGGCCAAAAATCATTTGCTGATGGAATTTTCCCTGCTAGGAATGAAGCAAATATTCGCGCTAAAAGGGATGCGATCAAAAACATTGAATTACCAAATAAAAAGGAAAACAACCCTTCAATTGGCAAAATAATTACAGTGTAAAATGAATTCTTAAATAAATTTTTTAATAAATTTTAAAAATATTCTAGAGGTCAAACTGGGTTCCCCGGAGGACAAGGAAGCTTTCCTGCCCCTGGTGGCCAAGGCGGATTTCCAGGAGGGCAAGGAGGCATCCCCGGAGGGCAAGGAGGCTTCCCTGGCGGTCAAGGTGGACAAGGAGGCTTTCCCATCCCTGCTGGGCAAGGCGGACAAGGCGGATTCCCCGGAGGGCAAAGAGGCTTCCCAGGTGGACAAGGCGGCCTTCCAATCCCTGGTGGCCAAGGCGGATTTCCAGGAGGTCAAGGAGGCATCCCCGGAGGGCAAGGAGGCTTCCCAGGTGGACAAGGCGGCTTTCCAATCCCTGGTGGCCAAGGCGGATTTCCAGGAGGTCAAGGAGGCATCCCCGGAGGGCAAGGAGGCTTCCCAGGAGGGCAAGGCGGATTCCCGGGCAATCAAGGTGGACAAGGAGGCTTCCCAGGTGGACAAGGCGGCTTTCCAATCCCTGGAGGGCAAGGCGGATTTCCAGGAGGGCAAGGCGGATTCCCGGGCAATCAAGGTGGACAAGGAGGCTTCCCATGTGGACAAGGCGGCTTTCCAATCCCTGGAGGGCAAGGCGGATTTCCAGGAGGGCAAGGCGGATTCCCGGGCAATCAAGGTGGACAAGGAGGCTTCCCAGGTGGACAAGGCGGCTTTCCAATCCCTGGAGGGCAAGGCGGATTTCCAGGAGGGCAAGGCGGATTCCCGGGCAATCAAGGTGGACAAGGAGGCTTCCCAGTCCCTGGCGGACATAGTCGACAAGGAAGCTTCCCGGGCAGCCAAGGTGGTTTCCCCAGCGGAGGACAAAGTGGATTCCCAATCCCAAACGGGCAAGGAGGCTTGCCTAATCGTGGTTGAATGCTCGAGAAAACAGTTTAAACTGCAAAGAATGAATTCAAATAATGATTTGATACCCGATGATTTAATTAATAATATTTTACAATCCAAAAATAATTTAAAAGAGAATAAAATTGATATAAATGAATGAAAATCTTTACATTTAAAATATATGAATTAACTCACCTCTAAATTGCCAATATTCAATTGAATGCCATAATGTGATTTTATTGAATTGTCCAAGAAATGAAGGAATGATTGATGTGAAGGATTTGTGGCCGTCAATTGCATTCCAAAATGGAATGAACCAGTTAAACTGACCAAAATTGAGACCAAAGCTAGTCGACAGGATGGAAGGCGAGAATCTTTGGACATTTTTCCTTAATAAAATTAAATAAAAAATCAAATAAAATATAACAGGAATTTAAACAATTTTACAATTCATTTTTAGTGCATTTTCAAATTCACAAATGCACTTTCACCCGCACTTCATTTTGATTGTTTGCCGATAAAATAAAGCAAGGCCATTGTATTATTCCTTGTATATTTTTTGCGCAATTTTTTCCAGACCCATTTTTTGTTTGTTTTTCATATTTCTTTAACAGAGAGTCCATTATTTATTTAAATGGAAATCATAGAAATTACAAATAAAAATTTAATAAAAATAGGTAATGCGATATAAAATTTAAAAAAAGTTATGTTAATTTAATTTCAAATAAATATTTATTAAAAAATCAGTAAATTAAATTTTTTATTTAATAATTTTTTAATAAACAAGAAATCAAAATATAAAAATTCTTATACAACGATTTAATAAACCAATTACCCAATTTATTTTTTATTTTTATATAAAATCTTTTCTTTAACCGTTTATTCATTATACATTTAATATAGTTCAAATTCATAGGTATTGTTGTGGACAACTTTTACTCATCCAGTTCCAGTGTTTGCTTTTTTCGATTGTATTCCTTAAATAACAAAAAACATTAAATCTGAAAATATTTTCCATTTCCACATTACTCAGTGTACATTTTGTTAGCATTTAGCCTCCCCCCCCCCCCCCCCCCCTCCCACTATCGACATTGGTTCATTTTCATCAACAACTTTCCAGCTTTCCAGCAAATCTTCAGTCTGTTTCATTGCTCCCTTCGACCCACGAACACCTAAACGCTAAACCTAATGGCCAATTTGCTGAGAAAGATGATTCGCTATACTGTTGCATTCCTTTTATTAAATCGATGCAATTCTTTGCCTCTCATAGGCTGTTTATTTGAAAATGATGAAAATGTAGAATGCGAAGATTTTTCATTTGAAAAAAAATCATATAGCAGAAAATAAATGGAATAAATGGGTTATATAATTCTACACGAAAACTGAATAAACCATATTATTTTCGCACGAGAAATAAAAAATAAGGATGGGTCAGGGATCAGGGTTAGATAGGACGATATGGGATATGGATATAAGTATAGGTGCAAGGTCTAGAGGTTAGGTTTGTTCTCTGCTTCTTCGAAGTTTGTAATATTCAATTTTCGCGGATATTGAGTTTTCGCGGCAACATGTATAATATGGAGATTTTAGGCATTATCAAGAAGTAAAAAGCAAAAATTGCTCAAAATAATTTTTTAATAGTTTTATTTTTAAAAAATTCCATAAAGTTTTATCCATCCAATTCCAATCTTAATTATATTAGTATAGTATAAAATTGTAGGTTGCTTCCTATGCATTGCATGTTAATGTAGAATGTGTGTGAAGAAGAATATACTTTTTCAACAACCATTTTGCTATTTTATTTACCAATGCTCGCCAATGTGATGGCTTTTCTTAAACCCTCCCCTATATTTATCCATTTTTGATTAGATTGCTGATAAATCCGCATTTTTTTTATTTCTATCCATTCCATTTTCCTTTTCAAAGCCATTTCTCCTCCAGCTGCTTGATTCACCTATTTTTATTCTCTCTGGCCATAAACCACTTTAAAAAACACCATATTTATCATATTCCACTAAAAATTCGCGTTTATGTCTTTTCCAAAATTTAAATTAATTTTATCAAACTGGTAATTAAAATACCAAAAATGTGGCTAGATTAGATTTACAAATTAAGATTACCGTAATAAAATGCAGAATAATCAAAAATGGACTGGATTTGGAATTCAAAGGTTCAATTTTTATTCGGCATTCGACAGTGTTACCAATTACCAAATATGAAACATATCTCAATTTTGTACAATTAGCAATAAAAAAATACTATTTTCATATCCTATCAATTTATGCCACTGCTCAATTCTATTTTAATGGAACATAGCCGAGCTGGCCGAAATTGGATGCGCAAATCAAAAATCATTGATAACGAACATCCATATTTCCACTGATCTTGGTCAAATAATGTTTGATCATTTTTAAAATGTCATCATAAGCACATTGATCGTTTGTTATTGTTTCAATTGAATATTGTTCGGTAAAAATTGTGCAAATGGAAATCGTTGTCTATGACATTTCCACACCCATCTAGCCTGCATCAAGATAGAATTGAGCAGCGGCATAAATTGATAACAGTAATAAATTTTATTCCTATGGAAAAATTGAAAATTTTCACATTCAGTATCGGTACCAGTGCCAATCAAAAATTGAACATCCGAATCGAGACATTCCGCCATTCACTTAGTTGATTTTTATCGAAAATATAATTTTTTCAGCATCTGAAATTATTCCTCTTTCACCGAGAATTTTCCAATTACACGTAAATTGAGCACAATTTTCGGTTTTTAATTAAAAACGCATTTTAATTAGGATTTCTGGCACATTTTTCAAATAAATCAGAATTACCTCAATCAATAATAAAATTTCATGAAAAATAAAAAATTCTCAATTAACAGGAACAATTTATATCTTTCTTATCTCTGAACTGATTAAACAAATGGTTGTCTACAATTGCTTGTGCTGCCGTCATCGAGCCCATTCCGACGCCGGCATAATTCATCATATGGAGAAGGAGCATACGGCAGGCTGCCTCTTTCCTTGGAAAACTAAAGCCTTTGGCCATTCTTCGTGGGCCCCAGCTGAGAAGCAATATTCTGCTGAAGAAAAGATCAAATTTTTCTTGGAAAACAAGGTTTGTTTATTTTTTAAATAAAAAAATTATAAATTCTTTTCTATATTTTAAAAAGAAATAAATTATTTAAAAGAAAATTGATTTTTCATTTTTCGACAATCCAAAAGCTTTCCTATTTTAAAAACAATTGATAAAAGCTATTATTAATTTGAATATTTTTCAGCATGTGGCAAAGGAGAACTAACAGTCAGGACCAGCATATGCATTGTTTCGGCGGATATGGAAGAAGGCTTGGCATTTGTTTGAATTGCTTCTTAAAATTATCATGTTAAATTTTTTATTTCTTTAAAAAAATTTTTTTTCGTTTTTAGAAATCCAATTTTCCATGCTTGCATTGGCATCGAATTTGCTTTTTGAAGGCTGGATTAATCCCTAAAAATGTGCCTTCCTCTACCCCTATGCATAAAATGAATTCTGTCTCTTTATTTTAAATTTAAAATTAAAATGCGTCTTCAAATTCCAACTCTTATGCTTTAAACGAATTCTCATTCCTTAAATTAAATATGCCTTCTTATTCTTACTGATTTATTCTTTAAATATATCATTTTAATAAACAGTTGCTGTCAGCTTTTAAAACAAAATAGAAAGATAATTTAATTAAGTTTTATTAGAAAAATTAGAAATGTAATCGAATAATAGATATTGTTAGTCAAAATGTGATCGGGAATCAAAAAGTTTGATTTAACAATAAGATTGTTGACATTGCTATAGTTTATTATATTAAATATATGTCGTCTCGGCTATTTGAATTCATGCTTAATGTAAGTACTAAAAGAAAAATACAAATTATTCAAAAATATCTTTTTTTTATCATTTTATGCCATTCTTTTCAACCACAAATCACATGGATCGAATTCATTCACGTCTACCTCTGTCCATTCTTCATGGAAAATAATCCAAGGATGCAAATTTTGAGATTCACTTTGTGTGCATTCCGCATTTAACCATTGCCCGAGACTTGAATCATGGAGTCGTCGTTCGCGACGAAATCGAATGAATTGAAATAGCCTTCGATCCCATGGACTTTGCGGGAAAATTATCCTCGTAGATACTTCTCCTTCCCTATTAAATTGCAGATCAGTTTTTTGCCAAAATTTTTTACATTAAAGTTATAGGCTGAATTTATTTGAATATTTTTAACTATAATTGGAGGATGTTTTTAAAATTCTGTATTTTTTGGGCAAATCAAATAGATGTTCTTTAATAAAATGTATTCAAAAATTCAAATAATCTATAATGAATTATATTAATGAGTTCAAAATTTTCGCCACCAACCAGCTTGCTTTATTAGTAGCAGGCGAATGATCTTGGGCTGCAGCAGAATGGGTATCATTCATTTTTCCTTCAATTTTCTCCAATAATTCATCTGTCAGTTGTTCAGCACCCTCAAATAGATGAATTTTCTAAATTATGCCATTTTATTTATAAAAATGTTATTTCATATTTCGCTTTTAGAATTTTTTATTATGAAATATTGTCTATATTACCTCACAATATTCCAGAAAAACAGCAAAACCTCTCCATGTTACATTGTTGCATAGGATAATTCGCAAATTCTTAAAAAATGTGTTTGTTTTAAATTAAATAATTAATGGACAGATGTGTTACTAATATTATTACTAGGAAAGTGAAAAAACTAATTGCGATGTTCAGAGATAAAAAAAATATAGGACAAATAAATGCCTGCATAATCCCGAATTTCGCTATTTGGCCAAGCCACTGGTCATTGATGAAGGAACAACGAGAAATTGACAAAAATGTTAAATGTTGTCCAATGTTGACAATATTTTGAATTGGCAAACGACCAGCATCGCCGCTCAAAAAAAGTCTTTCCAATGTTTGAAATGTTGTATTGTGATTTTGGCGGGCCAAAAAAGATTCATATATATCTGCGGCATCCCGATGAATTTGTAGGCATTTTAGTGTTGTTGTATTTGGAATGAAAAAATTGCCTAGATCCCAATTTGATGTGATCGAGAGCCAAAGAGTTTCCAAACTGAATAAGTGAATATGAATATGCATAAACTACAAAAATTTGGCGAGTATTTTGTAAAAATAAATTTTATAATATTATTGTTGATGATAAAATTGACGGAGAATGTAAAAAAGATGCAATGCAAATCTATGATTATACTGTATGCAAATAAGTAGTCTTTCCATTTTCAAAAAAATTCAAATAATGTAATATTAGTATATAAATAATTTTAAATTTAGAATTTCATGTTTAAATTTTTAAGGTTTAACGTTTAAGGTGATAGATATAGATAGTTATTCCATATATATCTTTAATAAATTCAATAATTAATATATTAAAAAATTTATATTTTTGCCTTGTCAGCATCGCCAAAAATTGTTGCAAAGCAACCGCACTGTCGAATCGGTCTTCATTTGTTGTTATGTGCAACTCTATCAGTGTTTTACCCGCTTTTCTTGCAATTTCCATAAATTGGCGGCCATTTATGGATGTATAAAATGCTTTGAATTTTTTCAATTTTGGCGAAATTGTTGAGAAGCTGATTTCATTGGGTATATGAATGCAACCAATATCAATTTCAATCAAATTGGACATAGCGCAGAGAAAATTTTGGAAACATTGAATATTTTCTTCCAACTTGATATAAATTATTTATTAATTATGATATATATATATATTGCGGCGAAAACTGAAATTCTGCGAAAACTGGAATTCACACACTATTTCGCCGAAGAAGCAGAGTACAAACCTAACCCTAGGCCCTAGCCCCTAACCCTAATCGCATGCTGCCGAGCCCCTAACCCTAACCCTATACTTAGTTTTTCGAAATTCCAACTTTCTCTGCTTCTCTGACGAAAATAATGTGTGAATTCCAGTTTTCGCCCCGACATATATATATATTCTCAATCCAATGCGATTTGCTGATAATTCGACTAACTTTATTAAAACCAAGTCGAATGTCCATAATTCACAAATTAGTGAATTCGATATTCCCAAAATTGACATTAATATAAAGTTACCCCTAGAAAATAAAGTAAAAGAAAAATTTTAAAACAATAGCAAAATTCAATTATAAGTTTACCTTATTAGTATTATTATTAGTAGCATCCTTTTTGAGGCAATACTTAAGCCGTAATACTTGTAGGGTAGGACCAAAATTTTGACCAATTTTTGTTAATGCTCGATAATCCAATCGAATATAACTTAAGTCCAACAATGTAAGCTTCGATGAGTCATCACTCCATATTGTTGAAAAATGTTCACAAATTTGTTTATTCACCGTGATCCGATCATTTTCATTGATAAATCTGCTTTCCGGACTCTCTGGCATATTTTTATAAATATTCAAGTCCAATTCGTACAAATTCTTTCCACAACGATGCAACAATTGGATTAGCTAAATTTTTTAAAATATACAGTTATATGTTATATAGATCACTATAACAAAGAAATGATTTTAACATCGATTTTTATATTCTTATCTCTAAATAAATGTTAAAAATTTAAAATTTTATTTTTTATATGTGTTGTTGCGGAAGTTGAACTTCAGCAGGAGAAGTTGAAATCTCCTAGGAGAAGTTGAAATTTCTCTAACTGTCTGCCACACTCTCTAACATGCTCTCCTTTTCTTTCTTTCTTTATACTCCCTATGTAACTCTCACTTTTCACTATATCTCTAACCTAAAAAGTGAGAAATAGTGTGTGAATTTCAACTTCTCCTAGGAGTTTTCAACTTCTCCTGAAGTTCAACTTCTCCTACGACATATGAACTTAAGGGGTAAAAATTATATTTATATTAATAAAATTCTACAATTTATTACTTGATTATTTGATAAATAAATTTGCGTATCACGACAAGACAATGCACCATTCATTGGATTCCAAATATTTTTTTCCAATGAATGGAAAACAAGTATGCGGACGCATGGCCAAAAATGATTGTGAATTTTGCCTCGCGTTTGATTGTTGACCAATTCCAACGAAAAAATATCAGCAAAATTTAGATGCTTCAAAATTCCATTCTGTTAATAAAGCGAAAATATAAAGCAACTAAAAATTTATTTTTATTAAGAGAGTTTAGTAATTGTGAAGAAATTTAATGTCAAGAAAAACATTTTGGTGCCAAATATATCGGCATTTAAAATTTAAATAAAGGTGCAAAAATATTTTAAATGCAAAAATTTTCTGTGAAAAATAACAATAACCTTTAATAATTAATTAATAATTGCGTTCTAAAAATATATTTAAAAATATTCTCCTACCATAATATGCAGAGGAAGATTGTTAAATTCAAAAGTTCGGTATCCGCTTTCATTTTCATTATCATTTTCATTCGACATTTTTATTGTATTAATATTATATATTAATATCTTTGCAATAAAGTCTCTGCTATTATAAAATAATTTGAAATTAAAATAAATACAGGCCCAATAAGCTGCCATTTTTAAATTTAAATAAAACTAAAAATTTTTGTGAAAATCGATCTTATTTATTTTTATTGGCCATAGAGTGTATGGATAATATTAGAAAAGAAAGAATGACTTCTTTCTTTTATTGCCAATGCCATAAAAATTTTGTTGCAGAGACAACTCATAATAACATGTTATAAGAAAAATCAATATTAGTACATTTGTTCTACATTCACCAGTCACCACCATAAAAATAACGGCCATTCTTTACTGCTTTGTGGGCGAGACCGAGACTCGAGAGAAGCGATGAATGATGAATGGCATAAAAAGGAAAAAATATATCGTTCCTGCAGAGAGACAGAATTTTATTGAGAATAAATTTTAAAATTTAATAAAATTTATCAATAGATTTACAATTACAAATCTTAAATTCGGTGAGAAGAAATGAGAATTAATGAAATTTTAAAATGATTTTGGATTATTTTTTCATCTATTGATAAATTAATATTAAAATTTATTAAAATTTAATTAAAATGTAAGAATATTTTTCAAATAAATTCCGCAAATAAAAATTTTTTATTTTTATTTAATAACAATAAATTTAATAAATTTAAAATAATTTATTTATGTCATTCCAATTTTACAATTGTTCACAATTTTCATCCAATCATGATTTCCTTTTATCACATATTTCCCATGTCCTTTTCAATTGGAAGAAATATTCATCCGATTCACTGCCTCCATTTGACCCAAAATCAACCTTTTCTCCGAAAATATTCATTCGAACAATTTGTTGCTTTTCAATCTCTTCACATTTTGCCGATGGCCTAATTCGCGATTGGCAAAAAAATTTGGACATAATTCCGTGCAAAATTGCCATAAAATTTCGATGAATGTACGGATGATAGCTGAAAATGATAATTTAAATAAATAAAAAAATCAATATTAAAAACATGATCATGGTCAATTCAATGAGGAAACTGGTTGCTGCAATAGTACAATAGAAAAGTTGTTCCAAAAGTGCATAATTAAATAAATTTGGTTGAACTGGACCAAAAATCAATGCATATTCGCACCAATTGACCAATGTGCCCAGGGAAATGTTGAAAAAATGAATGAACAATGTGGGCACCAATTGACGACCAGTTCGAATATTTTCGGCAATCTAAATTGAAAATATTTAATCCATTTTGAATAAATTTTTTACCTGATATCTTTCCGATAAACTATGATGTCCAGCGAATAGTTTTTCGTGGAAATTGCGTCCATTATGACGCCAAATCCATAGAAAAATCAGCGTTTCCAATAAAGCCAAAATGAAAACAATGCTCCAAGTGAATAATTTAACAGCAGTGCTGCTCACCAATTGAAATGTGTTCGCAAATGCCAATATTGTCTAAAAAGAGAATAAATATATTACAGCGAATATTTAAAATTGTTCGAAATTTTCTTTAATTGATTTTCTTGGTTAATTTTGAAAATCTTGGCTCCTAGTTAATATACAGATTCGAGAGTAGGCTTATTTGACTCGGCATGGTTGATTTATTATAAAAAATTTCAATTTCAAACCAGTTTGGGAATTAAGGCTAGGGCTAGGAAAAGGGTTCCTATTCCTAATAAGGCGGAATAAGAATCAAACGTAAAATTACTAAACTAGACTAGCACAGAACAGTTTGAAACTGAAATTTAATATAGTAATTCGACAATGCCGCATCGCATGAACCTATTCTTGAGTCTTTATGACAACTAAAAGCCTAGAATTCCATATTTAATTTTTTTCAAATTAACATCTTCATTTTTTTTAAAAATATATTTCAAAATTTTCGGATCTGATTAATTTTTTATATTTATAAAATAAATGTTAAATTTCGTATTTAATTTTCTTTTCAACTCACCAAAATAATGAACCATCCAATGCTAAACCATGGTCCCCTTGAATTCTCATAATTTTTCACCCATAAAGTTGCAATCAATCTTTCCACCACAAGCACATGAGCCAAAAAATTGCGAAAAAATGCAGAAAATCCAAAAATTAATTTCAGTGCCTCCGTTCCACCCCAAAGGACATCTCCAGTGAAAACTTTGCCTGCGGCAATTATAAGGCGACCTAAATTAAATATTTTATTAACATATAATTAAGAATAGGATGGTATTTAATTTGCATAAAAAATTATTGAATTTGCATAAAAAATTATTGAATTTGCATAAAAGAATATTTAAAATGCATAAAAGTTTATACCGGTTTAGCGTTTAGTCTAAAATTCATAAACCATATACTATTCGATAGATCTCATCGAGACGCGTCGATTGGTATATATTTTGTCATGGTTTAATTGGTTTTGAACCAAAACCCATAAAATGGTTTAAGTGGTTTAAAACCTTTATTTTTGATCAAACCATGACAAAATATATACCAATCGACGCGTCTCGATGAGATCTATCGAATGGTATATGGTTTATGAATTTTAGACTAAACGCTAAACAGGTATAAACTTTTATGCATTTTAAATACTCTTTTATGCAAATTCAATAATTTTTTATGCAAATTAAATATTTCCCATTAAGGATATATTTTTGAATGTATTTTTTACCTTTTTTTATTTTTCCCCATAGTTTTTGACTTCTAATTAAATCAGGAAAAGGTTTTAGATCTTATACAAATTTGTAGATCTCATCCGTCTTTGACAAATAAATTTCTAAGTTTAAATCGAAACTGAGCGAGTTAAACCTTTTAAACTACATTTTTTGGTTTTAAACAGTTTAATTTTGGGACAAAACTAAATATTTTATATACCATTCGATCATTTCAGATCTACAAATTGGTATACAGTTTGTAGGATGTCTAAAATTGGTTTCTGATTTATTTGAAGTCTCAAAAATTATTTTGGTTTAAAGAAATAAAAAATGGGGTATAAAGATATTTTTCCATGTATTTTTGATCGGACCTGCGCTTCTAGTGAAAATGCATGTACTTTGGGAGAGCAAAATGAATTTGAGATTTGGATGCAAAATGGATGTGCGCAAAATTAGGAAAAAATTGATGGCCGAAATGGGGCATGTCAAAATTAAATGAGTGGATAATTCGGTAGCATCCAGCAAAATTATTGTTAAATATTCGGCCGTATTATTCAATTTGTTCACCATTTTTTCCTGCTGATGAATTAATATTTGTATTTTTTAGGGAAAATTGAAATGATTTGAAATTCAAAATGTTTCGGCTTAAATTTATTAGTTTGTCGCTTTTTAATTTTCACATGTGCAAAAAAATTTAATTCGGTGAAATATAAACACATTTGGTTGTACTTTTGGTGGCACAATTTAATACGGTGGAAATGGAATGGAAAAATATTTTCAAAAAATATGAATTAATGAATATTTAAATATGTTTTGAATAAAAAGAATGGATCAAAAATTCAGAAGTGGAAGAAATCATTTCATAGAAAATGAATAAATGAACAAACCAAAAATTGGAGAAAATAAATAAATTATTTATTCAATTTTTGACGTTAAATGTTTTTTCATCAATTTTCATTAAATTAAATTAAGTTCAAAAATTTAAATAAAATTGAATTATTTTTTTTAGAGTGTTTGGAAAGTATTTTGCCCTTTTATTTTTTAATAACAAATTAAGATTTAAGCTGTGATCATTACAAAAATTTTTTTATAACAATAAAACCTAATATCGATTAATATTTTTTTGGAATATTCATTATTTTATTTTTTTAATTAAAAAAAAATAAAAACAGCACTAAAGCAAAAATCTCTGAAATTTTTTTGTGTAATGTTTGTTCTATCTATAACAAAACCTCATTTTAAAAATAAAATTCATATAATTAAAATAGAAAAATAAATAGCCGAAAATAATAATTTAAAAATATTTAAAAGGAGAATTGAATTTTTTATATCAAAAAAATTCTTTAAAATTTCTTTTTTTATAAGATATTGTATTAATTTAATTCTAAAAATTAAATCTTAAAAGTTGTTTTGATTTTAATCTTTAAAAAACCATGAAGACCAAACTTTCCAAAAATTATAAAATTAATTTATTTATGTTATTTATTGAATTTGTTTGCATTTATTGACGGAATTTTGGTCTTTGCTTGCCCATAAATCTGACATATAATAATTCTAAAAATAAAACTACATAGTACCAAATATTAATAAATTGGTTCATTTTTATATGGCTATATTCTGTGTTAATATTTCCCCATTTTTGCACCTGAATATTTGTTCGATTTAAAGCTATTTCCATATATATAAAGATGAAGAAAAAAAAATAAAAATTGATTTGGATTTTTGTGAATACAGTAAAAATTGTCCATTGGTTGAATTTAAAATTGATATAAATTTGTAATGAAAAATGAACAAAGATATAAAACGCGATTTTTTAAATAGTAAAAAAATTTCCAAGAATGGAAAAATTGTGGATTGCGTGTCCAATAATTTATTTTCCGGTTACAATTTGAATGTGGAAAAGTGCTTAAAAAAACATTTTTTGAATATTAATTTGAATTGAAGTAATTTAAATTCGGTGAAATTTTATTGGAATTATTCGGAAAAATCGTGTCTAAAACAATTAAGTAGAATTAATAAATTTCAATTAAGCTTCAATAATCTATTCACCCACACGTTTACAAGTTTCAATATTTGAGAAAATTAAAAAAAGAATGGGAAAATGTGCTTAAAATTGGAGCAAAAATGCCAATGTTATTTAGAAAAGAAACACTTTTCCACAATACGACAAAAGCACATAATTTTTAGATACAAAAAACATGGCCAAATGAAAATGCTTATTTCGTTAGAATAATTTCTCTCCTCTGCCTAATAATAGCCCAAAATTTAATAATTCTAACATATCATTATAGTTAATTATGGCCTCGACCTTGTTTTTAGCAAAAAAAAATTGGGGCCAAAATCTGCTAATAAGATAAAAGAACAAAATAAGTGGAATTCCTCATTTTTTTTTATGTAAATTTCTGCTTCAAGGAATTAAAATTAATTCTTTTGAAATAATTATTACTTATTGGTTAGTAAGGGTAAATGGCATCCGCATCATACAGAAATTATTTCATTCACCATAAATTACATAATAAAATATTATATAATTAAATATATAAGAGATTTAAAAAAGAATTTTAAATAAAATTTCCCCTATACAAAGGGGAAAAAACTAAAAATTTTAAAAAATTTTTGACCATATAAAAAAACGTTAGTAGAAATTATTGAAAAATAACCACAATAAATTAAAATTGTTAATAGAGTCTGGGTTTTGGATTTGTAATAAAATAATTAATAAAGGAAATAAAAATTGGATTAGAATTTTCCATAAAATAAAAAATATCAACCAAATAATTTATTATTAATTTTTTCCCATTTTCAATTGCCATCAAATATTTCAGATAAATCGGTGGTGCCATGGCACGCCAATTTTTTTTATTGATACTTTTTTTTGATATCCAAGTCCAACAGCAGGTGTTATTTTATGGTATGTATTTTGGCATTTAGAAAATATTCAATTTTCCCTAAAAAGCAGGTGGTCTTCACTTCATTCTTAAAATTCAATGAATGTATTTAAATAATATTATGCCCAGGATTGTGATGAATAATTTTGCCAATAATTTAAAGTACATTCGGTACTAATTAATGAGGGAATGGTAGTTGGTGTCCATATCCAGTCAATGCATATTATCAGTGATCAAACAAAGGAATCCAAAAGGGTTGATGAATAGAATTTTACGAAAATTATTAAATTCGGCGCTGTTCTTTTACTTTCATTTTTTTCTATTCTCTCAAATCTAAGTAAGTATTGGCCCTAACCCCTAATCATAAATCCTACTTAAACTTAAGTTCTAGTCATGAAAAAAAGTAATAATGATGATGATGATGAATATACCTTCACCATTTTACCAATGATTGGCACTTTGATTGATAGGTTGAGTTGCCTCAAAGCTTACAGCATCCCTCCGTTCGTGAGCTCCATATCCAATATCCATTAATAAGTAGAGTACCGTACATTCTTTTAATTGAAAAACACAAAAAAATATGTCAAATTGAATTTAAAAAACCAAACAATAATTGGAATAAAATGATAAATAAATTAAATTTCAATTTTCTTTGTTTTTTATGAAATTTATTTAAAAATATTTTATATTTCTTTAAACATTTTTTTTAAATTTATCTAAATGTTTGATGGGCCTTTTGTTGAATTTTGCCAATATGAATCATCATTTTTTCCTTTTATTAAATTTTGACAAATTAAACATTTCTTTTATTCTTCTTTTTCTTATCATCATTCAACCTTTTAAACAAAAAGTGAAAAAATTATATAATGAATTGAAAATTTTAGTAAAATAATTTTTTTAACAAAAATATAAATTTAATATTTTTAATTCTTTTTATAATATGAATTTTGCTCCATTATTTATTGTCCTTTTCGCCTTCAATTCTATCAATTTTTGTGATGGCATTATTGGCCTAGGCACACTCCAATCAGTTGCAGTTCGAGGCAAATTGATTTGCAATGGGAAGCCAAGTGTTGGCACAAAAGTGAAATTATATGACAAAGATCGTAAGTATGTGATTTTTGGGTAGGAATTGAATATTCTCAAAGGTTTTGGCATTGATGATAAAATGGCCGAAGGATTGACAAATGGAAATGGGGAATTCACGTTGCAGGGAAGCCAAAAGGAAATAACCACAATTGACCCAAAAGTGAACATTTATCACGTCAGTTACATAAATTTGGCCCTATAAATTAGATTAATTTTGAATTATTTTTTTTTAGAATTGCAACGATGAAAAAATTCCATGTCTGCTGAAATTCAGCATTGTGGTTGGATATAAATAAAAAGGCATTTTTAAACTAATTTTTACAGATTCCGGACAATTATATTACAAAAGGGTCAATGGCGAATAAAGTTGTCAAAATTGTCCATATATAAATTTAAATTAATTTTTACAGGTTTTCGATGTTGGTACTTTGAATTTGGATGGTAAATTTTCGGGACAAACAAGGGATTGCATCAATTGAATCGAATGAGAAGAAAGAATTATGGATGAAATAAATGATTTATTTTAATCCATTTTAATGATCAATCAGTTTAATAAAGAATATAAATTTAAAATGTCGGAAAAACATAGAAAATGGCAAAAAAAATTATAGTGGTTCAATGGTTTGTCCTATACCCAAAACCATATAATCAATCAGTAGATCTCAATGAGACGCATCGTTTGATAATTATTTGACTTAAATTTTTAACCAATTTTAACTTAGTTTTAAACCAAAAACTATGAGATGGTTTAAACGGTTTATAATACCCTTAATTTTTAGTAAATTATGACAATTTATATACCAATCGACGAGCCGTGACAAGATCTATCGTGGCAAATAGAATTTATCGGTAGGACAAACCATTAAATCGTTAAAATCTTTTTGCTATTTATTTTATAGGCAATCCAATTAAATTGAATAAATATTAATAATTTATTACTTAAATAATTAAAATAAATATATACAAATAATTTGGGAGTGCATCAAATAAAAACAATAAAAAATGATCACATTTTGGTGAGATAATTTTATTAGAATAAAAATGCAAATTTATATTGGAGATCAATTCATACATTCATTTACTCAAATTCAAAGTGGACTTTGATGCCGTTTAATGAACGGATGTAATTGTTTATTATTGTTATTGTTGGTGCCATTCTCCAAACGTTGATATGTACAACCGGCAGTCCATTTAGAAAAGTTCACGGATTTCTGTAGAAAAATTGTGAATTAATTTGTAATTTAATTATTAATTTACCTGTTGGCCATTTTGGTAATGGGCCATATTGATTGAATTGAATGTGGTGGAAGGGGCATTTGATTTTGATTTGCGTAAAATGCTGCCTGGCGCACAATTTGCAATTGAAACGGGCGAACATTCCCGTTGATTATTGTCCTCATCGCTCAATTTCTTCTTTCTGAAAATATAAATTAAAAAATATAAATTGAATTTTAATTAGAAAATTATCATTTTATCTAGATATTTTTTTACATCAAAATAGTAATTGTTCGCATCAAATGTAGTTTTATAGACTTCTAATAAATTAAAAACCGGTTTTAGACCCTACAAACCTTTTATTAATTTGTAAATCTCATCGAGGCGCTTCTTTTGACATATACATTTCTTATTTTAAATCATAATGAACGAGTTAAACCGCTAAACCTAATTTTCTAGTTTTTGATTTTAAACGTCTTTTTGAGCCGAAAACTAAAATTTTATATAATCGATGCGTCTCAATGAGATCTACAAATTGTTACAAGGTTTATTGGGTCATTGTTACAAGGTTTGTTGGATCTAAACCGGTTTCTGATTAAATTAGAAATCTAAAACGACCATTGATGCAAAAAATTGCTCCTTTTATTAAATTTAATTTATTTAATTTTAAAAAATAATTATTTAATTCCCAATTTTCACACCTGATTGCAGATTGAGTGCTTAG
This sequence comes from Pratylenchus scribneri, assembly GCA_030063045.1. NCBI lineage: Eukaryota > Metazoa > Nematoda > Chromadorea > Rhabditida > Pratylenchidae > Pratylenchus > Pratylenchus scribneri. The sequence continues at coordinate 1,801,955 of JAQSEB010000082.1, forward strand.
TGTGGATCGAATACTCGAATTTGGCTCATACGCACTGGCCGTTGTGCTCTTCCCAATTGGAGAAGTGGGCAAATATATGGCTGGTGCCGCCGAATCACAATAGGCCATACTGCCACCATTGGCCCCTCCCAACAAGCAGGCCGTGGTTTTTCGACGTATCTCCCCATTTGGGGAACGGCTTCGGAAAATACCAAAACGATACAGAAATGGATTGATGCAAGTGCTGAAAATATTATAATTGTGGTGTTTATTCATATCATTTTTTGTTTTATTTTCACTTTCTTTGTGGGACCCGGAGCGGAAACAGTTAGTGGTGGGGATGTTTAGTTGAGAAAGTTAATAGTTCAAGCGTAAAATGAATAATTTAGAATGTTTTTATATCATTAAATAAAGCAGAAAAGTACCTCTCAGTCTCATCAAGCTCATATTGATTTAAAATCTAATGTTCAAAAATTTTACAATTTTTTTAATATTTTGCACATTTTTATTCAAAATATCATCATTTTTATCTCTTTAAAATAATATTAAATGATTTTCTATTAAATAAAGATAACGTTGCTCTATCAAATCCATATAAAAACATACGAAACTATTTAGTTTTAGTTAGAAGAGTTATAAAATAAATTTTTTTGCCACTAGCCTAGGCATAGCCCCTACTCTGAACAAAATAGCCCACCCTCGCAGCAATTTTTTATTTTTTTTTCCTTCATTTTAGGCATCAATTCTTCACCAAAATTCCTTGGAATGATAAATGTGGGGAATAAAAATTCAGCAAAAAATTTCACATAAAATTTCCCCAGGGGCTAATTAAAGTGGAAATATGGAAAAAATATTAGGGAATAAAAATGTGAATTATTGGAGGAATAATGAGAAAAGGAAGGAAATGAATGGAATTAAAATGGATTAAAATTAAAATGGACGGACCTGGCCAAAAGGATGGACTGAAGCCAATTGAAATTCGAAGCCAATTGTTCACATTTTGAGTCGGCCTCACAAACCACCCGTAAAAGTGCCATGACCTTTAATAATTGAGGAATATAATGGAAAATATGCAAATTTTGGGCAGACTTGATAGGGCAACCAGCTCAAAACAAATGCACAAACAATTGCGGCGGTAGCCTTTAGGAATCGTAATTTTGTGTTTTGTTGCATCCGTTTATGTTGATCAGTATTGGCCAAACAATTGCCCTGACGGAGACTGGCACCTTGATGGCGAAGCGAAAGACCAATGGAAACATAGCAGAAGAGGATGACCATCAAGGGCAAATAAAATGTGGTGATGACGTGGAAAAAGTGGAAACTGGAAAAATTGGAATATAGTATTTGAGAAAATTAATTAGAGTAGTCCAAAGACGGTTTTAAAACCGAAATTTTTGGTTTAGTTTTTGATTGGTTTTTGAATTTCAGTTTCGTTTTGGGCTAAAAATTATCGGTTTCAGTTTAAAACCGATTTTTGTCTACCCTAAAATTAATGGGTGAATTTTGGACGTACGCCATTATTTGCTCATTGGTGAATCCCTGCAAATGATAGCATTGCATGAATGGAGTGTTCGGGATTGGCCGGGTGCCACGAAATATGGTCATTGGGGCGGCACAGAGGATGGCAAAAATCCTAGGAGGGGAAATGCCAAATGAGAATTATTTTTTGTAAAAATATTTACCAGGCAATTGCAATCAGCCAAGTGACCCGTCGATTCCCGTTTGGAACACTTCCTAGTGGCACCCTAAAAAATAAATATTTAATTTATGCTAAAATATTTAAAAAATAAATTTTAAATATTTTTTATTTTATTTTTAATTAATTTTATTTATGATTAAGTAATTTTATTAAATTTTTATTAAAATCCTTTTTTGGGAATTCATTCAATATTACTAGACCCAAATTTGTTCTTTTTTTCATCTGCATTTAAACGGAAATTGTTTCATCCGGAAAAATGTGCGAAAAGAGACGAAAAATGGAGTTTAGTTTTGTTGGGAATGAAATTGGCAATTTTTGAAAATGTTGGACGATCTTTGTGCTTTGGCCCCCAAAATATTGACCTGATACAATAAAGCATGTCGATGGCAATTGCGGCAACCATATTTGACCACAAATGGAAAGGCAGAGCCGAAAGGAAGGAATATGCTTTGCACAATGGATTGCCCAATGTCCAATGAATATTCCAAATCCAATGTGTTCGCCAAAGGCAATAAATGCAGAGGACCTGGAATTGAAAAATAGAAAATTTGCATAAAATGGGAAATTAAAAAGACCATCAAATGGGCGATTAAAAGTTGTCGGGACAATCGGATTAAACGCATTTCGCCGGAATGGGCTTTGGATCGTCTGAAAATCAATCAATCAATTTTATTAATTTTATTTCGCAATATTTTTGTAAATTTTATTTATTTTATTTAATCTTCCAATAGTTTTTTTGTAGTTTTTACTATTTTATTTAATTTTATCCCCCAATAATTTTTGTACTTTTTATAAAAATTCCTGAGCGCAATTGCATTGAGCGGTGCGCCGACAGCAAAAAAGCACATCTGATATAACATTTCCACCAATTCCGAGGTGGAATGCACGGACCAAAGATGGGATTCGTCGATGGCATCGGCTGGTGGCAACATTACGGAGGCCATTTCATGGGATGAGCCGGCCAAAATTGTTTCATTCAGCTGCAAATGATGCTGGGCGGAATGATGGGGAATGAACAGCTGGGACATCATCAATTCATCATCCTCCATTTTTATTTTATTCTTTGTTCAAAATGGAGCAAATGGACGGATAAAATTGGAAATAGGAGGGAATTGGGCCAATACTGCTGGATGGGAATTTTTGGGCAAGAATGTGTACTGAAAAATCTATGATTTTTGGATTATAGAAATGTGAAAATAATGGAGGGGGAATTGAAATACCGGATTAATTATTAAAATTTAAATCCCATCGGGGGAAATATACTGAAATTAATTTATAATCCCCTCAGGGGAAAATTATATGTAATTAATTTATAAATTTGAATTATTCTAAAATTGGAATAATTTGAATAAAAGAAAAAAATATTTGGAATAAAATTAGGGAAGAATGGACGAAAGGAGGGAGGCTGGCAGCTTCCATTCCAGCTGATGATAGAATTGAAAATGGGAATGAAAAGCATTGGGTCGGCCAATGAAGGTGGGAATATAATGGCAGATGGGGGAAGAGGAGGGAAACCGGAATGAACGGGGAAAGGGGGTGAGATGTGGCAAAAAAGTGGTTGGAATGGGATGAATGGAAGATGGGATGAGACTAATGGGCGAGAATGGGATAAAGGGGGACATTTAGAAATCTTTATATGGGAAAAGTGGCTGCGTGAATGTGGTTTTGCTGGCGTCAAAAAGATGCTTACAAAAAAACGAAGAAGGTGGTCAGCGCAGTGCAATATTTGAAATTGCCTGCAAGGGATTATAGAGCCTATTTGGAAAGGTCAGACATATTGGCACAATCAAAATGGGCGGCATTATGCCGGGATTATCTGGAAGAAAGGTGAATTTGAAGCCGAAAAGAAGCCGACATTTAATGAAAGAAAAGCATTGATTGACAAATAAGATTATTTAGATGATTGGGAGCTGCAAAGTAGAGAAGGCCAGAGTCGGTTTTACAAAGGTATCGGTTTTTAAATACGATTTTCGGTTTTTAAAAATGTCTGTTTTTCGTTTTCTTCTATTTTCCATTATTTTTAGCAAAAATTCCCAATTTAGGTTTTGAATTGAATCGATTTTTTGAAACCGATAATGACTTTGTTCTATGATTAGTGAGCATAATTTGGAAAGGTCAGACATATTAGCCAAAATCTAAATGGGTGGCATTATTCGGGATTAATAAGAAGAAAAGCAATTAATAGTTAATACCGAACATAAGAAGTTGGCATTTTGACGTATATTGTGAAAAGAAAAGCAGTGATGACAAAGAAGATTATTTAGATATGACTTTATAGGAATGAGGAATATTGTGCCCTTTTGAAAGGTGGAATTGTTGGCCTCAATTCTCAATTGGGGTTGTGCGCAATACAAAAATGAATAATAAATGTGACAATTTAGGAAATTAGGGGTGGCTGAAACAAATTATAAATTGGATATAGGAGCAGATGGTGTATCGGAAAAAAGTTGAAATGGAAATTGACGGTTATGATATCCTTTTAGGGGAAGAAAATGAAGCGGAAGTAATTTAAATTCGTAAATTATTAAAGTTTATTGTGCGTTAAAATTTATTAAAACATATTTTATTATTTTCTGGAAATCAAAAGTTTTTTTCCATTGAAAATGGCACAAAGATCCCCAACGAACAATGCAGAGAAATAATAAAAAGAAAAAAATGATGTTAGACAGGAAATAATTTTTGATTAAAAAAAATAAATAACGAATAAATGTCTGGGAATGAAGGAAATGGATTTGGCATGAGAATGGGAAGGTGGAATTAATAAATATTGGTGCCAATTTGTTGATTGCCAATGATAAACAAGGACATAGGACATTTTTGGGGGAAAATCCTCTTAAAATGTGCTTTGAATTTTGTGGATTATTTGGATTTGATGATGATTTTTGGAAGGAGGAAATGAAAATTTTGTGCACAAAATGGCATTCGAAATGCGGAAGTAGACCACGGGGAATGGAATTGGAAAAGCTTAAAAAAGGTTAATGTTATAAAAAATACATTTCCGCCAAATTCAAAGAGATTATTAATTTCCACTAAAAATAATTAATCAAGATGGCAAAAGTGTCCTAAAATGTTCATTTTTTTGTTGGATTTGCCTTCTTCTTTCCTTTGTCTAGACTTTCGAGAGAAAACATTGGCCACAGTGAATTTTTGTTCAAATAAATGAATATGTTGGAAAAAAGGGCTTAAGAAAGTGAGAAGGGATAAAATAAGGAGAATTCAATCAACAAGGAATTCCCGCGCTTGGGTGGCCCAAAACATTTTAAAAGGTAGATATGGGACAATAAGGGGGAAAAGGAGGACAGCACTTAAAATTAAAAGAACTTTATGTAAATGTACTTTTTCAAAAATAAAAGAAGCAGCAATTAGTCTCTATACTTGATCTTTTGCCCTTTGAATAATCAGAAAACCCTCAAAATGCCTTATTATCATGGTCTGTCAATTAATAAATATTTCCCCCTTAATAATGAGTGAAAATCAGTGAATTATAAAATACATTTTTTAAAATATTATTTTATTGGAAATTTAAATTCTGGGAAAATTTTTCGGACAAAATATTAGTGAATTAATAAATGGAATAATTAAAATATGATTAGGATTAGGGATATGGCAGATAATAACTAATCCCTAGATGACCCAAATCCTATACCTACCCGATAACCCAGTCACTGTTATGGTTACCTTTCCCCTATGTTGACCCAAAAAAAATTGCACCCGGCAAAAAGTACCTATTATTTTATCGGAAAATAAATTTTGGGAAAATATTCGGACAAAATATTAATGAATGAAATACCTATAAATAAATTTTGGGCCAAATATGATGTGATATTTTTAATTTTTTGATTAGTCATTTCTCATTTCTATTGCCCCGCTCCTCCATTCACACCTAATAAATGTGATCCCATCATCATCTGACTGAATGACCATTTGGCCCATATTTTCCACGTTTGTCTGGATCAATTACCCTCTTAAATTCCACCTTCATCTTTTTGAGTAATTTGAGATGGTCTAATGGGGGAATATATCAATTTCAATTCCGCCTTTTTCTCCTCAATTCCCCTAATTATATTTTATTCTCCCTGCTGCGTCGTCTTTTTGCACTTTTGGCCAGTAAATCTGTGGCCGAATTGTATGTTTATCTTTTAACCCTTTGTGGAAAATTCGATGATGGAGTCAGCAATTGTGTTAAAAAAAGTTGAATAAATGCTTATTAAAATTGTGGGGGAATGTCAGATGGCACAAAGAAAATTCATTCATTCTTGATTCCCTTCAAATCATCCAATGAAATTGGGAAGAATTCTTCTTAAATTACACTAAATAAAAGGCATTGAAGATGAAAAAATAAAAGAAATTGAAAAATGATTACAAAATTGATTGATTGAAAAAAAAACCATTAAAAAATGAATATGGAAAATTTGAAATTTATAATAGGAGGTAAAAATATGGAAAAAAAAGCTACAAAATTAGACATTTTTGTGCAAATCCTCAATTCAATCACAAATTTTAGATGAAACCTAAAATTTCTTTCAAAAGGCATTGAAGTAAAAGAAGGGTGAAAAATGATTAGAAGCAGAGTAATTCAAAGTCGGTTTTTCGAATTTGTCGATTTTATTCGGTTTTTGAAAAAAATGTCGGTTTTCGGTTTCGATTTTTCCAATTTTCGGTTATTTTAAGCAAAATTTCCAAATTTCTTTTTGAAATATCATTGATTTTTCAAATCGAAACCGACTTTAAATTATTTTAATTAGAAGATTGATTGAAAATTGCATAACTTGGAAAATAGGAAATTTTAAAGTAGAAAAAATATGGAAAAAATGCTGCAAAATAGGAAATGTTTATGCAAAAATTAGCGAAAAAATCCTCTCACTCTTTAGAGGTATAAAACAAAATAGTAAAATGGCATCAGAGGAAAAAAGATGGGGAATTTGTAATGGAATGGACAATGGAGTAAGTAGAAACTAAAAAGGTCATCGACTAGGATGCCATTTGCATTAGGCGCCCAACACAAAACATGCGCCCCAGGGGCCAACAATGGGTGGGGTGGGGGGGGGGATGCCGGAGAATAGGTAAAAAGAATGGTCGATGAGAGAAGGGCAGTTTGGCCCCATTCCCTTTTGTCTTGGTTGGTTCACCCATCAGACTGACCCCCTCTCCTTTTCCTCCAATCCGGCCAAATTAGTGCGCCGGAGGGCAAAAAAGAGGGGTGTGAAGCGTGTGGATGAATTATTCGGAGGGAAAAGCATACGTAATGAATGGGATGGGGGGGGGGGGGGGGGAAGGGGGTGGAATGGGAAATGGATGGGAAAGGCACACCAAAAGGATGGGCGGAAGATTGGCCCCAAGAGAGAAGGCCAAGGCCGCACACACATTCACATTACATAGTGTGGGGTATATCCATTAAATTAAACCAGCCTTTTTCCTTGGAAGGGGCTTCTTTTTGGCGGGGTTGGTTCCCGAAAGGCGCATTGTCCCGCCGGTGGAGGGTATGGGACTAACAAATGGGATGGGTTTTTTGCGTTGTCGTTTCATGGCCCAAAAGGGAAAATACGGGAAAATATAAAATTGGAAATTTGCTTGGAGTGATGGCGGGGGAGGGGAATAGATGACGAACAAAGGAAGGGGTAATGGACTGAAAAATAGTCATCCCCGTGGGGAGGTTATTTTTGGGGTTTATTTTTGGAAATTGAAGAAAGAATTAAAACAATTACCGTAAATAATCCATTTATGCCCCATGGGGAATTATTTTTCAACCCCTCAAAAATTGGGAAAATTAATGATTTATTCCTTAATTTTTGAATATTTTTGGTTCGAGTTTCGACCCATAGGGGAGGGACCTTCACTATTGCAATTTTCAAATGACCTTAACTTGGCCAATACTCGCGCGCTTAAAATTTTTCCATTCGATTAGTTTATCATTTCAACAAAAATTGGTGAAATTTTTTGACCTAAATAGCGGACCCAAACTGCACAAGTACCTTTTTTGAATAAATTCTACTGGATTTTTGTTTTGCTTTAGGGAATTAAAAAAAATGCAAAGTTCATCCTTCCAAGAATTATGGGCCCTCATCGAGGATGTGGAATTGAAAAATTTATTTACGAAAAACATTTGGCTAAACTTTTCTTTGGCCAATGAGAATGTGATCTTATTAGTATTGGGTGACATTTGTTGGCACAATTATTTAAACCAGAAAATAAATATTTAAGTGGAATTTAATTTGGAGTGAGTTTGGAAAATGAAATTGGCACAAATATGGATGAGAAAAAAGTGGGCAAAATATTGTGTCGATTTTATTGAAAAAGTCACGCAAAAATGAGGGCATTTTTGGAATTGTTCAATGTGAAAATTGGTGTATAATGAATGTACTTCCTTTTGTGAACTTTGCTTTTCGGTGAAAGGTCAATTCATTTTATAGTAAATTACAAAAGGAATTTCAACAAAAACTGACATATATTTTCATTAAAATTGTTTGCACAATTTTTTGGTCGATAAATGAACAAATATTTGAATGAATTTTTGCTTTTAATGTTTAAATAAAATTAATAATTTTAGAATGGACTTAATTGACTAAAATTTTTAACTGAATTTTTCATTGAATGATGGATTATTAATTTTTATTATTTTTAGGAATGACGCCCAATTTTCATTATTTCCCTTGCCCATCCGACGGCACCAAAAAACATTTTCCCATGAGCAAATTTTTGGCACTCATTAATTTATGGCCATTAATTTGTGGATATTTTTAGCTTCGCCGTGTTTTCCGCCTCCAAAATATATCAATAATATCATCCATTTATGCCAATTTGCGTAGAACATTTATTTTGGGTGCAGGGAAATAAATAAATGTTATTTAAAAATGTGGGCAGTGGCAAAAAATGTGGCCAATTAGCGGCGTTCAATTCAAAAAATGTTCACAAAAATAATCTTTTAAAGGATTCACCTTTAATTCAATGGGGGATTTAATACTAAATGTTAAATATTAAGGTTGGAATTGAGAGATTAATATCAACATTGTTGAAAGGTAAGGAATTTTGATGAAATTGAAAATTTAATCCGTAAGTTATTCAGACGAGAAATGAAAAAATAAGTGAAAAAAACAGATATTAAAGTTAAATGCTGGATTAATTATCCTTTTAAAATAATGAAGATTAATTAATGAATATTAATGAATGAGTTACATCGGCTTATCCACAAAATAATAATTTTATTCACCTTCAATTTATAGGGATTAATATAAATTAATGGAAATATTATTTATATAGGAGTTAGTGGAATTAAAAATAATATTATATAAATTGAATTTTGATGAAATCGAAATTTTAATTCATATGTCCCTCACTCATCAGACAATTAAAAATGAAAAAAATTTAATAAGTAAAAAAAAGATGTATTAAGCATTCACTCACTTGCTGTTGAATGAGTGGCCAATCGGCTTATCAACAAAATAATATTCCCTCATTGAGGAACAAAATAATAATTAACAAAAATGGCAAAGAGCATGCGCCACAGGAGACGAGACGCATCACTTTGATTTGGAATGTGGAAAATAATAAATACCAGTTTTGATGATTAGAATATTGCCAAACGGCATTCATTTTCCATTTTGTATTTTGCGTCATTGCATTAATGAATATGGAAAGGGATGGAATAATGAACGGATTGGTTGACCGGTTTATTATTAAAAAATGAAATGGCAAGAAAAAAGTAAAAAAGGATGAATAAAAAAAATCATTAATAAATGAATGGTTGAATGGGGAGAGGATTTTATGAATTAATTATTAATGCCCAAATAATTTGTGTGTTTGATGACGAAAATTGTGTTTGATTGGTTTGACTCAAAGTTGCGCATTTTAATTAAAAATTTATGCATGAAGGAGTTTTTGTGAAAATTAAAAAAGAATTCATTAAAATTTTAAAATCACAAAAAAAAAATTATTTTGGGAATAAAAGCCAATGGCAATTTTCATGGATGGAAATCTCTGGAAATTGGAAATGGCACATACTATAGAAAAAGCAACCAATTTTAGGTCGGGGTCAAATGTTCGCAAAATGCAAATATTTTTTGGGCATTAAAAATTTATTAAAAATGGCATAATTCTCTTTTGTTGTTGGAATATTAATGTTTGCAGCGAATATTATTGAAAATTATTTAATTCTGGAATTATCCAAATGTTTTGCTTGTTTAATTTTGGCTTCTAAATAACGTTCAGACCCGAGAATAGACTCACAGTCGACTCGGAATGGTCGATTTACTATATGAAATTTCAGACCAATATGAGCTTGTTTTTCCGCTAGATTCCTATTATTACGCCTCTGCTGGCCCCATACCCTTATCCTATCCTCTTGACATTGTCGAGTCGAACTCGCATATTCTCGAGTCTCTAAGTTACATCTAGAAGCCGAGATTTCCAAAATTAACCAAACAAATCACTCGGATAATTCCAGAATTTAATAATTTCCAATATTAACCGTGATATTAATAAAAATTGAAATCCTCAATAAAAGGGGCAGGGGGGGAGGGGGTGAGATTAAATATTTGGATTAAAACAATTTGGAAATATATTTTTGGTTGGAGGAAATGAGAAAAGAAAAAATTATTTTTATTAACTCATTTTTACTGAATTGGGGACCACACATGGACTAACAGAAACAAATTGAATTGATGAGGAAAATGTAAAAATAATTAAATATTATTCAATGTAGGGGTTCATGGAATCTAAAATAATTTAATTTTCAAAAAATGCAGCGAATATTTTTGTTTACGATCGAGAAAAATTCTCATAAAAAATATTATTTAAAATTAAGGGCATTTTTGCATTTAATGGCCCAGTCATTTAATTCCCACAAAAGTCCATTTTGCCCTTTTTGCCAATTTTTCATTTGGCCCATTAGCTGGTTGTTGTCCTCTTTTGGCCCCAAATTTTCATTGCCAATTAATTTGACTTTTGCTTTATATTTTATGGAAGGCATTTTTCGACATTTTTGGGGTTTTTTCAAAATTTTTAGATGGATCCAAGTCATAAAATTGTCGATAAATTTGGGAACAGGAAAAATTATGGAAAAATTTTTGAAAAATATTAATAGATAGAATTTGAAAAATTATCTGAAAATAAAAATGGACAAAATTAGGCATTCAAAGCTGTTGTTCTCCCCCTCATCAAATGGGAGATTGGGGGGAGGAGGGGATGGATTGGGAAATTGACAAGAAAAAAACAATTTTAATCCAAAGTCCAAAACTGATTTTTTCCCACACACAAATTGGCCCAAAAAAATATTTTAAGTTGTCCCATTTGATTTTTGGAATTATTCATTTCGAGAAAAGTCATTTAAATTAAATAATTATAAATTAATTAAAATTGACATTTTGTGTGTTTGAATTTTGGACAAGGAAATTCACACGGATTTATTTATTTAATTAATTAAAAGGGAATTCAAATAATTCAGACTTCTGGGAATATTATTTGACCCTTTGAAATTGATTAAAGGAATTGAAAATAGGCTTAAAATGGCCCTAAAATTTTTTTTGTTTTAATAAATGGAAATTATAAAATGAGATTTTTTCATTTGATAAAGATTTTGTTTAAGGAAAAAATTTTGTCTGGCATTTTTAAGATTTTTGATGCGAATAATTGGCAATTATATTGGCAAAAAAAAATTTTTCCTTTGAATTGGCCAAAATATAATAAAAGGACATTAAAATTAAATTATTTTTAATAATTTCGAGAACTTTTAAGGGGAAAAGAGGGAATTTAATAAGCAATTAAATTAAATAAATTTTAATGAATGGATGAATGAATTGATTGATTATTGGAAATTTAAATATTAACCGAAACCGAATAAATTAATAAATGGTTGGTTTTCGAATTTCGATTGTTTTCACTTTTTAAATGTAATATTTTTTTTGTTCTTCCCTATCAATCTTGTCTTGGAAAATGAAAAAAAGTGCTTTTTCCCGAGAGACCTCGGACTTCCTTTTCCCTTGTTTTTCCATCTTTTTCCGCATTGTTGGCCAATTCAATTATGGCGGATTGAGGAAGAAGGGACAATGTCCTTTCACTGAGAAAATATTTTGCAGAAGCAACTTTAAAAATTGGAACAAAAATTCCCAAAAACGCGTTGGAATTTTAAAAAAGAATTCAAATTTGGTTCCTTGAAAAAATGAAAAGAATAATCAATAGGAATATTGATAGAGAAAAAGTAGCGATGCATAAATTAGCGAGGTTTTTTATGGACATAGAATGGATCAGATGAAAAAAAAAGGAATAAAAAACAATGGAAGAGAAAATAATATTAATAAAATTCGAAAAAAAGTTGCAAAAAGGAATTTTAAATAAGAAGTTTGGAATTTTAAATAAGAATTCAAATTTGGTTCCTTGAAAAAATGAAAAGAATAATTAATACATAAAATTCATTAAAAAAGTAGCGATGCATAAATTAGGATATTTTTTATGGACATAGAATGGAGGGATGAGGAAAAAAAAGGAATAAAAAACAATAGAAGAGGAAATAATGTTAATAAAATTCGAAAAAAAGTTGCAAAAAAATGTGGAGCTATTTTATGCAAGTTGGAGAATTTTTATTAAAAAATGATCTAAAATTCTGGATTTTTCAGGTTTGAATTTTTTGGAAACAAAACACAATGCGAGGCTTTGAAAAATTTAATGATGTTGCTTAATTGAAAGAATGGCAAAATGAATAGAATTATTTTTTTAATTCAATTCATTTCCGTTTTTTAATTTCTTCAAAAGCATTTATTTGTTTGTTTATGCCTTATTTTTGTTTGGTTCGTTTAATTTTCACTTTTTTTTGAATGTTTTATAATTATTTTTTTTATTAAAAAAACTGAATTACATCAAATATAATATTATGTTTTGTTTTTTTTTGTTTTATCTTCTCTTATTATTTTTCGGAATGTTATAATTAATTAATTAAAATTCTGAATTAATTAATATTACATCAATAAAAAAATTGTTGTAAAAAATGTAATCTAGAAAATATAAAGTTTTTTTTTGTTTTATTATGGTACTAAAATGTCCTATTTTATTATTTTACACATTTTTCTTTTTATGAATTCTATTGTTGTAATTTTTAATCTAGAAAACATATTTTATTTATTTTAATTACATTTTTTTGTAATTTTTAGAAAAATTTTCAATATTATAATTTTTAAAATTTCCTCTTTAGTAACCCCTTAACTACAGAATAATAAATAATTATAAATGGTTAAAGAAGTATAATTTGTCTGGTAGCCGAGACAGTTTTGAAAATATCTAGGTAAAATTTAAATTCAGCAATTTTAAAATTATATAATATTTTAATATTATAGTATTTTTAAAAGTAAGAGCCATGGGTTATTTTTTTTGTCCATCTCCATGGAGAAATGAAAATTATCGGCGGATGCCAATTTTTAAACAACCCTTAAAGGCCAATTAATTGGTTGGGATTATTTGCTAAAATAGAGAATATTCCTGTTGAATTTACCAACAAAATTAGGCATGAAAGATGATTAACTCTTTGGGAATTATTGGCTTTTTTGGCATTTGGGCATAGCCATAGTCATATGCCATTTCCGGTAATGGGAAAAATTGCATTTTAATTATGGAAAATTGTTGCAATTGAGGCGAACCAGAATGGGAAAAAAATTTTATATTTAACCGATTTAAATATTTTGCTTTCCAAATTTGGTGTTGGAATTTTGGGAAGATCAATATTTTGGTAGCATCAAAAAGGGCAATTATAATTTTTGACCATTTTTCCATGCATTTGAGCAAACATAATTTTATGCTTTTTTATGCTATTTTATATTTTAATTTGATAATTCTTGTGCCTTTTATTTAAGCAAATATTGAAGAAACATATATTTTTAAATTTAACTTTAATCATTCTTTCTATTTTCAATTAATAGTTTTTGGTATTTTCATATTATCTGGGACCAGAATTCTTTTAACCCCAAAATCATCCTATTTATCCCCAAAATTAGTCAAGATTCCAATCCTAAAATAGTTTATCAAATATAAATAATAAAATAAGAATCTCAAAAAACTCTATACTAGTCCCAGATAATAAGTAAGCTACTTGTAATTTTTCAATTTCTGTGTCCAAACCAGAGATGAGTTGGGCCCGGCCCGGCCCGGGCCGGCCCTGGCCCGGCCCGGGCCGGGCCGGGCCGGGCCGATATTTTTCGGCCCGGTTACTGTACGGGCCGGGCCGGGCCGATTCTCGGTCGGCCCGGGCCGGCCCGACGGGCCCGAGGCATATGATTTTTGAGAAAAATAAATAAATTTGACTATAATTTTTGTAAAAAAATGAATTAATATTTTTGTGGGGAAATAATATTTGCTATTTTTCTTCATTTAAAATTTTTTACTTGAAAATTTTTTTTAAAATTTTCCATTTTTAGAAAATTTTTTTTTAAATTTTTCATTTTTAAAAATTTTTTTTTAAATTTTGAGGAAAAAATACTGTAGCTAAAGCCCGGGCCGGCCCGGGCCGGCCCGGGCCGGGCCGGGCCGAAAATTTTGGGCCCGGTTACTGTACGGGCCGGGCCGGGCCGAAGGGAGACCGGCCCGGGCCGGGCCGGGCCGGTAAAAGTCGGCCCGAAACTCATCTCTGGTCCAAACATTCAATATTTCCAATTCCAAATATTTTTTCCATATAATTCCTCTTTTAAATTGTAAATTTGATTCATTTTCCATATTAATTTTTTTAATTAATTAAATATTTGATTTAAATTTCTGCAGAAAATTGGACAACTTTTGTGGGCAACGTGGGATTTTGGTCACAATATAATAATTATATTTATGATTTTCAGCCTTTTTCAAAAATGTTAACTTGACATTTAAATTTTATTTTTTTTTTGTGATCACCCACACCCATTAAAAATTTCACCTGCTTCTTTATATTATAGATTGTTTTATTTATTAAATAAAGATCCATTTTTGGGCGAAAAATAATTAATTCATAATATATTAAATAATAATTCCCATTAGAATATTTAATTTTTAAAAATATTTTAAATATAAAGAAATAATATTTTTCTCGGACACAATTCGAATTCAAATGTGCCTAAATTTGATATTTATCAAACTACAAAAGTATAGGCATTTTTTATGGTGTCTCAAAATCGAATTAAAGCTGTATATATGGGTAATTAAATTAAATTTAAATTTATTTGCAATGAATTTTTGTGTTTTTATGTTAAAAAAAACTTAAAATGTAACACCTGATCATTGTGATAAGTGGGATGGAAATGCATTTTGGAAAAAAGTAAATTTATTTCAAGGCATTTTTTCCTAATTTGGAAGGAAAATCCATTTAAATATTCTACGCTTATAATATTCATTAAAATAAATTTAATTTTCTTAATAAATCGATCTACGGCACAATGAAAAAATTTAATCTTAACTCCATTTCTTCCTATTTTAATTTATTCTTTTTTAAACAATTCTTCAAATTACTTTATCAAAAATAAAATTGAACATAAAATATAAAATTGTCCCATTTATAGCCTCATCAATCATAACAATTCTCCCCCGCGAATGCCAAAAATGTACTCGACCATTTTTCCCACAATTCAATATGAAAATTTTTATATTTTTTGTTTCATTCATTATTTTCCAATTTGCGTGTCTTTTTTGCCATATAAAATGTTTAATATTTATTTCCTAAATTTTATTTTCATTTTTAGTCCAAAAATATGGCCGAATCCATTTTTGTCATCAGCAATTCTTCTCTAATCATTCACCCATCTTCAACAATGCTCATTTTTTGCGCAATTATTCGAATCGCCGAATTATTCATTCATTTTTTGCTGCTTCCAATTTCCATTATTTTTATTCTCCTCATTTTTCGTACATCAATTTTGCATTTAAATTTAAAATTCATTTTGCTCATCCAATGTGCATCCAATTTGCAATATGCTTTTGGCCGATTTATTCAGGCAAATTTAATTCATTTTAAATAATTTTAATATTTTTCAGATTTTTAATAAATTAATTTTTAATGTGGATTTTTTCGCTGAATTTCGTCCACTTCAAATGTCGGTCCTTTTTGCAATGATGTTGGGCAGCATGATTGGGCATATCCTTTTGGTGGAACGAATTTTGGCGACAATTTTTGTGGCAAAATATGAAAATTACCGAAGACCATATTTTTCCATTTTTAGTTTCCTTATTATGGTCAACAATTATTTATTTATAATATTTATATTTATTATTCTTTTTTAAGATTGCTTTTTCATTGGCTAATGCATATGAACAGGCTTTTGGCAATTCAGTGCTTGACGTCACATTTGGCACTTTATTCATTTCATATGCTACCCTTGCCCTCAGTTTGGCCGAAATTGCAGTAAATTATTTTCTTATTATTTCTCACGCCTTCGGTTTTTGAATATTTTAATTGAATGATTATTTTGAAAATGTTTATATATTTAGTTATTCGAATATATAAAAAATTTAAAAATGTATTAACTATACTAGAATTTTGAAGAATTTTTATATAAATTTGCCCTTATTTTGATTTGTAATTGTAATTGCACTATTCTGATTTGTAATTGTAATTGCCCTATTCTGATTTGTAATTGTAATTGCACTATTCTGATTTGTAATTATAATTGCCCTATTCTGATTTGTAATTGTAATTGCCCCATTCTGATTTGTAATTGTAATTGCCCCATTCTGATTTGTAATTGTAATTGCACTATTCTGATTTGTAATTGTAATTGCACTATTCTGATTTGAATTGTAATTGCACTATTCTGATTTGTAATTGTAATTGCACTATTCTGATTTGTAATTGTAATTGCCCCATTCTGATTTGTAATTGTAATTGCCCCATTCTGATTTGTAATTGTAATTGCCCCATTCTGATTTGTAATTGTAATTGCACTATTCTGATTTGTAATTGTAATTGCCCTATTCTGATTTGTAATTGTAATTTGCACTATTCTGATTTGTAATTGTAATTGCCCTATTCTGATTTGTAATTGTAATTGCCCCATTCTGATTTGTAATTGTAATTGCCCCATTCTGATTTGTAATTGTAATTGCCCTATTCTGATTTGTAATTGTAATTGCACTATTCTGATTTGTAATTGTAATTGCACTATTCTGATTTGTAATTGTAATTGCACTATTCTGATTTGTAATTGTAATTGCCCCATTCTGATTTGTAATTGTAATTGCCCTATTCTGATTTGTAATTGTAATTGCCCCATTCTGATTTGTAATTGTAATTGCCCCATTCTGATTTGTAATTG
The DNA here is from genome assembly GCA_030063045.1 of Pratylenchus scribneri. Classification (NCBI taxonomy): domain Eukaryota; kingdom Metazoa; phylum Nematoda; class Chromadorea; order Rhabditida; family Pratylenchidae; genus Pratylenchus; species Pratylenchus scribneri. Next base: position 1,818,884 of record JAQSEB010000082.1, read on the forward strand.
TAATTGCCCTATTCTGATTTGTAATTGTAATTGCCCCATTCTGATTTGTAATTGTAATTGCCCCATTCTGATTTGTAATTGTAATTGCACTATTCTACATTCTGATTTGTAATTCTGAGAAGTAGAAGAGCAACATTATTTTTCTGTAAAGAAAACACAATTTTGCACTTTCACATAAAATAATTTACACTCCTTACGGAAAATAATCCAAACCCTACTAAAATAAGGTAAGAATATTTCTGGTTTCTATTTAAATGAATAATATTTTGTGAAATTTATTTTTTTAGATAATTTTTGCCATTGGCTATTACAATGATAATAAATATAAATTTGGTATCCTTCTCTATCAAAGACACAATTTATCAGAAAGATATCAGGTCCGACCATTAATTTTATATTTTAAATGAATTTTAGCTCTCCGAGAATATTCGAACTGGCCGTCAACTTTTTCCAACTTTCATTTTTCATTTCATCAATATTTTAATGTTCAGTGCAATCACAATTATGTTTTATTATTGCAAAGGACAAATTACTAATCAAGTATTATTTTGGTTGTTTAAATAAAATTATTCCTAATTATCGAAAGGATTCTTTCATCATTGATTTTCTTTTCATTTTTGTTTTCTCCATCACCGCATTTTGCAATTTTGGCGTTGAATTGACCGTCATTATGTGGGTTTAATTAAAGGGAATATTATTCAAAAGATTATACTTTTTAAGTTTCCATCCAATTTTGAGCAGAAAAATGAGGAAAATGATGACTGAATGGAAGGAAATGATTTTTAGAAGAGCAAAAGTGGTTGATTCAAATTCAGCGGAACGGGGTAGAAAAAAATCGGGGCCAAAGACAATAAATGGGAAAGAATTGATTGAACGAGGCAAAATGCAGGATCAATATTTTCGAATGCTTCGAAATGCTTGGACATAAATTAAATTGAATTTCCATTATATATTACATTTGAACTATTTATATTATTTTTGAATGAGGCAATGCCCAAATAATCTATCGCTAAAGTGAATAAATTCAATCAAATCCTTTAATCCATCGGAAGTTTTCGCGCAGAACGCATTAAATTCTTTCGAATGTTATGAATTTTTATTATTTTGAGAACAAAATTTTTGCTTTTATGTCTTTCCTAAAACTCACATCAGCAGAATAGAAATTTTTTGCCCAAATTTTCCTTATTAAAAACGGATTTTTTTCTCTCCCATTTCACATCATAACAGAAATTTTTTGTCTAAATTTTCCTTATTAAAATGAAAACTTTTTAAAGAATTTAATTTTTATTTGCGACTTAATCGAATTTAATCTAAAAATTCTCTAAAATTTCATTAAGACAAAATTATACAAAAGTCAAAAATCAGAGTTTTTGGTAATTGAACCAAATGAATTGCACTTTGGTTCATTTGTAGAATGATCAAATGATTTTTGCAAAAATCTAAACAAATAGAAAATTAAATATGGAAATTTGTGAAAAAACGATAAGTTTTTCAAATGAAATTGGCCCATTTCTTTCCCCATATTCCAAAGTTTATTTTGTTCAAATAGGGCAATTTTCCCAATTCGAATTCATCCATTTTTCCTTGTGAAATCGAAAACCAATTAAAATGTCCAAAAACAGATGTACAAATATTTAAATCCTCGCCCGAATTCCACATGATTTGATGGAAAATGGATTAAAAATTTAAAAACATCCATCCAACTGTGTTTTCCATTTTGGTCTTTATTTAAAGTTGCCCATTTCACCCCAATTAATTCATTTCAATTTAAGTCGAATATTCTTTTATTCCAATAAATTGATTTCCTTGAAAAAAAATGTTTCAAAGGGTTAGAAATAAATTATTTTAATATGAATTAATTAATTCCGAAAATTAAGTATTCAATTCTGGTCGCAATTTTGCCAATTTTGGCCCATTTCTATTTGTTCCCTGCATTCATTGAAGGCCAAGGAAGTGATGCCGCCGCCCCTGTTGCCCGTCGAAAATGTAGGGCCAATGAAACATTCAGAGAATGCAGTAGCTATTGCGAAAAACAATGCGGCGAATCCGAGGGGCGAGCCTGTATTGAAATGTGTGGGCCACCGAAATGCCAATGTGCCGAGGTTTGATGGAATAAATTTATTTGATTAACGCATTTTAGGGGTATGCCCGAAACAATGCCAATGGGAGATGTGTCCGAGAGGCAGATTGCCCCCGAAGAAAATGTGGGCCTAATGAAAAATACAATGAATGTGGCAGTTTTTGTGAAAAACGATGCGGTGATCCTCCCGAGGGTCGAGCCTGCATTCTATGTGTGGCCCACCGTCTTGTGAATGTGCCGAGGTTTGATTAAAATTTTTATTTTCATATTAAATTGGGACTTTTCTAGGGTTATGCACGAAACAATGCTACTGGAAAATGTGTTCTAGAGGCAAATTGCCCTAAAAATTGTAAATGATAATAAATTTTTCCGGCATTAAGAATGAGAATATATATTTAGGTGCATCCGTCTGTGCCGCTACTCTTTGTCCCACTGGCACGGCTTGCGTTCCCCGTCAAGTTCAATGTGTTCGTGCTCCTTGTTGCCCCGTGCCTGAATGCGTGCCGGCTTCGGGATCAGGAAGTTCACTTGATGAGGATGATGCAGATTCGGATTGATGAGAACAAAATGAAAAAAATAATCCAATATTTTAATTCCAACAAAAATAAAATATTTCATTCATTTTAAATGGAATAAATCAAAAATATTTATAGCAATTGTACAATCAAAATTATTACTCAATTGCTCTCATTTTGGCGAAAAATGATAAAAAAATTAAATGACTAAAAGAATTTGCAGTTGATAATAAGCCGCTGATAAAAAAAATGAGTCTATTCTGCTGCACTTTTTGGCCACTTTGAATTTGTTTTTGCTGACCAAAGCGACTTTACTTTTTAATGTCCATTGCCAAAAATTAATTCCCCTCAATAAATTTATAATAATTTAGCAAAATGTTACGCTCACTTTTCTTCACATTTTTATTAATTTTATTTTTGAAATTTGCAAAAAGTGAAGATGGAGATGCAATTCGAAATTTACGAGCCCATTACGATGTTGGGACGGACACAATCACCGTTGATTGGGAATGGCGTGAAAGCGAGGGAAAACAGTTGGAAGGTGAAATTATAAATTTATTCACAAAATATTATATTGGAGAAAAGATTATGAATTATTTGTGCGGTACAAAGTGTCAACAAGCAGCGGAAATGGAGAAGACTGGCATCGATTGGGTGCAGACGAGGACGGACTTGGAGCAACAATTCCATTGGGACGAATTTTGAATAATGGAGATGAATTAGCGGTTCAGGTATAATGATGGATACCATTTCCAATAATCACAAACCTGGCATTATCATCCAAAATTCATTCAAAAACTCTGATAGAGGCAGGCAAAAATTTTACAAAAACCTGGAAGACTTAAAATGTGTAAAATAATAACTGCTTATAAAATTTGTATCTTGTAATTATAACATTAACTTGTTTGAATAATATTTGAGCGAAATAAAGATATCAAAAACCTTAAAAATTGTTCCTAGCGAAAAATTTTAACCAAAAAATGGCTCCTTATAAGGTAAAAATTTTCCAACTTATTAAGAAATATGTATGCCGTAAATTCTCTGTTAGAAGACCCTCCCTATGAAGAAGCAGAAGGAGGGTCTCTGAAAATTAAGATCCAGGCTAATAATAGAAAAAAATTTTAAATCTGTCAAAATAGTTGCAAATTATGAAAAAAACCTGGTACTTTAGGTAATAAGATATTTTCCTCGTAATAAAACTGTGGAATTCCTGAGGGTGAGAAAATTGGAATTGATAGAAATTGAATTGGAAACGGACATTTTGTTATGGATTTTAATTTTTCGGCTTGTCCAGATATTTCCAGATTTTTCTTGGCATTCAGGTATTGGCCGAACCCCGTGATCCGGATGGAGAAAATGGGCCGGAACGAAGTGAGCCATTGGTGATTTGGATTGCCCGAAAAAATGAACAAAATGAAAATGATGAAGAAAATGACGAAGACAATTCACAATCTATAGACCAAAATAATGAACCAGAAATGTAAAAAATAATTAAATTAAAAAATATTTTAATCCATAATTTTAGTCCTGAAGAAGAATTGATTCCGCCATTCAATTTCACAGCCAATGTTAGATTTTAATTGAATAAAAATTAATTTAAAAATAAATTAGGTTCATGGCCAAGACCAAGTCCAATTGGAATGGAGGCCGCCTCCAATTCCGGTAGATGCGAATGGCCAACAACCATTTTATATTGTCAATGTTCGACAATTGAGTGCAAATTCAGGCGACAGATATCCACCACAACAAGTAAATTGGAAATAAATTTAATATTTAAATATTTTATTGAAAGATTCGCATTGATGGAACAGATTTTTTATTGGGCAATTTGGTTTCGGGAGAAAGTTATGAATTTACAATTCGAACGGCGTTGAGTGCTGAACGAATTTCATCGGCTGCGGCAATTGTGGAAATTGCATTGCCAAAAGGCAAATAAATTTAATTGAATATATTTACGGGAAATCTTGGAAATTTAATATTGCCGGAATTGCCCAGGACTTTAATTTGGTAGTTTTGAAAATCTCAGCTTCTAGACTTTGTGTAAATTTTAAAATGGGCTCATTCGACTTGGTATATGGTCGATTTAGTCTATGAAATTTCATTTTCAGATTGGATAAACTTCTCTTAAAAAGTTGAACCATTGTTTGTTTAAACCAAAATCGGTTTTCTTATGATTTAATACTAGTATGAAATTAAAATTTCATTGACTAAATTATAAATGCCGAGCCGAATGAGCATACCCGCAACTTTAAGACATCAAAAAGCCGAGATTTACAAAATTGCATACTAAAGGCTGGGCAATTAAGAAAAGTCAAATTTCCAGGATTTCCCATATTATTTATATATTGTAAATTGTATTTAAGAGGATGAATTGGTGGAAGTTGGAAATTTGATTGTGACTTCACGATTTAGACCGGATGGCCATGGGGTCGTAAATTTGACCTGGGAAATTCCGGCACAATTGCAAGGAAAAATTAAATGTAAAAATTAATTCATATTTAAATTTCCAATTTAAATCAATTTTAGCCTATGAAATGCGATATGCCGATTCGGAAAGGGCCCATCGAATTGGATCCGATTTTTGGGAGCAATTATTTTTCCCAGGGGAATTGCCAACTGCCCAAATTTACAATATGAAACCGTAAAATTGACAAAAATATTCAAAATAATTCAAAAATTGTAGTGACACGGAATATTTATTGCGAATTCGAACAACATTATCTTCCGGTGTCCAAGTGGAAAGTGGCGAATTCCGTTTTCGAACACCCAAATTGGGTGGAGTGAATCCATTGGCCCGTTTGGATGTGATTTATTCCAGTGAATCACCGACAATTCGCCTTCAATGGATATTGGCTCCGTAAATTTGAAAATAATTAAAAATATAATTATATTTAAAGGCATATTCCCACATTGAATATTGCCGGCTACGATGTTTTCATTACGGACCAATTGGACCAATCCGAAGGAGATGTGAATTTTAAAATAAAAAATAAATTAAAAATATTTTTTAGTGGAATTATCACCGGGTGGATGGCCGTGCGCCTCAATTGGTTTTGGACCAATTGCAACCTTCGACAACATATTTTGTGCGAGTGAATGTCCGCAAAATGGATGGAACAATTGCGAAAAGCAATGCAATTTATCGATTCACAACACTCGGTCAAAGATTTAATCAATTTACCACAAATTCTCTATTAGAAGACCCAGGGCTAATAAATTTCAGATACCAGCAAGGAGCTTCTAAAAGAAAAGTTTTATGAGCAAGAAAAAGGCATGAAAATAAAATTTTATTGAAAAAATTTGCAACAGAATATATGTATGAGAATTCAGAACATATTTTTGATTCAAAATATTTTAGAATTTTTTTTGAAAATTAAAATTGTTATTAAAATTCGAAACATGTTTTATGATTACATTTACAGAACATGTTTTTAGAACTCAGATCATAGATCAAGGAAAGAAAAAATTTTAGAGGGGGAATTTTAATGAGAGGTGTTTTTAATAGAGATTTGGCTTCAAATAGAAATTTAAATGATTGATAAAATTCAGATAATTTACCCTTAGCTTCGGCACAAAATAATCGATTTGAATTCAATCGAGGCGATTTATTGGCATTTCAACAAATTGGCCGAGGACGAGTCCAAATCACATGGACATTCCCTGAAGCGGTCCGAATTGCGTCAAAGGGTTAAAAAATTCTTAAATTTAATTTTAAATATTTCCTCTAAATTTTCAGGCATTACAATTTATTATAGGTGAAATAAGTTTTGAATAAATAAATTATATTTTTATTTTAGTGCAAATTCCAATGAGCCAATGGAACGTTGGAATCGAGTTGTTTTGGAAAATGTGAATACCGTAAGAGAATATAATTTAATATTAATTGGCACATTTTGGCTTTAGCGTGCCGTAATTTTGGTTGGCCTTCGTGAAGATATTCTCTATAATGTGCAAATTGTGCCAATTGGCCTGGATGGCCAACCATTTTGGGAACATGCCCAACGTTTGCAATTAAAAACTGACAAAAATGAAAAGCAACATTTTGTTGATGATGGAGAAAAAGGTAATAATAATTATATTAATCAAATAAATATTTATTAAATTTTATGTACAGATCGAACAAAACGTTGGAATCGACATAAATTTTGAAAACAATCATTTTGATTTAAATTCATTATTCTTGAATAAATGCTTAATTTTTTTGTTTATTTACTTTTTTAGGACATATTGAAAATGGCGAAAAGATATATAGGCTTTTTATATCGATTCAATTTTTATCAGATTAATTTTTCCGGAAAAATTTTAATTAAGTTTTCCGGAAAGATTTTAATTAAGTTTTCCGGAAAGATTTTAATTAAATTTTCCGGAAAGATTTTAAATTAAGTTTTCCGGAAAGATTTTAATTAAATTTTCCGGAATGATTTTAATTAAATTTTCCGGAAAGATTTTAATTAAATTTTCCGGAAAGATTGTAATTAAATTTTCCGGAAAGATTTTAATTAAATTTTCCGGAAAGATTTTAATTAAATTTTCCGGAAAGATTTTAAATAAATTTTCCGACAAGATTTTAATTAAGTTTTCCGGAAAGATTTTAATTCAATTTTCCGGAAAGATTTTAATTTAATTTTCCGGTTCAATTTTCCGGAAAGATTTTAATTAAATTTTCCGGAAAGATTTTAATTAAATTTTCCGGAAAGATTTTAATTAAATTTTCCGGAAAGATTTTAATTAAGTTTTCCGGAAAGATTTTAATTCAATTTTCCGGAAAGATTTTAATTTAATTTTCCGGTTCAATTTTCCGGAAAGATTTTAATTAAATTTTCCGGAAAGATTTTAATTAAATTTTCCGGAAAGATTTTAATTAAATTTTCCGGAAAGATTTTAATTAAATTTTCCGGAAAGATTTTAATTAAATTTTCCGGAAAGATTTTAATTAAATTTTCCGGAAAGATTTTAATTAAATTTTCCGGAAAGATTTTAATTAAATTTTCCGGAAAGATTTTAATTAAATTTTCCGGAAAGATTTTAATTAAATTTTCCGGAAAGATTTTAATTAAATTTTCCGGAAAGATTTTAATTAAATTTTCCGGAAAGATTTTAATTAAATTTTCCGGAAAGATTTTAATTAAATTTTCCGGAAAGATTTTAATTAAATTTTCCGGAAAGATTTTAATTCAATTTTCCGGAAAGATTTTAATTAAATTTTCCGGAAAGATTTTAATTCAATTTTCCGGAAAGATTTTAATTTAATTTTCCGGAAAGATTTTAATTAAATTTTCCGGAAAGATTTTAATTAAATTTTCCGGAAAGATTTTAATTAAATTTTCCGGAAAGATTTTAATTAAATTTTCCGGAAAGATTTTAATTAAATTTTCCGGAAAGATTTTAATTAAATTTTCCGGAAAGATTTTAATTAAATTTTCCGGAAAGATTTTAATTAAATTTTCCGGAAAGATTTTAATTAAATTTTCCGGAAAGATTTTAATTAAATTTTCCGGAAAGATTTTAATTAAATTTTCCGGAAAGATTTTAATTCAATTTTCCGGAAAGATTTTAATTAAATTTTCCGGAAAGATTTTAATTAAATTTTCCGGAAAGATTTTAATTAAATTTTCCGGAAAGATTTTAATTAAGTTAAATCCATTTTTATGAATTACTTAATTGAATTTTTTGAAATATAAAATTTATTTTAAATAAATTTAAATGTTGTTTTATAAATTGAATTCTTTTGTAAATGTATTGTTGATAATATTAACAAAATAAATAATGCGACTAGAATTTTTTATCATCATTTCCAAATTTACATCATCAATGGACGGAATATTTTTGGCATCACTGCTGAAAAACTTCCTTGTTCACTTACGGTATCAACGTAAACAATTAATTCTTTATGCTTCTGATCTATGTAAATTGTGTTCCAAAGCAATTGAAGGCATTCCGCATATCGAAGGGCGCCCTTTTGATCACCAAATTTCATTTGTTGAAATCGAAGCAATATTTTTGCACATTTTTCAGTCTCCTCATTCATTATCCCCTGTCCATGTTTAGAAAGTGATGAAATTGCTTAATAAAAAATAAATATTTATTTATTATTTTTATCAAAAATTTGAATATTTACCTGAATTTGTGAACAATAATGACAAAATGAATACAAATTCTTCTCGACTGGGAGCAATTTGCAAAAAATATTTCATTGACAAACCGAAAATAGCTTCTGATAAATTTTTAATTCTAAAAAATAATTTTAAATAATTAAATTAATTATAAAAAGTCGAACACAGGTTCTTCGTAATTTGATCGTAGATTATATAATTTTATTAAAGGATAATCGATAATTTCCATCAATTCCGTTTCAGCATTTAACTTCATTGAATTAAAGCGATTAATTAAATAGCCTGCTGCTATTGTAAAATTGCTTACGGCGACCATCTTTAATTTTAAACATTTTTAAAATAAAATAATGTATTTTTATATTCCAGCTAAATTCTTTTAATGATAAAATTATTATTCTTGCCTGATCATTCAGATTTAGTCGAGAAAATGCCGGCAATATTTTAGCAATATCAATTGCTATTAGCAATGTTTTGGTTAAGGGAATTGGTTCAGTATGGAAAATACTATATTTTACGACATTTTCTTCAAATTTTTCCTTGTCAAAAAATTTTTCGTTGCCAAAAAATGTAATTGGTTGACTCTAAAAATAAAGAATATAATAATGATCAAATCATTTGTTGATCAACCTTATAGAAATCTGCATGAGCCAACAAATTATATTTGCTTTGAATCAATTCTTCAATTGAGTCAAAATGGTCAACAAAACTGTTCGGAAATCCAAAAACATTTAAGAAAATATGATTGGCCTTCTCTTCAATGCCCAATAGATTTTTTAGGAAAATAACACCTTTGACTTCTTCTATTAATTCAATTTTAATTAATTAAATTAAATATTAAATTAACCAGTATTTTCCATTTTTATCAGTTGTCTTTCTTCACTTTTTTTGACAACTTAAAAATTAAATTTTAATATTTAATTTCAAATTTATTCAAACATTCTTCTTTCATCCCTGCCCCAATGCATTCACGCATTCGACATCCAGGACATTTTAAAATTCGCAATTTTTTGGCTGATGAACTTTCCACTATTCACTGCAATTTCACCTCACAATCGCATTGGTATTTACGATTGTTCAAGACAAGACGTCTATAAGATTTGGAAATTAATTAATATAGAATTAAATACAAATAGTTTAAAATTAAAAGGGCCTGCATTTTTTTTAACCCGTACTTTCAATTCTTTTAACCCGTAAAGACCCGTAAAGATTTCCCTTCTTCTCTGCTCTCTTCCTCATGCCTATCTCTCATCCCCTTTCTTTGCTCTCTTGCCATTCCTGGGATGCGCGGAAGTCAAAAAGGAGGTTCATGGGATTAAGCCGGATATAGTAGTATTAAGGTGAATATAGGGGGATTAAGTCCCGAAATCGATGGGATTAAGGTAGAAAATGGGTTTTCTTTATCGAGAATAACGAATATAAGGTTTATTTTTGGATTTGGGACGGTTTAAGAGTTTAAACCGGTAGTGGGCGGGTCCCGGTTTGGGCTGTTTTGCTTCCGGCTTCGCGAGATTCCTATGCTCCGAACCCCTAACCCCTAAGCCCCTAGACCCTAAATCCCATGCCGACCATAACCATAACCCTATCCCCTAAATAGGCTTAATCCCCCTATATCCACCTTAATCCCCCTATATCCGACTATATCCCGCGCACTCTCCGGGCCTCTATTACACTTCCCTGATCTTCCAATGGCCTTCCGGGCCAATTCCCTTCGATTTCGGGACTTAATCCCCCTATTTCCACCTTAATCCCCCTATATCCGGCTTAATCCCAGGCACTCTCCGGGCCTCTATTACACTTCCCTGATCTTCCAATGGCCTTCCGGGCCAATTCCCTTCGATTTCGGGACTTAATCCCCCTATTTCCACCTTAATCCCCCTATATCCGGCTTAATCCCAGGCACTCTCCGGGCCTCTATTACACTTCCCCGATCTTCCAATGGCCTTCCGGGCCATTTCCCATACATTTTGAGGCTTAATCCTCCCAAATCCACCTTAATCCCCCTATATCCGGGTATATCCCGCGCACCCCCGGAACCGTTTATATAAGCAAGAGAGCAAAGGGGATGAGAGATAGGCATGAGGGAGAGAGCAGAGAAGAAGGGAAATCTTTACGGGTTAAAAGAATTGAAAGTACGGGTTAAAAAAATGTTCCTATTTTTTACGGGTTAAAAGAATTGAAAGTACGGGTTAAAAAAATGTTCCTATTTTTTACGGGTTAAAAGAATTGAAAGTACGGGTTAAAAAAATGTTCCTATTTTTTACGGGTTAAAAAAAATATATGCCAAATTAAAATGATCAATAATGCAAAAATATTATAATAATTATTATTATTGTCCATCTAAACAAACCGAAAGAATGCCCCGCATGGCCGACAAGCCATCGCCCCAAATCGGGAAAGGGCTTTTGGCGATTCACAAACTGCGCATAATTTGTTGTTTCTTCTTCGCCCCATTTGTTAATATTTATATTAGAATTGATGAATAAATAATTCTAATTAAAATTGAATAAATTAATATTGGAGAATAATTTTAAGCAAATAAAAATTAAAATTGGCACTAGAGGCTGCTATTTTTAATTTAATAAAATAAGATTGACAAAAAAAGCATCAATTCCAAAATGTTCCATAATTTGAATTTATTATTGAAATAAATGTATTTAATGAGAATGAGGGCAATAGGAATAAATGGCTTTATTGATTTATTTTTGTTTTGGATTTATTCTGGCCATTTGCCTTTTGCCCTGGCCATATTTGTCCTCTGTTTTCACTGCCTCTCAAATGAATGGTTGATCGATCATTATACAAATTGCCCTGGCCATATTTGTCCGCTGCTTCTGCTTTACCGCCTCTCAATTGAATGGTTGATCGATCATTATACAAATTGCCCTGGCCATATTTGTCCGCTGCTTCTGCTTTACCGCCTCTCAATTGAATGGTTGATCGATCATTATACAAATTGCCCTGGCCATATTTGTCCGCTGCTTCTGCTTTACCGCCTCTCAATTGAATGGTTGATCGATCATTATACAAATTGCCCTGGCCATATTTGTCCGCTGCTTCTGCTTTACCGCCTCTCAAATGAATGGTTGATCGATCATTATACAAATTTATGGATGATCTCCTACTGCTGGATGTGAAAACGATAACGCTTGATCATTAGCAGCAGGGAGAAGATCACCCAAAACGGAAAATATATTATATTATTTTATTTTATAATACATAATGATGTTTCAAGTGTAATATAATGTGGTCGATATTTGTTAAATTATGGATAAAAAAATTGTAAATACTATTTTTAGCGTAAATTCTCTAATAGAAGAACCGGGGCAAATAAATTTCAGATTCAGTTCAGATACACCAAGGGGGCTTCTAATAGAGATAGGGCTTTCCGAGCCGAAAAATGCATGAAAATTAAATTTTATTGATAAAATTTGCAACAGAATATGTATCAGAACATATTTTTTTACGATTCAAAACATTTTAGAATATTTTTTTAAATTCAAAATTATTTTTATTATTCGAAACTTCGAAACATGTTTTTACGGTTACATTTTAGAACATGTTTTTTATAACTCAGTCAGATCATAGATCAAGGAAAGAAAAAATTTTAGAGGGGGAATTTTAATGAGAGGTTTTTTTAATAGAGATTTGGCTTCAAATAGAAATTTAAATGATTGGTAAATTTTCAGATAATTTACCCTTAGCTTCGGCACAAAATAATCGATTTGAATTCAATCGAGGCGATTCATTGGCATTTCAACAAATTGGCCGAGGACGAGTCCAAATCACATGGACATTCCCTGAAGCAGTCCGAATTGAGTCAAAAGGTTAAAAAATTATTAAATTTAATTTTAAATATTTCCTCTAAATTTTCAGGCATTACAATTTATTATAGGTGAAATAAGTTTTGAATAAATAAATTATATTTTTATTTTAGTGCAAATTCCAATGAGCCAATGGAACGTTGGAATCGGGTTGTTTTGGAAAATGTGAATACCGTAAGAGAATATAATTTAATATTAATTGGCACATTTTGGCTTTAGCGTGCCGTAATTTTGGTTGGCCTTCGTGAAGATATTCTCTATAATGTGCAAATTGTGCCAATTGGCCTGGATGGCCAACCATTTTGGGAACATGCCCAACGTTTGCAATTAAAAACTGACAAAAATGAAAAGCAACATTTTGTTGATGATGGAGAAAAAGGTAATAATAATTATATTAATCAAATAAATATTTATTAAATTTTATGTACAGATCGAACAAAACGTTGGAATCGACATAAATTTTGAAAACAATCATTTTGATTTAAATTCATTATTCTTGAATAAATGCTTTATTTTTTTGTTTATTTACTTTTTTAGGACATATTGAAAATGGCGAAAAGATATATAGGCTTTTTATATCGATTCAATTTTTATCAGATTAATTTTTCCGGAAAGATTTTAATTAAATTTTTTAATTAAGTTTTCCGGAAAGATTTTAATTAAATTTTCCGGAAAGATTTTAATTAAATTTTCCGGAAAGATTGTAATTAAATTTTCCGGAAAGATTTTAATTAAATTTTCCGGAAAGATTTTAATTAAATTTTCCGGAAAGATTTTAAATAAATTTTCCGACAAGATTTTAATTAAGTTTTCCGGAAAGATTTTAATTCAATTTTCCGGAAAGATTTTAATTTAATTTTCCGGAAAGATTTTAATTAAGTTTTCCGGAAAGATTTTAATTCAATTTTCCGGAAAGATTTTAATTTAATTTTCCGGTTCAATTTTCCGGAAAGATTTTAATTAAATTTTCCGGAAAGATTTTAATTCAATTTTCCGGAAAGATTTTAATTTAATTTTCCGGTTCAATTTTCCGGAAAGATTGTAATTAAATTTTCCGGAAAGATTTTAATTAAATTTTCCGGAAAGATTTTAATTAAATTTTCCGGAAAGATTTTAAATAAATTTTCCGACAAGATTTTAATTAAGTTTTCCGGAAAGATTTTAATTCAATTTTCCGGAAAGATTTTAATTTAATTTTCCGGTTCAATTTTCCGGAAAGATTTTAATTAAATTTTCCGACAAGATTTTAATTAAGTTTTCCGGAAAGATTTTAATTCAATTTTCCGGAAAGATTTTAATTTAATTTTCCGGTTCAATTTTCCGGAAAGATTTTAATTAAATTTTCCGGAAAGATTTTAATTAAATTTTCCGGAAAGATTTTAATTAAATTTTCCGGAAAGATTTTAATTAAGTTTTCCGGAAAGATTTTAATTCAATTTTCCGGAAAGATTTTAATTTAATTTTCCGGTTCAATTTTCCGGAAAGATTTTAATTAAATTTTCCGGAAAGATTTTAATTAAATTTTCCGGAAAGATTTTAATTAAATTTTCCGGAAAGATTTTAATTAAATTTTCCGGAAAGATTTTAATTAAATTTTCCGGAAAGATTTTAATTCAATTTTCCGGAAAGATTTTAATTAAATTTTCCGGAAAGATTTTAATTCAATTTTCCGGAAAGATTTTAATTTAATTTTCCGGAAAGATTTTAATTAAATTTTCCGGAAAGATTTTAATTAAATTTTCCGGAAAGATTTTAATTAAATTTTCCGGAAAGATTTTAATTAAATTTTCCGGAAAGATTTTAATTAAATTTTCCGGAAAGATTTTAATTAAATTTTTTGGAAAGATTTTAATTAAATTTTCCGGAAAGATTTTAATTAAATTTTCCGGAAAGATTTTAATTAAATTTTCCGGAAAGATTTTAATTAAATTTTCCGGAAAGATTTTAATTCAATTTTCCGGAAAGATTTTAATTAAATTTTCCGGAAAGATTTTAATTAAATTTTCCGGAAAGATTTTAATTAAATTTTCCGGAAAGATTTTAATTAAATTTTCCGGAAAGATTTTAATTAAATTTTCCGGAAAGATTTTAATTAAATTTTCCGGAAAGATTTTAATTAAATTTTCCGGAAAGATTTTAATTAAATTTTTTGGAAAGATTTTAATTAAATTTTCCGGAAAGATTTTAATTAAATTTTCCGGAAAGATTTTAATTAAATTTTCCGGAAAGATTTTAATTAAATTTTCCGGAAAGATTTTAATTCAATTTTCCGGAAAGATTTTAATTAAATTTTCCGGAAAGATTTTAATTAAATTTTCCGGAAAGATTTTAATTAAATTTTCCGGAAAGATTTTAATTAAGTTAAATCCATTTTTATGAATTACTTAATTGAATTTTTTGAAATATAAAATTTATTTTAAATAAATTTAAATGTTGTTTTATAAATTGAATTCTTTTGTAAATGTATTGTTGATAATATTAACAAAATAAATAATGCGACTAGAATTTTTTATCATCATTTCCAAATTTACATCATCAATGGACGGAATATTTTTGGCATCACTGCTGAAAAACTTCCTTGTTCACTTACGGTATCAACGTAAACAATTAATTCTTTATGCTTCTGAACTATGTAAATTGTGTTCCAAAGCAATTGAAGGCATTCCGCATATCGAAGGGCGCCCTTTTGATCACCAAATTTCATTTGTTGAAATCGAAGCAATATTTTTGCACATTTTTCAGTCTCCTCATTCATTATCCCCTGTCCATGTTTAGAAAGTGATGAAATTGCTTAATAAAAAATAAATATTTATTTATTATTTTTATCAAAAATTTGAATATTTACCTGAATTTGTGAATATTAATGACAAAATGAATACAAATTCTTCTCGACTGGGAGCAATTTGCAAAAAATATTTCATTGACAAATCAAAAGTTTTTGCGAAATTTTTAATTCTGAAAATAATTTTAAATGATTTAATTAATTAAAAAATCGAACACTGGTTCCTCGGGATTTTTCAGAGTATATAATTTAACAAAAGGATAATCGATAATTTCCATTAATTCCGTTTCGGCATTTAATTTCATTGAATTAAAGCGAAGAAATAAAAGATAAGCCGCCTGTGCAAAATTGCTTACGGCGACTATCTTAATTTAAAACATTTTTAATATTATTAATCCAGCTTATTTTTATTCATTTAATTATAAAATTATTATTCTTGCCTGATCATTCAGATTTAGTCGAGAAAATGCCGGCAATATTTTTGCAATATCAATTGTTATTAACAATGCTTTGGTTAGGCTAATTGGTTCGGTATGGAAAATGCCATATTTTGCAACATTTTGTTCAAATTTTTCCACATCAAAAAATTTACTTGGTCGATTCTATAAATAAAATGACATGACTAAATTATTGATTTATCAACCTTATAGAATTCTGCATGAGCCAATAAACTATCTTTACTTTGAATCAATTCCTCAAATGAGTCGAAATGGTCAACAAAACTGTTTGGAAATCCAAAAACATTCAGGAAAACAAGATTGGCCTTCTCTTCAATGCCCAATAGATTTTTTAGGAAAATAACACCTTTGACTTCTTCTATTAATTCAATTTTAATTAATTAAATTAAATATTAAATTAACCAGTATTTTCCATTTTTATCAGTTGTCTTTCTTCACTTTTTTTGACAACTTAAAAATTAAATTTTAATATTTAATTTCAAATTTATTCAAACATTCTTCTTTCATCCCTGCCCCAATGCATTCACGCATTCGACATCCAGGACATTTTAAAATTCGCAATTTTTTGGCTGATGAACTTTCCACTATTCCCTGCAATTTCACCTCACAATCGCATTGGTATTTACGATTGTTCAAGACAAGACGTCTATAAGATTTGGAAATTAATTAATATAGAATTAAATACAAATAGTTTAAAAATAAAATGATCAATAATGCAAAAATATTATAATAATTATTATTATTGTCCATCTAAACAAACCGAAAGAATGCCCCGCATGGCCGACAAGCCATCGCCCCAAATCGGGAAAGGGCTTTTGGCGATTCACAAACTTCGCATAATTTATTGTTTCTTCTTCGCCCCATTTGTTAATATTTATATTAGAATTGATGAATAAATAATTCTAATTAAAATTGAATAAATTAATATTGGAGAATAATTTTAAGCAAATAAAAATTAAAATTGGCACTAGAGGCTGCTATTTTTAATTTAATAAAATAAGATTGACAAAAAAAGCATCAATTCCAAAATGTTCCATAATTTGAATTTATTATTGAAATAAATGTATTTAATAAGGGTAATAGGAATAAATGGCTTTATTGATTTATTTTTGTTTTGGATTTATTCTGGCCATTTGCCTTTTGCCCTGGCCATATTTGTCCTCTGCTTTACTGCCTCTCAAATGAATGGTTGATCGATCATTATACAAATTGCCCTGGCCATATTTGTCCTCTGCTTCTGCTTTACCGCCTCTCAATTGAATGGTTGATCGATCATTATACAAATTGCCCTGGCCATATTTGTCCGCTGCTTCTGCTTTACCGCCTCTCAATTGAATGGTTGATCGATCATTATACAAATTGCCCTGGCCATATTTGTCCTCGGCTTTACCGCCTCTCAAATGAATGCTTGGTTGATCATTATACAAATTTATGGATGATCTCCTACTGCTGGATGTGAAAACGATAACGCTTGATCATTAGAAGAGAGAAGATCACCCAAAACGGAAAATATATTATATTATTTTATAATTAATGATGTTTCAAGTGAGTTCAGCTGTAGGTTGTAATTGCATCGACCATCGATGATATTTTTGGCAAATAAATAAATGAAAAAAGTTAAAATTTAAATAAATTAACCATAACCAGCGGGGCAAGCCAGCTGGTTAAAAATTTTAGAATGTATTGGGTGTCATAGGCGGAATGAATACATGTGAAGATTAAAAAATTTACTATTTGTAGGGAGTAGGGATGCGTTCAATAGTTCGATTTGTTCGATTCGATGACGATTTTCGGTCATTTTTGGCATCGAAAGTTCGTTTTTCGATTTCGAAAATTTTTTTGACCCTCCGCCGAAATTTCGATTTTCGATTTTTTCTTGGGCCATCGAACGCATCTCTGGTAGGGAGCAAGTCCTATCACGCTTTTTCGCTATTTTCAATACTTTTGTAATTTTTCTCCATTTGTTATTGTTACCCTTTACTTTTATTCAATTCATATATAAATGAAGGAAAATGAGACATTTTCAAATATACATAACATTTTCTTCATCAATTTGTGTCAAATTGCCCATGGGGAACAATCCGAAAGATGAATGCATTTTGCACCTGTTTTGCTGTTTTCCCTCACTAATCCGGGCAAACAGACACATTTCTCCACACAAGGGCATCCGCCGTTGTCATCAGTTTCACGGCCAGAATTCCGGCCCAAAAAGAGTCCACCTTTTGCGCTGCACCCGGCCTCCTGTTTGCATGAATCGAAACAATTTGTGTGATATTCGAATGGAGGACATTGATTAGCGGCTGGCTTAGCCAATGAATTCGGAATTGGTTCAGCCAGAATTAACATTGAATGAAGTAATAAGGAAAATGTGGTGAATCGAAGGAAATATTTTGCGGTAATGTCCATCTAAAAAATGTTTAAAATTTATTATAAATTTGGATCCAAAAATTAAATTAAATTAAATTGTTTAAAAATATTATTAAAAGAATTTTTCACTCTAAATTTTTCTTTTAAATGTGTTTTCTAAACTTGAAATTCATTCATTTCATTCTAAAATCCTTTTTAAGATATGAATGAAAATCTTTTACAAAAGAAAGGACTAGGCAAATTCAATAATAAGAAAGGAAATAAAAAAGTAAACAAATAAAAGTGGTATTCAAAAAAAGGTAAAATATGAACAATTTTTGATGATTTAAAAAATTTTTCATCAATTTTTTTTTGAATAAATGAGAAATATTTGGTTTTTTATTGTATTAAATTCCATTTTAGTGAATCAGTTTTCTCGATTTCCCCATTGTAAAATTGTGAAAAAAAAGAAAGAATGGAAGCCAAAAAAAGAATGGATGGTGAAAAGAAAATATGATTTTGATAATAAAGGTCGATATTTGTTAAATTATGGATCAAAAAATTGTAAATACTATTTTTGCCTGAACATTTTTATTTTTCCTCTGACATCAGCCTCAATTTTCAATCAAATTTAATCCTACTTTATCACAAAATTTTTAGTTTCAATTTTTTTAATGAATGAATGAAACTGGTTTGGCCAAAGAAAATGAAATGAAATCAATTGCAATTGTCATCAAAATAATATTATTTTGTACAAAATAATAATTCAATAAAAAGAGGAGAAATATAATTAAATTTAGAATTCATTAATTATTTATTTTGCCTTAATACATTTTTAAAAATGTGCTCTAATTGCTTAATTATATATTATGCTGAATGAATTAAATTACAAAAATAGACATAAAATGAATATGAGTAAAACTCAATATTTATTATCTATTATTCTCTATTATATTCCCATAATATTGTGAATTAGGATTATATTTATATATTAATTTAATTATTTTAAATATAAAATGTACTGAAAGAATGAGTGCCTGATTTTAAATGATTGAATTTCATTTTCATCCCGAAATTCACAATAAATGTCCAATTCCCATTTTTGTCTGTTTTGCCGAGAATTTGGTCAGTCTAATAAGTCCAATAAATATTTTAATTTTCCATCACAGTTGGCCTAATTTTATTGTTTTCCTTTAATTCTCTAATGTTCAACAAATTTTGAATTATAGAATGTTAAAATGAAATATTCTTCAAAGTGATGGCATGAGTTCATTTAAATTTTATTAGAGTCGAAAAAAGAAAAATAACAAAATAAATTTAATAATATTACTAAATTAAATAATTGATAACAAACAACAAGAAAAATCATGTAAAGAAATGTCATTAATTAAAGAAAACAAATTGAATTGAAAGAATTAAATAAATTGAAAAGAAAATTGCTGGAAATAATGAGAATTGAGCTTATTATTATGCAAATTTTAAATAAGATAGGATATTAAAAAATTAGACAAATAAAATCATAAAATTCAAAGATGAGAAAAATGAACAAATTTAAAAATGTGTATTAATTTTTGTTGTATTGATTGATTTATTCCTCGATTGTGCCTTGTTTTGTTGCCCTTTCTTTCCTCAAGATTTACGCTTCAAATGGTCAGCCATCATTTCGAGCATATTCTCGCTAATTTTTGCATGTAGAGTCAGAGCAAAAAATTCTTTAAAAAATAATGATTAATTTTTGAATAAATTTTCATAATTTTTATTTTATTCTAATTAAAATTCACAACTTTTTCCCAATTTACTTTCTTTTGCCCCAAAACTAACCCTGAAAGCAATAATTGAGTTCCTCGTAAAAATCCTTGCGCAAAAAGCCACCAAAATGATTGATCGTTTCGTACCAGCTTGGAATATTCTTCAGACGCCATTGGCTCAATTCAAATTCGGCCGGGGCCAATGCTTGTTCAATATGGGAGGCACGGATTTGGCGAAGTTCATTTTGGAATGCCGGTGGAAAATTGAAGCGGGCAAGAATGTTTTCGACTCGATCCACTTCAAGAATCTGCAATTAATTAAATGTTTTATTTTGTTTAAATTTTCAAAATTACATCGCTGATTTTGTGCGAAATTTTGACCAACAATTGATAAAATTCATTGAAATCATCGGCCAACTGGCTCAATTCGCGTCCTTGCCAAAATCGAACATCCGGTTTGGCTTTCTCCTTCGCACTCAAATTCCACCAAGTTTGGAGGAATGTTTTCAGTCGATTGAAAGATTGGCGACGAATTTTGGCCCGGACTTCGGCCACTTGACGAGCCCATTGATTGAACCAAATTGCCAAGGTGGAAATTTCCTCGAAGTAGAGAGAAATCAACTGAAATTGAATTAAAATTTTAATAAAAATTTTTTAATTTATTTGAGTATTGACAAAAATTTTCTATAGGTATTTAAGAACAAAATTTCCCAAAATTACCATGTATTTCCCATTAAAATTTATTTTGTTACCATAATTTTTTTATTTTTTCGTCCCCTTGGATGCCCAAAATTTTGTACTCACTTTTTCATGCACTTTTCGTGCCCTTGGAATTCCCAATGCCGACAATATGAAATTTGCTTTGCCGCATTCAATGAGTCCATTCAATGGCATAAATTTGTTCATTTCATAGAGCAATTCAATTGGAAGTTGTCGTGCTTCTTGGATTGGTTCCGTCGATTGCATTGTTTTGAATTTATTGCACTTGAATTTGTTGATTTTTCTCTGAAATCTGGGGAATTTTATTTGCAAAAATTAACAAATATTTTTGGATTTTTGGTTTTTGGGTGTGAAAGTGCCGAAATTGTCGAAAACTGTGGATGATCGCCAAAATGTCCTCCCTTTTATTTGCCCAAATTGCACAACATCCCCTGTGACAATCATTTTCAAATTGTCAATTTTGGGCACCATCAAAATATGCCATCAATTCATGGCATTTCCTATTGCCCCTTTTTCCTTGAAGCCATTCATTCCTCAAAAATATAATCCGCATTTGCCTCCGTCCCCAATCACTTTCTCATCCCCAATTCCCATCCAAATATGTCGATCAAATGATCACTGCTCTTTGTTTTTGGAATTGAATTGCATCAATGTTAAATTTGAATGTTCATCTATCCCAATGGCAATATCATTTTTGCATTTTCCATGCCTTGGGGCATAATTTAATACTCACTTGCACTGGCACATCATTCATCCCATTTTTATTTTCCTCAACCCTTCCCTAATCAACTTTAACAAATATTTTTAATTTGTTGATGATGATGATTCGATCAATCGAAATTTTTTCTAATTTTTAATAAAAATTCGAATTGAAAATTTTTTAATATTACGGTGTGGGATATTCGATATTTATTTGGATTAATTTGACATTTTATCCACTTGGCCTTTTCATTTATTAATTGATCCGTGATCCCATTTCCCATCCCATCATCCATGATCCATCCCCCATCCTAACATAATCCAAAGCCCTGGCCCGCCCGATCGCAATCCCATTCCCACATTTGTTTTTGTTATCATGTTTGTTGTTGAGTGTTGATCATCAGTCTGATTTTGTATTTATTTAAATTGCGTTTAGTTGTTTTAATTAATAAAGTGGATTTTAGAATTGTGTTTGAATTTGAATTTATTAAAAGATTTTATTTCTCACGATGGACGAGAATAAACAAATTGGTGATGATGATGGAAAAGAGAAGTGTCCAAAAGATGAATTTTGTGTGGACGAAACGCCGAAATTGAAAAAGAGACGATCAAACCAACAAGAGAATGAAGCAACCAAAAATGTAATTTGCAGAGATTGGTATATATATAGGAAAATGTATATGTATAGGTGATTCTATACATATACATATACAATTCTATACATATACATATACATTTACAAGAGGCCATGTATATGTAGATGTAGAGTATAGCTGGAAAATTTTATGTATATGTAGAAGTGTTTTCCTATACATTTTGCTATACATATAGCTTGATTCTATACATCAAAATTTAAGGGAATTTCCTTATTTTTTCTGGCATTTTGTAATTTTTTTTTCAAAAATTGGTCATTTTTGGCCAAAATTTTTTGCTGCTTGGCAATTTTTGGCCAAATTTTTTCGCTGCGCGGCCATTTTTGGCTTATTTTTTTCGCTGCGCGATTATTTATGGGTAAATTTTTTTCACACCATTACCATGGCCCGTAAGTGTATTTTCAATTACTCGGAGATGCCGACCAAAAGGGGAAAGAGCAAAATTAGTTTTGAATTTTTAAACCAGAAATTATTCATCCTTTTGAACAAAAAAATTGATTAATTATTCTCGATATAAACTAGTCCCGCTCTCTTCCGGGTTATAGCTCTTAAAGGGACTGAGTTACATCGTTGCCAGAATCCATGCAAAATGTTTTTTGTATTTGCCAATTACACTGTATCTAGCCCAATTTTGGGGGCATTGTTAACTTAATCCTACATTATCCCTTTTTATCCTAATTAATCCCCCTTTATCCGGCTTAATACCTTGCATCCCATGGCCTAATTGAACCATCTTCACACCTTCGGGGAGTGGCCTCCGGCCCTTTCCCCACCTGATTCTCATCATTACGGTCCTTAATCCCCTTAGTCCGGCTTTTATCCCTTGATATCCGGCTATATCCCTCATATTTCTCATAGCCACTTGGAACCACCTTTACAAAAAAATTGATTAATTATTTTCGATATAAATTATATATGCATTTATGGTCATCTTAAATCGAATAAAAATAAATTTTATTATAAAAAAAATTTTGGAAAATGTATAGGAAAATGTATAGAAAATTGCTATACTCTACATATACATATACTCTACATATACATGAATCAAAAAATGTATATGTAAATGTATACCTAACTATACATGAGGTCATGTATATGTAGATGTAGAGTATAGTTGGCAAATTTCCATGTATACCAATCTCTGGTAATTTGATTTGAAAATTGATGAATGATTGAAACATTATTTCCAGATTCGAGCAAATTTCCCGCCACCTCTGATGCCATTTTATTATCCTCCTTGGGCCTATCCTCCTCCAATGGCACCAATGAACAATTTTGGATTCCCAACAGCAGGTGGATCATTAAAATATTATTTCCGATTTTTAAAATTAATTATTTCCAGCAAATTGGTCACCTATGCCCGCAGCACCTCCGCCATCACCAATGCATCCATCTCCATATTTCTGGGGGAATACTGCCACTGCTGCATATCCAAATCCTCATCTGCTGGCGTTTTCATCTCAACAGCATTCTGGCAAATTGCAAATGGATTTATCAGAAACCGATTCAAATGGACAAACTTCCCCACCATTGTTAGAGAAAGAAATGTAAGCATTTTTTTTATTATTTGCAACATAATTAGGTTAAGGCTTAATTAAAATCATTCCGGAAAAGTGAATTAAAATCTTTCCGGAAAACTTAATTAAAATCTTTCCGGAAAACTTAATTAAAAATTTTCCGGAAAACTTAATTAAAATCGTTCCGGAAAACTTAATTAAAATCATTCCGGAAAAGTGAATTAAAATCTTTCCGGAAAACTTAATTAAAATCTTTCCGGAAAACTTAATTAAATTCTTTCCGGAAAACTTAATTAAAATCTTTCCGGAAAACTTAATTAAAATCTGTCCGGAAAACTTAATTGGATTTTTGATTTTAGTACACAAAATGTTCTCGAAACTGGTGAGTCCAAAGGAAATTCACCAATTCTTTCTGATGAAAGAATTGTGACGCGTGAAGATGGGACAACAATGATGGATTTGGGGTAATAAAATGGCATATAAAATAACTTATTTTATTATTTATTTAATTTAAAGCGATAAACCCTGCAGCAGCAGCCAATCACTTTCTAATGCCGACAAAGTATCAGAGAATGCAATTGACGATGAAATAGTGATTCTTGGATGCAAAATTGCGAAAATGCCAAAAACACCGGTGCGAATAAAAAATCAATTTAAATAAATTTTATTTTTCCATTTTCAGCAGGCACCCTTTGGGATGACTTCATATTGGTCATGTGGAGGATATTCGCCATATTTTCATCCATTTGCTTGCCAATATCCACCACCGTATTTCCAAATTCCTCCGAATGCCAATTTCCATTCATCCATGGGCAATTTGAATATTTCCACTTCAAAAGTAAATTTTATGAATTTATTTTATTTATTATGAATTAATTTTTAGGGGAAGAATGCTGCCAAAAATGTGGAAAAGGAAATTGAAAATAAGGAACTAATTCAATTGATGAATGAAAATGAGGAGGAAATTATGAAGCCGAAAATTGGGATTAAAGTGGGAAATTTATTTAATTTTGGATTATTCATTTTTAAATTTAAAGGTTAAACAAGAAATGAATGAAGAAAGCCAAAAAGAGGATGGAAAAAAGGAGCAAATTATGGAGCCGAAAATTGTGAGAAATTAATTTTATTTTAATTAATTATTTAATTAAAGGTTAAGCAAGAAGTGAATGACCAAAAGGAGGGAAAAGTGATTGTGAAAAAGGAAGAGGGAATTTGTTCAATTTGCAGAGATTTGGCAAAAAGTATGGCCCGAAATTAAAATAAAATTGATTTAAATTTTCCCAAATTTCAGCAAAACATTATGGCGTGATGGCTTGCGAAGGTTGCAAAGTAAGCCAAAATAAGAAGAAAATTAATAAATAATTTTATTTGAATATTTAGGGATTCTTTTTTCGAATTATAAAAATGGAAATTGATAAAAGAAGTGGATTTAAATGTGTTTCGGGAAAACAGAATTGCAAAATGAGCCGAGAAACGAGGAATTTTGTAATATTTTTTATTAATTATTATGAAAATGACCAAAAATTTAGTGCCAATTTTGTCGCTATAAAGGATGTTTGGATGCGGGAATGAATAAGGAGGCAGTGTTGGAAAGAATTAGCAAAATTGCAGAAGGAAAAAAGAAGGAAAATTCGAAAATGAAATCAAAAATTGGGAAAGAGGAAGCAAACAAATTGGTCGAATTATTGAATATTATTTGGTAATTTTTAATTCTAAATTTAATTATTATTTTTATTTAAATTTAGCAAATCATTCAAAAATCTGCAATTGCATCGTCGCTCGGCAACATTGACAACATTGAGTGAATTAAATGGGAAAATTGATGCATTTTTGAAGGCAATATTCGATGGGAAAAAATTAGAAATTGGAGAAGATGAACAAAAAATACTCAAGGAAAAGGGAATGGAAGCATTTTTGGTAAAAAAAAATTAAATTAATATTTAAATTAATTTAATTTTAAGGTTATTCGACATGTCTTTTTGGATGATTTGCCAATTTTGAAGGAATTTTTGGCATCCAAAAATGGTAAAAAAAATTAAAATTTTAATTAATTTTTGACCTATTTTTAAGGGAATTTCGATTACGGCGAAAATGAGCAAAAATTATTGGAATTATTGATGAAAAAGGTGAAATTGAGGGATTAAAATTGAATTAAAAAATATTTACAAAATTAAAAGGTCGACAAATTCCGTTACCGTCTCAGTGTTGAAGTTTACCAACCCGAAGAGCAGGCAATCCTCTCGGCTTTTGCATTTTTCCATCATAAAAATGGTAAAATAATTAGAAAGTGGATTTATATTTTTTTAATAGACTAGCCCCTGCGGGGCTCTCTTCCCTTGAGATATGTGGATTTATGTTTGGGACACTTCGTGTCTGGAATCCCTGCGGGATTTCACTGAGTCTAGCCTTCTTTAGACTATTTGAGTGACTCGGAGGGAATTTTATCTATTTTCGCAGGGGTTATCTCCATTTTCGCCCCTTCGAGGCTCAGGGGGGTTATCTCCATCTTCGCCCCTTCGGGGCTCAGGGGGGGGTTATCTCCATCTTCGCCCCTTCGGGGCTCAGGGGGGTTATCTCCATTTTCGCCCTTTCGGGGCTCAGGGGTGTTATCTCCATCTTCGCCCCTTCGGGGCTCAGGGGGGTTTGTTTCGATCTTCGCCCCTTCGGGGCTCAGGGGGGTTATCTCCATCTTCGCCCCTTCGGGGCTCAGGGGGGTTTGATCCATCTTCGCCCCTTCGGGGCTCAGAGGGGTTATCTCCATCTTCGCCCCTTCGGGGCTCAGGGGGGTTATCTCCCTCTTCGCCCCTTCGGGGCTCAGGGGGGTTATCTCCATCTTCGCCCCTTCGGGGCTCAGGGGGGTTTGATCCATCTTCGCCCCTTCGGGGCTCAGAGGGGTTATCTCCATCTTCGCCCCTTCGGGGCTCAGGGGGGTTATCTCCATCTTCGCCCCTTCGGGGCTCAGGGGGGTTATCTCCATCTTCGCCCCTTCGGGGCTCAGGGGGGTTATCTCCATCTTCGTCCCTTCGGGGCTCAATGGGGTGGCCTCCGGCCCATTTCCCACTTTAATCCGATCATTTGGACCTTTAATCCCTCTTAATCCCCTTTTATCCGGCTATATCCCGCCCAGCTTAGGGTTTCGTGCAAAACGGATATGATATTCGTAATCCCCGACCCAGACTACCCCATAAATGACTATTTTTGTGAAAATTTTGAAAAAACCGCTCCGCGGTTTACACCGCGGTAACTCGCGCACCGCTTCGCGGATCTCGAAAAAAGTTTCATATTCGGCTTCGCCGACCTCGATTACCCATTCCCCAGTGTTTATCTCGAAAAAAAATTTTTGAAAAGAGAAGGGTCCCCCCTATGGGTCGCAAAAAAACCGTTTTTCGCGCGGAGCTCCGCGCGGAGTGAGTTTGGAAACTTCTCTATAATTTCGTACAAATCTCCATAAGGTCAAGATATGGTTTGCACCAAACCGCTTGTCGATACGACCATTTTGAATCGAGATATTTGAAAGAATTCCCGCGTTTACCCACCTTATTTTCTAGTAATAATAACTAGCCCCTGCGGGGCTCTCTACCCGTGTATGACTCCAAAAAAGAATATACTACTTCGTCGTCAGAATCCCTGCGGGATTTCACTGAGTCTAGGACCTTTGAAATGCATTTGGGATATGCATTTCCACAATTGAAAAATGCAAAATTAATTTATTTTTATTCAAAAATTCGTATTTCTGGGAGTGAATTAGCTCCCTTTTACAATAAATCTATGAAAATTTTACAAAGAATAAATATAAAAATATTTCAATCCATTTTCTGATCGTTCCAAATGCAAGATGATGTCCAGGCAGCACAATTGCATCCATTTTGAACTAAAATTTTAAAATATTAATTGCTTTTGGAAGGGAGGGGGGTCACTCATCCTTTTTCATCCTGACTTGTGACAGGCATTGGCAGATTTACCCCCCCTCCCCTCACTTACCTGTAGGCCGTTCGTATATCTAAAGGTGGTGGTGGACTTACCTGGATGCTCCACATCGAAGATGCCGCATAATTGAAAACTGAAAGGGGGTGGTGCCACTTACCTAACGGCCTTTCCATTCATTCATCCAATCCACATTACTGCGTCATAATGGTTGCCTCCTGAGTGTAAAAGCGTAATTGGCTCCCGTTCGTACATCCATAGTTGTTCGTATTTTTGATCATTGATTGTGTATTGCTAAAAAATGCATTTGTAAGGTTTTAAATTATAGGATTTTACCCTTATTGAATAATCCGGAAGGTATACAAAAACAAAATCTGGTGGATTTGCATTGCCAATTTTCAATTGAGCTTGTTTTTCCGCTATAAATTATTTCAAATTATTTTATTGAATTTTTCTTTTTACCTTCGCTGGGTGTTGTGATTATTGCTATTGGTCGTTGTAGAAATTTTGCCATTGCCATTGCTTCTGGGGTGCCTGCATATTTGCTGTCGTGAGCAATGTAGTGTCTTGCGTAGTTGCTTATAGAACGTCCATAGCGTTGTTCAAATTCGACCATGCCATTGAGGAGTACTCCTGCTCCAATCATTTGACAAATTTGTTCTTTCAAATCGGCAGTCCCAGTTTGGTCAATCTCGAGTAAAATATTTGCAGCAATGTCACGCAGAGTTTGATAAAGCCCAGGGTCATCATCAGAGATTCGCGATGCAATGGCACTAAAAATGCATTTTTATTAATTATTTAAAGCATTATATCAATTACTGAAAAAAGCAATTCCCATCACGGTTTGCTCCAATTTGCATGCAATACCCATCCAAGGCTTCGGCACTGCCATAATATTGAATTCCCTCTGGTGTTGTTCCTCCATAAGCATTGAAATTTTGCGGGATTGGAAATGGAATTTGCGGAATTTGTTGTCTTTGTGGGGTTGCTGAGCGTCGGCGTGTTGTTGCTTTTGTACGAGAAGTTGATGGGCCAGGTTGAATTGTAATTTCTTGTCGGCTAAGGCGTGGAGTGTTTCCTGTATCAAAGCAAGGGGATCCCTGTCGTTCTCTTTCCAAATCTTCTTCAGCCATTTTGTACGCTTCATAGATTTCATCTTGGTTGATGACTGGCTGGTAGACCACATTTCTGATGTCGAAATTGCCTTCTTTGATTAGTACTCTATAAAAGGAAAGTTGGAATGCATTTCCACATGTGTAAAAATTGGAATTTACCTAAGTGAATCTGGATGGCGGACTCTAGAAAAGGCGACATATAATTGGCCATGACTAAAGCATTGTGAATTCTTGAGTAGAAGGCCAACTCGATCAAGTGTTTGTCCCTGAGCCTTGTTGACCGTCATCACAAAGCCAGGCCGAAGTGGAAATTGTGTTCTACGCCATTTGAAAGAAGACTCATTCTGTCCTTGGGTGCCGCCGCCATGTTCGAAGACGCATTTGTGGAGTTGAAATTCTTGACCTTTCCTTGCACCAGTGATGTATCTGCATTGAAGTAAATTTTCGCTGCGTATATCCACAATTTGCACTCTAGTTCCATTGCAAAGTCCATCGATTACGCTCAGATTTCTTAATATATTTTTTATCATTTAATTTCCAAAATTATATTTACTTTATGATCATCATGATAGCACCGATTTTGATTGGAAGTTCGTGTGGTGGCAATCCAGTTGGAGTTTGACGGTTAATATTCTCAATGCATTTGTCGGCGGCATGCACTGCAAGTGATTGGAAAGGATCGTCGGTGATCGGCTCGTCTGTTGATTTCATAATTCGAATTTGGCCAGGGAGATGTTCCTATTGAAAATAATTTTGATCAAATCAATAAATTATATTATTCACCATTAGAGTATTATTAATCCTAAAACATTCTTCATTGGTTGGGCATAGTAATGCACTGCCACTTAATTGGTCGATATATTTGATTGCATCTGCTAAGGCTGCTTTTGGAAATACAAAATCGATGATGTCTTCTTCTTTTTCCATTGCAATTGATCGCGGAATTTTGATTTTATCAAAACCATCAGTGGTCACACCTGTTGCCAATTTTGCCAAAAATCGGGAGTATTTCCTGGTTTTGTTGTCTGCATTTGCAAGCCTCTTATTGATTGTCAAGCGATGATTTTTGAACATACTTAAATGTTTTTTAGACAAATTATAATAAATTTCAAAAACCTATATAGATGGCTTGATTTAACGGAGCGGGCAAATTGAGCTGCTTCATCACCACCTGGGATAACAGGCATAAGTTGCTTCCAATCACCGCCAAGAACAATTGCTTTTCCACCAAATGGCAAATCGGAATATTTCGGAGAAATGCTTTTTAGAAGCCGATCCAAGTATTCAAGGACAAATCGGTCCTGCATAGAGACTTCATCGATGATTATGAGTTGTGCTGCATCCATTATTAAAGCAAAATCAGAGTGCAGTGCCACCCGTGGTTTGGTATCATGGGAGATATCATTGGCAATTCCAAAACGGCGGTGGACTGTTGCGCCCTCAATAAGTAATTCTGCTGCGATTCCGGTTGTTGCACATGGAGATACTCGGAGCTTCTGTGCTTTCATACCAGTGATTATCGTCTAAAAATTCCAAAAATAGTATTTTATCTAAGTAAATTATGCTTATTGATTACGTTATATGTGAATGTTTTGCCGGTTCCGCCCGCTCCAGTCAAGAAGAAATGGCGTGGAATACTTTTGTCCCTTGGATCTGCTTTTGCTGCTGCCAAAACTGCATCCACAAAGGGCTTCTGCTCTTGCAAAGTGCATTGATCATAATATGTTTTAAATTTAGTAGCATAGCTATTTCTTGGTTGTTGTTGATTTGCATCTGTATCCTCATCAGCCAAATGTTGTGTCATAAAATCATCCCGGAAGTATTCGCTCTCAATTTGTTGATCAGTTGTCATGTTGAAGTTAGGTGGAGGTGGGAGGCCAACCATTTCGCAGGCAGTTTTATTGACTACAAAATTAATTTAACTTATGCTTTTGTAATTATAATTACCATCATTTGGGCGGATCCCATGGATACGGAGAACATATTCAATCCGTTTGAGAAGCCTTTCTTCTTTTTGTGCTCGGGTTAGAGTCGGCCATGTTGTAAGGATTTCGAAATGGTTGTTGAGCAATTCTTTTGGTTTCTTTGGCAGCACATTTGCAATGAATACAGCGAACCATCTTATTCTTTCCGACAAACTTCTTTTCTCATCCATGGCTTCTTTAATGGTTTGATCCCACAAAGCATCATCGACCATTAGTCCTCGGGCTATTGCGCAATCAACAAAGAAGGGATAAGGGACTCCATTGGCATCACTTTTTAATTCATCAAAAGATCTTGGTCCGGCTAATTGCAGAAGCAGTAAACGTATTGCCTAATAAGAGAAAAATGCATTTGCAAAATAAGATCATATATTTTTCACTTGGAGTTCAATGTTTCCTGGAGCAGCAGATCCGATGCGTACCAATT
Organism: Pratylenchus scribneri; assembly: GCA_030063045.1. Lineage (NCBI taxonomy): Eukaryota > Metazoa > Nematoda > Chromadorea > Rhabditida > Pratylenchidae > Pratylenchus > Pratylenchus scribneri. The sequence goes on from JAQSEB010000082.1 coordinate 1,849,784, forward strand.
TATTGCATTTGTTCTTTCGTTTGAGCCAAGTTTTGCTGTTTTTGTCCCACCAATAAGCTTGTGATATTGTTGCATAAGTATATTTTCTGCGTTCTGCATCCGAAAGTCGTTTATTCAATTTGAAATACTCGGTCAATTTTGATTTGCGCTCTTTTCCACTTGCAATTCGATCCAGTTCCCGCTCTGCAGTTGGTTCTTCTTCACCATCTTCGAATACGACTTCAATCTTAAAATTTTTTAATCGCTTTTATCCATTAACTTTATTTAGTACCTTATCCGGTTCATGGATGAAGAGTGTTTCGACTTTATGGGATTTGTCAAAGATTTTGTGGCCCCAAATTGCAAGTGCGGCTTCGCTTGATGTTCGGTATACGCCCAATCTGATTTCTTCGAATTCATCATAATTGACTATTGCCGGGGAATCCTTTTCCTTTTGGACTTTCACAAGAGCCAGATCGCATCCTTTTGTAATGTATTTCGTAACATATTTTGCTGTCTGATCTCCCTGTATCCACTCAATATTTATGCTTAATTTAAATAATTTCTATGCATATTTAATGATAATTACACTTACTGTGATTTGTATTTTTTGAGTAAATATGGATTATGAGCGACAATGTGCCGGTTGTCTATAATTCTTCCAACGCCGTTTCGATTGGGAAATTCATAAGTTTCGCCATATAAATGTGGATTCGAAGCTTTTTCTTGTGCATTTGGTGCCGGTGGTCTTCTTCGATATTTGGGATACGATTCGGCGCTGACATAATCATTATTTGAGAAAGGTTTCGGAAATCGTTTCGAGCATTTGCCATCAACGACGCACGCAGCTGAACAGCGGTGAGACATAAGATTGACTACAGTGTCGTGATAATCCCTTTGTCGTTGAGCTCTTTTGGAACTTAAAAAATAAAGAATTCGAGAGAAATCCAAAAGCATTAAAGAACCGAGATTTCGATGGAGGAAGTGATGGAATTTCGGCACAAATATATTTGCTGCACCATTCTTCGGGTGTAAGTTGCATTTCTGGCCAATAAGGCAATTTGAAATAGTTGTTTTCATGCGTTTTGAACGTGATGCACATGTGCAGATGTGGTAATCCTCTATAAAATGAGTAAAAATTTTGCATTTTTAATGTATTCCAATAACCTTTTTTGATGTTCTACTGAAGAAAACCATGCAGCTACTGGGCCGAATATTTCATGTTCAACAATGTCCTTCATTAACTCTTTATGCTTATTGATAAATAATCGAGCGACAATGTCAGGGCGGTCTGCCCATGTTTGACCCGGTGCCAGAAGTTTTTTGAATTCAGGTGCCTCGGAATTCATCGTAAAAGTCAACAGAACATGAGGATTTCCAAAGGCCCGACAAATTGCTTGAGCATCAGCGTAAGCCTTTTGATAGTAGCGACGGGAACCACGAAAAGTTTCTGGGGCGAAGAAAATTTTGCCAAGTTTTGCTCCTATTCCGATGCCAAAGCGACCTTACAAATGCATTCAAATTAAAATAATTTGGCAACAATAAATCACCATTATTGATTTTATTCTGAACAGCCTGAATGAGAACTGCTGGAAGAATTGTCTTCAAATTCGCTTGTGCATTTTTGATTGCAGATGCTTCATTTGCCTCAATTCGGTTATAAATTGTCAACACATAAATTTGCGCCATCCATAATGCCCACCATAGCCAGTGATAATTGATCCAATCGCCTCGAATTTGGAATAGATATCGATAGAATTGTCGCATTGAAACAAATTTATGAGCGCCATGTTGTTTCTTAAAATAAGAATACATTTAAAAGTAATTGCATTTGGATCTGGCAACCTTGAAACGACTGGATGGATTGCAATCAGTGACTTCACCGTCAGCTTCATTTTCAATATTTTCTTCATCAGAATCATCTCTCGGGTGAATAATCGGGTCAGGCGCGGATTCAGTTTGGATGGTTTGCTCTTCTTCTTCGTCTCCAGGATGATCAATTAGGTCAAGTGCATCTTCTTCTGGTTCTTCATCGTCAGAAAATTCTTCATAAACTAATGATTCATTTTGCTTTTGGATTGCTGGTTTTTGCTTGTCAGGCTTCACTTTTGCTAATGGAATTTGTCGTTCATATGTTCTTTGGCCATAAGGGAATAGAAGTGGGAAAAGTGCTGCATCAATGTTAGGGTCAAACGGGGCAAAGTCGACTGAACGTCCATCTTTCCCAGTGAGCAAAACACCTCTTTCCTTCGGTGGTCCTTTGTCGACATCCTCATCAAAATGAACCTAATTAAATTAATGAAAGATGAAAATGAGAGTGAAATTGCGAACTGTGGCACATTGCATTAATCCCTCATTTGTTGGAAGAAGCAAGCGATGGTCATGGATTCCTTGGTCGATGTTTGCACCTTCTTCGACTGCCTTTCGCTTATTCATAAGTGTCATTCGGAACTGAGGCATCTCAATGCCAATTTGGTCGCAATATTTTTTCCTTTCATCATAGAATTCGGCGCATTTTTTATAGGCAGCCGCCAAGACATGGTCTCGGTCGAGCATTCGATGAAGAGTGGCAATAATTTCAGGCTAATAATTAAAATTATATAGAATATTGTATGCATTTGTTACCTTCAATTTGCTTTTCTCTTCCAATTGTGCAATTCTTTCTTGGATGGCATCATCTGGGGTGATTGTATAGCACTGTCCCCATTTTCTTTTGAATTTGTCTTTATTGCCAGAATGTTGTTGTGGGAAATGCAGATCCGACAGTCGATATTTAATGTTTCCATTGACTTTGGCCACTTGCATACCAAAGGGGACGGTTTCCTTAAAATGGAAATAAAATACGGAAATGAAATGCATTTGGAACCTTCTCTAAAACTAATGTGCCGAAGGACATTTCGCAATTGTACCGCCAGACATTTTTCAAAAAATTCTCAGTATTTCGTTCATTAAATCGAGCATCCTTAAGGGCCTCCAATTCAGGTGGTTGCATTTGTAATTTTTCAAGATAAGATGAGAGATCAACGGCGCCTTTATTGCAACATTTGACCCAATCCAATTCATGTGAGAGTCCAAGAGAGCCGCCGCAACTTGAATGAGGACATTTTTCAACCTTAATTGAGACATTACCAAAGCAAATTTTTATTATATTTTACAATTGCTGCCGAGTCATAATAATCCGGAAAGTGATCAGCTTCCAAGGCAGCACAACCAACACCCTTATGTTGTTGATGGCGACAATTTTTTGTAATCTTAGCAAATGAATCATCGGGTGTTTGTGGCAAATCAGTGTAGCGGTTTGGTGCTTTTGTCGTGCGGACAGAACGCCTCAATGGTAAATCCGGAACTCGGAATTGGACTTCATTTAATTGTTCGGCAATTTCTTCAGCTTCTTTTTCTCTTTGTTTCTCGGCTAGTAATATAGTTGCGGCATTTTCAATTGGTTCAATGGCTTAAAAATATTAAATTACGAATTAAATAGAGAAAAAAATGCACATTCAATGCTGCTTGTAGACATTGCAGAAGCAGGGCGGGAAGTTTGTCCATCCGATTTTCTTGGTCTCCCCGCACCCTTCCTGGCACCTCCCCCATGTTTTGGTGGTCTACCGCGCCTTTTAGGTGTTTCATCAACTTTAAAAAATGAAAATTAACGATTCCAAAAGCATAGATTCACCAGCCATATTTTCTGATTCATCAACCGAGACCAATGCACTCTCCGAAGTTGTTTGCGAAGTAAAGCCAGGCGGGACAGAGTCAAAGCCAGGCGGTGGTCCAATAGGCACTATAAGAGATCGATAAATTCAACAAAAAAATAAAAAAAAACAATCCAAATCCATTGATTCATTTGCAAATGACATGAAACCCGAACGCGCAAATTTGCTTGTTGGGAAGAGTTCATCAGGATTTGGCCGTTTCCGTTGGGCTAATTATTATAAATTATATTCATAAATAGTGAAAATAATTTTACAAATTGAGCCTCCAGAAGCATTGAGATCGAGATTCCCGAGCACAGATGAGAAGGAAGCATTGAAGTCCCGTGCCGCAAAAACAGGAGTACCTGTTCTAAAAGAAGAAGAGGAACCGACCTGCTCGTCTTGAAGAAGACGCACTGACACAGTATTCTCTGCTGTCGAACTCGCTGGCTCATCTTGAATTACAAATGCAGAATAAAATTGAGAAAATAAATTACTGGGATTGGTTGATTGTACATTTGTGCTGGTTGCCGATGATGAAGTCGTCGCTGTGCCGGTCGCAGTAACAGCCGGAGGCTGCTGGCCTTGAAGAAGGCCCTTTGAGCCGGTCGCAGGAGTTGTTGCATCAGCTTATTAAAAAACTAATTTAAATAAAAAATATCAAAATTATTACGGGCATTCCCAGCAGAATTTCGTCGATCATTTCGCATTTTGTTGATTCGCTTTTGATCCTTTGACACCATTGTAAAGTTGAAACTTAATTCAAAATTTTACGCAAACAATTCTTTAATAAAAACTTTCCTTTCTAAAAATAATTGAATTTAATTTTAAGTTTATTAATTTTACTAAAATCTCGAAAAAATGAGTTGAATTTTGCTTTTGGAATTTAATTATTGAATAGTTTTTATTTCTTTTTTTTTAAATTTATTCGAATATTGATTATTAGATTTTAAAATATTTTCGAAAATAATTGCTTTTAGAATGTGCTAAGTTTATTTTTTTATTTTCGAAATGTTTTTTTTATACTTTTTTCTTTTCCAAAATTCCTTTTTTTATTTCTTATATTTATTAAATAAATAAAAGCAACACCAACCAAGTTGCAAAAAAATGGCAAAAAAAATTGGGGGAAAGTAAGGAAGGAACTATTAGAGAATGGGAACTATTTTAAACCCTGGAAGGGAAATCCAAAAAAATGGGGCTGTGGACGGCAACGCGTATATGCCGCGGCGTATCAGCCGGGGGCGGTAATACCCCCGGCTGAGGGACGCCTAAACCCAGCAAAGCCGGCGGCGTAGATTACTTTTTCCTTTTTTGGAAGGAAGATATGCGGCTGCTTGGGGCAAATTGTCTATGAGTTGGAATGGAAAAATTTAAGGAAAGAAGGGAAATAGGCAGAAATATCTCTGCTCGTCTAACTCTCATCATTCATCACTCTATTTCTCAATGTTAGAGAGAATGTTGAGCAAGGTGATTTAGGCGAGCAGAGATATTTTGCCTATTTTCCTCCTTTTCTTAAATTTTACACTTCCAACTCATAGACAATTTGCCCCCTTCATATTCATATTATCAGTACAAAATTAAAGTAAATGTGATTTATCAGTCTTAGTCTCTTAAGACTGCTTAATAATTTGGGAAAAAAGCTGGATTTTGTGGAATTTTGGAAAATATCGATTACAAAAGCATTTTTAAATAATTTTTTCATGTTCAATAATCATTTTATTTATTAATTTGAGATAAAGCTGGATTTTGTGGAAATTTTGGATTATTCATTCCATATGCAATTTTCTAAAATATATTTAATGTTCCAAATGCATTACAATTTCAAATATAACAACGAATCAAGATGGATTTTGTGGAATTTGTAGAAAATTTCCAAATATTTTCATTCCATATGCATTTTGTGTCGAAGTTTTAGCATTCCATATGCATTTTGTGTCGAAGTTTTAGGATTGCAAAAGCAATTTGATTTATCATTAAACCACTTTTCACTTTCATTTTTTGTTATTGTACAATATAGACATTATATTCTTGCTCAATATACCCGATTTACTTATAAAATACATTATCTAAGCCAAAATTGGGCCAAACCGTTTTTGGTCAAACCGCGGTATATCCCGCGAATCTAAAGGTTTCATGCAAAACCGTTATCATATTCGTGATCCCCGCCCGATATTACCCCATATACGACTATTTTCGTGAAAATTTTGAAAAATCCGCTCCGCGGTTTACACCGCGGTAACTCGCGCACCGCTTCGCGGATCCCGAAATAAACGTGATATTCGTAATCCCCGACCTCGTTTACCCCATATAACACTCGTTTATTCAATTTGAAATACTCGGTCAATTTTGATTTGCGCTCTTTTCCACTTGCAATTCGATCCAGTTCCCGCTCTGCAGTTGGTTCTTCTTCACCATCTTCGAATACGACTTCAATCTTAAAATTTTTTAATCGCTTTTATCCATTAACTTTATTTAGTACCTTATCCGGTTCATGGATGAAGAGTGTTTCGACTTTATGGGATTTGTCAAAGATTTTGTGGCCCCAAATTGCAAGTGCGGCTTCGCTTGATGTTCGGTATACGCCCAATCTGATTTCTTCGAATTCATCATAATTGACTATTGCCGGGGAATCCTTTTCCTTTTGGACTTTCACAAGAGCCAGATCGCATCCTTTTGTAATGTATTTCGTAACATATTTTGCTGTCTGATCTCCCTGTATCCACTCAATATTTATGCTTAATTTAAATAATTTCTATGCATATTTAATGATAATTACACTTACTGTGATTTGTATTTTTTGAGTAAATATGGATTATGAGCGACAATGTGCCGGTTGTCTATAATTCTTCCAACGCCGTTTCGATTGGGAAATTCATAAGTTTCGCCATATAAATGTGGATTCGAAGCTTTTTCTTGTGCATTTGGTGCCGGTGGTCTTCTTCGATATTTGGGATACGATTCGGCGCTGACATAATCATTATTTGAGAAAGGTTTCGGAAATCGTTTCGAGCATTTGCCATCAACGACGCACGCAGCTGAACAGCGGTGAGACATAAGATTGACTACAGTGTCGTGATAATCCCTTTGTCGTTGAGCTCTTTTGGAACTTAAAAAATAAAGAATTCGAGAGAAATCCAAAAGCATTAAAGAACCGAGATTTCGATGGAGGAAGTGATGGAATTTCGGCACAAATATATTTGCTGCACCATTCTTCGGGTGTAAGTTGCATTTCTGGCCAATAAGGCAATTTGAAATAGTTGTTTTCATGCGTTTTGAACGTGATGCACATGTGCAGATGTGGTAATCCTCTATAAAATGAGTAAAAATTTTGCATTTTTAATGTATTCCAATAACCTTTTTTGATGTTCTACTGAAGAAAACCATGCAGCTACTGGGCCGAATATTTCATGTTCAACAATGTCCTTCATTAACTCTTTATGCTTATTGATAAATAATCGAGCGACAATGTCAGGGCGGTCTGCCCATGTTTGACCCGGTGCCAGAAGTTTTTTGAATTCAGGTGCCTCGGAATTCATCGTAAAAGTCAACAGAACATGAGGATTTCCAAAGGCCCGACAAATTGCTTGAGCATCAGCGTAAGCCTTTTGATAGTAGCGACGGGAACCACGAAAAGTTTCTGGGGCGAAGAAAATTTTGCCAAGTTTTGCTCCTATTCCGATGCCAAAGCGACCTTACAAATGCATTCAAATTAAAATAATTTGGCAACAATAAATCACCATTATTGATTTTATTCTGAACAGCCTGAATGAGAACTGCTGGAAGAATTGTCTTCAAATTCGCTTGTGCATTTTTGATTGCAGATGCTTCATTTGCCTCAATTCGGTTATAAATTGTCAACACATAAATTTGCGCCATCCATAATGCCCACCATAGCCAGTGATAATTGATCCAATCGCCTCGAATTTGGAATAGATATCGATAGAATTGTCGCATTGAAACAAATTTATGAGCGCCATGTTGTTTCTTAAAATAAGAATACATTTAAAAGTAATTGCATTTGGATCTGGCAACCTTGAAACGACTGGATGGATTGCAATCAGTGACTTCACCGTCAGCTTCATTTTCAATATTTTCTTCATCAGAATCATCTCTCGGGTGAATAATCGGGTCAGGCGCGGATTCAGTTTGGATGGTTTGCTCTTCTTCTTCGTCTCCAGGATGATCAATTAGGTCAAGTGCATCTTCTTCTGGTTCTTCATCGTCAGAAAATTCTTCATAAACTAATGATTCATTTTGCTTTTGGATTGCTGGTTTTTGCTTGTCAGGCTTCACTTTTGCTAATGGAATTTGTCGTTCATATGTTCTTTGGCCATAAGGGAATAGAAGTGGGAAAAGTGCTGCATCAATGTTAGGGTCAAACGGGGCAAAGTCGACTGAACGTCCATCTTTCCCAGTGAGCAAAACACCTCTTTCCTTCGGTGGTCCTTTGTCGACATCCTCATCAAAATGAACCTAATTAAATTAATGAAAGATGAAAATGAGAGTGAAATTGCGAACTGTGGCACATTGCATTAATCCCTCATTTGTTGGAAGAAGCAAGCGATGGTCATGGATTCCTTGGTCGATGTTTGCACCTTCTTCGACTGCCTTTCGCTTATTCATAAGTGTCATTCGGAACTGAGGCATCTCAATGCCAATTTGGTCGCAATATTTTTTCCTTTCATCATAGAATTCGGCGCATTTTTTATAGGCAGCCGCCAAGACATGGTCTCGGTCGAGCATTCGATGAAGAGTGGCAATAATTTCAGGCTAATAATTAAAATTATATAGAATATTGTATGCATTTGTTACCTTCAATTTGCTTTTCTCTTCCAATTGTGCAATTCTTTCTTGGATGGCATCATCTGGGGTGATTGTATAGCACTGTCCCCATTTTCTTTTGAATTTGTCTTTATTGCCAGAATGTTGTTGTGGGAAATGCAGATCCGACAGTCGATATTTAATGTTTCCATTGACTTTGGCCACTTGCATACCAAAGGGGACGGTTTCCTTAAAATGGAAATAAAATACGGAAATGAAATGCATTTGGAACCTTCTCTAAAACTAATGTGCCGAAGGACATTTCGCAATTGTACCGCCAGACATTTTTCAAAAAATTCTCAGTATTTCGTTCATTAAATCGAGCATCCTTAAGGGCCTCCAATTCAGGTGGTTGCATTTGTAATTTTTCAAGATAAGATGAGAGATCAACGGCGCCTTTATTGCAACATTTGACCCAATCCAATTCATGTGAGAGTCCAAGAGAGCCGCCGCAACTTGAATGAGGACATTTTTCAACCTTAATTGAGACATTACCAAAGCAAATTTTTATTATATTTTACAATTGCTGCCGAGTCATAATAATCCGGAAAGTGATCAGCTTCCAAGGCAGCACAACCAACACCCTTATGTTGTTGATGGCGACAATTTTTTGTAATCTTAGCAAATGAATCATCGGGTGTTTGTGGCAAATCAGTGTAGCGGTTTGGTGCTTTTGTCGTGCGGACAGAACGCCTCAATGGTAAATCCGGAACTCGGAATTGGACTTCATTTAATTGTTCGGCAATTTCTTCAGCTTCTTTTTCTCTTTGTTTCTCGGCTAGTAATATAGTTGCGGCATTTTCAATTGGTTCAATGGCTTAAAAATATTAAATTACGAATTAAATAGAGAAAAAAATGCACATTCAATGCTGCTTGTAGACATTGCAGAAGCAGGGCGGGAAGTTTGTCCATCCGATTTTCTTGGTCTCCCCGCACCCTTCCTGGCACCTCCCCCATGTTTTGGTGGTCTACCGCGCCTTTTAGGTGTTTCATCAACTTTAAAAAATGAAAATTAACGATTCCAAAAGCATAGATTCACCAGCCATATTTTCTGATTCATCAACCGAGACCAATGCACTCTCCGAAGTTGTTTGCGAAGTAAAGCCAGGCGGGACAGAGTCAAAGCCAGGCGGTGGTCCAATAGGCACTATAAGAGATCGATAAATTCAACAAAAAAATAAAAAAAAACAATCCAAATCCATTGATTCATTTGCAAATGACATGAAACCCGAACGCGCAAATTTGCTTGTTGGGAAGAGTTCATCAGGATTTGGCCGTTTCCGTTGGGCTAATTATTATAAATTATATTCATAAATAGTGAAAATAATTTTACAAATTGAGCCTCCAGAAGCATTGAGATCGAGATTCCCGAGCACAGATGAGAAGGAAGCATTGAAGTCCCGTGCCGCAAAAACAGGAGTACCTGTTCTAAAAGAAGAAGAGGAACCGACCTGCTCGTCTTGAAGAAGACGCACTGACACAGTATTCTCTGCTGTCGAACTCGCTGGCTCATCTTGAATTACAAATGCAGAATAAAATTGAGAAAATAAATTACTGGGATTGGTTGATTGTACATTTGTGCTGGTTGCCGATGATGAAGTCGTCGCTGTGCCGGTCGCAGTAACAGCCGGAGGCTGCTGGCCTTGAAGAAGGCCCTTTGAGCCGGTCGCAGGAGTTGTTGCATCAGCTTATTAAAAAACTAATTTAAATAAAAAATATCAAAATTATTACGGGCATTCCCAGCAGAATTTCGTCGATCATTTCGCATTTTGTTGATTCGCTTTTGATCCTTTGACACCATTGTAAAGTTGAAACTTAATTCAAAATTTTACGCAAACAATTCTTTAATAAAAACTTTCCTTTCTAAAAATAATTGAATTTAATTTTAAGTTTATTAATTTTACTAAAATCTCGAAAAAATGAGTTGAATTTTGCTTTTGGAATTTAATTATTGAATAGTTTTTATTTCTTTTTTTTTAAATTTATTCGAATATTGATTATTAGATTTTAAAATATTTTCGAAAATAATTGCTTTTAGAATGTGCTAAGTTTATTTTTTTATTTTCGAAATGTTTTTTTTATACTTTTTTCTTTTCCAAAATTCCTTTTTTTATTTCTTATATTTATTAAATAAATAAAAGCAACACCAACCAAGTTGCAAAAAAATGGCAAAAAAAATTGGGGGAAAGTAAGGAAGGAACTATTAGAGAATGGGAACTATTTTAAACCCTGGAAGGGAAATCCAAAAAAATGGGGCCGTGGACGGCAACGCGTATATGCCGCGGCGTATCAGCCGGGGGCGGTAATACCCCCGGCTGAGGGACGCCTAAACCCAGCAAAGCCGGCGGCGTAGATTACTTTTTCCTTTTTTGGAAGGAAGATATGCGGCTGCTTGGGGCAAATTGTCTATGAGTTGGAATGGAAAAATTTAAGGAAAGAAGGGAAATAGGCAGAAATATCTCTGCTCGTCTAACTCTCATCATTCATCACTCTATTTCTCAATGTTAGAGAGAATGTTGAGCAAGGTGATTTAGGCGAGCAGAGATATTTTGCCTATTTTCCTCCTTTTCTTAAATTTTACACTTCCAACTCATAGACAATTTGCCCCCTTCATATTCATATTATCAGTACAAAATTAAAGTAAATGTGATTTATCAGTCTTAGTCTCTTAAGACTGCTTAATAATTTGGGAAAAAAGCTGGATTTTGTGGAATTTTGGAAAATATCGATTACAAAAGCATTTTTAAATAATTTTTTCATGTTCAATAATCATTTTATTTATTAATTTGAGATAAAGCTGGATTTTGTGGAAATTTTGGATTATTCATTCCATATGCAATTTTCTAAAATATATTTAATGTTCCAAATGCATTACAATTTCAAATATAACAACGAATCAAGATGGATTTTGTGGAATTTGTAGAAAATTTCCAAATATTTTCATTCCATATGCATTTTGTGTCGAAGTTTTAGTATTCCATATGCATTTTGTGTCGAAGTTTTAGGATTGCAAAAGCAATTTGATTTATCATTAAACCACTTTTCACTTTCATTTTTTGTTATTGTACAATATAGACATTATATTCTTGCTCAATATACCCGATTTACTTATAAAATACATTATCTAAGCCAAAATTGGGCCAAACCGTTTTTGGTCAAACCGCGGTATATCCCGCGAATCTAAAGGTTTCATGCAAAACCGTTATCATATTCGTGATCCCCGCCCGATATTACCCCATATACGACTATTTTCGTGAAAATTTTGAAAAATCCGCTCCGCGGTTTACACCGCGGTAACTCGCGCACCGCTTCGCGGATCCCGAAATAAACGTGATATTCGTAATCCCCGACCTCGTTTACCCCATATAACACTCGTTTATTCAATTTGAAATACTCGGTCAATTTTGATTTGCGCTCTTTTCCACTTGCAATTCGATCCAGTTCCCGCTCTGCAGTTGGTTCTTCTTCACCATCTTCGAATACGACTTCAATCTTAAAATTTTTTAATCGCTTTTATCCATTAACTTTATTTAGTACCTTATCCGGTTCATGGATGAAGAGTGTTTCGACTTTATGGGATTTGTCAAAGATTTTGTGGCCCCAAATTGCAAGTGCGGCTTCGCTTGATGTTCGGTATACGCCCAATCTGATTTCTTCGAATTCATCATAATTGACTATTGCCGGGGAATCCTTTTCCTTTTGGACTTTCACAAGAGCCAGATCGCATCCTTTTGTAATGTATTTCGTAACATATTTTGCTGTCTGATCTCCCTGTATCCACTCAATATTTATGCTTAATTTAAATAATTTCTATGCATATTTAATGATAATTACACTTACTGTGATTTGTATTTTTTGAGTAAATATGGATTATGAGCGACAATGTGCCGGTTGTCTATAATTCTTCCAACGCCGTTTCGATTGGGAAATTCATAAGTTTCGCCATATAAATGTGGATTCGAAGCTTTTTCTTGTGCATTTGGTGCCGGTGGTCTTCTTCGATATTTGGGATACGATTCGGCGCTGACATAATCATTATTTGAGAAAGGTTTCGGAAATCGTTTCGAGCATTTGCCATCAACGACGCACGCAGCTGAACAGCGGTGAGACATAAGATTGACTACAGTGTCGTGATAATCCCTTTGTCGTTGAGCTCTTTTGGAACTTAAAAAATAAAGAATTCGAGAGAAATCCAAAAGCATTAAAGAACCGAGATTTCGATGGAGGAAGTGATGGAATTTCGGCACAAATATATTTGCTGCACCATTCTTCGGGTGTAAGTTGCATTTCTGGCCAATAAGGCAATTTGAAATAGTTGTTTTCATGCGTTTTGAACGTGATGCACATGTGCAGATGTGGTAATCCTCTATAAAATGAGTAAAAATTTTGCATTTTTAATGTATTCCAATAACCTTTTTTGATGTTCTACTGAAGAAAACCATGCAGCTACTGGGCCGAATATTTCATGTTCAACAATGTCCTTCATTAACTCTTTATGCTTATTGATAAATAATCGAGCGACAATGTCAGGGCGGTCTGCCCATGTTTGACCCGGTGCCAGAAGTTTTTTGAATTCAGGTGCCTCGGAATTCATCGTAAAAGTCAACAGAACATGAGGATTTCCAAAGGCCCGACAAATTGCTTGAGCATCAGCGTAAGCCTTTTGATAGTAGCGACGGGAACCACGAAAAGTTTCTGGGGCGAAGAAAATTTTGCCAAGTTTTGCTCCTATTCCGATGCCAAAGCGACCTTACAAATGCATTCAAATTAAAATAATTTGGCAACAATAAATCACCATTATTGATTTTATTCTGAACAGCCTGAATGAGAACTGCTGGAAGAATTGTCTTCAAATTCGCTTGTGCATTTTTGATTGCAGATGCTTCATTTGCCTCAATTCGGTTATAAATTGTCAACACATAAATTTGCGCCATCCATAATGCCCACCATAGCCAGTGATAATTGATCCAATCGCCTCGAATTTGGAATAGATATCGATAGAATTGTCGCATTGAAACAAATTTATGAGCGCCATGTTGTTTCTTAAAATAAGAATACATTTAAAAGTAATTGCATTTGGATCTGGCAACCTTGAAACGACTGGATGGATTGCAATCAGTGACTTCACCGTCAGCTTCATTTTCAATATTTTCTTCATCAGAATCATCTCTCGGGTGAATAATCGGGTCAGGCGCGGATTCAGTTTGGATGGTTTGCTCTTCTTCTTCGTCTCCAGGATGATCAATTAGGTCAAGTGCATCTTCTTCTGGTTCTTCATCGTCAGAAAATTCTTCATAAACTAATGATTCATTTTGCTTTTGGATTGCTGGTTTTTGCTTGTCAGGCTTCACTTTTGCTAATGGAATTTGTCGTTCATATGTTCTTTGGCCATAAGGGAATAGAAGTGGGAAAAGTGCTGCATCAATGTTAGGGTCAAACGGGGCAAAGTCGACTGAACGTCCATCTTTCCCAGTGAGCAAAACACCTCTTTCCTTCGGTGGTCCTTTGTCGACATCCTCATCAAAATGAACCTAATTAAATTAATGAAAGATGAAAATGAGAGTGAAATTGCGAACTGTGGCACATTGCATTAATCCCTCATTTGTTGGAAGAAGCAAGCGATGGTCATGGATTCCTTGGTCGATGTTTGCACCTTCTTCGACTGCCTTTCGCTTATTCATAAGTGTCATTCGGAACTGAGGCATCTCAATGCCAATTTGGTCGCAATATTTTTTCCTTTCATCATAGAATTCGGCGCATTTTTTATAGGCAGCCGCCAAGACATGGTCTCGGTCGAGCATTCGATGAAGAGTGGCAATAATTTCAGGCTAATAATTAAAATTATATAGAATATTGTATGCATTTGTTACCTTCAATTTGCTTTTCTCTTCCAATTGTGCAATTCTTTCTTGGATGGCATCATCTGGGGTGATTGTATAGCACTGTCCCCATTTTCTTTTGAATTTGTCTTTATTGCCAGAATGTTGTTGTGGGAAATGCAGATCCGACAGTCGATATTTAATGTTTCCATTGACTTTGGCCACTTGCATACCAAAGGGGACGGTTTCCTTAAAATGGAAATAAAATACGGAAATGAAATGCATTTGGAACCTTCTCTAAAACTAATGTGCCGAAGGACATTTCGCAATTGTACCGCCAGACATTTTTCAAAAAATTCTCAGTATTTCGTTCATTAAATCGAGCATCCTTAAGGGCCTCCAATTCAGGTGGTTGCATTTGTAATTTTTCAAGATAAGATGAGAGATCAACGGCGCCTTTATTGCAACATTTGACCCAATCCAATTCATGTGAGAGTCCAAGAGAGCCGCCGCAACTTGAATGAGGACATTTTTCAACCTTAATTGAGACATTACCAAAGCAAATTTTTATTATATTTTACAATTGCTGCCGAGTCATAATAATCCGGAAAGTGATCAGCTTCCAAGGCAGCACAACCAACACCCTTATGTTGTTGATGGCGACAATTTTTTGTAATCTTAGCAAATGAATCATCGGGTGTTTGTGGCAAATCAGTGTAGCGGTTTGGTGCTTTTGTCGTGCGGACAGAACGCCTCAATGGTAAATCCGGAACTCGGAATTGGACTTCATTTAATTGTTCGGCAATTTCTTCAGCTTCTTTTTCTCTTTGTTTCTCGGCTAGTAATATAGTTGCGGCATTTTCAATTGGTTCAATGGCTTAAAAATATTAAATTACGAATTAAATAGAGAAAAAAATGCACATTCAATGCTGCTTGTAGACATTGCAGAAGCAGGGCGGGAAGTTTGTCCATCCGATTTTCTTGGTCTCCCCGCACCCTTCCTGGCACCTCCCCCATGTTTTGGTGGTCTACCGCGCCTTTTAGGTGTTTCATCAACTTTAAAAAATGAAAATTAACGATTCCAAAAGCATAGATTCACCAGCCATATTTTCTGATTCATCAACCGAGACCAATGCACTCTCCGAAGTTGTTTGCGAAGTAAAGCCAGGCGGGACAGAGTCAAAGCCAGGCGGTGGTCCAATAGGCACTATAAGAGATCGATAAATTCAACAAAAAAATAAAAAAAAACAATCCAAATCCATTGATTCATTTGCAAATGACATGAAACCCGAACGCGCAAATTTGCTTGTTGGGAAGAGTTCATCAGGATTTGGCCGTTTCCGTTGGGCTAATTATTATAAATTATATTCATAAATAGTGAAAATAATTTTACAAATTGAGCCTCCAGAAGCATTGAGATCGAGATTCCCGAGCACAGATGAGAAGGAAGCATTGAAGTCCCGTGCCGCAAAAACAGGAGTACCTGTTCTAAAAGAAGAAGAGGAACCGACCTGCTCGTCTTGAAGAAGACGCACTGACACAGTATTCTCTGCTGTCGAACTCGCTGGCTCATCTTGAATTACAAATGCAGAATAAAATTGAGAAAATAAATTACTGGGATTGGTTGATTGTACATTTGTGCTGGTTGCCGATGATGAAGTCGTCGCTGTGCCGGTCGCAGTAACAGCCGGAGGCTGCTGGCCTTGAAGAAGGCCCTTTGAGCCGGTCGCAGGAGTTGTTGCATCAGCTTATTAAAAAACTAATTTAAATAAAAAATATCAAAATTATTACGGGCATTCCCAGCAGAATTTCGTCGATCATTTCGCATTTTGTTGATTCGCTTTTGATCCTTTGACACCATTGTAAAGTTGAAACTTAATTCAAAATTTTACGCAAACAATTCTTTAATAAAAACTTTCCTTTCTAAAAATAATTGAATTTAATTTTAAGTTTATTAATTTTACTAAAATCTCGAAAAAATGAGTTGAATTTTGCTTTTGGAATTTAATTATTGAATAGTTTTTATTTCTTTTTTTTTAAATTTATTCGAATATTGATTATTAGATTTTAAAATATTTTCGAAAATAATTGCTTTTAGAATGTGCTAAGTTTATTTTTTTATTTTCGAAATGTTTTTTTTATACTTTTTTCTTTTCCAAAATTCCTTTTTTTATTTCTTATATTTATTAAATAAATAAAAGCAACACCAACCAAGTTGCAAAAAAATGGCAAAAAAAATTGGGGGAAAGTAAGGAAGGAACTATTAGAGAATGGGAACTATTTTAAACCCTGGAAGGGAAATCCAAAAAAATGGGGCCGTGGACGGCAACGCGTATATGCCGCGGCGTATCAGCCGGGGGCGGTAATACCCCCGGCTGAGGGACGCCTAAACCCAGCAAAGCCGGCGGCGTAGATTACTTTTTCCTTTTTTGGAAGGAAGATATGCGGCTGCTTGGGGCAAATTGTCTATGAGTTGGAATGGAAAAATTTAAGGAAAGAAGGGAAATAGGCAGAAATATCTCTGCTCGTCTAACTCTCATCATTCATCACTCTATTTCTCAATGTTAGAGAGAATGTTGAGCAAGGTGATTTAGGCGAGCAGAGATATTTTGCCTATTTTCCTCCTTTTCTTAAATTTTACACTTCCAACTCATAGACAATTTGCCCCCTTCATATTCATATTATCAGTACAAAATTAAAGTAAATGTGATTTATCAGTCTTAGTCTCTTAAGACTGCTTAATAATTTGGGAAAAAAGCTGGATTTTGTGGAATTTTGGAAAATATCGATTACAAAAGCATTTTTAAATAATTTTTTCATGTTCAATAATCATTTTATTTATTAATTTGAGATAAAGCTGGATTTTGTGGAAATTTTGGATTATTCATTCCATATGCAATTTTCTAAAATATATTTAATGTTCCAAATGCATTACAATTTCAAATATAACAACGAATCAAGATGGATTTTGTGGAATTTGTAGAAAATTTCCAAATATTTTCATTCCATATGCATTTTGTGTCGAAGTTTTAGCATTCCATATGCATTTTGTGTCGAAGTTTTAGGATTGCAAAAGCAATTTGATTTATCATTAAACCACTTTTCACTTTCATTTTTTGTTATTGTACAATATAGACATTATATTCTTGCTCAATATACCCGATTTACTTATAAAATACATTATCTAAGCCAAAATTGGGCCAAACCGTTTTTGGTCAAACCGCGGTATATCCCGCGAATCTAAAGGTTTCATGCAAAACCGTTATCATATTCGTGATCCCCGCCCGATATTACCCCATATACGACTATTTTCGTGAAAATTTTGAAAAATCCGCTCCGCGGTTTACACCGCGGTAACTCGCGCACCGCTTCGCGGATCCCGAAATAAACGTGATATTCGTAATCCCCGACCTCGTTTACCCCATATAACACTATTTTTGTGAAAATTTTGAAAAATCCGCTCCGCGGTTTACACCGCGGTAACTCGCGCACCGCTTCGCGGATCTCGAAAAAATTTCGATATTCGGGATCCCCGACCTCGATTACCCATTCTCCAGTGCTTATCTCGAAAAAAAATTTTTGAAAAGAGAAGGGTCCCCCCTTTGGGTCTCAAAAAAACCGTTTTCCGCGCGGAGCTCCGCGCGGAGTAAAGTTGGAAAAAAGTTTGAAGTTTTCTACAAACCGCAACCTGGTCGCCCACAGATCGAGACCAAATTTGCAGTATACGGACACCTGTGAAGTCTTAAACTTGAAAGAATTTGTTGGAACCCCGACCTTATTTTCTTATAATAATAACTAGCCCCTGCGGGGCTCTCTTGCCTTGAGATATGTGGTTCTGTACTTGAGACACTTCGTTTTTGGAATCCCTGCGGGATTTCACTGAGTCTAGCCTTCTTTAGACTATTTGAGTGACTCGGAGGGAATTGATCTATTTTCGCAGGGGTTATCTCCATCTTCGCCCCTTCGGGGCTTAGGGGGGGTTATCTCCACGTTCGCCCCTTCGGGGCTCAGGGGGGTTATCTCCATCTTCGCCCCTTCGGGGCTCAGGGGGGTTATCTCCATCTTCGCCCCTTCGGGGCTCAGGGGGGTTATCTTCATCTTCGCCCCTTCGGGGCTCAGAGGGTGGCCTTCGGCCCCTTTCGCCACCTTAATCCCATCATTTTGATCCTTAATCCCTCTTTATCCTTCTATATCCGGCTTAATCACACGCACTGCCAAGCCTGCTATTTCCATCTTCGCCCCTTCGGGGCTCAGGGGGTGGCCTTCGGCCCCTTTCCCCACCTTAATCCCATCATTTTGACCTTAATCCCCCTTAATCCCCCTTTATCCGGCTATATCCAGCCCAGCTACCGGGCCTCCGGCCCGGCCCACGTGCCTTCGGCACGCTTCCCCCCTCACTTCCGACCCATTTCCCGCCTTAATCCCATCATTTTTACCCTTAATCCCCCTATATCCGGCTATATCCCGATCACCTACCGGGCCTCCGGCCCGGCCCACGTGCCTTCGGCATGCTTCCCCTTCACTTCCGATCCATTTCCCACCTTAATCCCACCATTTTGATACTTAATCCGCCTTAATCCCCCTATATCCGGCTTAATCTCGCGCACCTTTAGGTTTCGTTCAAAACGGATATGATATTCGTGATCCCCGACCTAGATTACCCCATAAATGACTATTTTTGTGAAAATTTTAAAAAATCCGCTCCGCGGTTTGAACCGCGGTAACTCGCGCACCGCTTCGCGGATTTCGAAAAAATTTCGATATTCGGAATCCCCGACCTCGATTACCCATTCCTATGAACTTATCTCGAAAAAAATTTTTTGAAAAGTGCTTGGTCCCCCCTATGGGTACCAAAAAAACCGTTTTCCGCGCGGAGCTCCGCGCGGAGTGAAAATTTTGAAAAACTGGAAGTTTTCCCACAATCTCCATAAGGTCAAGATATGGTTTGCACCAAACCGCTTGTCGATACGACCATTTTGAAGAGAGATAATTGAAAGAATTCCCGCGTCTACCCACCTTATTTTCTAGTAATAATAACTAGCCCCTGCGGGGCTCTTTTGCCTTGAGATATGTGGATCTATGTTTGGGACACTTCGTTTTTGGAATCCCTGCGGGATTTCACTGAGTCTAGGTGATTTTGGAGGAAATCAGAGCTTAATCCGGCTTAATCCCCCTTTATCCCTCTATATCCGGCTTAATCCCACGCACTGCCAAGCCTGCTATTTCCATCTTCGCCCCTTCGGGGCTCAGGGGGTGGCCTTCGGCCCCTTTCCCCACCTTAATCCCATCATTTTTACCCTTAATCCCCCTTTATCCCTCTATATCCGGCTTAATCCCACGCACTGCCAAGCCTGCTATTTCCATCTTCGCCCCTTCGGGGCTCAGGGGGTGGCCTTCGGCCCCTTTCCCCACCTTAATCCCATCATTTTGAACCTTAATCCCTCTTAATCCCCCTTTATCCGGCTATATCCCGCGCAGCTTTGGGTTTCGTGCAAAACGGATATGATATTCGGCTTCGCCGACCCCGATTACCCCATAAACCACTATTTTTAAGTTGAAATTGAAGAAAAAAATTTTTCCGCTCCGCGGTTTGCACCGCGGTAACTCGCGCACCGCTTCGCGGATCACGAAATAAACTTGATATTCGTGATCCCCGACCTCGATTACCCATTCCCCAGTGTTTATCTCGAAAAAAATTTTTTGAAAAGAGAAGGGTCCCCCCTTTGGGTCTCAAAAAAACCGTTTTCCGCGCGGAGCTCCGCGCGGAATGAAAATTTTGAAAAACTGGAAGTTTTCCCACAATCTCCATAAGGTCAAGATATGGTTTGCACCAAACCGCTTGTCGATACGACCATTTTGAAAAGAGTTATTGAAAAGAGAAGCCGCGTCTACCCACCTTATTTTCTAGTAATAATAACTAGCCCCTGCGGGGCTCTCTTGCCTTGAGATATGTGGTTCTGTACTTGAGACACTTCGTTTTTGGAATCCCTGCGGGATTTCACTGAGTCTAGCCTTCTTTAGACTATTTGAGTGACTCGGAGGGAATTGATCTATTTTCGCAGGGGTTATCTCCATCTTCGCCCCTTCGGGGCTTAGGGGGGGTTATCTCCACGTTCGCCCCTTCGGGGCTCAGGGGGGTTATCTCCATCTTCGCCCCTTCGGGGCTCAGGGGGGTTATCTCCATCTTCGCCCCTTCGGGGCTCAGGGGGGTTATCTTCATCTTCGCCCCTTCGGGGCTCAGAGGGTGGCCTTCGGCCCCTTTCGCCACCTTAATCCCATCATTTTGATCCTTAATCCCTCTTTATCCTTCTATATCCGGCTTAATCACACGCACTGCCAAGCCTGCTATTTCCATCTTCGCCCCTTCGGGGCTCAGGGGGTGGCCTTCGGCCCCTTTCCCCACCTTAATCCCATCATTTTGACCTTAATCCCCCTTAATCCCCCTTTATCCGGCTATATCCAGCCCAGCTACCGGGCCTCCGGCCCGGCCCACGTGCCTTCGGCACGCTTCCCCCCTCACTTCCGACCCATTTCCCGCCTTAATCCCATCATTTTTACCCTTAATCCCCCTTAATCCCCCTATATCCGGCTATATCCCGATCACCTACCGGGCCTCCGGCCCGGCCCACGTGCCTTCGGCATGCTTCCCCTTCACTTCCGATCCATTTCCCACCTTAATCCCACCATTTTGATACTTAATCCGCCTTAATCCCCCTATATCCGGCTTAATCTCGCGCACCTTTAGGTTTCGTTCAAAACGGATATGATATTCGTGATCCCCGACCTAGATTACCCCATAAATGACTATTTTTGCGAAAATTTTGAAAAAACCGCTCCGCGGTTTACACCGCGGTAACTCGCGCACCGCTTCGCGGATCTCGAAAAAATTTCGATATTCGGGATCCCCGACCTCGACTACCCACTCCCCAGTCTTTATCTCGAAAAAAATTTTTTGAAAAGTGCTTGGTCCCCCCTATGGGTACCAAAAAAACCGTTTTCCGCGCGGAGCTCCGCGCGGAGTGAAAATTTTGAAAAACTGGAAGTTTTCCCACAATCTCCATAAGGTCAAGATATGGTTTGCACCAAACCGCT
This sequence comes from Pratylenchus scribneri, assembly GCA_030063045.1. Lineage (NCBI taxonomy): Eukaryota > Metazoa > Nematoda > Chromadorea > Rhabditida > Pratylenchidae > Pratylenchus > Pratylenchus scribneri. The sequence continues at coordinate 1,871,187 of JAQSEB010000082.1, forward strand.
TGTCGATACGACCATTTTGAAGAGAGATAATTGAAAGAATTCCCGCGTCTACCCACCTTATTTTCTAGTAATAATAACTAGCCCCTGCGGGGCTCTTTTGCCTTGAGATATGTGGATCTATGTTTGGGACACTTCGTTTTTGGAATCCCTGCGGGATTTCACTGAGTCTAGGTGATTTTGGAGGAAATCAGAGCTTAATCCGGCTTAATCCCCCTTTATCCCTCTATATCCGGCTTAATCCCACGCACTGCCAAGCCTGCTATTTCCATCTTCGCCCCTTCGGGGCTCAGGGGGTGGCCTTCGGCCCCTTTCCCCACCTTAATCCCATCATTTTTACCCTTAATCCCCCTTTATCCCTCTATATCCGGCTTAATCCCACGCACTGCCAAGCCTGCTATTTCCATCTTCGCCCCTTCGGGGCTCAGGGGGTGGCCTTCGGCCCCTTTCCCCACCTTAATCCCATCATTTTGAACCTTAATCCCTCTTAATCCCCCTTTATCCGGCTATATCCCGCGCAGCTTTGGGTTTCGTGCAAAACGGATATGATATTCGGCTTCGCCGACCCCGATTACCCCATAAACCACTATTTTTAAGTTGAAATTGAAGAAAAAAATTTTTCCGCTCCGCGGTTTGCACCGCGGTAACTCGCGCACCGCTTCGCGGATCACGAAATAAACTTGATATTCGTGATCCCCGACCTCGATTACCCATTCCCCAGTGTTTATCTCGAAAAAAATTTTTTGAAAAGAGAAGGGTCCCCCCTTTGGGTCTCAAAAAAACCGTTTTCCGCGCGGAGCTCCGCGCGGAATGAAAATTTTGAAAAACTGGAAGTTTTCCCACAATCTCCATAAGGTCAAGATATGGTTTGCACCAAACCGCTTGTCGATACGACCATTTTGAAAAGAGTTATTGAAAAGAGAAGCCGCGTCTACCCACCTTATTTTCTAGTAATAATAACTAGCCCCTGCGGGGCTCTCTTGCCTTGAGATATGTGGTTCTGTACTTGAGACACTTCGTTTTTGGAATCCCTGCGGGATTTCACTGAGTCTAGCCTTCTTTAGACTATTTGAGTGACTCGGAGGGAATTGATCTATTTTCGCAGGGGTTATCTCCATCTTCGCCCCTTCGGGGCTTAGGGGGGGTTATCTCCACGTTCGCCCCTTCGGGGCTCAGGGGGGTTATCTCCATCTTCGCCCCTTCGGGGCTCAGGGGGGTTATCTCCATCTTCGCCCCTTCGGGGCTCAGGGGGGTTATCTTCATCTTCGCCCCTTCGGGGCTCAGAGGGTGGCCTTCGGCCCCTTTCGCCACCTTAATCCCATCATTTTGATCCTTAATCCCTCTTTATCCTTCTATATCCGGCTTAATCACACGCACTGCCAAGCCTGCTATTTCCATCTTCGCCCCTTCGGGGCTCAGGGGGTGGCCTTCGGCCCCTTTCCCCACCTTAATCCCATCATTTTGACCTTAATCCCCCTTAATCCCCCTTTATCCGGCTATATCCAGCCCAGCTACCGGGCCTCCGGCCCGGCCCACGTGCCTTCGGCACGCTTCCCCCCTCACTTCCGACCCATTTCCCGCCTTAATCCCATCATTTTTACCCTTAATCCCCCTTAATCCCCCTATATCCGGCTATATCCCGATCACCTACCGGGCCTCCGGCCCGGCCCACGTGCCTTCGGCATGCTTCCCCTTCACTTCCGATCCATTTCCCACCTTAATCCCACCATTTTGATACTTAATCCGCCTTAATCCCCCTATATCCGGCTTAATCTCGCGCACCTTTAGGTTTCGTTCAAAACGGATATGATATTCGTGATCCCCGACCTAGATTACCCCATAAATGACTATTTTTGCGAAAATTTTGAAAAAACCGCTCCGCGGTTTACACCGCGGTAACTCGCGCACCGCTTCGCGGATCTCGAAAAAATTTCGATATTCGGGATCCCCGACCTCGACTACCCACTCCCCAGTCTTTATCTCGAAAAAAATTTTTTGAAAAGAGAAGGGTCCCCCCTATGGGTCTCAAAAAAACCGTTTTCCGCGCGGAGCTCCGCGCGGAGTGAAAATTTTGAAAAACTGGAAGTTTTCCCACAATCTCCATAAGGTCAAGATATGGTTTGCACCAAACCGCTTGTCGATACGACCATTTTGAAGAGAGATAATTGAAAGAATTCCCGCGTCTACCCACCTTATTTTCTAGTAATAATAACTAGCCCCTGCGGGGCTCTTTTGCCTTGAGATATATGGATCTGTGCTTGAGACACTTCGTTTTTGGAATCCCTGCGGGATTTCACTGAGTCTAGGTGATTTTGGTGGAAATCAGAGCTTAATCCGGCTTAATCCCCCTTTATCCCTCTATATCTGGCTTAATCCCACGCACTGCCAAGCCTGCTATTTCCATCTTCGCCCCTTCGGGGCTCAGGGGGTGGCCTTCGGCCCCTTTCCCCACCTTAATCCCATCATTTTTACCCTTAATCCCCCTTAATCCGCCTTTATCCGGCTTAATACCACGCACTCCCAAGCCTGCTATTTCCATCTTCGCCCCTTCGGGGCTCAGGGGGAGGCCTTCGGCCCTTTTCCCACATTAATCCCATCATTTTTACCCTTAATCCCTCTTAATCCTGCTTAATCCCCCTATATCCGGCTATATCCCGCGAACTTTCCGGGCCTCCGGCCCAGCCCACGTGCCTTCGGCACGCTTCCCCTTCACTTCCGACTCATTTCCCGCCTTAATCCCATCATTTTGACCCTTAATCCCTCTTAATCCCCCTTTATCCGGCTTAATCTCGCGCACCTTTAGGTTTCGTTCAAAACGGATATGATATTCGTAATCCCCGACCTCGATTACCCCATATATGATTATTTTTGTGAAAATTTTAAAAAATCCGCTCCGCGGTTTGAACCGCGGTAACTCGCGCACCGCTTCGCGGATTTCGAAAAAATTTCGATATTCGGAATCCCCGACCTCGATTACCCATTCCTATGAACTTATCTCGAAAAAAATTTTTTGAAAAGTGCTTGGTCCCCCCTATGGGTACCAAAAAAACCGTTTTCCGCGCGGAGCTCCGCGCGGAGTAAAGTTGGAAAAAAGTTTGAAGTTTTCTACAAACCGCAACCTGGTCGCCCACAGATCGAGACCAAATTTGCAGTATACGGACACCTGTGAAGTCTTAAACTTGAAAGAATTTGTTGGAACCCCGACCTTATTTTCTTATAATAATAACTAGCCCCTGCGGGGCTCTCTTGCCTTATTATCATGTTTACTTCTTCGATATTAGAATCCCTGCGGGATTTCACTGTCTCTAGATGATTTTTTTGTCATTTTATAGCTTAATCCGGCTTAATCCCTCTTAATCCGCCTTAATCCCCCTTTATCCGGCTTAATCCCAGGCTTCCTCAGGCCTTCGGCCGGGCCCACAAGCCTTCGGCTCGTTTGCCTTGGGCCTTCGGCCCATTTCACCACTAATCCCTTCATTTTGACCCTTAATCCCTCTTAATCCGCCTTAATCCTCCTTTATCCGGCTTAATCCCAGGCTTCTTCCGGCCTTCGGCCGGGCCCACGAGCCTTCGGCTCGTTTGCCTTGGGCCTTCGGCCCATTTCACCACTTTATCCCTTCATTTTGACCCTTAATCCCTCTTAATCCCCCTTTATCCGGCTTAATCCCAGGCTTCCTCCGGCCTTCGGCCGGGCCCACGAGCCTTCGGCTCGTTTGCCTTGGGCCTTCGGCCCATTTCACCACTTAATCCCTTCATTTTGACCCTTAATCCCTCTTAATCCGCCTTAATCCCCCTTTATCCGGCTTAATCCCAGGCTTCCTCCGGCCTTCGGCCGGGCCCACGAGCCTTCGGCTCGTTTGCCTTGGGCCTTCGGCTCATTTCACCACTTAATCTCATCATTTTGACCCTTAATCCCTCTTAATCCGCCTTAATCCCTCTTAATCCGGCTATATCCCGCGCAGCTTTAGGTTTCGTTCAAAACGGATATGATATTCGTGATCCCCGACCCAGATTACCCCATAAATGACTATTTTTGCGAAAATTTTGAAAAAACCGCTCCGCGGTTTGCACCGCGGTAACTCGCGCACCGCTTCGCGGATCTCGAAAAAAGTTTCATATTCGGCTTCGCCGACCTCGACTACCCATTACCCAATGTTTATCTCGAAAAAAATTTTTTGAAAAGAGAAGGGTCCCCCCTATGGGTCTCCAAAAAACCGTTTTCCGCGCGGAGCTCCGCGCGGAGTGAAGTTGGAAACTTCGTTGTATTTTTCTCCAAACCGCGACCGGCTTCGGTCCCTTCAGTTCAAATTTCAGGGCCTTCGGCCCATTTTGAAGAGAGATAATTGAAAGAATTTGATTTTGTTGAGACCTTATATTCTAGTAATAATAACTAGCCCCTGCGGGGCTCTCTTGCCTTGAGATATATGGATCTTTGCTTGGGAAACTTCGTTTTTGGAATCCCTGCGGGATTTCACTGAGTCTAGCCTTCTTTAGACTATTTGAGCAAAACGGAGAGAATTGATCTATTTTCGCAGGGGTTATCTCCATCTTCGCCCCTTCGGGGCTCAGGGGGGTTATCTCCGGAAGTGATCTATTTTTTAAGGGATTTGTTTCAACCTTCGCCCCTTCGGGGCTCAGGGGGGTTATCTCCATCTTCGCCCCTTCGGGGCTCAGGGGGGCTTGATCCATCTTCGCCCCTTCGGAGCTCAGGGGGGTTATCTCAATCTTCGCCCCTTCGGGGCTCAGGGGGGTTATCTCCATCTTCGCCCCTTCGGGGCTCAGGGGGGTTATCTCCATCTTCGCCCCTTCGGGGCTCAGGGGGCTTGATCCATCTTCGCCCCTTCGGGGCTCAGGGGGGTTATCTCCATCTTCGCCCCTTCGGGGCTCAGGGGGGTTATCTCCATCTTCGCCCCTTCGGGGCTCAGGGGGCTTGATCCATCTTCGCCCCTTCGGGGCTCAGGGGGGCTTGATCCATCTTCGCCCCTTCGGGGCTCAGGGGGGTTATCTCAATCTTCGCCCCTTCGGGGCTCAGGGGGGTTATCTCCATCTTCGCCCCTTCGGGACTCAGTGGGGTTTGTTTCCATCCTCGCCCCTTCGGGGCTCAGGGGGTGGCCTTCGGCCCCTTTCCCCGCCTTAATCCCATCATTTTGACCTTTAATCCGCCTTAATCCCTCTTAATCCCCCTATATCCGGCTTTATCCCGCGCACCTACCGGGCCTCCGGCCCAGCCCACGTGCCTTCGGCACGCTTCCCCTTTACTTCCGACTCATTTCCTGCCTTTATTCCATCATTTTGACCCTTAATCCCTCTTAATCCCCCTTTATCCGGCTTAATCTCGCGCACCTTTAGGTTTCGTTCAAAACGGATATGATATTCGTGATCCCCGACCCAGATTACCCCATATACGACTATTTTTGTGAAAATTTTGAAAAAACCGCTCCGCGGTTTGCACCGCGGTAACTCGCGCACCGTTTCGCGGATCACGAAATAAACTTGATATTCGTGATCCCCGACCTCGATTACCCATTCCCCAGTGTTTATCTCGAAAAAAATTTTTTGAAAAGAGAAGGGTCCCCCCTTTGGGTCTCAAAAAAACCGTTTTCCGCGCGGAGCTCCGCGCGGAATGAAAATTTTGAAAAACTGGAAGTTTTCCCACAATCTCCATAAGGTCAAGATATGGTTTGCACCAAACCGCTTGTCGATACGACCATTTTGAAGAGAGATAATTGAAAGAATTCCCGCGTCTACCCACCTTATTTTCTAGTAATAATAATTTTTCATAATTTTAAAAGGGAAAATAAAAAAAAAAGACTGAAAAAAAGATATCATCTATAAATAAGGCTTTTTGAGGAAAAATGTTTTTTCTGGAAAAAAAAAGGATTTTTTCTAAAATTTCAAAAAAAATCAAATTTTATTTTAATATTTTATCAATATTTATTTAAATATTTCACATAAATCCGCTCTCTAAAAATAATTTACAAAAGAAGAAATTAATTTATTTAAAATTTAGGCAATTTTATCGATGGAATTGGTGGCAATATTTTTGGTGAATTGATGAATTGCCTTCACACCCAAATGACCATTCGAGACCCGAATAGATTCAATCATAAGGTCGGAATTAATTTCATTTTGGGCAAATATACCTATTTCATATTTTGCATATTTTACAGGCCTACAATACATTGTGCCGTAATTTGGAGGAATTAATGGCAAATTAATGTGGATAGATGATGGAAATATATTGAATTTGGAAATGGATAAATAATTGACCCAACGATAAATAAAAAAATATTTCACTATTTTCACTTATTTATTATTTTTCTCGATAAAACGAAAATTATTTAAATTTAATTGGATTATTATTTAATTTTCAGAAATAAATACTGAAAGTGTTTAAAGTTTGTAACGATTTAGTGATTTGTCCTAGACCACTAAACCATATGTCCAATCGATAGATCTCATCAAAGCGCATCGAATGATATATTTTTTTGTCATATTTTGGCCAAAAATTAAAGGTTTCAAACCATGTAAACCGCCTTTTCGTTTTTGGTTCAAAATTGAATTGGAATTGGCTAAACTATAACAAATAATTTTTAATTTTTTTTTCAATAATTTAATTAAATAATATTTATATTTATTCCATTCATTTAATTAAAATAATTTATCAATACTTCTTTTCACATTTCATTTTTTCGGGTTCTGATTCGCCTTCGCCTGTGAATAAAATTGATCATTAAGCATTAATTATGAATAAAAAACAAACAAATTCATTTCGATCAACGAATCCATCTATATTTGTGTCCCAAAGATGGAAAAGTTGTATCGGATTGTACGTTGGACGAAGATATGCCGCCTCCATTTCATCCAATGACAATTTTCCATCCTTGTTTTTGTCAGCTTCATCAAATGGATTATTTTGTGGTTGTGTTGCATTATTTTGGGTGGAATTCTTAAATTTATTATTATCTTTAAAAATGAATTCAAATTTCAAACCAATTTGACAAAAATGACGAGAATTAGAAGAGGCAAAAGAAAGAGGAATTTATTGGTTTTCATTTTTTTTTCAAAAATGGAAAATTTTAAAATAATATTAAGGAGAATAAAATGAATTTAATCGCGGTTTAAAAATACGTGGGGCTTAATTGCCTGTCTAAAGGGGCTGAATTTTGAGTCTAATTTTTCTCCTGTCTAAAGGGGCTGAATTTTGAGTCTAATTTTTCTCCTGTCTAAAGGGGCTGAATTTTGAGTCTAATTTGGAGGATTTTGAATTAAACTATATAAAAAGGTTTTTCGATATTCTGGGGTGTGCGGAAATCAAAAATGAGGTGCGCAGGATTAATCCGGATATAGAGAAATTAAGGTGGATATAGGGGGATTAAGGTGGATATAGGAGGATTAAGGTGGATATAGAGGGATTAAGCCCCGAAATTGAGGGGAAATGGCCTGGAGGGCTAGTGGAAGGTCGGAGAAGGGTAACAAAGGCCCGGAATGTGCGCGGGATATATGCGGATATAGGGGGATTAAGGTGGATATAGAGGGATTAAGGTGGATATAAAAGGAAGATTAAGGTGGATATAGAGGGATTAAGCCCCGAAATTGATGGGAAATGGCCTGAAGGGCCAGTGGAAGGTCGGGAGATGGGCTGAAGGCCCTGAGAGTGGGTGGGATATAGCCGGATATAAGGGGATATACGTGGATTTAGGGGGATTAAGCCCCGAAATGGATGGGCGTGAGTCTTGGTTTGTTTGTTTGCTTCCCCGGCTTCGCGAGAATCCCATTCTCCGAACACCTAACCCTAATCCCTAGCCCCTAACTAAGCTTAATCCGGCTTAATCCCCCTTTATCATATCTTAATCCCCCTAAATCTGGCTATATCCCGCGTGCTCCGAACCCCTAAGCCCCTAGCCCCTAGATCCCATGCCGCCCCTAACCATAACCTTAAACCCTAGCCCCTAACTAAACTTAATCCCTCTTAATCCACGTATATCCCCTTATATCTGACTTAATCCCGCGCAGTCTCCGGGCCTCTGCTACACTTCCCCGACGTTCCCATGGCCTTCCGGGCCATTCCCATTTTTCGGAGCTTAATCCCCTTTAATCCTCTTTAATCCCCCTTAATCCACGTATATCCCCTTATATCCGGCTATATCCCACCCACTCTCAGGGCCTTCAGCCCATCTCCCGACCTTCCACTGGCCCTTCAGACCATTTCCCATCAATTTCGGGACTTAATCCCTCTATATCCACCTTAATCCCCCTATATCCGCATATATCCCGCGCACATTCCGGGCCTTTGTTACCCTTCTCCGACCGTCCACTGGCCCTCCAGGCCATTTCCCCTCAATTTCGGGGCTTAATCCCTCTATATCCACCTTAATCCTCCTATATCCACCTTAATCCCCCTATATCCACCTTAATTTCTCTATATCCGGATTAATCCTGCGCACCTCCTTTTTGATTTCCGCACACCCCAGAATGTCGAAAAACCTTTTTATATAGTTTAATTCAAAATCCTCCAAATTAGACTCAAAATTCAGCCCCTTTAGACAGGAGAAAAATTAGACTCAAAATTCAGCCCCTTTAGACAGGAGAAAAATTAGACTCAAAATTCAGCCCCTTTAGACAGGAGAAAAATTAGACTCAAAATTCAGCCCCTTTAGACAGGCAATTAAGCTTTTCCGTTTAAAAATGCATTAAATATTATTTAATCGTTAACATTTAAAATTATTTTCCCACCCTAATTGAATAAATTAAATAAAAATGAATTTTATCAGCGGTTTTAAAATGCATTAAATAAATAAATGTGAATATTTAATATTATTTAATCGGTGTTAACATTTTATTCATAAATTTTTTCCTCTCCCAAATATGAATATTTAAATGCTTTTTTTTTATCAATTTAAAATGAATAAATATTAAATAAAATCAATTTAAAAATCAAATATCGCGATAAAATCGAGCCATAAAAATTGCATTTGCCCTCGCCGGAATATCCCGAATTGGAAATAGTTCAAATGTTCGATTTTCCTTTAGAAAAAATATTTTCATAAATTAATTGTTAACTTACTCGATTATATTTTCCCTTAATATGGGCACAATAATGGGCAGTGGAGGGGAAAAGCATGAAAATTTGGGAAATACCAAAATGAGCGCATTGTTCCGTGAATTGGCCACAAAATTCGGGTGGACAATTTTGGATGGAAATGTGAAAATGTGGAGCATCCGAATTGGATAACCAATTCTGAAAATGAATATATTAATATATTTTACAAGTAATATTGGAAATATCTAATTTATGTTAGGGAATTCCGGCTTCTAAAGAGTCTAAATATTTGAGAATAGGCTCATTCGATTCAGCATAGTCGATTTAGTTTGTGAAATTTCAATTTCGGTCTCTAATAAGGTCTAGGCAAGAGTTGTAAACTAAAACCGATTTGGCTTAAAAAAAACAATGGTTTAGCTTTTAGAAACAAGGTCATATGGTTTTTGAAATTGAAATTTCATAGACTTTAAAAATTAGCTAGCTCAGAATCTAGCTATTTCAGAATTAGCCCATTTCAAATTATAGCTATAATTAAATATATTAAAATTAATTTAAATGAATTTGTTTGCCTCAATGAATTTGCAAATGACAATCAAAAATGATTTTGACACTTGGCCATTGGGCAATGGAGCATCCCAAATAATTGGAATTTGGTGGTGAGGCATTCGAAAGCGCAAATCCCAGGCAAATTTGTCCAAAATTGATTGTGAAAATGAATTAATTCCTACAAAATATTTTATTTATTTCATTTTAAAATTAATTTCACCTTTGTTCGTTTCATCGTTTTTATCATTTTTCAATTTAAATTGGCCCAACGATTCCATCAAATTTCCATCATTTTGTATTAAATGTCCAAATTTGCAATTTTTAAGATGAATTCTTTGGCAATATTTTTGTTCATTGAATAGACAATTTGTAATTTCGTAACAATTTTCAAAATTTATCTGTAAAAAATATTAAAAAAATTAATTAATTTAATTTTACATTTTCCACAAAAATTGTTTGAATTCCTTTTTGCCTTCCGATTTTCAATTTTTCTGCCAATATTTTTAAATTTTTCCCATCAATTGGACCAATTATTCCCAAATTTGCCACTTCAAATAATTCCAATGGGGCCATATTCTAAAAAATAAATTTTTATATAATTTTAAAAAACAATTTTCGCCTTCTCAATTCGCCTTTTTCCATCAAATTTTCTTTCCAATTCCAATTTCCATTCTTCATTATTATTTTTTGTAATTTTAACATCCACCGGGCATCGTGCCATTTTTGTTGCTTAAAATGGAAAAATAAATATTAATTAATTTAATTAATTAAATTACAATTTGCTCGAAGTATTTTTCGGAATTTTTTGCAGCAATTTTGTCCATTCATTACATCTTTCCAATTTTCGAGTTTCACAAAAATGGCAACAATCATTTCCGAGGCCAAAAGATCAGCGAATGGGGAATAGGAGGAAGGGCAATCATTTTGGAATTGTTCATCGATTTTGGCATAATTTAATGACATTTTTGGCTAAATAATGTTAATTAATTAAATGTGCGGTTTTTTGTCAACAAAATTAGTTTATTTTGTACAATAATTATTTAATGTTTTATCATAAATCCTATAACCTCATACCATTCAATAGAGCTCATCGAGAATCGAGATGCATCAATTGGCCTAAATATTTCCATGGTTTAAATCAAATTAAAAGCATTAAACCATCTAAACAATATTTGACTTTTGGTTTATCTCTTTCAATTTTAATCTAAGTAAACCATGGAAATATAGAGGTCAATCGATGAATCTCGATGAGCTCTATTGAATGATATAAGGTTTATAGGGTTTAGATTCAAGCACTAAAAAGTTAAGTTTTCGACAAAAGAAACCGAAAAACTGTCGACAATAAAATCTTTTCTCTTAATTAAATAAAATGGAATTCAGATTTGAATTATTTTTAAGGCAATTTAATTGAAAATAAAGTGATAAAATAAAATCAAGTGCTCTTAAAAGCATAAATATTTTCGATGTTGCCCAAAAAAAGGCCAAAATTCATTTTTTTTTCCTCCTCGTGGCCATGCCCGGGGTTCTTCGACGCCGTTTTTTTGGGCATCTCCGATTATCAGATAATCAACCCTCCTTCCATGCACATTGGACAATAACAAAGTGGGCCACATTTCCCCCCAAAAAGAGGGCAAAACAAACAGCAATGTGGATGGAATACTAAATTGGGGGACTAAAAATGATAAGAAAGAATGGGATAACTTTGTGATAACAGCCATTGGATGTTAGCAATCAACAAAACAATTCTTCTAATTTTTTTCCAAATATATGCCTTACGGGGAATATATTCCAAAACAAATTTAGGTAATTATCGGTTATTCCCTGATGTGTAGATTAGAAAAACATTTTTTTTGGATTTTATTTTATTATTCAAATTTGATTGTAAAATGATGAGAAAAATAAAATTTTTAGGCTTAGATTCTTATCCCATTTTGGGGGTAACATAAGGTAATTTTTTGGTTGAAAAAATCTGCCCGAGGATAACCGAAAAGTACTCAAATTTGGAATCAATTTGAATGAACTTTAATTGGAAAGAATTTATTTTCAACAAATTAACAATTTTATTAAAATCGAACAATCAGGCGTTGATCAACAAATTTTCGATTGCATTTCCATCGCTTTGTTTCCGTTCTACTTTCGTTCTTTTCTTCATTTTCGACGGCCTTTTCCGAATCCTCCATCGCCTGATACTGTAGGCAGAATATCGTCGGAAATTGAAATGCCTAAAAACGTGCAATTTTTTATTTTTGATTGAATGAAATTTAATTTGTTAGTATTTAAATTGGCAAAAAAATATTGAAAATGGCTAAAAAAGTATCAGACCTTAGCCATATGCCCAAAATCGATAAAATTCTTTGAGACACATTGAATGATAATGATTTGGCTTTTAGTTTTAACCAATTGTAAATTAGTTTTGAATCAATAAATAATATGGTTTAATGAGTTAATCTACCATTAATTTTTGATCTAACCATGAAAAATTATGTTTGAATGAATCAATCCGTCTCGAAGTGATCTATCGATTGGTTGGATAAATGGAATTTTGGCGGTCTAAAACAAACCATTAAACCGTTTTAATCTTTTCGCCACTTTCAATATTTCATTTAAAATATTTCCCATTCATTTTTTACCTTCAGCAGTGGATTCCTTCTTTTCAATTTCTGAATTCTGGTAAAGCAAAGGCGCAGAATGAACATTTTTGGCCGGGCAAATGTGAACGATGGACATTGGTTTGAGGACTTCTTCTTCAATGTTTTCCTTCTCTTCCTCCTCACCATTTTCACATTCATCAGAATCCTCAACATTTTCCCCATTTAGATTCATTCTAAAATTATTCGAAAATATTCCAACAACAAAAATAAAATTTACATTCGATTTCCATCCGCATCAAAATATCCGGGTGCCGGTTTTGCCACATCATATTTGCCGTTCATTTCCTCTTCTTTCCCATTTCCATAATCCGATGAATCTTCTTTACCATCATCGTCTTTTTCATCTTCACTCTTTTCTTCATCTTCTTCCTCCTCATCCGTTGTGTAATATTCGCCAACTTTGCTAACCCATTTTCCGGTGACCGATTTCAGCATTGTTTTCTCCTTCTCCTCCTTAATATATCAGTGAATTAATTTAAATAAATTATAAAAAATTAAATAAATAAAAATAATTAATTAGTAATCTTATAATATTTGAATTTTTAAAATATTTAAAATTATTAAAAAACTGACTAATTTTTTTATTAATGAATTAATTAAATAAAATTCAAAAAATAAAAATAAAAATTTAATTAATTTTATATGAAATACGTGGGGCTTAATTGCCTGTCTAAAGGGGCTGAATTTTGAGTCTAATTTTTCTCCTGTCTAAAGGGGCTGAATTTTCAGTCTAATTTTTCGCCTGTCTAAAGGGGCTGAATTTTGAGTCTAATTTGGCGGGAATTTGAATTTTTCCAATTAATTCCTCTTCTCACTTCTCTCTTTTCAAAGTAAATATGCATTAAACATCTTTGATCTAATATTATTCGAATAATTTAGTACAAATGAGTTAAATAAAATTTATTAAAAACAAAAACAAAATAATTGGCAAATATGAACGAAAAAATATAGCAAAATAATTTACATAACAATAAATAATGAAGAAAATAAATATCAAAATTTCGTTTATTATTTGGTTTTAATTTCCTCTTTGCTTTGGTGCCTTGGGCGGACGTCCTCTCTCATTATCTTTCGGTCTTCCTCTCTTTTGCAAACCTTCAACCACACTCGATTCTTTTACGGCCAGTGGAAATGTAAGAATTCCTTCATTGACCATGGCCGCAACTGCGTGAATGCACACATATTTTTTAGCTCCTTCTGGACAACTGCACCGCCAATGGCCACCAAAATCGCCCATGTTTGCCACAAAAACCTAAGTTAAATTGAATATTTAATGCAAATTTGTGAATAAAACCTTGAACCGATTATCCACATATTCCTCCCAAGCATTCCATTCGGTTGGAGGACGGAAAGTTCTGGCAGCTGCTTCTTTCAATTCAGTCAACGTTTTGAAATTCCTTTTTTCCGATGAGAAGAGATAGAGCGACTTCTCTGGTTGCTGGCGATCCGATTTTTTGCCCCATAGAAGTGTTTTCTCCGCAAACAATTTAGAATATGTCTCCTTGTAGAGTTTTGGGCATATTGTTGGAACTGTGGCAGCTTTCTAAATAAAATTAATGTGGTATTGATTAAATATAAATAATACAATGGAATTTGTGCTCCAATCCTGAAGAATATCAGGGCCAACTTTCATGAATTCATCAAATTTGAGCTTATTCCTAAATGTGTGGACATGTTTGATGTATTTGTTCGCAGACTCTAGCCCATTGTTATTCGAAATGAAGGGAGATGCTCCTATAAAAATACAGCTTACTATAATTAGCATTAATTTTTAACCGACCTTCAAACCAGCGCCATTCACCACTCACAATCCATGTTTGATAAACATATTCTGCCAAGTCTGGCATGCCATTATCAACCCATGAATCAAGCATTAAGCGAGAAACTTAATAAAATTTATTTCTAAAAGTAAAAATAATTCAAACCTTTCACAAATTCTTGTTCATCCATTGCCATTTGCAGAAAATGTATATCGCGATGAACTGTTTTTTGTTTATCTTCTGTCAAACCTTTCGTCCGCTTTTCAACATTTCTCCACATATGCGGATAACACATCAATCGAATTGATTCCGGCCACACCTTAAAATTATTTTTTTTTAAAGAACAATTTATAAATCTTACATTGGAACAAGCGGCTGTGATTGCCTTTGATCCATCGCCCAAAACAAAATCCGGTTTGTATTCGCCAAGTGCCGTGAAAATATTTGCATAAATCCACTGATCTTCATTGCTCGACAAGGCCAAAAACGTAGGGTGGAAATGTTTGTCGACGTCCGAAAAACCAAAAACTTGCACTGGAAAGTCGTCGAACCAGCGAAGATTGTATGTGAGGGAGTAGGTTGAATCTGCCTGAGGTTGATTTTGACGTTTTGAGTGGAAAAAATAGACAAAAATTACCTGAAGCAGTGGAGAATCGAATTGCTTTTGTTGCAATTTCTTGGTCGTCCAAAGGATGAAAAATTTTTTGGCTGGCTCATCAATTTTATAGCTTTGAACAAAAGCTTTGTCAATATCTTCTGGAGTTTGATTGTTTTGGGCACAATATTCCTCAAGTTGGGCAAAAGTGAAAGGCAATATTGGTCCTCTGGTATATTTGCAAACATTTTGCACTTGCTTTAGAGTTGGCAATGGATCAAACTTTTTTTGCTGAAAATTATAAAATTATTTTTAGTTTAATTTATCCTTGTAATAGGCAAAAAAATACCCTAAGCATGTTTAGAATTTGTGCGGGTGTTAATTTTTGACTCATTAATTGTTTGATTTCTTTTTTGGCCTCTATTGACAATGCCCTTTTTTCACCTTCGTGTTGATGCTCGTCGATGGTTTCCTCGATGACCACTCCGTGGTCTGTTGCATTGAACTTAATTTTGAGTCCCTTTTTACATTCGGTGCCTGAAGAAATTGGATAGAATATTTTTAATTGAAATTATACGTGAATGATATTCGCATTTCCACGTTAAAGTTAGCCCATCCTTCAATGATTTGTCACCGCAATTTTTTCTCCATTTATTTTTCTCTTCTTCCCAAAATTCATTGTATTGCGCAATATTATCAAATTGTTTCCAAATTCTATATGGTTTCCCTTTTCCTCTTTTGACTTTTTCGGATACTTAATTTTAATTTTAATTAAATATTTTTATTATATTTTAATCAATTCAAACCTTGAATAACAGCGTTGTTTGGTTCGTGGAAAATTGTCTCATCTAGTCGCGGTTCTTCAAAACTAGATGAATTATTTTGTGTTGAATTATTTGGTAAATAATCATGTTCATTAAATGAACCCATCTATAATTTATATTTAAATTAATTATAGATATTATTATAGATAAAATATTTATTAGAAATATTTAGATTGGATTAAAGACGATCATGGATATTTACTTTGAAAAGAGAGAAGTGAGAAGAGGAATTAATTGGAAAAATTCAAATTCCCGCCAAATTAGACTCAAAATTCAGCCCCTTTAGACAGGCGAAAAATTAGACTCAAAATTCAGCCCCTTTAGACAGGAGAAAAATTAGACTCAAAATTCAGCCCCTTTAGACAGGCAATTAAGCTTTTCCGATATGAAATTAATTAAATAAAATTTAAATAAAAACAAAATAAAAATTGACTAATTTTATTGTCAAATTAATTAAATGAAATTTTAAAAATTAAATAAAAAATTAATTAATTTTTGTGAATTTCAAAAAATTAAATAAAAAAAAATTAATTTAAATCCGCGAATTCTTAAAATAAATTTTAAAAAATAAAATAAAAAACTGACCAATTTTATTGGCGAATTATTACGGTGCCCATTTTCATTTGCTGGCAGATTTGATGCATTTTGACCAATGTTTCGGCGATTATAAACACGACCATTTTGATGACGATTATTGGGTGGCATTGCCATATCCTCTGCCCGATAAAAGAGTCCATCATTGTTGCGTGGCGAATTCTTTGCCAATGATGGATTTCGGATTCCTTTCAGCCATTCTTTTTCCACTAGACCATTCCAATTTTGGTGACGTTGTTTTCCATAATATCCATTTTGATTATTGTTTGGACGACCATTTCGCATCATTCGAGGCACAAATCCCCTTTGCTGCTGTTGATGACCACCAAAATCATTGTTTGGACTCCAAATTGTGCCGCCCTCATCAAAATTGTTTCGTCCGCCGCTATTTTTGAAATGGCCTTCATTGTTGTTATTCTCATTCAGCAGAATTTCAAACTTTAATTCATAAATATTAATAATTTAATTATTCCAATTCTGGTAATCCTTCGGAATTTGGGTCTACCGTATGACTTCTTCTCCCAAAAATACCGTATACCTTCTTAATATCCATAAATTACAGAGATAGATCCCAAAATTTCCCAATTTTTGAGGCGTAGAAAAATAATTCCCCATGGGGTATTAAAGGAGGTTATAGGGTATTTCTTAATTTTGAGCTATAATATGCCTATAATTTTTTTTTTGAAAATTGGCCTTGGTCCCCCTGGGCATTTTATTGTTAAAAAATCAGCATAATGTCACCAGAAATTGATTTCAAATTCAAATCCATGTTCTTCAAACCCGAAAACATTTTAGAATAAATTTGTTAGAAATTTAAGGACAAAATTTTCAGGACCCCCAATTCCGAGGATAATCCTAATCCTAATTCCCCTTTTCCCACCTTTGATTCGATATTTTCCATCCTTTTTTCCATCATTTCTCCATAATTTTCCAATTTTGTCAATTGCTTTTCGGCTTGTTGGCGGAATTCATGTTTCATTTTCTGTTTAAAATTATTTTTGAAAAAGGAATTATAAATAAATTTACAATTTCCAGATCCAAAAATGCTTGAACCAAATTGAGGGAATCACCATTATGCATTGAAGACATTACCAAATAATTTATTTAATGATATTCTTTCTACTGAAATTGGAGGTAATTTTAATTTTATTATTGCGTAGATGATGATTTATTCAAAGTGAATTTCATGTCGGCATCGGCACACAGTATTTTTATATTGCCATTTTAATCTTCATCTGCCAATCCCTATTCCCTACCATATTCAACAATCATACATTTTATATAAAATATTAAATAATATTCCCATTTTTTCATTCCCCTCTATTATTCATTCATTTTGATTAATTTTCATTGTCATTTCTTCAAATTCCAAATACGCATTTGTTTTCCCATAACATTTTGCATTTTTGTGATTGGCAATTTTCCAGAAAAATTCCAATCTGTGTTTTACTTTCTTTTATTTTCATTGTTGAGCCATCTTTTTTCTTTACCATTTTCCATCCAATCATTCCCCCAGGCCCCAACAAAACAATTCTCATTTGCATATTTTATTTGCCAAGAGGGAAAGGAAAGGGTAAAAGGCTACTGGGGAAATTGGAAATTGTCTTTCGATTTGATGGCCTATAAATATTTTCCCATTTTAATCAACGATGGGAAATGGCAACAATTTTCATTCATTTGATTGTTGCCCCTTTCAGCGCCTCAAAAATGGAGTACTTCAGCAACAACCCGCAGTGAATGATCAAATTGTGCCCGGCGGGGCAGCAAACAATGAGACGCTTCATTATTTGTGAATGATGGAAGAAAAAGTGAGAAATTGAAGAAGATTTGAAGTGAAAGATGAAATGGTTTTAATGAATTTTTATTTGGCGGATTCTTTACTGGGAAATTTTGTTCTTCTTATTCATATTTAGAAAAATGAATAATTCAACCAATCTAAATTTTAAATTGTCTCATCAATGGAAATATCTCTTTATTTAAATTGCCACTCATTTATATAATAATAATCATCCTTTTTATGTTAATTTTATTCAAAAATTCCACTTTTATATGAATTAGTTTGGTTATTATGTTTTTTTATTAAATGAATTTGATAAAATATAAAACTTTGTCATTATCAATATGGAATATGGATGTGTAAAATAAATAAATATATTAACAAGGTATGTGCTTTTTTGTGTCAAATTTAATTAATTCCGAATCGAAATTGAAAACATATTTGAATAGATTCACCTTTTATAGGCACAAAAATTCGTTCACTGCTACTAATTTAATTTACCATAAATATTTGGCTAAAAATGGTCTGATTGATCATAATTCAATCGTATTTTATTTTTAATTGTTCAATTTTCCTTACATTTTATATTTGCTCTTTCTTTAAATCCTCATTTGTTTTCCCATAATAAATATTTGCATTTACTTTGCCCGGAGTCTGGCACAAAATATTGATAGCAAAAAAAATGGAATAATTTTGAGAATGTGGAAAAAAATGCGTATTTGGTCAAAATATTACACATCATGGCGATTTATTTGAGAATATTCCCCGTTTGCAAAATAAATTTTAAACTCGTAGTCAGAATCTTTCTGAATATGTAGTTCAAAAATATTTATCAAAATGTGAAAGTTTTTCAAAATGTGTTCAATATATCAACAATCGTGAAAATAATTTTGGGAAGATGTAGAGTTGTGAAAATGTTTTTGGGAATATTTAATATTTTGAGAAATATTTTTATTTTTGATTTTCAGCTTAATTTTGAGAATATTTTTGACATTTATTTTCAAAAAGAAATATATTGCCAAAAAAGTGCTTGCTCACATAGTTGAAATTTTTCTCAAAATAAGTCAAAAAAATTTTTTTGAGAAAATCCTGAAATTTGATATTATTTTTGAGAATATTTTAGATTTTGGGAAATGTTACTATTTTTGATTTTCAGTTTAATTTTGGGAATTTTTATGAATGTTTTCCTGAATATTTAATATATTTCCGAAATTTGTCCTTTTTCCACCTAGTCGGAATTTTTCCCAAAATATGTTAGAAAATAATAGGTTGAAGGTGAAGGTGAATTTTGAGATGATATCAAAGGGTTGATTTTGGTTGATCGAAAACATATTAGAATCGTTTTTTGTAAATATGGGATGAGCAAATTTGAGATTAAATAAAACCAGGTTTTTCAGAGATCCATTTGGCCTTCTTTTTGATCATCTTTTCTCAATATCCGCGCGATGGATTGTAGAGTTACCAATGGTTTTGAAGATCCTCGCGGCGGGGAGCCAACTCTTGAATGTCCGAATCCGATGAATCCGATGACAGATTGATGGCCGAATCCTCATGATCAAGAGACTGATCACTGTCCGATGAGTCCGAGGAGACCTTGTTGGGCGCTTCGTCACGTGCAGGTTGGATCTGGCACAGAACTTCAATGTCGGAAGAATCCATATCCTGCAAAAGATGTTATTGTTATTATATAATTAATATTATGTTTATATTTTTTTTGGATTTAATTTTTTAAATTATTAATTTGTTTGGTTTTTAGTTTGAATAAAAATTTTAAACCTGGCTATCATCGGACAGAACAATTGAAGAATTGTTCTCAGTGGCGGAATAATGATTGGGATCGATCTAAATTAAATTGATTATATATTTTTATATTTTATTACCCCTATTTTTGCAAACCTCATTATTGTTGCCTCCATTTTGCATTCCACCATCCTGATCTTCGTGGCCAGAAGTGTCGCCCATCTGATCATCCTGAATTTAAATGTATTTAAAATATTGGTTTATGACTATTTTTGAACCTCATTTTCATTGTCCCCATCATCTGCCACATCATTGTCTTGAAGCTCTCCGCTTGAAATATCCATCTCATTATTGCCATCGGACTAAATTTTAATTGATTATGAATTATAATAATCCTATTTTTTACCTCATTCCCATTGTTGGCACCATTGGGCATTCCATTATCTTGGTGATGTTCTCCATTCAATTGATCATGATCGATCTGAATATTAATTTTTCTGTATTTTTATTAACTTTTATTTCCTATTTTCAACCTCATTCCCATTGTTGGCACCATTGGGCATTGCATTATCTTGGTGAGATTCTCCATTCAGTTGATCATGTTCGATCTGAATATTAATTTATTTATGGATTTTTAATAATTTATTCCCATTTTAATCTCATTCCCATTGTTGACATTTGGCAATTCATTAGCTTGCCCTTCTTCTCTCAGAATTTGATTAGGAGCGACCTGGATCTGAATAGCACAATATTAAATTTTTTTTATGTTGGTGTTTTTATTTTATTTTATTCCACTGTTTTTTACAAACCTCATCATTCTTGTTGATAGATTTTGGCAGTTCATTTTCCTTGTTTTCATCACCATATTCTTCTTCCTGATCCGGATCAACCTGGATTGTGATATTAGAGAATTTTTAAATATATTATTTTCAATTTTTTTTACCTCATTAGCGCTCTTCATAACATTCTGCATTTCATTTTCCTGGTCTTCCTGCATTTCTTGCTCCAGCGGTTCAATGATCGGAGGAAACTTAGGATGTTAATAATTTTTTGTTTATTTAAATTATAGTTAAAATTAAAACCTCAGGAAATAATTTGCGGAATGGTGTAGACGTGTTAACCTTGCTCATATCCCGTTGATCAACTCGTTTGTAGACTTCTTCCGATGGTGCAGTGATTGTTGAAGGCTGAATTGTTTAACATTAATTAATAAATTTTTGTATTGTTTAAAATTAGAACCTCGAAATCCGGATCCATTCCATGACGAACACCCAGCGATTTCGGATTGGTGTGGAAGTCATAAGCAGCATGTTGAATGTTGCCTAGAATTTAAAATTTGTCATTGTAAAAATTTTTTTGATATTACTATTAATAATTACCTCAGCATCAATTGGCGAGAGAGGTTTCCAGGTTCGTCGGTAACATCCATCATTACACTTGCAACCAACTGAAATTTAACATAATTTTAATTTTATTATAAATAAAGAATATAACCTTAATAGATAGTTTTGCCTTTTTCTCCAGCTTCGCATGATCGTTCTTTTTTGCATAGCTATGATCACGATCCGGGTTATTTGTGCAATCCATAAGGCTTTGATTGTTGGCAGTTTTTTCCATATTATTCCCAAAAAATCAATTGTTTTAGGATCAGAAAATTAGCGTTGAATAATTTTGCTAAAAATTTGTTGAAAATGTTTTAATCATAACTTTTACTTTCTCATATAAAATCTCGCTTTCCATTTTGCATTATTAAAAACAAAATAATTTTCTTCGTCATTCTATTATTTGGCTGGAAATATCTAAACAAAATTAGATCTTTCGATAAAAACATTTGGATAAAAAGTCAACGTAGATTTTATTGATTTTTATTTTACAAGTTCTTTTCTTATTTTTATTAATTTATTTTTTCGGCTAATAGCCATAAAGTTTGCCATCCTTTTAAATTAATATAAATTAATTGGTTATTCTAATAAAAATAAAAGTTGATCGATTCTTTAGGATCAATTATGGTCGAACCAAATTCAACGCGTTCAAAATCGGGCAATCTTAACAATGAAGTTTTGGATGGGTATGCCCGAGATCAAAATAAAGAGAATCAACTTGATAATGGGCAAGAGCAGGTTCTATACAAAAATTTCATAGAAAACATTTCATTTGTAATTTTAGTTTGCTAATGGACATGGCAAACAACTGCGACTTCAGACCATGACGAGCATCCGAGAAAAATCGATGCCATTAAGAACAATCGAACATCTTTTATGGCCAACAATATGGAACATTTCGAATTAAATATTCAACAAGGTTTATACATATTTAAACTTGAAAATAATAGAAATATCAAATTAGAAGCTAATAATGTCATCAGACCGCTGAAAATTTTATGGACATCTTCAGTACCTTCCAGAAAGAAGGTTTATTTAAAATAAAATTAATGTCACATAACTATTGTAAATTCAACATGTCCAATGCTATGGTCCCGTTCAAATCTTTGGCAAATGGCTGAAGGACAAAAGCTAATGGCTCAAGCAATGATCTCCCAAGGTTATATATTCCATAGTGTTCTCCAAACTTTAAAAAATATTGTGGCGAAAATGGAAAAAACCGAACAGATCAAAAATTTCAAGAAAAATTTCAAAGAATTTATCGCCAAAAAATTTAACAATATTAATTCTTAGACCGATTGGAATGCAGCTGAAATGGTTATTGATTTCGAATGAAATGAATAATTCATTATGGATTTTACACCGGTCAGATCAAAGATCTTATTTTGGATCGGCAAAAAGAGTGGAATAGTCCGGTAATAAAAGCATAAAATAAATAAAATTAAAAATCGAGAATTTTCAGAAAATTTTGGATATCTTAATGACATCAATAATTGCTTGACTCCATTTTTGGCACATTGATCAAGTGCATGGCACAATTATGGTTTGGTGGTGCCTACTTCAGGGAGCATTTCATGCCAATATTCGGACCAAATATGATCAAAACAAGGTTTACTGGTCGCACTTTTCTGAACAAACATGAAACAAATTTTCTTTGTGGTAAGGGTTTGATTTTCCAAAATTAAAAAATTTCTTAAATCTATAAGATCTTCACTAAGATCTTCTCTATCAATATGGTCAGTGATCGCGTAAATTTTGGATTGGCCTCAAAAATTACAAAAACAGTTTCAAACATGGTCTTGATCGCAGTTTCGTATGTTTCTTTAATAAAATTAATTTTAATTTGAAAAAATAAGTGTTATTTCAAACAACACGGATTGGAACGAAATATTTGCTCAGATCATACCACAGATCAACTTGAAATTGGATGCGGGCGCCCTACAGATTAATCATTATCGACTCAAGGTTTATGCATAAAAATATTTTTTAAAAAACACATAGTTCTAATTTCTGAGAAACAATTTTATAAATGAGATAAAATTAAATTTGATAAAAATACATAGTTTATAAGTTTGCAGAATAATTTTCTATGCGATATAAAATTAAAAATGTTTTTTTAATCATAGATATGGTTTCTCCAGTTTCTAACTGATAACCATGGTCGAGCAATTGTTGTTAATGAAATAACCGCCAAGTTAGAATGGCTGTTCTGATTGTACTATTCAGGTCCAATTTAATATTTAAATTAAACTTTGATTCACAAAAATTTTAGGATGAATACTTTGATCATCGAATAATTTATCATTATGAAAGAAGACCTAGCCTTGAAAGAATAGAATGGATTGCAAAACACGGTGAAGAAAAAGAAGGCAACGGGATCAATTCTCTCTCATCGTTGAAAGAATTTTGGATCTACTAGGAAATCTTCAGATTGATTTCATGCAGAGGACTATTCTGGATCAAGATCGTTATTCGCAATGTATGATCGAAAGTCAGTTTATTCTTATTAAGTAAAAAAAAAATTCAAAATTTTTTACCAGCACTACTTGGTTCCTCTCGCTGTTTAACATGAATTTTTTTCTATCAAAAATATCTCAACCATGGCCAACAAATTCAGATATTCAATCAGAGGAATTCCAACAGAATATCAGGAATATTTGAGGTAATCAATTTTTCTAATAAAAAACATTCATTTTTAAAAGAAAACATGGTGCAAAATTAATATTGTGTGCTAACAGTATCAAATTGAACCATTTTTTGATGAAATAAAGACTATTATGTCAAGGCCAACGGATCAATGATTCGATCATGTTCGATCTGTTGGTTTATGGAATTTTATTTAAAAGTAATTTATTGTTTTCAGCGAAATGATGCTTCCTCAAAATTATTATGTGAAAAGCAATAAATACAGCGTGGTCACTCGTGAATATGGCGAGGTAATTTTTGAAAAATTATGTTTATAATTTTATTTAAAAAAATCAATAGATCGGAAATCTGGATTATGATCAAGCGGTGTGCAAAGGACTTATGGTGCAATATACTGATCCCGCCGAAGTTGTAGATCAAAGGACAGTTTTTACAATGAGGGTTTTCGACCATGATTGAAGTGCAAATTTTGATTTATTATGATCGCGGATTCGATGGCATCTGATATGTTACGGTTTAAATTATTTGTGTCTTTAAAAAATTTTTCAATTTATTTTCGGAAGCTAAACCAAAATTATGTAAAACTAATTTTACGGAAAATCAATATAAAACAACATCCAAAAACAGAAAAAGATACAAATAAATTATACATAATTTTGTCATATTTAATGTCAATTTCATCATTATTATTTTTTGATTGTTTACAAATTTAAATAAATGGATAAAATATTTGGAACGTGTTCTCGCATCAGTTAATCGAGAATGTGTTCCAAAAATAATATTCCCAAAAGAGGAAATAGAATCCGACATTTTGGTACACGTTTCACAAAATAATTCTGAGAAATATACATATTCTGGAAATATTTCTTAGAATATAATATATTTTTCAGAATATTTTTGAAACACGTTTCACAAAACTAATTCTGAGAAATATACATATTCTGGCAATATTTCTTAGAATATAATATATTTTTCAGAATATTTTTGAGAATGTGTACCAAAAATGTTAGTCACAAAAAAGCCTCTTTTGGGAATATTTTTTGGAGCACATTCCCAAAAAATTTCCCACTATATGGGGAAAATATAAATTACACGATGTAAAATATTCCCAAAAATATTTTTCTACACATAGGCGAAAACATTTCGCCTATATGGTTCAAAAATAAATTCCAAAATAAAATTTATTTTGAAAAATATTTTTCTGACACATAGGCGAAAACATTTCGCCTATATGGTTCAAAAATATTTTTGAAAATGTAAAATATTTTCACAATACAAAGTTTGGAGCAAATTCTCAGAATAATTCCAACTATTTTTTCAAAAAATATTTTTAAAAATAAATTTTATTCTTAGAATATATTCCAAAATGTCAACATTTTTCAATATATCGGTAGATTTATTTTTATTCTCATAGGCTCATGTTTTTTCCGATTTTTGCATATTTTGGAAAATATTGTCAGAATAAATGACAAGTTTGAGACTCCGGGTGATTGGCAATGGCAAATTCCAATCGGTGTTTTATCTTTTTTTGTTGAGTCGCATTCTTTTTTCTTTCTTAATTTTTCATCCAATCATCCCTTTTAGGCAAATTCTAATTTGAATATTGCCAAACTGAGGAAAATAATCTTTTGATTGGATGACCTATATTCCTCAATTTTATCAAATTGGAACAATTTGGATTCATTTATTTGCCCTTTTGGTCTCAATAAAAAATAGGCAATAATATTCCTAAGTTATCCACTAAAAAATTATCATAATTTTTAGCCAAATATATTTGAAACTTATAATTAATATATTTTTATGAAGAAGGCCAGCCAAATGGAACAATCTGCAATTTTTAATATTGAAATAGAAGGCCGAAATAATCAAATTGTACAAATTAAAAGGGGAATTATTATTATTATAGGGGAAAATAATTTAATTTAATTTTACAGACTATGGATACTGTCAATTGGAGTTTTTCTGAGGGTGGTGGAAATACTTTTAGAACAAACCAAAATTTCCAAATTGTTGGCAATATTGGCAACACATCTGCCACTCAATTTGTTGGTTCAATTCTACTTTTTGAATAAATTATCAAATTTAATTTATTTATTTTAAGCGCGTTAAAAATGGCAATAATATGCACAGCAATGGGGGCAAAATTGGCCAATCGCAGCAGAATTTTGCCATTAAACTCGATGGAAAGAATGGGAAAGTAGATGGACTCATTTGTGTAAGTTATTTGGTAATTTATAATAATGGAAAATATTTAAAAATCAATAAGGTTATGATGGTATTTGGTATTCAACAGTTTAGTATTTTATCCAAGAACCTCATAGCTCATACCATATATCCATATCCAATCTATAAAATATAAATTCTCTTTGTGACACATTGTTTGATATTGATTTTTAGGTTTATTTAATTTTACATTAGTTTGAACCAGAAACCATAAGAAGGTTTAAACGGTTTAATACTTTTAATTTTTGGTCAAACAACGAGAGTAATAAGCTAAACCTACCTGACTTTACGAGATCTATCGATTGGGATATGGGATTTCGGGCCTAGGATAAACCATTGAACAACTAAACTTTTCGCAATTTTCAATACTTTTTCTAGCCATTTTCAATGTTTTTTTCGCCAAATTCTCCCATCTCTGTAAATAAAAAATTATTATTTTTTAAGGAAAGCAATAAAGTGAACACAACCGAATTGGAAGGAGGGGCAAGAATGCAATCACTTCAACAAAATTTCATTCAACAAGTGAATGGGCAGCAATTTGATGGAATGAAAAATGTAAAATAATAATTAAATAATTTTAATTTTTAATTAAATTAATCCCCTTTATTATTATAGTCCATTTTTGCGAATGTTATTGCCGTGCGCGGCAACAATTCTGGCTTCGAAAATGCCCCAGTCCAAAAGGTGGATGGCGGCATCAAAGCAAAAGGCAACAATATGGATATGGTAAGAAAAATTAAAACGATATTTTATAATACATTTACTAGAAAAATGTCGTCGTCAATTTGCATATCAAACATGGACAACAGGAACAGGATCAAATGGCCCAAACACCCAACGACGGGTTTCATCATTTATAAATTGTGGGAAAATAAATTGAGAAAATGATTGCGATACGATGAATAGGAGGGATAGAAAAGAAAATGATTTAATAAATTGCTTATTGTTAGGAATTTCTTTAGGAAAAATTATGTTCTTAAATTCTAAATAATGCAATGTTTTTTTTTCTCATCAATGAAAATAATTCTTTATTCAAAATTAGCATATTATAATAATAATTAATAATACATCAACATTTATGTTAATTTTATTCAACATTTTAATTAACTTTATTTTATATGAATTAGTTTATGGTTATGGTTTTTATTAAATGAATTTGATTAAATAAACTTTGTCATTAAAGGTGGATAAAATATATTAACAAAATAACAAGGTTTACTTATCGTACCTTTTTGTGTCAAATTAAATTAATTCTGAAATTGCAAATTCAATAAATTTCGAACAGAAATTGCAAAATATTTTTGAATACTTTCCCTAACAAAATTCTCAAACTGTTACCAAAATTAATTAACCACAAATTTTTGGCCAAATATGGTCGGACTGATCATAATTCAATCGTGTTTTATTTTCTTGGACAGCTGAAAACGAATATATGGTGGCCAAAAAATTGTACCTCATTTAATATTTATGTTCCAATTAAAATAAAATATATTTGTCCACATTAAATATGTAAATTTATATTTTATACATTTCCAATTGGAATATTCCAATTTTAGAAAATGTTGGCATTTTTTATTCTATGTCCTCCAATGTTTGGTAAAATATATAATTCTTATAATATAAATATTTAAATATAGTTGTATTAAAATTTCTACATCCTCTCAATAATTATGAGTCCGATGAAAATTTATGCCTTCCAAAATATTTTTTTGAATCCCATTAAAAAAATGCACATTTAATTTTGTCCTAAACCTAAACCTTACCTTACTCAACCCATCAGGAAGTACCTTAAATCTAATCTTATGTTAGCCTATTATAAATTTGGGTTGGGTAAGCAAGGAACAGAGGATGGGATTTAGAGTAGGTAGGATTTAGGTCTGGGTAGTTCTGGATGGGGTATAGGGTAGGGCGTAGGGTAGAATTTTGATTTGGACGCATAAAAATTGATAGGATACATAAAAATATTACTGCTGGATGCATAAAATATTATAGGACTTAGGACGCATAAATTTTCATTGGACTCATAATTATTAATTGAACTCATAATTGTTGATTGGAGGCAGAAACTGTAGAAGAACCTTTAATATTTAAAATTATTATAAAAAAAGCTAACGTAAATACTTATGTAATATATTTCACTTTAATTCAATTACAATTTCCGCTTTTTATTAAATTTTGCAGCTCTAAATTGACGTTAATGAAATGATTTTCAAATTTTAAATGCCACCCATTTTACTAATGAACTTGAACTTTATTTCTTCAAAAAATGTAAACGATTTTTTATTAGAAAAGAGGCAAATTGCACGCAAATTATTGGAAATTGAGAATAAATTTGCAGTTCCCAATAATTTTATGGGTGGGCTTTTCGCGTGCCATCCAATATCCATGTCCCCGGTTCATTCTCCATTTTTGCCACCCAATTTTCATCCCACGGAGCAAAGTCAGAATGAATTATGTACATTGCTCCTAATTCTGAAAAAAATATAAATTTTAATATTTTTTGAATTTTTATTAATTTAAAAAATTCTAATTCGCTTATTTAGACTAAATTTTTTAATAATTATTTTAATTTTAAAATCGTCTGGATTTTTTGTAAATTTATGAATAGTTAATTATTTCCATATCCCTAGTCAATTAAAGCGAAAAGCAGATATTTCATTTCAATAAGCCAATCCCCCAATTAATTAGAAAAATATGAACTTTTTTCTGCACGGACATTTTCCGCCAATTATTATTTTATGCATCACATAATTTATAGCCAAAATTCCGTTCATTCTCGTGAATTTGAAAATTATTGTATCAAAAGAAAATACATTTTACTAGATTTTGTTTACTCATTGCCAACTTGGCCATAAAGTCACCAAATGAGCATTGCGCAATTGCCTTCATCATCATTCGGTAAGCAAAAATTATTCATTGCATCCAAAGAGAAATTCTACATTTTAATTAGAATTTAAAATTTTATTTTTCCTTCATTTATTTTTTTTTTATTTTAAATATTTTATTTTATTTTAGCAGATGATTTAAATGAAATGGCATCATCTTTTTTGAATTTCACCTTTCCCATTGGAAATGAATACAATGGAACAAAATATCAAATTTTATTTTCATTGAATTCGTTGGAATTATTGGTCCATCTTTTCTTGGATGCTCCATTTTCGGCCATCAATTTTTTGCTAATTTTCAATACTTCAATTTTGCATAAAAATTTGAAATTTATTCTCCTCTGCCAGAGTGCCTGCATTTTTGTCCGGGCAATCGGTAATTTTATTAAGGAAAAGATGAGAGGGGAGGAAAAAAAAGATAGTTTCCGGTTGGATACCGGAAAAATTATTTCCGGTTGGATTCCGGAATGATTGCTTCCGGTTAGATGACTTTTTGGCCAGGAAGGATATCATTTCTAATAAATTGATTCCCCTTTTTTACTTTTTCTCTAATTAGAATTTAGTGTTTATTTATTCATTTTTGAATAATTATTTATTTAAAGGTCGATCCATTTTGAACATTGTCCGAATTACTTCATTCAATAATGTGGTCACCATTGGTTCCTCACCCCTTATACTCCTCTATTCCCAGCCAACCTATATTCGAAATTTTATTATTCATGTTATGGTAATTGAACGAATTATGGCCACCGTATTCTTCAAAACTTATGAAAGATGGCAAAGCAACAAATTTAGCATTGCTTGGTTTATTTTGACGGTCAGTTAAATTAAACCAATTTATTATTATTTTCAATATTTTTCAATAGTTTTTTGCCGCAATGTTAAGTGCAAATGGCACATTTTTGTTTGGCAAAGAAAATTCGCAAAAAATCAGTTTTATCACATTCATTGTCACATTCATTTTGGGCATTTTTGAATTGTTGGCATTTGCTTGGATTTGGCACCGAAATGATCGAATATATGAGCAGTCCATTTTCAGTCTATCCGAAAAATATCAGGCAAATAAATTTATTATTAATTCATTAAATTAATTGGATTTTTGCAGCTTTCGGAGAATATTCGAACAGCCAAACAATTGATTCCATGCATTTTTCTCCATTTCATCAATATCGTCTTTGGCACAACCCAAAGCATTTTGAACACTTATAAATTGATTGGAACTGATCAATTTTATTATGATTTAGTTGGGGGCCAATTAGTGTTCACAACTTCCTCAATTATCAGTTTTTTCATTGAACTCTCAATGATCATGTACAATTTAATACAAAATATATTTTTAAATTAATTATTTTAGTTATCATCCATTTTTGAAACGCCAATTATTGGAAAAATGGAAAACATTCAAAAGATGCGAATATTTGCCAACGGCTGCACAAATTCGGCAAAACACAATTTCCCCACAACATCCGAGTGCGGAAATGAAAAAATTGGTCAACATTCGGGGTGAACCATTGTTTGTCAGCACAAGTCAGGAGGAAATCCGGGAAAAACATTTTATACAATTGAGCAATGTTTGGGAGGGAAAATTCGGGAATGGAAAAAGACGTGGATCGAAATGAAGAAAGAAAATGGAATTTTTGTAAAATATTTTATTTTTTCAATCAACTAAAAATAAAAATGAATTTGAATAACAGCAAACAAATAAAATAATGTAAATATATGTATATTTCTAACTATAAATTTAAATCAACAATTTTGCTATGTTTTCGTATATTAAGCCATTCTTTCAATTTCCAAACATTTTCCGAGGATTCCAATTCTTCAATTTGTGAAGCCTGAAAATTGAAATATTTAAATTATGGAAAATATTTGCGCTCATAAAAAATAAATTTGTGACTTAATGTTTTATTTTTAATTAGGCCCCAAAGTATTAAATAAAACTCACAAAAATATGGACGCCATCAATGAAATTTTGGTTGCAATTAAATGAAGTGCTGGAAAGCCATTCCACTGAAAATTATCATAAAAATAAAAATAATTAATCTTACAAATTCGTTCAAGTTGGTTTCGAGTTGAAATTGATATAATTGCAGCCGAGGCAAGTTCCCTTTGTTGTCGAGCCGGGAAGGAAAGCAACAAACATATCTAAAAAAATAAAAATATAGCTAAATTAATATATTTAAGCAACCAAATTTGGTAAAAATGGATGCAATGGGAAATTCTCTTGAACCTGGGGCACGGGTCGAAGATGGGTAAAAATGATGAGAAGTGGAAAACTCAAAAGGAAATGACGGCATCCAAATGTTTTTGCCTCCAATGCAGCTGCAATTTCGGCCAAATGCTCCATCAAAAGATCAAATAGGGATGGATGGCTAAATTTGGAATGGTATTTGATGGAATATGAGAAAAGTAAATTACCGGGTGAAAAATTCATGGGCCGACAATTTGCATTTTGGATGAATGTGCAGGGATCGTTGTTGATTGGCAGGCGTCCCAAAAACACGTTTAATTAATGCGGCAAAAAGTTGGGTATATGCGTTGCGGATCTATTTTTAATATTTTATTAGGAAGGAATTGAAAAAATGTAGTAAAATATTTACTAAAAATAAAAAAAAAATATTTTGTTTAGTGATTCCTATAAAGTGCAAAAATAAAAGAAAGTGATATTTGATTTATGAGAGAAGATGTATTCCGGAAAGATTTTAATCTAAGTTTGTTCCGGTTGGTTTCCGGAAAGTTTTAATCTAAGTTTGTTCCGGTTGGTTTCCGGAAAGATTTTAATCTAAGTTTGTTCCGGTTGGTTTCCGGAAAGTTTTAATCTAAGTTTGTTCCGGTTGGTTTCCGGAAAGATTTTAATCTAAGTTTGTTCCGGTTGGTTTCCGGAAAGTTTTAATCTAAGTTTGTTCCGGTTGGTTTCCGGAAAGATTTTAATCTAAGTTTGTTCCGGTTGGTTTCCGGAAAGTTTTAATCTAAGTTTGTTCCGGTTGGTTTCCGGAAAGATTTTAATCTAAGTTTGTTCCGGTTGGTTTCCGGAAAGTTTTAATCTAAGTTTGTTCCGGTTGGTTTCCGGAAAGTTTTAATCTAATTTTGTTCCGGTTGGTTTCCGGAAAGATTTTAATCTAAGTTTGTTCCGGTTGATTTCCGGAAAGTTTTAATCTAATTTTGTTCCGGTTGGTTTCCGGAAATATTTTAATCTAAGTTTGTTCCGGTTGATTTCCGGAAAGTTTTAATCTAAGTTTGTTCCGGTTGGTTTCCGGAAAGTTTTAATCCAAGTTTGTTCCGGTTGGTTTCCGGAAAGTTTTAATATAAGTTTGTTCCGGTTGGTTTCCGGAAAGTTTTAATCTAAGTTTGTTCCGGTTGGTTTCCGGAAAGTTTTAATCTAAGTTTGTTCCGGTTGGCTTCCGGAAAATAATTAAGTATTCCGGAAAACACTAGTTTAAATTTTAATTCAAATATTATTTAATTTTCCGATTTTTTGAGAAACGCATAAATATGAATAAAAAAACCCACCGGCCAAATATCAGAAGTTAGCCCATCCAATGTGGAATGGAAAGCCGATTCGACATGAGGGAGAACAAGTTCAGAAAATTTGGAATTGACAAAAAGAAGACGAAGAATATTGACGCAATGTACTCTGCAAAATATGGGAAAATGGATGAATAAATGCGGAATTGACGAACTCTAATTCAGGCTCATCTAATTGCCTGCATTTTAATAATTGGCCAATTGTTGAATTAAATTGTGCCGAAAGTGAATTTGCATCCAAATTTGTGACCAAAATTGTTGAGACCAAATGGGGCAAACCCGCACTTCGTCGGGTCACACAAAATCGATGTTCTACTGAAAATTGGAATAAAATTGGGCCATTTCTAAATATTAATTTACCATTTTGGCCCATTAATGCGCCCATTATTTGATGGATCCATTTGGATGGATTGCAGGGGAAATCGTTCCTTTCCCCGCTGAATTCCCAAAATCTTCGACAAACAATTTGGAATGATTCGGCGGCGGCCTCAAATGCACCCCGATGACGGCATTCAGTCAATTGTTTCCAAAAATATTTGAATCCAATTCCATTTAATTGTTCATCCGTCAAAGATGTTGAATTTGGCATTTCCCGAATTATTTCGGCAAAAATTTCGCTGATTGCCCGGTGGGCTCGAAAACATGTTCGAGCCAATTGTTGGGCGCAAATGAAGGAGGCTGAATTTAAAAAAATAAAATTCATTTCTGAAAATTTAATATTTTTACATTCATCCAAAATTTGATTATTTTTGGGCAAATATCCTTCAGGCGACATTGAATGGACGACAGGCGAAATTAAATCGGCACAAAAATGGCAAAGTGAAATAATTCGGTCCAAAAGTTCTGTAAAGGAAAAAAATTAATTATAATTAAAAATAAAATAATTAAATTATATTTAAAAATAAAATAATTAAATTATATTTAATTAAAATAATAAAATAAATTATTTAAAAATAAAAATAATTAAATTAAATTATATTTAAAAATAAATTAAATTATATTTTAAAAATATTTATGTCCACCTTTCTTCCCAAAATCCAATTCAATAAATGGCAATGCCGTTTGCAATGCGGCCACCAATGCGTGGAGTTGCGGTGATTGGATCAAAGCCAACAAATCATTTTGATTTCCTTTTCGCATAATTCCACATTTGGCATCAATTTTTTCAATTAATTTTAAAATGAATTTATTTTTGGCATTCAAATCCAATTTTGGGAGAAGGAAACGTAATCTTCACAAAAAATGGGAATATTATTTTCCAATAAAATTTAATTTTAAAAATATCTTTTTTATATTATTTTTTCCCCAAATTTTATTTTTTTTACCCATAATTAGTTTTTTTTTTACTTCTAATAATCAGAAACCGGTTTTAGATCCTACAAACATTATACCAATTTGTATATTTCATAGAGGAGACACATCGAATGGTATACATATAAAATGTTACATTCTGGCCCAAATTAAAGTGTTTAAAACCAAAAATGAAAAAATGGTTTAAACGACTTAACTCAGTTTCGATTTAAAATAGCAAATGTTTAATAATTCAAAAGAAGCGTTTCGATGAGATTTACAAAGGTATAAGGTTTGTAGTGTCTAAAACTGGTTTCTGATTTATTAAGAAATCAAAAACTACTTTTAATGAAAATGAAATAAAAAATAGGGTAAAAGTGTCTTCTTTTTAATTTCATTTTGCACCTATATTCAATTGCTTGTTGATGTCTTGGCATAAAAGGTGCAATGTCAAGTAAAATCCATTCCTCTTCCGTTATTTGAATTTCCACAGAATATTTTCGTATTCCTTCATTTGACCAAAATTTATTCAACAATTTCAGTGCAATTTCCTGGCACACTTCATATCGATCATCCAATGCCTGAAGCAATTTTCGCCATTCATTTTGGCCAATCCATTCCCAAATTTGAATATGCATCGAGAATGGGTCTTCTTCAATTGGAATTGATAAATATAATTGGGAAAGCAAAGTTAAGGCCGAAATTCGTGTACAAAATGGGATATTCCCTTCCTCTTCCTCTTCATCTTCTTCCTCTTCATTATCATTTTCTTGGCCATTTTCCACAAAATTAATTCCATTCTCTTTTTGTTGATTCGACAAATTTGTCATCAAATTTTGGTGCCAATCTGGGGCTGCTGAAAATAAAATTTGGATTTTATTTAGATAAGTTTAGAAAATGGTTAAAAATATTGGTATAAATTTAATTTACCCAAAAATGACTGAATTTAATATTTAATCGAAATTTTTCGTTAAAAAAATAATCATTTTTTTGGCCATATTACTTGGCCATAACTAATTGGTAGAGCTTAGACCAAAAAATAAGCATAGATTTAATGCTAGGGCTATGTAGGGTAGGAATCTGAAAAAAGTCTGATTTGGCCAAGTAAGGCTTTAAAAATTATTTTCAATACAAAAGATTTCGGATAAATTTTGTCGTTTTTCGGGTAAATTAATACATTCCTTAAAAATAATTATAAAAAATTTTAATAAAGTGCTGCTTCAGAGATCCTTGGTCCTGCACTGCCCAACACACTTGGACTTGGATGGCAATTCCTATCATTAATTTGGGTTCATCATTAGCAGCATTAAAATTATTAGACTCGAATGGGATTCGAACATTGGTCGATCCCAAATTAAAATCCGCAACTTAACCCACTCGACCATCCATTCAACCTTTCTTTTTGCATTTTTACTGACCAATATTTTTGAATGCCAATTGATGAAGCCAATGGAAAAAATTCCGATATGATTGGATTTGGCACTGTTCTTCGGAATTTGTTTGACATCTATTTTTGGCCAATATTTTCAACAATGATTTTGAATGTTCTCGAATGCGCGTAATGAGCTTAGAAATGAATTTAATTAAATAAAATAATTTTTTCCGAATTACTTTATCCAATTGAGTAAAAATGGCTTGTCGAGCGGATGGCGATTTCAAATGCAAATTTGAGGGTAAAAATTGTTGGGCTAATCGAATTTCAATTGGAAGGACGGGCTGGGAACTTTTTGGATGGGAACAAAGAAGAGACCAGGCAGAAAGGCGTGTCTTAATTAAAAAAAAGAAACAATTAAATATTTGATAATTTTTTAAAATTTTCCCAAAATTTTTATCCAAATTTAAATCCACCTCAAAATCGACAGATTCCAATGTTTGCCGCATAATTTGTTCAGCATTTTCCTCTTCTTTTAATAAATCTAACCAATGAAGGGAACAATCATTTCGATATCCATTCGAATGTTGGATGGCCAATCGAAGTAGAAAGCAAAGAGCGCGTTGGGAATGTTCCGATGATAAATGGGGAAAATCTTTAAAAATTTTTTGTAATTTTTTAACATTTTATTTACCAATAAATGAATCAAATTCCCCCAAAAACCAGGCCTTTGATTCAGGTGAACGCAACAAAATTGGAAATAATTTATTTTCGACTATTTTCCTCGCATTTGACTGTAAAATAGAAATGTTAAAGTGAAATTAGAATAAAAAATTTACATTAATATTTTCATTCAATAATTGTTGTTTAATTAATTCCAAATGGAATTGTATTCGACCATTTGAACAATTTCGACTCGACAATGATGCACAAATGTCCGAAACAATTAAATGCGAAATCTATTAATTTTAATAATTTTTGGAACAATTTATTGAATGAATATTTGCCTGCGCATCAATTGATTTATTTTCCATTTGTTTATATAAATTTTTCACAATTTCTTCTGTCATTAATTTTGGCCTTAATTCCGGATTTGAATGAAGGAGAATATGCTATAAAATTATGAAAAATTAAAAGAAAAATGTCAAACAAAAAACCATTGTTTTTGCCATTTGTTTGCTGATTATTTTCGTCTCAATTGTTGGAATTAATCTTTTCCCAATGGAAAATGCCCATTTACAAAAATAATTTGATGAATTTTTTGAAGAAGATTCGGATTTAAATGAACAAGAATTGGCTAAAAACATTGAAATTTGTACTGTTTTAATTCAATTTTAAAAAACCGCAATCCAATCGATGCAATTTAAACAAATTTCCCAAAATTGTTACAGCTTGAAAGCCAATTGAGTCAGCGGGAAAATCCAAAAGATCAATACAAAATTCGAGGATTTTGGATTGATGATAGGCTGGGAGAGGCCACGAAAACTGACTAATAAAATTAAATAATTTTGACAAAAAAAATAAATTAATTTAAACCATAAAATGGCAGTTATTCTGTTTAGTGTGTTCAATGCCCGTAAAAGATGGGAAACATTATTGACAAAATTATTAGCTTCCTCCAACGTTAATGGCAAACAATGGCCAATCAAAAAACCTGGACAAAAAATATTCCAAATTTTGGTCAATCATCAAATAACCTTCATTTTTGTGTGTTTGACAATCGCAGCAACAACACGGATCCAACCATTTTGGATCAGCCAGAATGAACAAAAATGCCAAATCATCGACGGAATTAAAATTGGAACAATTCATTCCTCTCAAAAATAATTTAAATTATTTTTAATCAATTAATTCACATACTTTTCCCGTCCAGAAAATGAAATTGTTAAAATTCGAAGTAAAAGAGTAATTTATGATTCGATTAAATCGATTTATTTATTTATATCTATTTTCCAATGAGAAATATTCAATGCCGAGACCGAGATAATAATTAACGAGCATTGGGATAGAAATATTTTCTACAAGGATAAGAATATTTAAGGCCATAGGCGATAGTCCAATATCGGCAAAAAGCTAACCAAGAAGATCGGGATTGGCGAATTTCGCTAATTTTTTTTTGATTATGGCATTCTGCCAACTTTTAGGTTTTATTTAAGGTTTAATCGGTTTTGAGACCATCTTTTTTGACTCCAAAAATTATAATTCTGGGTAATTAAACATTCTGAATTCAATGGAATCATTTTTTATTTCATTTTGACTAGGTTTAACGTTTAATAGGCGAAAACCGGTTTGGATAAAATGTCAACAATAAAATTTTGCGAAAAGCGGCACACCGTCCACCATCCCAAGCCCAAGGGGCAATTGGGTTATTACTTATTACTTATTAATACTCATAAATTTTTGCCATTTTGACGTTTAGAGGTTTGACCATTGTCCAAACAGGCATCCAAACTTATTTAAATGGTTCTTTGGTATCTGAGAAAGGATATGGAAAAAATCGTACCAATTAAGACAATGCAATGCGATCATCTTTACTTTTTTACAATTTTACATTTGTTCGACATTTGCGCCGGAGCATTTGCGCCGCCGACACTTGCGCCGCCGACATTTGCGACGCCGACTTTTGCGCCGATGACTTTTGCGCCGGAGCATTTGCGCCGCCGACATTTGCGACGCAGACTTTTGCGACGCCTACTTTTGCGCCGCCTCTAGAAATACGATTAGATTTTGCAAAACGATGTAAAATAAATCCAAGTTATGATTATTAACTATCAAAATTAAAATTATTAACCAAATGAATAAATAAAATTGTTAAATAAATGTTATATAAAAATTCCAAGCATCAATAAACCCAGTCATCCAATCCCCTTGTTGTTAAACAATATCGTAATGCCTGAGGATGAGCCAGCCATATTGTACCATTGCGCGCATTAGGATTCTGTTGATGAATTCCATTGATTCCTTTTTCGTTAGTTAAGAATTGCTTAATTAGTATGATGTCCATATTTTGGAAATAGAAAATTATTCACCCTTTTATTAGTTAATGATATGAGTAATAATTCGGTCCGATAATTTCTTTAATAAACAATAATTCGTATTTCTAGAGGCGGCGCAAAAGTAGGCGTCGCAAAAGTCTGCGTCGCAAATGTCGGCGGCGCAAATGCTCCGGCGCAAAAGTCATCGGCGCAAAAGTCGGCGTCGCAAAAGTTCCGGCGCAAATGTCGGCGGCGCAAATGTTCCCGTCGCAAATGTCGAATCACCAAATTACATTACCAAAGCAATTCGCTCTCAGAAAATCAATCAAAAAACGAGCCGCCATTGTTCACATCATACCTAATTCCCATTTGACCTTTCAATAAAGCCCATCATCAGGCACTTTCTCCACTCCCCTGGCTGAAACCCGAACAGAGAAAATCCTTTGTTTCCCATACCCAAAAAATGGAATGAAGAAAGAATCAATAAAAATTCAATTTGATTGGCCCAAAAAATCATGTAAAAATGCCGAAATTCATCGAAATTTTCTCATTTATTTCTTTCCCCTCAAAATCCTGTAAATTGATCCTTGAAATAATAAAATATCATTCATTAATTCATTATCCATTTATAATGCATAATTTTAATTTGTTAATTTCCATAATTACCCTAATTCAAATATATCATTTTCCAATTTCGGTTGAAGGTTTGCCATTTTTTAGTAACTTTGTGTCAAATTCGAATCATGATAATAAATTGATATTTTCATTCAAACAATTCACTAGTAAATAAAAATTTGGTACTCTTATCTGTTATCTGAACCCAGATTTTTTTCGAATGAAGGCTCCTCTCTCTTACAGGTGATTAGGGTTAGGGATATGTGAGATGATAATCCATCCCTTAAAGAACCTACTCCTATACCGCCGGATGGCCCATGGGGGTTACGTTACTTTACATCTGCTGCTGGTTATTTAAAAAAATCAGGGTTTACGGTATAGATAAGATATCCGATAAGTACCTAAAATTTTATCACAATATTAAATTTTATAACCCTTGTTTTTCTGAATTAAACTGAACAAAAAATCTTTCCCTAACTTTCATTTTTATAATTTAATTTAAATTAGTAATTATTATTAAGGAGATGTGGGACAATTGGTAAAAATACCAAGCAAAATTGGAAAGGGAATCTTGAATAAGGCAAATTCTTTTTCTTTTGGCGGAGAATATGCCTCGAAAATTAAAAATGGAATCCTAAAAAAGGCAAATTCTTTTGGTGGAGCATTGAATGTTAAAAATGGAATCCTTGATAAAGCAAATTCTTTTGGCAAAAGTCTTAGCTTTAGGAAAAATAATGAGAATGAGGAGAAATTAGAAATGATATTCAAAGATTTGGCCACTTTTCAGGTCCTCCAAAATATTTGAAAAATATCCTCAATTTATTTTAAGGATTTTGTAATGTTTACGGTGAATTCCATCAATGGTCGGCCATTTTTGCTTAAAAAATATTTGAATTTCCATTCAAATTATCATTTTGAAACATTATTCGAAAAAATTTATAAATTATCTGAAAATAAAGACGAAAAAAAGAAAAATGAGGAACTTGAGAATGTGAAAAAAATTTTAAAATAAAATATATTTTGTACATTTTACAGATTCTGAATGAATCGTTGGACATGGAACATTTATCGATGGAAGAAGCGATGGAATGGAAAATTCAATTCATTGATTGGGAAGAAAAATTTCGCAAATTTCCTGTAATTTAATTGAAAAAAAAATAAATAATTAAATTATTTTATTAGTTTTGGTTTGAATTGAGACAAAAATTGATTTACAAATATCGGGATGAAAATCTAATGGTCAAAATTTATGAAGGCCTTATTCAATCGAAGGTAAATTTGGGATACAGTGAATCCTCTGTTAGTAGCCCCGGGGGTTTTTATAATATTTTTACTATTCAAAAAGTTTTTACTACAGTAATCGGAATAGGTTTTTTTTACAATTCAAAAACAAGTTTTTATGCGTCAAAATATGTTACAAAAAAATGTTTCTCAAATCAAAACATATTTTTGGGTTCAAAAATATGCTTTTGGGATTCAAAATATGTTTTTACAATTTTTTATATATTTTTAGTTTGTTTTTAATTTTTAAATGTTTTAAGTTTTCAAAACATGTTTTATTAGGATTCAAAATATGTTCTTATTAGAATTAAATATGTATCATGTTTTTTAAAATGACGAAAATTTAATAAAGAGGTTGGAGTTCTAATAGAGGATTTACGGTAATTTATTTTTCTAATGAAGCATAATTTATAATTTTTAGGTGGAAAAACACGATTTCAAATATCCGCCTGAAATTTTGATCCATTTGATGAAGGGGGAACAGGATTTTGATCAAATTCTTTGGGACATAAAAAATTCGGCAGCGATCATTGAAGAAGTAGAAAAATAAAATTTTATAAAATTTATTTTTAATTGCAGCAAATTAAATTATGGAAGGAAAAAGTTGAACCATTTTTTGATGATTTCGAAAAAATAACCAACGAAACAGTAAAAGAAAAATGGGAATTATTAAAGGAAATGAATGATGCTATTTCGTTTGATTTGCGAGTAAAATTTTTTGGAAATAATTTAAAAAAAATTAATTATTTAGTTTAATGTGAATAAACATCTACGACAAACCGAAATGAATATGGAAATACAAAAGGAAAGGATTGAGAAAAAGTATCAAAATTATTTGGATGAAATGAAAGAAATGGCAATGAAAGTAAAAGTGCGGAAAGCAGAACAAAAGAAACAAAGCCAATTTTACCATGATATGGGCATATTGAGTTTTTAGATGGGATCAACATATGATGATAATGATAAAAAGATAGAACATTTGAATAGATTGAAGAATATAGCTTTTGGTTAAATTCGATTGACGTAACAAATATA
Source organism: Pratylenchus scribneri (assembly GCA_030063045.1). Taxonomy (NCBI): domain Eukaryota; kingdom Metazoa; phylum Nematoda; class Chromadorea; order Rhabditida; family Pratylenchidae; genus Pratylenchus; species Pratylenchus scribneri. Next base: position 1,911,943 of record JAQSEB010000082.1, read on the forward strand.
ATATTTAGTACAATTGTGGAACTTTTTTTCGAATAAAGTTAGTTGAACATTTTAAATATTTAAAAATTGTAAAGAATTGAAATATTATTTATTTTTTGTATTGATTCGTAGAAATTATTGTCTCTTCAAAATAATATTATAAAAAATATTTTAAAAGTGCAAATTACGCAAATTGTTTATGAAAATCAAAAAATATTTGGATTAAATTAAATTTATTTTTTTGCGCAGATAAAAAATTGCTCAAATTGAGAATTATTACTTGGACACTTTATAAAATATTATGCATAAATTTAATTTAGCAAGACTATGAGACCTTTTCTGCGAACCGTGTTCATAAAACTATTAATTATAATTTGTTTATTCGATGGAATAAATTTTTTAAAATTTGATCATAAATTTCTCCATAGATTCATTTTTCCAAATAAATGTTGCCTTAACATTTTAAATATTAGTCACATATCACATTTCACATTGATTGAAAGAAACCAGCCAAATTATGGCCAAATTCTTTTTAAATTTATAAATTTTAATAATTTCCTAACTTTTTTCTTACACAATTGCACTTTTTAAAATTGCAATTTATAAATTAATTTTAGGAATTGTAAATTTTAATTTTCAGAATTATTTTAATAATTCAACGGATTTGTATTTCAAATTTAAAATAAAATCATTTAGGTAGAATGCAATGTGATAAAGTGCAAATAAAATGTTTGCGTATTTTCCCATAACAATTCAAATTTGATATAAAATATTTCGCCCACCACATTCCGTAATTAAACTATTTTATAAAAATTTTGAAAAAAAAATGGTCAACTCTGGCGGAAATGGAGATATTCTGGATGCAGATATAAATTCGACAAATCAAGTGGAAAAAAATATTTTAAATTATATTTTTAAAATTTTATCAGAATTGCACTACAAAGATTCCGGTCCAGTAATGCAATTGATTTTGCCGGCAATTTTGTTAAATTTGGTGGCAATTCCCGGCATTTTACTGAACATATTTCTCATCATTGTGACGGTCAAAAATAAGTAATAAATTAACATTAATAAATTAATTCATTTAATTAACTTTTAACTCATTCAGAACTCTTCATGGGAACACATATTTTCTGATCGCATTTATCTCCATTTTTGAACTTCTCCACCAATCCAGTTATTTACTTTTCCTTGGCATCGTCCTTTCGGGCACCAATTTCATCAGTCTCCGTGTTGCTTTCTTCGCCCAATTCCATTCCATTTTTGGCTTTAATGCAACAATGACGATGATCAGCTCCGTCGCTGCCGACCGTCTTTTGGCCATTCTTGCTTCGGAATTGTTTGTTACAAATTTCCAATTTTTATCATTTTTTCAGCCGTGATTCCCTCAATAAATTGGCTTATTTGTTTGTCCATTTGCTTTTGGCATTTTCCTACTCAATTTGGATGTGTTTTTACATTTGGAAGGCATCCATCGAAAATCCAACAAGGCAATCAAATTCAAAACCGTTTTCATAACAAATTTACCATATTTCTTTTATTAATGGCCCCGTATCTATTCTATTGTTCAGCTAACTTCCAAAGAGTGCTATTATTAGAGTAAGGGGCTTCTACTAGAAATAAGGCTTTTATTTTATAGAGGCTCTACAAAGGGGAAAAATTCATATTTTGACCTTTTTTCATCTTAAAATACCTCAGAAAGTTGTTATTATTAGAAAGAGGGGCTCTTATTATAAATAGGGGACTCTTGTTAGAGGTAAGGGACTCTTATTTTTCAAACCCTCCAAGGGATGGGGTGGCTTACTTTTAGAGAAAGAATTTCTAGTATAGGCTGATCAACTAATCGAATAATGGTAATTCCAGACCCGTTACTGGCTATTTGACAGAAACAATTATTTTTGGCAAACTTGGATATGCAATGATCCTACTTTTGACAAGTTGTGCAATTTATGCCCTAATTGGACTCATTGTAAAGTGCAAAACAAAAAGTAAGCATTAATAACCTAATTATTCCAAACATTTGCCATTAAAGTAAGTAACCAAACACATTCGCGCATTTTGAAGTCGGTGACCATCATCATTTTTGTTAATATTATTGGCTATTTGCTCAACATTTCCATTTTTCATATGACAATCCGCCACTATTGGGGAGGCAAAAATGGACAATTTTATTGGAGGATATCAATCTTTTGCAGTTTTTTATTGAATATTGGCGCCGCTTCAAATGCACCAATTTTGTATTTGACAAGGTGGGTCAGCTTATTTGAAAATATTTTAATTCTAAATTAATATGAGAATTTGAAAATTTCCTTTTTAATTAAAAATTAATAAAAATATAATAAATTAAAATTAAATAATTTATTAAATAATTAGGTAGAAAAAAAAGTATAATTTATGAATTTATGCAGTTCTGAATATCGAGCAGTATTCCGCAAAGAATTATGCTCAATTTTATGCATTCGTCAAAATCGAAATATTCCTCTGGGCACTTCAATGTTTTGGAAACGTCAAATCACGAATAGCAGTGTTTTGCCATTGCCAATTCAATCAAAATAATTACATTTTTATGTCAAAAAATGTATTAAAAGAATGAATAAAATTATAATTTTTAATTAAATTTATCATCCATTTTGTGCTCCCAAAAGCAAAAAAATAATTATTAATTAATTCGGAATTCGATGAATATCAAAAAATATTATTTAATTAATTATTTCCATTATTTATGCCATCAACTTTTTATGATTTCTTCACTTCGCCTTCAATTTCGGGCAAATTTCCATGTTTCTCTTTCAGCAATTGGTCAATTTTTTGCTGAAATTAAATAAAATTTTTAATATTATTTAAAATTAAATTTCACCTGAACAACTTCACCATGGGACCATGCGGTTGGATGGAAACGGAATCGGGGGCGCCCTTCGGCATCAATCAGGAATTTCTGGAAAAAAGGGGGAAAATAATTTAAAAATAGGGTACCGATTTTTTTTATATACAGGCTATAACGGTTTAGGAAGTGATCATAACTAGAGTTGTTCAAAGTCAGTATTAAACCGGGAATTTCCAAAAATCCAGTTTTCGAAAAGATGTAGCTTTTCGATTTCTCCTATTTTCTGTTTTAGATAGCTAAAATTCAAAATTTCGGTTTTAAAATTCATCGATTTTCTCAAGCCAAAATCGATTTTTAACAACCCTAATTATAGCCAAATAAATCATTTAGCATATTTGCTCATTAAGACACGTCGATTCAATTATAATTAGTTTAATTTGGTCAAAAACAATGCGAATTTTAAACTAAAAATTAAAAATGGTTTAAATGGTTTAACTCATTCAATTTTTGATCAAATTAGTCAATTATATATGAATCTCCGTGTCTCATTGAGCTCTACAAAGATTTTAAATAGTTTGGCAGGTCAAAATCACTTCCTAAACCGTTATAAAATTGCTGACAGAACCATATGATTTTTATCGACAAAAAATGTTTTCTCATTCAATTCAAAATAAAATAATTAAACTGACCTCAAAGTTCCAAGTAATGTCGCTGGTCTAAATGAATTCAAAAATTAATTATTAAATTAAATTTTGAATTCACCCTAATCGGATTGTACATCAATTCCTCGCGTTTGCCAATTTGGGTCACCGTTTGTGGGCAAGAGTCCTTAAATGTTTTTATTATTTAATTTATTTAAATGAATTTCACCTTGAGGAATTCATAAAGAGGATGTTGATTTGCCCCATTCACTTCCAATTTGCCATAAATGTGCAAATTTCGATGCGGTTTCCATCCATTCCCAGGTCGAACATGGGTAACACCTTTTTAATTCAAATTATTCTGATACTTTTGGTTATTCCTACGAATTGGGGTCTCGAAAGAAAATTTTTTAAATTTTCAAAAATTATTTCTGGGAATTTTCATTTTTTTGTAGAATTTGAATTTAGCATCCTTTGTTATATTTTCCATGTTGGTATCATATTGTCGATTTTGCCGTGTAAATGCCTGGGAACTAAGGCTAATTTTCAAAATTTTTTAAAATAGATATATTAAAGCTCAATTGATTCACTCAGCTTCTCTGAGCACTGGGTAGAACCGAATTGTATTTCTTTTTAAGTTAACATTTCATTTGGAAAATTATGACCAAAAGAATATGGCAAGATATGACGAAAAGGATGCCAGGTTCATATTCTACACTAGGGTTGCACCCCCGGGGACGGGGATCCCCGAAACCCCGGGGATCCCCGATCATTTTCCCCGAAAATCAACCCCGAGATGTTCCCCGAAAATTTATTCCCCGAAAATCAACCCCGAAATGTCCCCCGAAAATTTGATCCCCGTGACGGGGAATCCCCGTCCCCGTTTGAATCCCCGGACTTTTTCCGTCCCCGAAAATGTTTTGGTAAGGGAAAAAATATTCGCTTTTTTGGCCATTTTTACATTAAATATAGATAATTTAAATGTTTTATATCGTAAATTTTGTATTCCAACCCGAAAAAGAATTTAATAATAAAGATATAAGTAAGAGTAAGATATAATATTAATATTGTGCATAAAAATTATGCATAAACAAAAGGATATTTTAATATCTGAATTAGGAATTTTATAATGTGCTTGATAGTCTAATTTATTATGATTTTTCATGGGTCATAATATTTATTCGACCTTGAAATTTGTATTAAAAATCAGTGTAAATATTCAAATAATTCAAAAAATTTTCTCCGACGGCGCCTATCGGCACCATCGGAATATTTTTTGCCTTCTATCTTATTGTCAAAAATGTGCGATTTTCAGCATAAAAATTAATAAAAATTAAAAAAAATATTCTTCGGTGGCGCCTATCGGCACCACCGATTAATAAGTAATATTTTCTATTTTGTAGATAAAGATAGAGCAGGGCTAAAAATTTCCTATTACTGTAATGGCCGGAGGGATCGATTAAAAAATACAATAATTTTCCCTTTCAAATTTTTCAAAAGCATACAACGGGAGCTTCTATCTACTATCTTTTATAATTCGAATTTACTAAAAATAAAAATACAAATAAAAGGAAAGATAAAATTTAAAAAATATCAAATTTAAAAAATATCAAATTTAAAATTGTAATTGTAATCCTATTACTAAGGTAGATTTGAAGAAATCTCATAATAATAATGATAATTAAGCTTATAATTAACTCCAAATTTTCGCTAGACAATTAACAAGCATGAAATTAGATCGAATTTTTATATTTTTAACCGGGATGGAAAAAATTTTTAGCATAATTTAGCTTTTTAAAAATTTTCTTTTAACCCCGTTTTTATCCCCGGGGCCCCGGGGATCCCCGAAATGATCCCCGTTTTATCCCCGAATCCCCGACCCCGAAAAAGTTGCCCCCGGGGTAACCCCGAGATGCTCCCCGAAAATTTGATCCCCGAAAATTTCTCCCCGAACGCATCCCCGTCCCCGGGGGTGCAACTCTATTCTACACACCCGAAAACCATGAGAAAATAATTTTCGAAAATTTTAAAAATATTTTTTCGTGACATCCAATTCATAAGAATTGCCTTTCTTCCAAATTTTACCATTCATGATTTCATGATTCTCGGCTGGCTCTTGCAAGTAAAATTGATTGCATGGGAAGGCGACAATGGCGAATTGTTGGCCATTTCCCAGATTTTTCTCGATCAACGGATTAAAGTCAATGTATTGTTGAGTATATGCTAAAATTTGAAATATTAAATAAATAAATTGCCCTTTGAGTTACCGCAAAATGTGGCCACATTGACGACCAAAACAATTTGGCCCTTGTATTTGGCCAAATCCGTGAATTCCCCTTCCAAAGTTTCCACTTCGAAATCATAAATGGACAAATTCGACTGATTCGGAACATATTGGCATTTGCTCCAGCGAGAAGTTTCGTCAATCAATTTTGGGCCCAAAAAGGGGAAATTTTAATATTTTTTAAATCTTTAATTTACCCGGCTGATAATGTTCTGGTTTAGACGGCGAATGTTTTTCGGCTGCCCAACTTCCAGCCAAAAATGCGGCCAATAAAAAGAATTTGAAAATCATTTTTGGGAAAAGGAATTAGTCAATCTAAATATACGGAATACTCTTCAAAAAAAATGATTTCTATAGGAAAAAGTGAATGGGGTGTCAAAAATGGGCAATTTTATAGGCGAATGGAAGGATATATTGGCGAGGGTGAATTCTGAATTGAAGAGGGGGAAAATTATGCATGAAGCGGACATGAATAATTAAAAAATGTGAAAAAGGAATACCGCAATTGGATGGCTGAACGTGCTCTCAATCTAAATGATCAGAATCATAAGAAGATTGCTTCAACAATTCTTTTCAATAAATTATATTCACATATAAGATGGATTGGAGCAAAAAATGGTAAAATTAATTCTAAGAATGTGAAAAATTAAAGTATGGAAGGAAATTCGAAATAAAAATCAAATTGGAATTTAAAATAGAAGGAATTCACAGTGATTCATCACGTCAATTGAATACCAATTTCTAGAACAAAATACAACAAAATATGACTCCAAATCCAAATGGAATAAAAATGTGATTCTAATTCAAAATTTCTGGTTTCTTATTTTTTGTTCATTTTTTTCAAGAGAATTTAATGGAAATTTAATGATCATTTATTGGCCAAAATTTGAGTCAATAGAATGATGTTTGTTCATTTTAATATATTTGAACTTATTTTAATTATGTTAGGAAGGTTTGAAAAAATTAATAATGACAAAATTAGGAATAAATTTACTTGCAAAGGAACAATTCTCAAAATTTCTATTAAATTGAATAAATACAAAGGTGGGGAATTAATTTTATAAAAAATTAATCAAATATTTGGAATAATTTATTATTTTTTTATGGCACAATTTCGAAATAATTTTGTTAGGTTTAATACATTGAAAGGTGTAATTATTCCTATGGTATAGATACAATTTGAAAGATATATTTACAATGAATTAACAGCTGTAAAATAATGAAATTAAGATGGAATAATTTCGATGAGAAATGAAAATAAAATGGTAAATTGGGAAGTCCATTGAATTCAAGAGGGAAAAATTGCGCACAAAAAAAGGTATCATTGAATAAAAGGATAGAAATGGAACTTTTGGGGATATTTGCGATGTGTTTGTTGAACTCCGTGCGCAAATTGGGGTTTATGAAATGAAATGGACCGACTGACACCTGACAGTGAATTCGAAATGTTGATGGACGAGAGTTTTGTGCACCATTTTTATATGTGAATTGTCCCTCAATTCCATTTTAATTCCATCTATTCGGCAATCACCTGCTGCAATGTGATTTATGATGGGTTTGATTGGAATTGGAATGGAGAAGAAAAACTCATTTTTTTGATCATCAAAATTGGGTGAAAATGGGCGCGAAAGTGCGCAAAAATATGGAGCAAACACACAGAATTAATTGAATGTAAATATATTTCCAATTTTTGGTGAATTCACGTCAACAATTTCGATAAAATATATTTAAAATAAATTTAAAATAAAAATGAGTCTTTGTGTTTGAAGAATGGCTAGAATATTTAATATTTTGGGCAATTTATTACATCAAACAAGAAATGAATTGAATGAGTTCGGTTTGGTTGATGATGCCCATTGACATTGCCCATATACATATTGTATTGAATGAGCAATCAAAAATGTTTTAATGTTCACATTTGAGGCCATAAACTTCGATGAACAATGAAAAAAAGAATATAAACATTAAACACTATAACATTAAACACTATAAGGGCAAATTGTGTAAGGAGAAAATTGGTTTTAAAACTATTATCTATTTAAATTAAAAAAACATTAATTTTATAAGAATGTATTGATATTATATTTTGATTAATTTAGGTAATATTTGAATTTATTATGTAAAATAAATAATTTAAATTTTCTTCAAATTTCTATTTTTATTCTTTTTTTGTTGTAATTTATAACAATTTTTTGCATGATTTCTCCTCTCCACCTTCATTTAATCAATCCATCCAATATAATATTCATATTAAATGCACTTATTCCCCGTATATTTTTCCTGCATTTTTTACCTGTTTTCCCCAACTTTACCAACAATTATTCCCCCAAAGGCGCAATTCCCTTCCACTTTCCATGCTTCTCATTTCGCCTTCCTTGTTCATTGTATCCTCTTTAATTATTGCATTCGCATGCTTCAAACAAATTCATAATAATTTTATATCAAGCTATTTTTTAAAAATTTTTTGTTGAATTTTTTTCAAAATTCTCATTTAAATAAAATGATGAATAAATTACAATATATGAATTTTATTTAACATTTCCTCAATTAAGGCAACATTTGTAAACGAAAGAAAATTGCTTGCGAAATATCATAGAAAATAAAAATAAAAATGATAGAATTTATTTTAGAATATCCATCCTTACATTCCCAAAAAAGACTAATAAAACGAGAGACGACAAATGAGTATGCGAATTCCGCAATGGGCACGTCGTCCATCTATTCTCAAAACTAAGCTATGCGCAAAAAAATTAATGGGTTAAATAATTTATATAAAGAAAAGTTATGGGAAACGAATAAATTCAAATTTAAATTTTTATAATTGAAGTTTAAAGAAATTCCATATTATTTAATCCAATTTTCATTTATAATTTAAATAAATATTTTTGAATTATTTTCTTATAATTCTGCAGTATTTTTTTTGGGTCCATTCGCAACACAAAAGCCGCTTTTCATACAATTGGATTAAGGGAAAAAAGCAGAGAGATAAAAAATAAAGCCACAAAAAGAAGGACAATTGAAGGAAGCACCCTTCAAAGGCCAAATTTCCCCCAAAATCACCAATTGTTTCCCAAAATGACTTTTTCTTTCGCACCCACAATTCCCTCGCATTTATATTTTTGGACGAGTTGGTCGTTACGCAATTAGAAAAAGGGACGGAAGAAGGGGACAATTCTTCAGTCGATCCACAAATTTGTGCGCGAATTTATGTGGCGAACGAGGAAATGGGGATATGGAGGAGGAGGAAAAGCACAAAAAAGCAGCGACCTCCATTCGATTGTCCCCATTCCTTCTCCGCTTCTTAACAAATCCTTTTCCTTACAAAAATGAGGAAAACCGATTAGAAGAAGAATGGTTTAATCGGAGAATAATCGTCGTAATTTTCTCTTAATTCTTTTGTAATTTCTCCAAAAATTTCCCTCTGCGAAAATTTATTTGAATTTTTTTTCATAATTTCTTTAAAATCTAAAAAAAAATAAAAAATGAAAGTTTTATTTTATTTTTTCCAAATTATGAAATTAAATTTTCAAGGATTTTAATGAATTAAATCCGAAAAAACATATTTTATTTATTAATTTTTAAACAGGTTTTTTGATGGAAATAAATAAAATCATCAGCTAAAGATTTATTTATAAAATTGCCTCAAAATAAATTTATTATTCCAATTCTTCAAAGACTGTAAATAACTTTATTCGATTTTGTTGATCTTCGAAATGATTCCCACTTTTGTCGATTTAAAGTGGAGGAATTCACAAAATATTTTTTGGGTGGGATGGAGATTGTTTTCATTTTTGGCGATATTTTTGGTGGAAGAATTATTGTTCCGTGGCCCAAAGATTATTGGATTAGTTGGTGTAGTAGAGGGAAAAGGTGAGGGAAAATATAAAAAATTTCAAAAATAAAAAATTGATGAAATTAATTTTTGTAAATTAAAATAAAATATATTTAAAATTTGAAATCAATTAGTTGACCAAAATGGGCTCCAGTCTATTTTGTCCTCTTCTCCGGGTATTCAAATTCGAGCCGGTCGACCATTGGCCGATGTCAGTGAAAAGTAGGAATTTAATGAATAAATGAAAGTATTAATTATTTTATTAAGTCTTCATTGGCACGATGAGGCAATTCCACTTTCGATGGAGGAGGATGAAGCTGTCATTGTGGACGATGAAGTGCCCGAATTTACAATGGGCCCATTTTTGTAGGCGATTCTTATCAAAATTATCGAAAATATTTAAATAAAATTTACTTCAGGGAAAATGCATTTTCGATGGATCCAACAAATATGACTGATAAAAAGGCAAATTGGAAAATTAATATTGATTTATTATTATATAAATTTTAGACAAATTATTCATCATCAAATTTCGCTCAAACAATTCAACGCCGTTTGCCAATTCACGAAGCGGATATGGCCAATGCAATACTTGGAATGCCAACACAAAAAAGCATAATAAATGTTGGAAATATTAAAAAAAATTTAGTTGAATTTAAAATTCAGATAAATTCCCCTGGGAAAGTGTTGCCACCGACAAATATTTCTCAAACAAATTTAAAACAAAATTCAACAATAGAAAACAGCAAATTTGGCGAGAAAAGGGTAAAAATAAATAATAAATTAAATTGTAAAATAAATAAAAATTAAATATTAGGAACAAGAAGGAAATAAAAATAAAACAATAGCAAATAATTTCACATCATCCGTCCATTCAATTTTGCCTCAGGCAAATAATGGAAATGGGCATTGCAGTTGGCAAATATTGAATATTTTCTTATTGGTAAGCTATTCAGAAAAGTAATTTTGAACAAATTAGATTTGGTCCATTGTTTCTACGCTTCATTGGATTTGGCTTTGCAGCAGCAAATTATTTGGATTTATGCATTTTATGCAAATTAATAACAGAAAAAAGGGCGGAAATACAGGAAAAATGCTTCAACAAAAGGCAAAAATGATGGCACCTATACAGCCAAAATTGAATGGCAATCAAAGCAATGGAAAAAATGCAATTGTGAATAAAAATGTATGTTTTTTAAAACTAATTCCGGAATATTTATTTTTGTCTAGATAATTTTAGTAATTGCGGTTTCTGGGGATACCTAGAAATTAGAGAATAAGCTCAAAATCAATGACTTGGAATTGTCGATTTAATTAATGAAATTTCAATTTCAGTCGCGAAATAAGGTCCTAAAACTAATTTTTGAAATTGACTAATGCCAAAATTAGCTAGATTCCGGGTTAATTTTAGTAATCTCGGCTTCTGGGAAAGTTAAAGTTGTAGACTTGGGGAATAATCTCAATCGACTCGTCATAATCGCTTTTGGTCTATGAAATTTTAATTTCAGAACCAAAATAAGGCCTAGGCAAAAATTACTAAACAAAACCGCTTTGGGTTTAATTTAAAACAACAGTTAAGTTTTTCAATATAAGGTTATAGCTTTTTGATATTAAAATTTCACAAAGATGTAGAATGAACCAATTTTAGTCTATACGAACTATGAACTTTAAAAGCCGAAATTTAAAAATTTACTAGCCCAGCATCTAGCTAATTCCGGAATTAGTTAATTTCCAATATTATCTGTACTATAACATATGTATTGAACAATATTCTAATTAAATTAAAAATTATTCAGTCCGAACTCAACAATGGACCTACATCAATTGAAGGTGGCATGCCAAGGCCCATTCCGACTAAAAGACAATCTCAGCTACAAAATATTCATGCCCATCCTCATCGGACAATAATTTCCATTCCTTATTTAAACAATCAGGTGAATTAAATTAATTAAAAAATAATTAATTCAAATATATTCCCACTATAGAATGGATCAATTTCACAAAAGATGAGGAGGATGGCGGCTCGAAAGGCGATGGAAGAAAATAAATTAAAAAGTGGCCAAATGTTGAATGGAAATGGGCAAAATTTGATGGAAATTATTCAACCTTCCATTAGGCAAAAAGATGAAAGTACCAAAATAAGAAAACATTTGATGTATTATTAATGAATTCATTGCGCAATTATTTGCTTTAATTTAATTACCAATTGACCATTTTGAATATTATATTTTTGAATAAATTTTTCCTATTTAAAAGAAACGTAAACCCATTGCATATAATAAAATTTAAATTACAAAGATCGATGATGAAAATGAAAATTATAATACATAAAAATAAATAAATAAAGGATTGTAGGAAGAATTCCCAAATTATTAGAAAATTTGAATATTGCTTGTCAAGGCTAAAACTTGGTGATATGAAAATTTCCATCTTCTGCTCCTTTCACCTGTAAATTTTAATCACATTTTACATTCTACTTTTCCTTTATTACTTACTTAACACAATATAATCAATCTGGCCCATGGTGGCACTGCCAATGCCTTATATTTATATTTGATTGAATTCATCGATCCCAAATTGTTCGAATGGATTTGGTATTCTTTATAGGTGATGACAATTTTCGAAGTGAATTGTTGACTATTTTCAAGTGAAGGTTCAGCGAATATTTATTTATGCTCATTTAAGTTATTAATCAGACATTTCCATTCTAAATAATCCAATACATTATTAACAATATTTTAGTCTAATAAGGGGTCAAAATTATTATTTCCGGAAAAAGGGCAAAAGGAAAAGGGGCAAAAGGAAAAGGGGCAAATTATTCTTTCCGGAAAAAGGGCAATAGGAAAAGGGGCAAATTATTCTTTCCGGAAAAAGGGCAATAGGAAAAGGGGCAAATTATTCTTTCCGGAAAAAGGGCAACAGGAAAGGGGGCAAAATATTCTTTCCGGAAAAAGGGCAACAGGAAAAGGGGGCAAACTATTCTTTCCGAAAAAAGGGCAAAAGGAAAAGGGGCAAATTATTCTTTCCGGAAAAAGGGCAATAGGAAAAGGGGCAAATTATTCTTTCCGGAAAAAGGGCAATAGGAAAAGGGGCAAATTATTCTTTCCGGAAAAAGGGCAATAGGAAAAGGGGCAAATTATTCTTTCCGGAAAAAGGGCAATAGGAAAAGGGGCAAATTATTCTTTCCGGAAAAAGGGCAATAGGAAAAGGGGCAAATTATTCTTTCCGGAAAAAGGGCAATAGGAAAAGGGGCAAATTATTCTTTCCGGAAAAAGGGCAACAGGAAAGGGGGCAAAATATTCTTTCCGGAAAAAGGGCAACAGGAAAAGGGGGCAAACTATTCTTTCCGAAAAAAGGGCAAAAGGAAAAGGGGCAAATTATTCTTTCCGGAAAAAGGGCAATAGGAAAAGGGGCAAATTATTCTTTCCGGAAAAAGGGCAATAGGAAAAGGGGCAAATTATTCTTTCCGGAAAAAAGGCAATAGGAAAAGGGGCAAATTATTCTTTCCGGAAAAAGGGCAACAGGAAAAGGGGGCAAACTATTCTTTCCGAAAAAAGGGCAAAAGGAAAAGGGGCAAATTATTCTTTCCGGAAAAAGGGCAATAGGAAAAGGGGCAAATTATTCTTTCCGGAAAAAGGGCAATAGGAAAAGGGGCAAATTATTCTTTCCGGAAAAAGGGCAATAGGAAAAGGGGCAAATTATTCTTTCCGGAAAAAGGGCAATAGGAAAAGGGGCAAATTATTCTTTCCGGAAAAAGGGCAATAGGAAAAGGGGCAAATTATTCTTTCCGGAAAAAGGTATTCTCAACGAATAATAAGGTGATACTACGAGAATTTTCCTCTTCAGCAAAATGACAAATAAAAATCTTCTTTCAATTTCTTCAGCCAATTTTCATCGATCATCAGCGCAAAAGGAGGAGTAGGGGGAAAATGATGGGGGAAAAACAAATGGATATTTGTAATTTTTTAGAATTTTGATTGATTCGGTTGAAATATTTTTACTTATTTTCACTTAAAATTTTTTGAATAAAATAGAAATATCAACCCCGGACTAGTAAATGCCCTTTTAATTATTACAAATAGCAAATCTGCTCTTTTAATGAATTGAGGATTTTTGAGAATCAACGAGGGGGATTCGAAAATTCTGAAGTAAATGGTCAATCGAATCTACCAAAAAATGTTCCCTGAAGCAAAATGTGATTTGAATTTGCTTTCATAATAAATAAATGGAAACAAAAAATTTATCTCAAATGGCTTTCAAAAAGTGAATTCAATTAAAGCGAATATAATTGACAAAAAGAATGAATTAAAAAACGTCTCCTGAATTAATCATCAATAAAGCATCAATCAAATTTAGTGAATTGAATAATTGATTTCTTTTCTTCATAATCCGCTGTATTTTCACAACTCAAAATGTAGAATTGAATAATTCATCGATAATTTTCTTTGCATTTGTTAGGGCCTATAAAATATAAATTATAATTACAATATATAATAAGCAATTTACCTCCAGTCGATTCTCCATTTCCACACGTCGTTTGGTGACTTTCTCATTTTCCCGGAACAAAACATCCATATCCGAATTCAAAAGGTGTAACGACAATTCGTTTTGTAAATTTTCCTGAATATAAACAATTAATTGAATAATTTTAATTTATTATCCACCTCGACATAATGGATCAATTTACTGTAAATTTGCTTCGGCGTCTAAAAATAATTGAAATAATTTATTTTAACAAAATTCAAAATAAACATTACATGATCCTGAACCGACTTGCGAATAATTTCGAAGTAGTTTTTGACAAGACGATCTCAAAAAATTTTAAATATTAATTATTTTTTTAAAGTGAACTCACGAATCAAAATAAGATTTTCATATTCATGTTGGGTCATTTTCTTTGTAATAAGTCCCTCATATTTTTGGCCAATTTCTTCATCCGATTCTTTGATTTCTTTCATCAACTTTGCCCCATATGTTTCGGAATGAAAAATAGACCGTTGTTGGGCCATAGCAAAAACATCTGGATCCAATTTCACTAGTCTCATTAACAAAGGCCTTTCCGATGAAAAATCGGGATGCTTAGTGTTGATGAATCCAGCATGAGCCCCAATAGATTCTTCAATGAATCTGAAATTAAAAATATTTCAGAAATTTGATCGGATTTTAAATAATTCATCGACTTACTTCTTTGCTTCTTGTGTGCGTTCTTCTAACATGTGACGAACAAAATTGTAAATTTTGGCCGATAATTCAGGAAAACGTCCAAATTCGTGTTTGAGAGCTTCATTGCCACAATATCCGATTGCCTTCCTCATTTCCTCGTGGACTAGATCGGCGCATTTTAGACTTGGCTTCACCAAATGCTTAATTTGTTGGCTGCTCAATGCTTTGAAACACTTCTCAGGAACAATGATAGATGGGTGTAAACCCTAAAATTCGAATATTTTTCATTAATAAACAAAAAACTTGCCTCGGTTTGAATGACAGCCTGATGAATATATTCAATTTTGAGTTCTTCTGCCAAATTTATTCCATCCAATTCATGTGCATATTCATAATTGAAAATCCATGAGATTTTGGCTCCACCAAATCTTAAATTATGAATAAATAATTAAATTATCAAAAATAAAGCATACAATTCATTTTGCGGTCTTAAATTCTTGATCATATCCATGCCATCTCCAGTTCCCATAATTGTCTCATTGTATGCCCGGACAAAACGATTGTTTAAATCCAACAATTTTGCCTTCGGATCGATGATTGTATGGCCTAATTGTTGCAATTCATTTTCACATTTGCCAATATTTTCAATAATTCTTGCTCTCAATTTTGGCAAACATTTATCAATATGTTCCTTCAATAATATAATATTGAATTATTAATAAAAATGAAAATAAATTCACCAGCAGGTTTTTGTGCAAAGTTTGAGCCAAATATTTGATTCCATTTTGATGTGCAATGCTTGGATATTTTTGTTGAAGGAATTGTTTCTCATCTTCCCAACAAGCTTCAATCTCCTTTTTGTTGTCGATGTCCTCTTGGTTGCGATTTATCCTTAAATTGAAAATGAAAATAATAATTATTTCGATTAATGAACTCACACGCCAATAATTCCTCTTCTGAATGGAATAATTTTGCCAGTCAATTCCTTCATCGCATCCGTCCCCTTGCCCATCATATCCAATTTCGTCAAAACAGCCAAAGTTCGTTCTTTTTTCGGATCAACTTCCTGTGCTAATTTGATTGCGTCGGAATTAGCGATATCGACATTGGCCTCACTGACTGCCAAGATGATTGAATTGGGATTTCGGATATAATCCATGATTATATCGTGGATTTGAGCCTAAAATTAAACTTATTTGAATATATTTACTATTATTAAATTCGCCTCTATATCCGTCGGTTGATCGCCAACTCGATTTTTGACAATACCAGGCAAATCCACTAATGACAAATGGACGACTTTATGGGAATAGATTGAGAGGGTGATTGGCTTCGGGCAAATCCCTTTGTTGATGCCGGCAACTCTATCGGTGTCCGCTTCAATTTCCTCATAAACTTCATTGAATCGAACAAAAATTTGGTTGGGTTTATGTTCGAATATGGCAAAATCCGTCTCGGGTCCAACTTAATTATTTTAATGTTTTATAAAATTTCATTGTTATAAATTTACCTTCGGAATATTTTGAGCGCAACGGATCATTTGGCTCACATAAATTCAAATGGAGGATCAGCGGACGACGTGTGACAATGCCCGTGCCACGAGGCAAAAATTCTTTGCCGACAATTCCTTCAAGAACTGAACTTTTTCCCGAACTCTTAAATTTAAATCGAAATCATTTAATAAATTATTTCATTACCTGTGCACCAATTACGACAATTTGGGGCAACTGAATCTCCGTGTTTAAATCACCAATGTTCGTGCTTGAAAACACACCTAATCACAAAGGAAATATTGAATGTTATTAAAATTAAAAATTATACGTTGAAGTTTCTTGACTACTTCAATCAATTTGTCCATTTTTGAATTTGCTTATCCAATTTGTAAATCTAGAAAAAAGTGAATATTAATTTTATGTTGGAATTGGAATTAAAAAATTAAATTCAGAATTATTCAGGGAATGAAACAAGGGAAATTAAATTCAGAATTATTCAGGGAATGAAACAAGGGAAATTAAATTCAGAATTATTCAGGGAATGAAACAAGGGAAAATAAATTCAGAATTATTCAGGGAATGAAACAAGGGAAATTAAATTCAGAATTATTCAGGGAATGAAACAAGGGAAATTAAATTCAGAATTATTCAGGGAATGAAACAAGGGAAAATAAATTCAGAATTATTCAGGGAATGAAACAAGGGAAATTAAATTCAGAATTATTCAGGGAATGAAACAAGGGAAAATAAATTCAGAATTCTTTAGGGAATGAAACAAGGGAAAATAAATTCAGAATTCTTTAGGGAATGAAACAAGGGAAATTAAATTCAGAATTATTCAGGGAATGAAACAAGGGAAAATAAATTCAGAATTATTCAGGGAATGAAACAAGGGAAAATAAATTCAGAATTCTTTAGGGAATGAAACAAGGGAAAATAAATTCAGAATTCTTTAGGGAATGAAACAAGGGAAATTAAATTCAGAATTATTCAGGGAATGAAACAAGGGAAATTAAATTCAGAATTATTCAGGGAATGAAACAAGGGAAAATAAATTCAGAATTATTCAGGGAATGAAACAAGGGAAAATAAATTCAGAATTATTCAGGGAATGAAACAAGGGAAAATAAATTCAGAATTCTTTAGGGAATGAAACAAGGGAAAATAAATTCAGAATTATCTATTTACGGAATGAAAAAGAAATTAAATTGAGAATTGGAATGAAATACAAGAAATTAAAGTGAGAAATTGAGAATTGTTTCCGGAATAGCTGAACAAGTGAAGCTGAATCGGAATTTACAAAAAATTTGGTCATTTTATTTGCTGGACTACTATTTGGTCATTTTTCTGGGAATTCTTCAATGGATTCTGCGAATTTTCTTAGGCAAGAATACAGTCGACTTCAAGAAACGAATGACATCTAACATTTTGATGGGCTCGCTGAAATGATCGACCAATGAAAAATGGAGGTGGAGTTGATTTGACATTTGATGGGATGTTAAGCAGAAGATAAAAATATTATATTTTTGGATAATCGTATTTTTTGGTATATGATATCTGTTCATCAGTCTAGTTTAGAAGGATTATATACTAGTAAAAGAATGTAGATATTCAATTTTTAATACTCGAAGTTACCAAATAATTCATTAATCAACAAGAAATTAAAGAATCATTTTTGTTGTAAATGAATTTAGCCCAAAGCCAATTACTTAAGATACGATATGAATGACATTTTGATGGGCTAAAATGATCGACCAATTAAAAACGGATTCAGAATCACAGAATCGAAAGTATCTTTAGATGATTTGGATTGAAGGCAGGAATGAAGTTAAATCAATGAGTCGTTAGAATTTGAGGCGAATATCAAAGAGGAATATTTTTCCATTTTCGGTGGCCAAGATTGAAGCAGATTTTACAAACAATTCGCGAGCAATTTGATACGGCAGAAGAGAGGGAAAGTTTAGAAAAGGAATTGCAAAGAATTGACAAAAATTTCAGGTAAATTTTTATGTAAATATATTTCCTAATTTCATTCATTTTATTTAAATTAGATTTTTAGCCAATTTATTAATTTGAGAAAGAAAACATTATCAATTTTCGGAGCAGTCTAACTTTTCGCCGAGGTAATTAACTCAACAATAACTAATTGATTTTGATGAATTTAGTATAAAATTAAGGGGTAGATTTTGGATAATTAATTTAGTTAAATTCGTTAAGAATTGATGGATTAATGAATTTATAATTTATCTAATAAGAATAAACGAAATTAATAAAGTCAGAATATGCGGAAATAATTAGGCCAGTATTTTCGGAAATAGTAAGGAGAATATTCGGAAAAAATGAGACCAGAACAGGCCGAAATTAGGCCAAATAGGCGGAAATCAGAAGCCAAAATAGCGGAAATAATAAGGCCAGAAGAAGCCGAAATAATTAGGCCAAATAGGCGGAAATCAGAAGCCAAAATAGGGGAAATAATAAGGCCAGAAGAGGCCGAAATAATTAGACCAAATAGGCGGAAATCAGAAGCCAAAATAGCGGAAATAATAAGTCCAGAAGAGGCCGAAATAATTAGGCCAAATAGGCGGAAATCAGAAGCCAAAATAGGGGAAATAATAAGGCCAGAAGAGGCCGAAATAATTAGGCCAAATAGGCGGAAATCAGAAGCCAAAATAGCGGAAATAATAAGTCCAGAAGAGGCCGAAATAATTAGGCCAAATAGGCGGAATCAATAAGTCAAAATAGGCGGAAAAATAAAGCCAGATGAGGCGGATTTAAATCAGAACTTACAGCAATTTTTCTGCTTTCAATCTTCAAATTTTCCATTAAATTTTCAATTTATTCCAATTTTGAAGCATTTCTTTTCAATTTGATATTTGAATTAAATTTATATTACTAATCATCAGCTTAATATGCGGCCAAATGTTGTTTGGCATAGCCTTTCTTCAGTTTGGCTCCTTTTCCGATGTCGTTATGCTCAAAAGATTCGAAAATAGACGAATATGATGACAATTCAACAAGGAAACACAAATGACAAAAAATGAACATAGCAATTAAAATGTAAATTGTAGAAACAGCATTCATATGGCTTGGGCGTGAAAAGGCTTTTTCAGCACTTTGTTTGTTGAAACTTTCAAAAAAGAGAATTGTTAATTTTGGTTTCAACGTGATAAAAGATCCAAGACAATTGGACTGGCCATAGTGAATTAATAAACCCAAAAATCGATAAATAATTTGACAACACGGCAAATATCCTGTGTTTTGGCGAGAAACTGCTGGTTTGATAATTGCTTTTTAGATGAAAAGTGCTCAAAAATCATCCACAGTTTTATCGACTTAAAAAGTACAAAATTTCAATTCGCCATTACTTAGGTTCAAACTGATGGAATTGATTTGAAATTGAAATAATAAAACCAATCCTAACGAATAATTGAGCTATGGTTTTAACTTTTAAGGCTTTATTGACAATCAGAATATGGCAAATCACATTGGCTTCAAAATCGGCTCCAATAAATAATTAGGAAAAAACAACTAAACTGGCTACAATTTGAATTAATTTCATTTATTAATAGAAAGAGCAGAACAAGAATTAAAAGAATGAATTCTAGAAGTGGATGTAATGAAAAGCAAAGGATATCAGAATTTTAATTTATTTTGGGCATGGATTTCAAGGCGCTAGAACGAAAAGAGTAATAATAAAAGAAAAATTAGAAAAATCAGACATGAAGAAGTTGAGAGAAAAGTAATGAAAATAATATAGGGCCAATTTTGCATATTTATCTCAAGATTTTTTTAAAAAATTTTGGCATAGCTTCGCAGTGACCTTGGCACCATCGCCCAATTTGAGCAACTGTACCCTCTAAAAAGGTACGTGTGGAAGGGTAGTACACTGCAAAAATTACGAATTTATAAAAATAAAAGGAGCAAATTGCAGATGCGTTGGAAGGGTCCCAAATGGGCTGCAACTTTCTATAGTTTATGTGAAATAGGCTGGCAGACGATGAGAGAAAGAGGGGTGATGAAATGAGAAAGGAGGCGATACCTACAGCCTAGGCAGACAACGAGAGAAAGAGGAATGGAAATCAAATTAGGCTTTAGGTGGCGCCTTTTTCTTCTTCATTTCATTCCTCTTTCTCTCATCGTCTGCCAGCCTATTTCACATAAACTATAGAAAGTTGCAGCCCATTTGGGACCCTTCCAACGCATCTGCAATTTGCTCCTTTTATTTATATAAATTAGTAATTTTTGCTGATACTCTCTTTCCACACGTACCTTTTTAGAGGGTACAGTTGCTCAAATTGGGCGATGTTGCCAAGGTCACCGCGAAGCTGTGCCAAATTTTTCCCAGAAAATCTACTGCCAATTTTTTCCCAAAAATCCCTTGCCAATTCCCAAAAAATCTCCAAAATTAGCATTTCATCCATTAATTCGAGAAATCCCAAATCAATTTTGTTATAAATTATTGTTCTAAAATATGAAAAATGTCTGGCATATATTATTTTTATTTTTGATCAGTGGATTTCGAAATCGGCTACAAAATATTCATTGCCACTCCTCAATACTTTTCTCATTGTCCTCTCCAATTCACTGCCCATTTTCAGAACATTCAATTGGTTTGTTTTTATGGCACATTCAATTTGTCCAATTTGCCAATCATTTGCCACATTCTTTCCAATTCCTCCAGTTTTATCTTAAATGCAATTTTTCGTTGCCAAAATTCAACTTCTTCCTCTCAAATTCGTCAGCCTTTTTTGGATGTCCTCTTCTCTGTTGTACATTTGCTTCAATTTTTCGATTTTTTTGAAAATTAATCCATCAATTTTTAACGAATTTAAAAAAAATTAATTTAATTTGAATCCTAAAGTCTATCCCATAAATTTTATACTAAAATCGTCAAAATTCCTTGGTGAGTCAGTTAGCCCGATGAAACTAGATTGCTCCGAAATATTGAAAGTTTTCTTTCTTAAATTAATAAAATAGCTAAATCTAATTCAAATAAAAAATAAATAAAATTAAAATTAGGATAAAAACCTAAAATTTCTGTTAATTCCTTGCAATTCCTATTGTAAGCTTTCACTCTCCTGTCTCCTCTGCAGCATCAAATTACCTTAGAATTGCTTGCAAAAATTTTCGTTCAATCTTGGCCACCGAAAATGGAAAAATATTTCTCTTTGAAATATTTTCCTCGAATTTTAACGAAATCATTGATTTATTTTTGCTACTGCCTACAGTCAAAATCATCCAAAATATTTCAATTCGGCAAATTCCGCATCCATTTGTTAGTCGATCATCAAATTGTCATTCGTATCATATGTTGTATCCTAAATAATTGGCTTTAGACTAAATTCCTTTACATTTAAATAAAAATGATTCCTTAATTCCTTGTTGATTAATGATTTGTTTAGTACTCCGAATATCACGAAAAATCTTCATTCTCTTATATAAATTTCTTTTAAACCGGCTTCAGAACAGCTGTTTTATACCAAAAAATTCGATTATCAAAAAGGGCAAAATAATATTTTTTTATCTTCGGCCAGTGAACAAACACCCATCAAATCAAAATCCTGTGGATGATTTTTTGAGCAGTTTTCAGTTACAAAACCATCATCAAACTAGTCCAATATTAGCTTTAAGCAGAGGACATTTGCCCTATTTTCAAATTATTTGCCGGCGTTTGAGTTTATTCATTCACTGTGGCCAGTCCAATTGTTTTGGATTCTTTATCATTTTGGAACCAAATTTAGCAATTCTATTTTTTGATAGTTTCAATGAATTACTATTTGAATGTTGTTTCTATAATTGAGATTTTTATTGCTTTTTTTTTTTCTTTTTGTCATTTTTGCCAAATTGTTGCTCTGTCATATTCGTTTATTTTCGAATCTTTCGAGCATTACGACATCGGAAAAGGCAGCCAAACTCAGGAAAGCCTGCCCAACAGCATTTGGCCGTGCAATAAGCTGGCGATTTATAAGAAAAACTTAATTCAAATATCAAATTGAAACGAAAGCTTAAAAGTCGGAATAAATTAAAAAATTTAATGGAGAATTCGAAAATTGAATACAAAAAAATTGCACTCTGTTTCTGATTTTAATTCCGCCTATTTTGCCCTTAATAATTCCGTCTATTTTGGCTTAATAATTCCGCCTATTTTGCCCTAATTATTCCGCCTATTTTGCCCTTAATAATTCCGTCTATTTTGGCTTAATAATTCCGCCTATTTTGCCCTTAATAATTCCGCCTATTTTGCCCTTAATAATTCCGCCTATTTTGCCCTAATTATTCCGCCTATTTTGCCCTAATTATTCCGCCTATTTTGCCCTAATTATTCCGCCTATTTTGCCCTAATTATTCCGCCTATTTTGCCCTAATTATTCCGCCTATTTTGCCCTAATTATTCCGCCTATTTTGCCCTTAATAATTCCGTCTATTTTGGCTTAATAATTCCGCCTATTTTGCCCTTAATAATTCCGCCTATTTTGCCCTTAATAATTCCGCCTATTTTGCCCTAATTATTCCGCCTATTTTGCCCTAATTATTCCGCCTATTTTGCCCTAATTATTCCGCCTATTTTGCCCTAATTATTCCGCCTATTTTGCCCTAATTATTCCGCCTATTTGCCCCAATTTAATTCCGCCTCCTATCATTTTATTAATTTCTTATATTCTGATTAGATAAAATGGACAAAAGGCATAGAAATCGGGATAAGAAAAGACGACTTGCAAATGAACGACTGGAACGGCAAAATCAATTGCGTTTGGAACGTCAATACAATTTGGATGATTTTGATTCAAATTTAAAAACAATGCTAAATGATTTGGTGCCCAGGGACATAAATAATAGAGAAGAGTTCATTTTTTACGTAAGTAAAAAAACATTAAAATAGATGGAAAAAATATTGAAATTGCCGAAAAGATTGTAACGGTTCATAAATTTAAGATTGTAAACGTTTACTATTTATCCTAGAATGATTTATTTATATCTACTCGATCGATCTCATCAAACGCATCATTTTATATAGTTTTTTTTTATAGATTTAAATTAAAATTTATTCAAAAAAGGGATTTAAAACCCTAAGGGACCGTTACAATCGGAAATTTCAATTGTTGGGGAAAATTACTGTATTTATTCTATTAGAAGCCCATTGGTTTATAATTTTCACGACCTCTCCTAAGGTGAGCTTCTATTAGAGACTAGAGACTATTCTTCTAATAGAGACAGAGCTTATAAATTTGGTAGTCTTCTTGATTTGGAATTTTCTGAATTTATTGACAAAAAATGCTTATTTTGGTTTTCGCCAATTTCACCTAAAAATGTATTATTTTTGACTTGAATATTTGATATGGTGGACTTATATTAAAGACTGGATTTCTATTAAAGACCGGGCTAATGATTTTCAGAGGTTCTCTAAGGTGGGCTTCTATTAGAGGTGGGCTTCTAATTGAGGCTGGGCTTCTAATAGAATAAATACGGTAAATATAAAATTATATTTAATGTAATTGCTTGAAGTTAAATCACTTAATTATTTTCTAGATCTTATCCAAGATAAGTGAGTACGAAAAATTGAGCAGCAATGGAATTTTCCATCAAAGAATTAAACCATATGTGCTCACATTCATCAAAGTTCTGTTTGGCTTAGAATTAACAGAACAGGAAAAGAACATCGTGGCAGATGGAGAAAAAAATCGTGCCTTATACTGGAAAAAGTGGCCACATCAGTAATAAATATAATTAAAAATTTAAATAAATTAAATTTTTTCAGTTTTCCATTACAATCGGCCTTAAATTCGAATGCAACCGATGGCCCATCAACATCAAAATCACGCTATGGCGAACAAAGTAATCAATTTAACTTCCGTAAATTTCCTATTAGAAGCCCACTCCCTATTAGAAGCCCACTCTCTATTAGAAGCCCACCCTAGAGAGGCTCCTAAATTTATAAGCCGACTCTCTATTTGAAGCCCACTCCCTATTTGAAGCCCACCTCAAAAAAATTTTTTTTCATCTTTGATTTTTAGTTCTATAACATAGTTTTGAATGGTAAAACATGTTGTGAATTCCGAAAAACATGTTTTGAATTCAAAAATGTTCTGAATACCGAAAAACATGTTGTGAATTCCGAAAAACATGTTTTGAATTCAAAAAATTTTCTGAATACCGAAAAACATGTTGTGAATTCCGAAAAACATGTTTTGAATTCAAAAATGTTCTGAATACCGAAAAACATGTTGTGAATTCCGAAAAACATGTTTTGAATTCAAAAAATTTTCTGAATACCGAAAAACATGTTGTGAATTCCGAAAAACATGTTTTGAATTCAAAAATGTTCTGAATACCGAAAAACATGTTGTGAATACCGTAAAACATGTTGTGAATTCCGAAAAACATGTTGTGAATTCCGAAAAACATGTTGTGAATACCGTAAAACATGTTGTGAATTCCGAAAAACATGCTCAAATGTGCTCGAAAAAATGTTTTTAGTCTAAAAAACATGTTTCGAATCGTAAAAAATGTAAAAATTTTTAAAAAAAGTACTAAAAAATGTTTTGAATCCCAAGAAACATGTTCTGATATAAAAAAATTGAAAAAAAATGTTGAAAACATATTTCGGATTGCAAAAATATGTTCTGATTTGCTGAAAATTTTATCAAAAAAATTTATTTTCATCAATTTTTCTTCTCTGAAATTTATTAGCCCACTCTCTATTTGAAGCCCACTCCCTATTAGAAGCCCACCCTAGAGAGGCTATGAAAGTTATAAGCCCATGGGCTTCTAATAGGAAATTTACGGTACATTGATATAAAAATTGGGAAAAATGTTTTGGGCAAAAAAGTTTTTTATAAAAGCGGCAATCCCGGAGAATTATGGTCCCTCCGAAAAAAAATTTTTAAGAAGTACGAAAACCACTTTTCTAGGGGTAATCGGGGGTCTAGAACACGAATCTGACATGCATTTTGTCATATCTCACCATCTTGGTAAGATATTACCAACTTTTATCAAGATAGGCAAAGGGGGGACTAAGGGCATTTTTGGTGAAAATTTTTTTGTATAGGTTAATTATAGCTCAATCGACGCAGCTCGACGAGATGTATCTAATGGTATCATTTTCATTGAATAATATTCAATTATTGGCAAGTTATGGCCAAAACAAATATTTATATTCCTAAGATGTTTAGACCTCTAACTTGCCAATAATTGAATATTATTCAATAAAAGTGATACCAATCGTTTCGTCTCGTCGAGCTGCGTCAATTGAGCTATAATATGTCTATACAAAAAATTTTCACCAAAAATGCCCTTAGTCCCCCCTTTGCCTATCTTGGTAAAAGTTGGTAATATCTTACCAAGATGGTGAGATATGACAAAATGCATGTCAGATTCGTGTTCTAGACCCCCGATTACCCCTATAAAAGTGGTTTTCGTACTTCTAAAAAATTTTTTGGAGGGACCATAATTCTCCGGGATTGCCATAAAAGCCAAATTTTTATGTAGAAAATGGCGGATTTACTTTTATAATATTTTATTCTTGATTTTCCTTAATTGTTAATATTTTACAGATTCAGCGGCCGATTTCAAAGGCCAATTTGCTGCATTTTTGTCTATGATGAATAAAAGTCAGCAATTTTTTAGAATTATTTAATTTAAAAATTCAGGATTCAATGAAAATGCCCTCTCTGACGGGTCTCCAATTTATAATCCCGCCACATCTTCTGCCTCCGTTTCCTCATCAACATTTGAATCCACCTCCCAGCAAAATTGTACCGTATTTTAATTAATTTTAAAATTTAATTGAATTATTTTTTTGGACATATTTTTAAGATTTTTAAATTAATATAATATTTAATGGATTGATATTATTTAACTTTTTGGTAAAAAAAGCAATTCCAAAATAATTATAATTGCTAGAGGGAATGTGCTAAATCCATAAATTATATAACAATAATTCCGAAAATTTTACAAATCGAAAATTCGATTCCGATTTATTTTTTCTTGAGACATCCAAGCCATCTCTGTTCTGAACGATAATTGGGACGAAACGAGTTAGCGATTATGATAAAGCGGCCATGGTGCTTTATTTAGCATTTTATTAGGCATACAAAATGATATCAAAAGCATTAGCCAATGTTGGAAATTTCCCAAATTATGACCAAAATTTAATTTTATTAAAATTATGTTTTTGACAGTTTTTTGGCCATAACTCGAAGAATTCAATAATGGCAATCTTTTTGATGTCATTTTGTAGCTATGTTGCCTAATAAATATCTATATAAATCACCATAGCAGCTTTACCATCTTAACTTATTTCGCCCATTTGTTGCGTTCCCAATTATCGTAACACCATTAATTTATTACAATCCATCAATGGTCATTTAATATTGTTTCCGTCTAAAAAACTCCAATTTATAAAATTATTAATTAATATTGAAAACTTTTTTAGGTTCATCAACATTTTCGGCGCCTTCCTCATCCATCCATCAATTGCAGCAGCAACTGAATCAGCCAGCTTTTGCCCCGCATCAATTCATTCCATCTGGCATTCAACATCCACAATCATCACAAGGCAATTTTATTTCATAGCTTAAATTAATTTTAAATTTTTCTCTTTGGATATTTTTTTCTAATATTTTTTGCCTTATTATATAATTTTTTAATCTATTGAAAAGGTGATTTATAGAGCATTTTTATTAGGCATAAAATTAACTACAAATGATATCAAAATTATTGTCCTTTGTTAAAAATTTTCCGATTTATGTCCAAAAACCTTCATTTAAAAATATTTTAGGCAATTTTTCATTAACAAATCGTTGAATATTCAGCATTGGGCAATCTTTTTGATGTTATTTTGTAGCTAATTTTTTGCTTGATAAAATGCTATATAGATCACAAGGAGCTTTAACACCTTGACATAATTTGTTTCCACGAAAAAACAACAAATTTATAAAATTATTAATTAATATTGAAATTAAATGTATTTTTGTATTAGCAGCCACTGTCAATGCCAAATCGCATTCGAAAAAACGCAGATTGGAGGAAATTGAGACGGACGAGGAACGGTGGCGCCGTGATCCTTTGGATCTTGATGGAATTGTACCTTTGGCACCCGGCCAAATTGGTGGCGATGAATTGCTTGGAGGCAATGGAACAAAGGAAAATAGTTAGATCTTAGGACAAAATAATATAAAGAATAAAAACATTAAGTATTGCTATTGGATATAACTAGCTAAGATGTGTCGAATGGCATATAATATATAATTCAAAAATTAAAGAATAATAACCGTGTAATCTATTTTTTTTGTTTTTATTAATTTTTAAAATAAATCTAAGCCAATTCATAACCAAATAATGCCTGTTGCCTGGATTTATCAATAAGTATATGGTTATGGTTTGAGATCTAGGATATAAAATAAACCACTGAACCATAACAATTTTTTATTTCAAAATTCCTATTCTTTCAGGAAAATTGCGGCACTTTCTAAGTCCACTGCCAAATAATGAACCGCCCACTCCGCCAACTCAGGCAGAATTGATGTGGCAATTCGAAAAAGGATTTTATTAACGAATTTCAAAATGTGAAAAATATGCAAATGCACTTCGACAAAATTTCCCATTGACCTATTCTATTTTTCCTCTCCATCTAATTTTAAAATTTGATTGTTTTTTTTCCTTATTATTGTGATTTTTTCTTCAATTATTCAATAATTTTGCTCAGTGACCTTTCCTTTTTAATTTCCCCATTCATTCCACATCCACATTGCAATATGTTATCCTAGCTCAGTGACCTTCTTTTTTCCCTTCACTTTATTTTTTTTTTTGTTTTGAGAGTACAAATACAAATTTGATAAAGATATTTATAATTTTTTTTATTTTTTAAATCATCATCTTAAGACAAAAGGAGTTATAAAAATTGGAAAAATGAACGTTCCTCTGCCCCAGCCCCTTTATCGTCGGAACTCGGAATGGAAAAATTTACCTTTTTTTGGTCGAATTATATCTAATATCTCATTAGACAAGCCTTGGTGAGTCAAACCCAAATATGCTATTTGTTCCGCATAAAACTCAAAATAAAGAAGTTATGACATTTTTAATTTTAAAGGGAGGGATAGAGCAGAGCCTTTATTCCAATTATAATAAAAAATTATTCTAAAATAATATTTTAATAGAACTTTATCATAAAAATATTTTTGAAAAATTTTTATTTAGAAAAAGGGGGATCCATTGCCATAATTTTTGAAAAATGATTTTTCTCATAAAATTTTAGTTAATTCCATGCGTCTTGATTTATTGATTAAGAATAAATAAAAAAATAAGTTATAAGCAAAAAAATAGAATCAGTAAACAAATTTAAATAAAAATAAATTTTCTTAATGAAACCACAATCCATTTGGAAATTCCCAATTTATATATCTGTTGCGCCGAATCTGGGGAATTGACGATTCCCGGGAATCGTTAACGAAAATGGGGAATCCGCATTTTCGTCAAGCTGGTTGACGATTCTCAGGAATCGTTAACGAATTTGAGGAATCCCCATTTTCGTCAACCATTTCTGACGAATCCCGGGAATCGTTAACGAATTTTGGGAAAAATGAAATAAAATCAGAATAGGCCTAAATAAAATCAGAATAGGACTAAATAAAACCAGAATGGGTCAGAATAAAATCAGAATAGGTCAGAATAAATATCAGAACGATCAGAAAAAAATATCAGAACTGTCAGAATAAAATCAGAACGGTCAGAATAAAATCAGAATAGGTCAGAATAAAATCAGAATGGGTCAGAATAAAATCAGAATAGGCCTAAATAAAATCAGAATAGGCCTAAATAAAATCAGAATAGGGCTAAATAAAATCAGAATAGGGCTAAATAAAACCAGAATAGGCCTAAATAAAATCAGAATAGGGCTAAATAAAACCAGAATGGGTGAGAATAAAATCAGAATGATCAGAATAAATATCAGAACGGTCAGAAAAAAATCAGAATAGAGTGGGAAAAATCAGAATAGGGCAAAATAAAATCAGAATGGGTCAGAATAAAATCAGAATAGGTCAGAATAAAATCAGAATGGGTCAGAATAAAATCAGAATAGGCCTAAATAAAATCAGAATAGGGCTAAATAAAATCAGAATAGGGCTAAATAAAACCAGAATAGGCCTAAATAAAATCAGAATAGGGCTAAATAAAACCAGAATGGGTGAGAATAAAATTAGAATGATCAGAATAAATATCAGAATATAATCAGAACTGCAAAAGTTTAAATCAGAATAAAATTAGAAATCAGAATTTGATAATATAAATTCTAAATTTTCTGATATTAATTCTGACAATTATGTTACACTGTTCTGATTTGATTTTCCGCTTCTGATTTAATTTCCCAATATTCTGATTTGATTTCCCGCTGTTCTGATTTTATTCTGACCTATTCTGATTTTATTCTGACCGTTCTGATATTTATTCTGATCATTCTGATTTTATTCTCACCCATTCTGGTTTTATTTAGCCCTATTCTGATTTTATTTAGGCCTATTCTGGTTTTATTTAGCCCTATTCTGATTTTATTTAGGCCTATTCTGATTTTATTCTGACCCATTCTGGTTTTATTTAGCCCTATTCTGATTTTATTCTGACCCATTCTGGTTTTATTTAGCCCTATTCTGATTTTATTCTGACCCATTCTGGTTTTATTTAGCCCTATTCTGATTTTATTTAGGCCTATTCTGGTTTTATTTAGGCCTATTCTGATTTTATTTCATTTTTCCCAAAATTCGTTAACGATTCCCGGGATTCGTCAGAAATGGTTGACGAAAATGGGGATTCCTCAAATTCGTTAACGATTCCTGAGAACCGTCAACCAGCTTGACGAAAATGCGGATTCCCCATTTTCGTTAACGATTCCCGGGAATCGTCAATTCCCCAGATTCGGCGCAACATATCCATTGAACAATAATTTTGCTCCTTTTCCTGTTGCACTTTTTCCGGAAAGAATATTTTGCCCCCTTTCCTGTTGCACTTTTTCCGGAAAGAATATTTTGCCCCCATTCCTGTTGCACTTTTTCCGGAAAGAATATTTTGCCCCCTTTCCTTTTGCCCTTTTTCCGGAAAGAATATTTTGCCCCCTTTCCTGTTGCCCTTTTTCCGGAAAGAATATTTTGCCCCCTTTCCTATTGCCCTTTTTCCGGAAAGAATATTTTGCCCCCTTTCCTATTGCACTTTTTCCGGAAAGAATATTTTGCCCCTTTTCCTATTGCCCTTTTTCCGGAAAGAATAATTTGCCCCTTTTCCTATTGCCCTTTTTCCGGAAAGAATAATTTGCCCCTTTTCCTATTGCCCTTTTTCCGGAAAGAATAATTTGCCCCTTTTCCTTTTGCCCCTTTTCCTTTTGCCCTTTTTTCGGAAAGAATAGTTTGCCCCCTTTTCCTGTTGCCCTTTTTCCGGAAAGAATAATTTGCCCCTTTTCCTATTGCCCTTTTTCCGGAAAGAATAATTTGCCCCTTTTCCTTTTGCCCTTTTTCCGGAAAGAATATTTTGCCCCCTTTCCTATTGCCCTTTTTCCGGAAAGAATATTTTGCCCCCTTTCCTATTGCCCTTTTTCCGGAAAGAATAGTTTGCCCCCTTTTCCTGTTGCCCTTTTTCCGGAAAGAATAATTTGCCCCTTTTCCTTTTGCCCTTTTTTCGGAAAGAATAGTTTGCCCCCTTTTCCTGTTGCCCTTTTTCCGGAAAGAATAATTTGCCCCTTTTCCTATTGCCCTTTTTCCGGAAAGAATAATTTGCCCCCTTTCCTATTGCCCTTTTTCCGGAAAGAATATTTTGCCCCCTTTCCTATTGCACTTTTTCCGGAAAGAATATTTTGCCCCCTTTCCTTTTGCCCTTTTTCCGGAAAGAATATTTTGCCCCCTTTCCTATTGCACTTTTTCCGGAAAGAATATTTTGCCCCCTATGAGTTGAAGCCAGAGGAAAATGATACAATATTGATGGGCCATAATGAATGTCCGGCAAAATAAATGGATTATTACATTAAATTGGATAGATTGAAGTAAGATCAGAAAATAATTTTGGATATTTTGGTGGCTGAAAATGGACAAAATTTGCATTAGCGACAAAACTGACACAAAATTTGCCATCAATCTTCAACATGATTCCACCCAATTCATTGTAAAGAGTAATCAAGAAAGGAATAAATTTAAAATATATTTCAATTGCGGATACGCCGTTGCAAATTTAATTGACTTTGACAATCCCGCCGGATGAATTATCGCAATTGGAAAGTATATTTGTTGGCCAAGAAAGACAGTTGGATTCCATTTCCTCAGGCAATAGTCCGATTGCCATGCCAGGCGACCAATTCACTTTGGCCATCGAAGGTAGGAAAAACAGAAGAGAAGGAGTTCCTGGATTCATAATTCGTATTCGTACAAATAAAAATAATAGACATATAAAAAGGAACAAAAAGCCATCCTTCCATTGTGGACCACCAAATTATGTTCAGGCGAGTTCAAAAAGCATCATATTCAATGCCTCAGATTCCATAAAATATTTTTGTGGATTAATTGCAAATGTTTTTTTGATTTCATAGAAAATTAAATTTAAAAATTTAATGGGATTTAAAATAAAAGAAATAAAATCGATCCTAATAAAGAATTTTGTATAAATTTAAAGTCGTTGATGATATTGGGGAAATGGAATTGGACTTGAAATGCTCAGAATTTTCCCCTTTGCCTCGATGGATTAAGCAAATTGATGACAACAATCTTTGAGTGCCGGAATGTCCATCTTCCATCACCATCCAAGGGACCATCAAAATGTCGAAAATTGAAAGGAAGAAGGGGAATTCATTTTTCCGTGAATTTCTTCAATCAAGCACTTGACTGGGACCAAAAATATTTGTCAAGTGTTTTTTAGAAATTAATTCACTTCACAAAATTTAGATGGGCAAAAGTTCATGAAATCCTGCGTATCTCATCAGCAGGGAGCGGATTTATATGCAAATGCATATTTTTTGTCTGTACTCTAAATGAGTTTCTGGATATATAAATAGTGTTTTTATGATATTTGGAGTATTTTAAGACCAACTTTATTTTGCATATTTTTGCATATTTTCGCCTTTTTTGGAAAAAAATTGTCCATCAAAAATGCAATAAAAATCGAAAAATTGCATATTTTAAGAAAATTTTAATAAAATTTGCATATTTTAAGAAATTTTTCCGAAATTTGCATATTTTGGCACTTTTTCGTGCATATAAATCCGCTCCCTGCTCATCAGCATTGACTAATTCAATTTATCTATAAAATTTTTAATTTAGATTATTCATTTTAAATGTTTATGAACTTTTATTATAGAATTTATATTAAAAATTTATTAATTTAAATTAATTTTAAATTAAAAATAATAAAAATAAAAATTATTTAAAACTTTTTGGTCATAAATTGATACCATAAATTCCATTATAAGCCTATTTTGATATTTATTTTGACTGTTCTGATATTTATTCTGATTCTGACTCTGACTGTTCTGTTTTGATTTCAATGTACTGATTTGATTTCATTATTTTGAATTTAATTAAGCTATTCTGATTTTATTTTGTTTTTCCAAAATTGCCCAGAACAAGCTGGGCATTTCCGGAAATGCCCAATTTCCAGGATTGCCCGCAACACATATACCCAAATTGAATAGAGCTCTGGACAAGTCAAGACGCATTGAATGGTAAATAAATTGTTATGGTTTGGTCAACAATTTAAGGGTACGGTTTAAACTCATTTTGGTTTATTGGTTCAAAATTAAATTAAGAATTGGTTAAACCCAAGTCAAAATATAATCAAATGATGCATCTTGCCTAGATTTTCCAATTTAATATAAATTTTTCATTTCTTTTTTATTCCATTTTTCGCAATGATGAATTCGAATCCATTAGGAATCGTTGGAATTGGAACATCCAATTAGAATAAAAATTGGTAGAAGCATAATGGCCAATGCTGATGGTGGATGTGATGCAGATAGAGGAGGGGAAATTAGAATGTACGAAGGTGATTGGTCCATCATCATTCTAATTTGAGGTGGTCACCCAATCAATGAGCCCAGGGCAGCATTTTCTCTTAAATGAATGGTGATTGGTGGATCATAAATCTGTGGAAGCTCTGGTTTTGATTTTCAACAGATGATGATGAGATATGGCAATTGATGAATCTATTTTGTCCACATCGCAAGTGTATTGAGCACTTGTGAAAATGCAAATGTTGATTTTCTTCATTGTTTTGCTGCTATTATTTTGGATGTGCACATTCACATTTATGGATTCGCCGTGGTAATACATTTCTTTGTCCAGCGCGATGCTTCCAAATGCAATACAACCGGACTAATTCGATCATTAGTTGAAGCCTTTCAATTTGGGGACAATAAGTGTGTTTTCGAATGGCAAGTCGGACGGAATTATGTTTTTTGGGTTTTTCCTCTGCCCCTGACCCTGACGCTAGATACAACTCCCAATCAATGCCCAAAATTTCATTATCACGGTAATATATTGCAAAATTTAATTATTCTTAAAATTATGTTAGAATACTGTAAATTTTGAAAATATCACAAAGTTTAAATTATGAAAATAATTTTAAAATATGAAGCCAAAAATATAGGCAGAATTTGTCATTATGAAAATATATCGCAAAATATGCGAATTGTAAACATTTGACTGAAATTAGACTATTCTGAAAATAATAGGGAAATCTAGTAAATTATTAAAATAATTCTGAAAATTTTTAAATTCTCAACATATCTTATTTTTTATATTTTAAAATTATTCTTAAAATATGATTCATTTTAATGTTGAAAATAAATATATCCTGAGCATATATTTTCAAATTCTAGAAATTTTTTACATGGGTGCCCCCCCCCCCCCCCATCCAAAAATCCTAGATACGTGCCTGATATAAATGAGAATTTGATAGTCTCGGGAATGTGAAGTGTGATACGCTTGTTTTATTCAGGATTGTTTTAAAATTTTATTAATCACTAATCAAATAATGGGGATTAAATTTTAGGAAATACACAATTTAGATTGATAAATTTGGGTGTGAAAATCAGGGATTAATCCAAATCGAATAACAATTACAATTCAACATAAATTGACTCCCTGCCCTATTCCTTATTTAAAAATAAAATTTACACAGTAAAAAGAAAATTTATCTGGAAGAATTTATTTAAAAGATGAAAGAAATAGATTGTATTAAAAATAGAAAGCAAACTTGTATTTAACATAATTGTTTATCTTCATAACTTCCATTCATTTCATCATCTTTATTCTCAAATTTCATTGCTGTCCGCCCTGTTGATCACGGTTTCGATTGCGATGATTTGCACGCCAACGAGCCTGGCTTTCCCGCTTTTGTCTGCGCAGTTCCTCTAGCTGTTGACGTGCCGCTTCCAAAAGTTGTCTCTCTTCTCGCGCTCGTTGTTCCATAAATGCCAATCCTCGTTCATATTGTTGTATTTGGCGTTGAAATTCACGTTCTCGTTCGGAATTGGACATTTTTAGTGAATAATTGGCTACTCTGAAATGGAATTAATTATAAATACTCGTTATGATTGGAAATGGAATAATAGGGCGTTGATGAATTTTGGAGGTGTTATTATTAATTTTATTTATTGCAAAAAGAAATTAAAATTACTATTATCCATCCCATAATCCCTGATGAGAATAATGATAAAAATTTAATCTTACAAATTTTTTCATATTGTACTAAATGTTAGAAATTGAGAATAATTTTGGATGGAAAGAGAAATGAATTAAATGAAAAAAATATGTCTATTATTATTTTTATTTATTAATCCAATATTACTAAACGTCCTAAACTAAACACTAATTTAGTAGGAATGTAAAATTATAGATGGAACTGAAACGAAAAATGGGCGCATAGTCAAAATGCCCAATGTTCAAAATGCCCAATGTTCAAAATCTCCAAAGTTCAAAATCTCCAAAACAAGGAAAAATGTTCTAAATCCCCAATGTTCAAAATCCCCAAAACAAGGAAAAATGTTCTAAATCCCCAATGTTCAAAATCCCCAATCCCTCAAAAACGATCAAAATCCCCAATTTTTAATTTTGCCATATAATTCCATTAAAAAGTAAGCAAATCATATACCAATCGATTGCTCTCGACAAGCTGAATCTGAATTTGGCAAAATTAAATGATTAGAAAACTCAATGAAAAAATTTATTTGCAAAAAACAATAATTAATTTGACGAAATGATATAGGCAAGGAAGGCAATGCTATCGTCAAAATAAAATATGGCATCAAGTCTGCCATATTGTCGAAAGGTGTGCCATTGATAAAAATTGTACCAAGCTGAATAAGGTTTGTCACCACCCAAATTCAAAGTGCCCATACCCAAAATCGGCATGCCACCATCCAAAATCGGCATGTCACCATCCAATACGACACGAAAATGGCAGTATAAGGTTCGCCATTGTCAAAGAAAGTTGTGCCATCATGAAATAAAGTAATGCCACCATCAAGGGAAGCCGTGCCATCATTGTTAAATGGACTGCCTTAGCCCTGAAGGCATATGGTTTTTCGTCGATGGCATATGGTTTTTCGTCGATGGCATTTGGTTTTTCGCCATTGGTACGTGATTTCTCGTCAATGTCATCTCCTAATTCACCCAATGGCATGGCCTAATTAACCTATAACAACTCATAATTCAATAGTGGCGCAATAATCTGCTTAGATTTATAGATATTGCAAAAAGAACATCAGATTTGAAATCAGCGACAAAAATTACCTTGAAAACATATTTTTAGACATTTTTAATTATAATTCTAAAAATTGGGGATTTTGAACATTTTAGGGGTTTGGAGATTTTGATCATTTTTCTTGTTTTGGGGATTTTGAATCTTTTTATGGGATTGGGGATTTTGAACTTTGGGGATTTTGAACGTTGGGGATTTTGATCATTTTTCTTGGATTGGAGATTTTGAACATTTTAAGGGGATTGGGGATTTTGAACATTGGGCATTTTGAATAGCCGCGAAAAAATGAATTCATCGAATGGATGAATCAGCACTTAAGCAGTGAAAGCAGAATCTAAAAACATCACTAATAAAAAAACAATATTTTATTTATTTTCAATCCCATCCACCCGCCACAGCAGTGAAATGAACAATTATTTCTCTCAATTATTTGATAGATTGTGATTGTGGATTAATGCTAATCAAATTTAAATAGCCTAATGCCGAAAGAAATAATTTTTTTAAATTCTTTTTCGATTCGATTTTCATCAATGTAATCAAGTAGAATTAAAATTCTTCCAAATCACATTCCATCCATATACATTACCTATACCTATTCAAATTTAAAACTTTTTTAATAAGAAAAGACCAACATAAAAATTTTATTTAATGCCGCGCTCCCATAACCTCAAAATGAACTTCAAATTCATTTTCGCTTTTTTATCGTTAAATTCAATTTATCATTAAAATTTTTTCAGCAAAAATTGCATCAAGTATGTCCGATTCTGAACGAGAACGAGAACGCCAACGATATTTGGAACGCATGCGGGAACAACTGGAACGAGCGACAGAAGAAGTCCGTAGATTGGCAGAAGAAAGGATGCGAATTGAGAATGAAGTCCGTCGTCGTCAAGATCGAGAACGAGAACGTAATCGCCAAAAACAGGCTCGATGGCGCGCACGTCTTCGCAATCGTGATCAGCAGGATGGACAGCAGTGAACGATGATGCAGATGAGACAAGAATAAATAAAGAAGAAATGAAAAGGATGATAAAAATAAATAATTGTTAAAAAATAAATTTGCTTCGATTTAAAAAATGGTTTCTTTTACTTTCATATTTTTATTAAATAAAAAATTCTTCCAATAAAATTTCCCTGCTTAACGGCAGACAATCTTGAAATTGCCGTAGGTCGATGGGGATTTCGAAAAAAAAATTCAAAAGAAAAGAATTTGTTATGTTGGAGATGAACCAATGACATTCACATTTTCACATTGATTTCATTTCTCTATCCCTCATCACTCCCTTCACTCTGTATGTTTCTCTATCCCAAGCCAAACCATCCATTCCAAGCCAATAAAAGGATAGCCATCTTCCTCCCAAACGAGACTTCCCCCAGTCATTCGCAAATTATTCATTTTATTCATTGCGATAAATATGCAAAGAAAATTTTATTTTATTCGTTTTAATTGTTGACATCGGACACAACAATTTTGGCGCAGTCAGAAAACAATTCCAGTCAAATGCAATCACCATCAGTCCAATTGCAAATGGTATGGCAGCAATGGTCAACGACGATCCAACGACCAACCACAGTTCAACAACGAACAAAGACGATGATGACGACGACCCAATTTATTATTGTTCGGCAGCAATGGTCAACGACGATCCAAAGCCCAACAACAACTCAACAAGGATCAAAGACAATTTTCCAAATGCATTTTGTTTGGCAGCAACGGTCACTAAGAATCCAAAGGCCAACAAGAAAAACAATGCAAACATGATCAACGATGATTCAGGAGATTTTATTCGAGTCCAAGTACTCATTAACGACACTCAACGCGAAATGAAGCTCGACACTGCTTCTCAAATTTTATTGTTCAAGGAAACAACTTGGCAAGCCGAAGTTATTCAATGCAAACATTATCGCAAAGAATTGAAATAAGCAATCAATTACCATCATGGAAAATTTCCAATGTAATGTACAACAACTCAAATTTTCTCCTAAAAATCCCCAATAAAATTAAATAAAAAGAGAAGAAAAAATTCACTTCACGCCAAAAATATTATAATAATACGAGCAAAATAAAAAGGATCGCTTGGCTTTTTCTTTCTTTGACGAATGATTAATGTGAAGCGTCTATGCTGCTTAGACTGCTTGGTTTAGAAGATAAGAGCTTTCTTTTTATAGGCAAACGCAGAGCGTGATGATTGTTGTCTTTTTCCCTCTTGTCGGGGTTCCGACAAGGTCGGGGGCGGCTAAATTGGTCGACTTGCTGTCAAGTTGTCCTTCATTTCTTTAAGGCCCTCCGCCATTTGCGGACTTTCTAATGGCTTGTGGCATGGCGAGCACGATAAGCAGCTCTTGATAGTGTCTTTGTAGTTGCTGCCAACCGACTTGTTGAAAGTATCGGGATGTTGTTGCGGCCAATTTTACCACGACTTGCCAACCCTGTCCGCAAAACACCACAAGAGGAATTGTTGTCGGTTAAAAAGATGATGTTTGTCGTCGTAGTTGTTTTTTTCTTGCCTTTGCTGCACACTTTCACTTTTTTGGTGTCAACATTGTTGTCGGTAAAATCCTCGTACATTTGACTGGATTGTTGTACAACTTTCAATCGTGCCAATATTTTCCTCGTTTTCCAGAGAAATATGGGTTGTAATCGCCAGCCATGACCGTTCCCGAGATTGCAGCAAGGACAAAAACCGCTTTCAAATTAATTAAATTTTTTAAAATTTTTGATGAAAGAAAATTTTTATTTCTTCAAATTTAAGAGGGTAGATCTTCTTTTGCCGAATGGATTCGGCAAACTCTGGCCAGCAGCAAAATTGACCAAAAAATTTCACAGTATAAAAAATCCAAAATAAGCAATAAAAATAATGGGAAATTTGTCCAAATAAATCCGAATATTTCGGACCATTCCGCTTTCAATTTTGATTGTTTTTGGAAAAAATTTTTCCAATTGACTTATTTTTAACTATTCAAATTCGTTATCCATTCATTATTTTTATTTTCTTTCTTTATTAATTCATAATTTTCAATCAATTTCTCATATAATCCTTTCATTCGAATATAAGTTAAATTCGATTTTGATGTTAAAGCATGTTGAATGGTTGCCTGGAACAATTTCTCGGTTTAATGTTCTCCATGGGATTGTCTAAAACTCCAATCCCCTCGCGATTCCAAAATGTTTTGGTAACATTCTTATCAAAAATTAGAGGGTACATTTTATTATTAAATAGACGAGAATTAATCGTTTCGAATTTAGCCCATAGCAAATTATATTTAGGGCTCTCAGGCATGGCAGCCATTTTAGCAATTTTCCGCTCAAATTTTTCATTCACTTCCTCACAATAATTTTCCACAGCTTCATTATTTTATTCCAAATTTGCAAATTCAGTAATTTGGTTTGGTTGGATTGATTCTGCACACTGTTTCTTTTGAATCAGTGCCTAATGTGGTGAAGGGGTAGAGCCAAAGGAAGCCCGAAAGTTGAAATTCACAGGCAAAGTTGGCCGAATAAAGCAGAAGAGCCGACAGAAAATGAGCAATTTATTTGGGAATGAATTCTTTACTTTTTGTGAATGATCAGTGGGAAAAGGTAGGAATGGGGGAACAAGCCAATTGTTAAATAAAACTATAATGACAAAGCTTTTTGGGGGCCAAAACGAGCACAAAAGGCGTTGGTTTTGGCCAATGACAAAGCAAAATTGAGGAATTGGGATGGAAATCAAATGTAAATGGAAAGGACAAATTAATAAATGTGAATTAAACATAAAAATCCAAAAATGTAAAAATGTCAATCATCAAATAATCTTTGAATGAACATCGGTCACGACAGTAGGGGTTATTCCGGAATGCCGTAGGGGTTATTCCGGAATGCTGTAGGGGTTATTCCGGAATGCCGTAGGGGTTTTTCCGGAATATCGTAGGGGTTATTCCAGAATGCCGTAGGGGTTATTCCGGAATATCATAGGGGTTATTCCAGAATGCCGTAGGGGTTATTCCGGATTGCCGTAGGGGTTATTCCAGAATGCCGTAGGGGTTATTCCGGATTGCCGTAGGGGTTATTCCGGAATGCCGTAGGGGTTATTCCAGAATGCCGTAGAGGTTATTCCGGAATGCCGTAGAGGTTATTCCGGAATGCCGTAGGGGTTATTCCAGAATGCCGTAGGGGTTATTCCAGAATGCCGTAGAGGTTATTCCAGAATGCCGTAGGGGTTATTCCGGAATATCGTAGGGGTTATTCCGGAATGCCGTAGGGGTTATTCCAGAATGCCGTAGGGGTTATTCCGCAATGCCGTAGGGGTTATTCCGGAATGCCGTAGGGGTTATTCCAGAATGCTGTAGGGGTTATTCCGGAATATCGTAGGGGTTATTCCAGAATGCCGTAGAGGTTATTCCGGAATGCCGTAGAGGTTATTCCGGAATGCCGTAGGGGTTATTCCAGAATGCCGTAGTGGTTATTCCGGAATGCCGTAGGGGTTATTCCGGAATGCCCAAAAATAAACCATACATGTAACATCTACGGTGCCATTCAATAAGCAAAAATAACCCCTACATGAAACAAAAATAACCACTATAGTGCCAATCAATAAGCAAAAATAACCCCTA
The DNA here is from genome assembly GCA_030063045.1 of Pratylenchus scribneri. Classification (NCBI taxonomy): domain Eukaryota; kingdom Metazoa; phylum Nematoda; class Chromadorea; order Rhabditida; family Pratylenchidae; genus Pratylenchus; species Pratylenchus scribneri. The sequence goes on from JAQSEB010000082.1 coordinate 1,952,480, forward strand.
CATGAAACAAAAATAACCCCTACGGCGCCATTCAATAAGCAAAAATAACCCTTACATGAAACAAAAATAACCCCTATGGTGCCATTCAATAAGCAAAAATAACCCCTACATGAAACAAAAATAACCCCTATGGTGCCATTCAATAAGCAAAAATAACCCCTACATGAAACAAAAATAACCCCTATGGTGCCATTCAATAAGCAAAAATAACCCCTACATGAAACAAAAATAACCCCTACAGTACCATTTAATAAGCAAAAATAACCCCTACATGAAACAAAAATAACCCCTATGGTGCCATTCAATAAGCAAAAATAACCCCTACATGAAACAAAAATAACCCCTATGGTGCCATTCAATAAGCAAAAATAACCCCTACATGAAACAAAAATAACCCCTATGGTGCCATTCAATAAGCAAAAATAACCCCTACATGAAACAAAAATAACCCCTACGGTACCATTTAATAAGCAAAAATAACCCCTACATGAAACAAAAATAACCCCTACGATACCATTTAATAAGCAAAAATAACCCCTACATGAAACAAAAATAACCCCTACGGTACCATTCACTACTGATTCACATTAACCAAACCTAATGTAGAAGTGAAATGATGCTTATTTAATAAACCTAATGTACACAAACCGCATGTACACAAAAATCCAACCTAATGTACCCCGATGCTTATGTAATTTTTCAATGATTTTTTAAAAAATACGCTGGAAGGATTCCATCTTACATAATTTCGAATGACTTTAGATTACAAATGCAGTGTTAATTCAGCAGTCAGCACATTTATTTTCAATTTTGTGATTTTAATATTTTATAACCTATATAATCTTAGATTACAAATGAAGTGTTAATTCTTAATTCAACACATATTATTTTTATTATTTTCAATTTTATGATTTTTAATATTTTATAATTTATATACCTAATCTTGTAATTTCTTTATTTTTGTATTCAACCATATATGAGGAAAAAAATTAGTAAATTAAACTTACCAAATGCTTAATTGAGGGAAAAAATATAAATTAGTAAATTTTATATATCAATTAAATTGAATGGTATTGTTTTTAATTAATTTGATAATTAGTGAATTCTGAATTCTTCTTCTTCTATCATCGATTGGAGAGAATTGACCGAATATACAATTTTAGATTTAACACTTTAACATGGAAATTGTAATAATGACAAAATTAAATATGCGAATGTCATTCACAAATTAAAGTTGTAACTCTTTTTGGTTTCTTCTTTTCATTTCCTTCTTTTACGGTTTCTTCTCTTCATATGGTTTTTTGCCTCTTTGTCTCTTTTCTATTTTCATAATTTCCGTTAGAATTGGAAAGAGGCACAACAATTTGATCATCATCATCATACAAAGAGGGAATTTCAGGCAATTCTTCACTCCAAAAACCTTTCCCAATTGGTCCCTTAAATCCATTTCCTGCTGGTTTAATTTTTTCTTTTGTCCAGAAATCTGCCGAAAAAATATTATAATTCTTTTCCTTCTTCCCTTTATTTTTTGGAATTCCATTCATTCCATTTGAATTAGCTTTCACTAGACGAGGAATTTTTATTGGTGTTTGATGCATTCCAAAATTAACAACTTTGATTATAAAGGAAATGAATTAATTTGTTTTATTTTTTAAATTTAACCATTATTTGGATTCCGCTGATGAGCAGAATGGCCAATTTGCATTAATGGTGCTGAAAATGAATTTATATATTTTTTTAATTGTGATAGTGAGAAGTACCTTTGACTTGGCCATTAAATGAAAGTCCATTATGGACTAAAGTTTGTGTTGCAATACCTCCATAAATAATTCCCATGAAAATGATGGACTGATATATCGTATGGTGCATTTTGCTGTTCGGTATTTAAAATTAATAATTTTTAAATTAAATTTTGAATATACTAAAGTAATAATAGTAAATTAAAAACGGCATCGACTATTAATTTCTGGCCGAAATGTAAACTCAAAGTGATTAATTGGATGCCATTGGCTGCTGCTCATCTTATTTCCAGATGCCACGTATTTTCTCTACTTCTCTGTTCTGAATCTATGCCTTCATTTTTCTTGGCTTCAATAAAATCCAATCATTTGATTTTATGGATATATCGATCTGAATTATTGCAATGCCTGCTATTTGCAAATAACAAATCCGTTATTTTAATGAATTGCGGATTTAAGAACACTAATGAGGCAGATCAAGAAATTTTGGCGAAAATGTGGGTTGGACATATTCAGTTTTTTGATTGTCCCGGTTTTATACTACGGTTTTCGGTTTTTGAAAAATGTCAATTTTCGGTTTCTCCTATTATCGGTTATTTTGAGCAAATTTCCCAAATTCGGTTTGAAATTTCATCAATTTTCTCAAACCGTACTGTAACCGACTTTGACCAAATCTAGACAACCAATCGAATCGGACAAAAATTGTTGTTCCCTGAAGCAAAATGTGATTCGAATTTCGAACTCCCTTCACATTTAAAATAAAAGTAACAAAGAATTTATCTTAAATGGTTAACAAAAAAGCGAATTAAATTCAAATGAATATTAGTTTCAAATTCAGAAAATGAATAACAAGTTTTCTGATGAGTTAACCAATGAAATGAGTTAAATAATAATTGTTTTATTTCTTCATAAACCAGTGGGGCAGAGCCCCACTGGTTTAAAGCATCTTCCGTTTCGAAAAAAGCGCGGGGCGCTTTAAGGTACCCCAGTAGGTTTTTTTTATTCAAGTTTTGGACGGCTCGCTTCGCTCGCCTGGTGTTTTTTGAATTTTTTAAACCGGTTTAAGCTTATATCTCGAAACCGGTTTGGTTTTATAACTCGCTCAATAGCCCATTTTATGCGTCTCGTCGAGCTCTACAACTTTGCTTTTTACCGCGCACTTCTATCTCAAATCTCAAAAAAGTTATTCAGGAATTTCTGACTCGCGCACCCGACCTGACCTCGTCTCAACAATTTTATCGACCCTTAGACTTCCAGGTAGACCCCCAAACCTATATATCAAAATATAGCCCACACTCTGAGGATGGTGCTTTTTTTAGTTTCAAATCGATTGAGGTCCATAGAAAAAAGTTTTACCAGGGCAAACCGGTTTTTAAACCGGTTTCTGTCCAAACTCAAACCCCTATCAAAAAACGTATAGTTTTCCTGGATGCGCGCTGAAAAGTTACCCATAGAATGTGCAAGTCTCATAATCTAAAAATCCCAAGAAAAAGAGCCTTAATTTTTTTTGTGCAAATGTCGAAAGCAATTATATATTATATAACTAGCCCGCAAGCGGGCTCTTAAACGGCTGTTATACTGTTGCGGAATGTTACACTGTTGTGGTATATGAGGACGCATTGGAAAGCTGTCTCTAGTCCTTTTGAACACCGATGAAATACATATAGAAAATATCATTTTCGCCCCTTCGGGGCTCAACGTTTTTATAAATATTAATTCCATCTTCGCCCCTTCGGGGCTCAACAATTTATAAATTAATCCATCTTCACCCCTTCGGGGCTCAATAATTTATAAACTACAAAAATCCATCTTCGCCCCTTCGGGGCTCAACTTTATTAAATCACAAATAGTAGTAATTTTCAGCAATTTAACACTAAGCGGATTTTCTTTACTTAGGAAAGTACTCGAATCTTTTCACTGATGATTGGAGAAAACGGAATCAAGGACGAATATGGGCCGGTTATGATAAATTGGTCTGGAATATAAAACATAATTGTACCTTCGAATTTGATAATCCTTTTTTATATAAAATTTTATCTGATAAATGCAATATAATTTATTAGCGAAATATTTTTAATGATAAATGAAAACAATAAAATTTTGGTAATATCTAGCTGTTTTTTGAGGGAACCTTACGAGCAGGATTAAACCCTCGTGATTAAGCGAAAGCATAAAAAATTATAAACAAATGGTTTTAATTTTCGATTTCTCTTGGAGCTTTCAATTTCCATCCCAATCTAAGACATTTTGGGCATTCAAAAACTTCACGATCATTCTCATCATCTATTCCACATTTGCAACTATTTTGTTCAACATTGTTCTTATCAACATTGCCACTGGAATAAAAATCTATTCATTTTTAATCATTAATTTTATTACCATTCATGATAACATTTGTTATGAATATAATTTCCGCAGCAAGGCAATTGCAACTTTTTTTCTTCTGCTCCTTTTTCACCACATACAATGCATATCCGACTAAAAACTATATCTTAAAAATAGAAAATAAATTTTTACAGTTTCGCCACATCGTATAGCAATGACATTGGTTGGCATCGATGACAAATTCTTTCTTGATTTCTATAATACGAATTAATAAATACAAACAAAGTAGTAAAATACAAACCTATTATTAAATCCATGAGTGAATATGCATTTAATGCAGCAAAAATCACCACAATCCAATTCAAAAGTATATTTATCACTATAGCAATAATGACATCGTGAACTATAATTTAATTATAAAAATAAATTGAAAAAGCTTGCCTTTTGGTTATTTCTAAATTCGCAATTTTATCCAACATGAGTAGCTCATCGTTAACAGTAAAACCGCCACCTATTTGTAGAACATTATAATTTGACCCCAAAGCACGGTGGCATCGAGGACATTTTCGATCTCCCTCATTTAAACTGGAATATGATAAATCAATTAGTCAAATTAATATTACTAAAAGTCAAGGTGATCTTTATGATAATAAGATCCACAGCATTCCAAAAATATTGAGCAGGACCGTTCACCAACTTCAAAGACTTCCTCACACAAAAGACAGTAATTTGGAAACATTTTATTGCATTTTGGACATAGACCATCATTTTTTGAAACTCTATAATATAATAAAATTGAAGAGAAAAATTTGTACTTTTCTGCAATTTCGCTGGGATGCATCATTATTCATTATATCACATTCACAGTGATTATAAAATTTTCCATATCCCATATCTTTATGGCAAAATTCGCATATATCCTTTCTTTTCTCATGACATAGCGAACAATTATCTCTTCCTTCATCGGGAATCCTAGATTAAGAAATGAATTTGCATAGAAAATTTTTTGTTGCTACCATTCCAAATAACATAATGAATGTGCCATATGTCCACATCCCGACAATAAAATAGGTTCATATTCAACATCAAAATCAATGAATTGAATACATATGAAGCACAAAGTATTATCACAACCATGGCATTTTGAAGGATTTTCTTTCAAACTAAAAAAGATCATTAAAATATTAAAAATAATCTATGCAGACAAATTTTCCAAATGTATCCCCTTATAAATTTTTCCACAACATTTTGTTTTAATTGATTCATCAACATATATAAATTCATCACAACAGCTGCATTTTCCAACATGTTTTGGGCAAATTTCATCGGTATGTTTGCTTTTCCTTAAAGATAAATTTTTAACACTTATATATAAAATATTTATTACCATGATTCATAATGATGTTTATGAAATGAACATCCGCAAGGTAGCATTATTTCATTTTCGTTAATTGTCTTTCGACAAAAAATGCATAATTTGTCCGCAGATTCTTTAAATTCTATATATGATTATTAAAATAAAAATGATTACAACCAAAAGAAAATGATTGTTGTTTAGGAAGGGGAGAGGCCAAAGATGGAGACAACGGCGAAGATGGTGGCATTCTAATACGTTTCAAAGCGCCTTTCAATTTACCAAAAATGGACTCATCACCTTTGATTAATAATTAGAAAATATCTATAGATAAATTAACTTTTTTTCTTTTCAAGAACTCCATGTTTTGGGCATCTATTTGGATTTTTTTCAATCCAACGTTCCCAATGATTTAAATGAAAAGTACATTGACATGAAATTGTGATCATATTATCGATATCATCTGCCTTAAAACCGCGACGACACAAAAAACATGACCCCGACTTTTCTGTTGCTGTTGAAGAAATTGATGATTTTCGATTGGCTATAATACAAATATTGATAAAATTAAAATAGTTATTAATAAATTACATTTACTTCCAGATTGCTGAGCTTTTTCTATGATTTTATGTTGCAGATTCTTTTCAGTTTCGAATAAAATTTTATCTCGATCACGCCAAAAAAATCGTCTCTCTTTCTGAATTGCAACATCAAATCGACCATGAAGAGGACAACTCAATGGATCATTCTTTTCTTTCCTATTGATAAAAATATATATATATTTGAACTTGAATAAAAATAACCAATGCTGAATACATGGAGCATGAAAAGTGCATCCACAATTGAGGAAGATTACGCAAAAATCTTCTTGACGAAAATTTCTTGCATTTTTGCCTCTTAGACAATATTTGCATCGGTGGCTTTGAAGAAGTGATGATTCAATAGAAGAATAAGATTTTTGACTTTCTGTATCAGAAGTAATATCCATTTTTTCACTCTCAGAAAGATTTTCTTCTGTTTGCAAATCACCCCATTTCTTTGGTCCATTTTCTGTATAATTTTCTGGATCAATTTGATGATTAGGACATGATAAGTCATTTTTCATTTGCCTTAAGTGAAGTTATTTATTAAAAAAAGAATTTGAAGACAAACCAATCTCTTAAACATTTTTCATGAAATATGCAATCGCAATTCAATTTTATAATCTGATCAGATACGTGTAAATGATTTTTTCTCTTTGCACATTTGGTTTTCATATCACAACGATAAGAAATTGCCTTCTTTTTTAAAGTGACTGATTTTTCACTGGAAGTATCCATCTTAGTTTCTGTTATTTATGTAGCTGTATTTCAGGGAAAAATTTATGTTCCTTGTTTTATTAACTTGATTTTTATCTAAAAATTATAGAATTTAATATGATAAAAATTTAATTATGGTGAAAAAATTGTAGTTTCAGTGATAAAAATAGGGTTATTATGTGGGAGTGCTTGCAGGATTTTCATATTTATATTATTTTTATACATATAAAAATTTAAGATTCAAATTAATCTCAGTTCCCTTATATTTGATTATTAATCCAAAGTCATAGGCATCAATAACCGAAAGAGAATGCAAATTAATTCAAAGGTCGACACGCATCAGATTTTGTATCCGAGGTCAACAGACATCAAATTAAATAGAATCGAAAAGATTAGACAAAGCGAGGAATTGTTAAACAGAAAGAGAATTCAAATTAATTCAAAAGTCGACACGCATCAGATTTTGTATCCGAGGTCAACAGACATCAAATTAAATAGAATCGAAAAGATTAGACAAAGCGAGGAATTGTTAAACAGAAAGAGAATTCAAATTAATTCAAAGGTCGACACGCATCAGATTTTGTATCCGAGGTCAACAGACATCAAATTAAATAGAATCGAAAAGATTAGACAAAGCGGGGAATTGTTAAACAGAAAGAGAATTCAAATTAATTCAAAGGTCGAAACGCATCAGATTATTTATCCGAGGTCAACAGACATCAAATTAAATTGAAATAGAGAAATATAAGTTAATATAGGAAAACTAATCCAATTTAATTTAATAATTACATAAAAAATTATTAAGCATAAAAACTAAAAGTAAATAAATTTACTAAAATTATAGGAATATAATGAAACAATATTGAATGGTAAGAAAAAAAAGGATGATATTCGTAGAAGCGAAAAAAAATTTTGAAAGAAAAAGTGAATGACCGAAGAAATGGGCAAACGATTCATGTAAAAGAATATTTCAAAAGGCTATTCCCAAGGGAAATTTAAGAAACAAAATTCTTCGGAAGATTAATGCCATTTTTCAGGAATAAGGTACAAAGAATATTTCAAAAGAAATGGTATAAGGAATAAGTAAACAGCTCTTAAAAAGGAACATTTGAAAAAGACCAATCCCAAGGGAAATTTAAGGAACAAAATTCTTCGGAAGATTAATGGCATTCTACGAAAATAAGGCAAAAAAATATTTCAAAAGAAAATTATGGAAAAGAATACGAATGACGAACTGAGGGCCACGGACAAAAAAAGACCAGGGACGAAAAAGAGCCAGGGACAAATAAGGTCAGGGACGTAAAAGGCCAATGAAAAAAAGGGCCAGGGACGAAAAAGGCCAGGGACGGGAAGAATCGGGGAAGGGTCTGGATGAATCGGGGAAGGGTCGGCGATTCATATACCCTAATGAAGGAGTCAAATTAAGCGCAATTATATTGAGTTAAGCGCAAATGTTGATTAATTAATTAAGATGCCAAAGTATAAAATTAGAAAGGAGCATATTTAGTTGAATTGTTTGAACTACTTAGCTTATAATTTACCGTCTAACCATGAAAAAATGTTCGTTTATGGCTCATTCTATGCGATTCATATAGCTTTATGAAAGAGTCAAAGTAAGCGCAATTATATTGACTTAAGCGCAAATGATGACTAATTAATTAAGATACCAAAATATAAAATTAGAAAGGAGCATGTTGTGTTGACCTGCGTGATAGAATCGAAAAGATTAGACAAAGCAGGGAATTTTTAAACAGAAAGAGAATTCAAATTAATTCAAAGATCGACACGCAACAGATTATGTTTTCGAGCTCAACAGACATCAAATTAAATAGAATCGAAAAGATTAGACAAAGCGGGGAATTGTTAAACAGTAAGTCAATTCAAATTAATTCAAAGGTCGACACGCATCAGATTATTTAGCTGAGGTCAACAGACATCAAATTAATTTGAAATATAGAAATATAAGTTAATATAGGAAAACTAATCGAATTTAATTTAACAATTACCGAAAAAATTATTAAGCATAGGAACTAAAAGTAAAAAAGTACTAAAATATAGGAATATAATGAAAACAATATTGAATGGTAAAAAAAAGGATGATATTCCTAGAAACGAAAAAAATTTTGAAAGAAAAAGTAAATGACGGAAGAAATGGGCAAACGATTCATGTAAAAGAATATTTCAAAAGGCTATTCCCAAGGGAAATTTAAGAAACAAAATTCTTCGGAAGATTAATGCCATTTTTCAGGAATAAGGCACAAAGAATATTTCAAAAGAAAGAAGAAATAAGTAAACAGTTCTTAAAAAGGAACATATGAAAAAGACCAATCCTAAGGGAAATTTAAGAAACAAAATTTTTAGGAAAATTAATGACATTTTTCACGAATAAGGCAACAAAGAATATTGCAATAGAAAATGCTGGAATAAAACAAATGACGAAATAATTAATATCAGTTAAAATGTAAATTTCAGGGTGAATCGGGGAAGGTCGGGATGAATCGGGGAAGGGTCGGGACGAATAAGGGAAGGGTCGGGATGAATCGGGAAGAGTCGGGACGAATCGAAGAAGGGGCGGGATGAATCGGGGAAGGGTCGGGATGTATCGGGGAAGGGTCGGGATGAATCGGGGAAGAGTCGGGACGAATCGAAGAAGGGGCGGGATGAATCGGGGAAGGGTCGGGATGAATCGGGGAAGAGTCGGGATGAATCGGGGAAGGGTCGGGATGAATCGGGGAAGGGTCGGGATGAATCGGGGAAGGGTCGGGATGAATCGGGAAGGGTCGGGATGAATCGGGGAAGGGTCGGGATGAATCGGGGAATGGTCGGGACGAATCGGGGAAGGGTCGGGATGAATAAGGGAAGGGTCGGGATGAATCGGGGAAGGGTCGGAATGAATCGGGGAAGGGTCGGGATGAATCGGGGAAGGGTCGGGATGAATCGTGGAAGGGTCGGGATGAATCGGGGAAGAGTCGGGATGAATCGGGGAAGGGTCGGAATGAGTCGGGGAAGGGTTTGAATTAGTCGGGGAAGGGTCTGAATGAGTCGGGGAAGGGTCGGAATGAGTCGGGGAAGGGTCGGGATGAATTGGGTCAACGAAAAATTCTCATTGCTAATTTTTTAAGTTGGCATCTTAATTAATTAGTCATAATTTGCGCTTAACTCCATATAATTGCGCTTAATTTGACTCCTTCATTAAGTTATATGAATTGCATAGATTGAGCCATAAACTAATATTTTGTCATGGTTAGATGGTTAATTAGAAGCTAAAAAGTTCAAGCAGGTCAACGAAAAATGCTCCTTTCTAATTTTAGGGGCGAAAAGTGCCAGGGACAAAAAGGTGCCAGCGAAAAAAAGGGCCAGGGAGGAAAAAGGGCCAGGGACGAAAAAGGCCAGGGACGAAAAAGGGTCAGGGACGAAAAGGGCCTGGGACGAAAAAGTGCCAGCGAAAAAAAGGACCAGAGACGAAAATGGGATAGGGGCGAAAAGTGACAGGGACGAAAAAGTGCCAGCGAAAAAAAAAGGCCAGGGACGAAAAAAGGCTAGGGACGAAAAAGGGCCAGCGAAAAAAAGGACCAGAGACGAAAAAGGGATAGGGGCGAAAAGTGACAGGGACGAAAAAGTGCCAGCGAAAAAAAAGGCCAGGGACGAAAAAAGGCTAGGGACGAAAAAGGGCCAGGGACGAAAAATGGCCAGGGACGAAAAATGGACAGGGACGAAAAAGGGCCAGGGACTAAAAGAGCCAGGGACGAAAAAGTGCCAGGGACGAAAAAAGGCCAGGGACGAAAAAGGGTCAGGGACGAAAAGGGCCTGGGACGAAAAATGGACAGGGACGAAAAGAGCCAGGGACGAAAAAGTGCCAGGGACGAAAAAAGGCCAGGGACGAAAAAAGGCCAGGGACGAAAAAGGGTCAGGGACGAAAAGGGCCTGGGACGAAAAAGTGCCAGCGAAAAAAAGGACCAGGGACGAAAAAGGGCTAGGGGCGAAAAGTGCCAGGGAAAAAAAGTGCCAGCGAAAAAAAGGGCCAGGGACGAAAAAGGGCCAGGGACGAAAAAAGGCCAGGGACGAAAAAGGGTCAGGGACGAAAAAGTGCCAGCGAAAAAAAAGGACCAGGGACGAAAAAGGGCTAGGGGCGAAAAGTGCCAGGGAAAAAAAAGTGCCAGCGAAAAAAAGGGCCAGGGACGAAAAAGGGCCAGGGACGAAAAAAGGCCAGGGACGAAAAAGGGTCAGGGACGAAAAAGTGCCAGCGAAAAAAAGGACCAGGGACGAAAAAGGGCTAGGGGCGAAAAGTGCCAGGGTCGAAAAAGAGTCAGGGACGAAAATGGCCTCGGACGAAAAATGGACAGGGACGAAAAGAGCCAGGGACGAAAAAGTGCCAGGGACGAAAAAAGGCCAGGGACGAAAAAAGGCCAGGGACGAAAAAGGGTCAGGGACGAAAAGGGCCTGGGACGAAAAAGTGCCAGCGAAAAAAAGGACCAGGGACGAAAAAGGGCTAGGGGCGAAAAGTGCCAGGGAAAAAAAAGTGCCAGCGAAAAAAAGGGCCAGGGACGAAAAAGGGCCAGGGACGAAAAAAGGCCAGGGACGAAAAAGGGTCAGGGACGAAAAAGTGCCAGCGAAAAAAAAGGACCAGGGACGAAAAAGGGCTAGGGGCGAAAAGTGCCAGGGAAAAAAAAGTGCCAGCGAAAAAAAGGGCCAGGGACGAAAAAGGGCCAGGGACGAAAAAAGGCCAGGGACGAAAAAGGGTCAGGGACGAAAAAGTGCCAGCGAAAAAAAGGACCAGGGACGAAAAAGGGCTAGGGGCGAAAAGTGCCAGGGTCGAAAAAGAGTCAGGGACGAAAATGGCCTCGGACGAAATAAGGCCAGAGACGAAAAAGGGCCAGGGACGAAAAATGGCCAGGGACGAAAAAGGGCTAGGGGCGAAAATTGCCAGGGACGAAAAAGAGTCAGGGACGAAAATTGCCTGGGACAAAAATGAGCCAGGGACAAAAAGAGCCAGGAAGGAAAAAGGGCCAGGGACGAAAAATGGCCAGGGACGAAAATTGCCTGGGACGGAAATGGCCTGGGACAAAAAGAGCCAGGAAAGAAAAAGGGCCAGGGACGAAAAATGGTCATGGACGAAAATGGCTAGGGCCAAAAAATGGCCAAGGACGAAAATGGTCAGGGACGAAAAATGGCCAGGGACAAAAAGAGCCAGGAAGGAAAAAGGGCCAGGGACGAAAAATGGCCAGGGACGAAAATTGCCTGGGACGGAAATGGCCTGGGACAAAAAGAGCCAGGAAAGAAAAAGGGCCAGGGACGAAAAATGGTCATGGACGAAAATGGCTAGGGCCAAAAAATGGCCAAGGACGAAAATGGTCAGGGACGAAAAATGGCCAGGGACAAAAATGGCTAGGAGGGCAAAAATGGCCAGGGACGAAAAAGAGCCAGGGACGAAAAAAAGCCATTATATATCAAATTGAAGCCTAGAATGAGCTTAATAAAAATAAAAAATACAAATTTAATTAGATGATTTAGAAAATTAAGAGAGATACTTTTATCAAAAGTGCTCTTATAAAAAGCAAAAAAAATGATTATCGATTGAAATAACTTGATCAAAACTGGATCAATCGCACAAAATAAAGTTCATTTAAGAGAATAGAAAGAGCTGTAAAAAATCATCGCTGATTTTTTAAATATTATTATTTACGAAAGTTTTACAATTATTTTAATTAAACTACTACCTAATTCTTCCTTATAAAATGATCAAAATGATTAAAAAAAATGAAAATATCTCAAAGCATACGTAATTATTAAGAATGATATATATATCAAATTGAAGCCTAGAATGAGCTTAATAAAAATAAAAAATACAAATTTAATTAGATGATTTAGAAAATTAAGAGAGATACTTTTATCAAAAGTGCTCTTATAAAAAGCAAAAAAAATGATTATCGATTGCAATAACTTGATCAAAACTGAATCAATCGCAACAAAATAAAATTCATTTAAGAAAATAGAAAGAGCTGTAAAAAATCATCGCTGATTTTTTAAATATTATTATTTACGAAAGTTTTACAATTATTTTAATTAAACTACTACCTAATTCTTCCTTATAAAATGATCAAAATGATTAAAAAAATGAAAATATCTCAAAGCATACGTGATTATTAAGAATGATATATATATCAAATTGAAGTCTAGAATGAGCTTAATAAAAATAGAAAAATATAAATTTAATTCGATGATTTAGAAAAATAATAGAGATACTTTTATCAAAAGTGCTCTTATAAAAAGCAAAAAAAATGATTATCGATTGCAATAACTTGATCAAAACTGGATCAATCGCAACAAAATAAAGTTCATTTAAGAGAATAGAAAGAGCTGTAAAAAATTATCGCTGATTTAGTAAATCTTATTATCTACGAAAGTTTTACATTTATTTTAGTTAAACTACTACCTAATTCTTCCTTATAAAATGATAAAAATGAGCAAAAAAATTATTATCGCAAAGAATACGTGATTATTAAGAATGATATATATATCAAATTGAAGCCTAGAATGAGTTGAGCAGTAATTGAAAAAAAAATAATTTGATTAAATCATTTTAAAGAAAAGGATTAGGCTGTCGTAAGCTGTGGTCTCTTCGCGATCACAGCTTATTACAGCCCCGTCCCAAATACACAACTATGGAATTTATCTTTACATAAAACAAATTAAAAAATAATAAAATCAAATTCCAACTCCCCGCACTCGATTACCCCTGAATACATCTGGTTTTCAAAAAAAAAATTTTCAAAAATTTTCGAGGCCAAGGTAACCCCCTTGTTACCTACCGTACCTCATACTAATATGATTTTTGAACTCCTCACCCTCGATTACCCCCGAATACATTTGGTTTTCAAAAAAATATTTCAAAAAATTTCATGCCCTAGATACCCCCCAGGTAACCCCCATACCGATAATACTAACGACTTTTTTGAATTCTGCGGACTCAATTACCCCCAAATACACTTGATTTTCAAAAAAATATTTCAAAAAATTTTCGAGGCCTAGTTACCCCACTTTGTACCCCCCATACCGATAATACTAACCACTTTTTTGAACTCCCCACACTCGATTACCCCCAAATACACCTGGTTTTCAAAAAAAATATTTCAAAAAATTTTCGAGACCTAGGTACCCCCCAAGGAACTCCCATACCAATAATATTAACATGAAATTCGGACTCCCCACCCTCGATTACCCTGAATACATTCGATTTTCAAAAAAATATGAGAAAAAAATTTTCGAACCCCCCTAACCCCCTTGGTACCCCCCATACCTGTACTAAAAATATGAAATTCGAATTCAGCGTACTCGATTACCCCTAAAATCACCTGAATTTCAACAATTTACGATAGGTCAAAAATTTCAAAATTTAGGCCCCTGTATCTCAGGCCTAGGGGGGTATATCAAAATACCAATGTTAAATTCGGAATCCCCGTACTCGATTACCCCTAAATACACTTGGATTTCAAGAAAATATCTCAATACCCCCTTAGGAACCCTAGGTATATGGTATCTTAGGCCTAGGGGGGTTAACCCTAAAATTTTAAGGTGGCGGCAAAGGTACCCCTATATGCCTTCAACCATGATACTATTATAAATTTCGCCACTCTAGATCAAATTGAGTTATCGTGTCGGGAAATATCTCGAATACAGGTGGTTTTCGAGGCCTAGTTACCCCACTTTGTACCCCCCATACCGATAATACTAACCACTTTTTTGAACTCCCCACACTCGATTACCCCCAAATACACCTGGTTTTCAAAAAAAATATTTCAAAAAATTTTCGAGACCTAGGTACCCCCCAAGGAACTCCCATACCAATAATATTAACATGAAATTCGGATTCCTCGCCCTCGATTACCCCCAAATACACCTGATTTTCAAAAAAATATGAGAAAAAATTTTTCTAACCCCCCTAACCCCATAGGTACCCCCCTAACCATTAATACTAACACGAAATTCGGACTCCCCACCCTCGATTACCCTGAATACATTCGATTTTCAAAAAAATATGAGAAAAAAATTTTCGAACCCCCCTAACCCCCTTGGTACCCCCCATACCTGTACTAAAAATATGAAATTCGAATTCAGCGTACTCGATTACCCCTAAAATCACCTGAATTTCAACAATTTACGATAGGTCAAAAATTTCAAAATTTAGGCCCCTGTATCTCAGGCCTAGGGGGGTATATCAAAATACCAATGTTAAATTCGGAATCCCCGTACTCGATTACCCCTAAATACACTTGGATTTCAAGAAAATATCTCAATACCCCCTTAGGAACCCTAGGTATATGGTATCTTAGGCCTAGGGGGGTTAACCCTAAAATTTTAAGGTGGCGGCAAAGGTACCCCTATATGCCTTCAACCATGATACTATTATAAATTTCGCCACTCTAGATCAAATTGAGTTATCGTGTCGGGAAATATCTCGAATACAGGTGGTTTTCGAGGCCTAGGCCCCTAGGGGTTTTTCGTTTTCGAGGCGGAGTAGTTTTCCCACCTCCGGAAAAATCCGGGCTACAAAGGAAGCTCAAATTCGAGGTCTAGAACGGCCTAGAACGCGTGGGATTCATTTTTTCGCGATGTCCCCTAGCGTTTTTTTATAGATAGATAACCAGTCCCTTCGGGACTGCTTTAGCGGTTAGACTGGGCGAAATGTAATAAGTTATTTTTGAAAGCGCGGGGCGCTTTAAGGACCCCTAGTTGATTTGTCGAACTCGGAAAAAAATTATTACATTCTGTGTTTAAATTTCCATTCTTTTTGGCCTGCTACGCTCGTCCCTTAAACTTTTTCAGCAAGGCTCGCTCCGCTCGCTCATTATTATATAGTAGAACTCACTTTGCTCGCCTTGTTAATTTACCACTTTCGCTCCCCAAAAGTGTTGTGTTCAATTGGGGTTAGCCTCTTCAACCTGGCTCACAACAGCCACTGTTCTTGGGCGAAGAGTTACCGGCGTACGGCCGCGAGGAGGCCTGCGAGGTGTGGAAACCTTGTACGCCAACAGGCCGGTGGAATCACATTATCATTTCGTTTGATGCAATGGCAATCAAATCCAATGCATCGCAAGGCGGACTGGTGGACAATCCTCTGGGTCTTTTTCTAAACCCACATCCAACCATCGACCTCGCCTTCACCGACCTGCCCCCATCCTATTTTATTCTTTCGAATGCAGTCAACGGTTAAATTGACCGACCCAACGGTTCAGCCCATTCAACTATGCTCCGGTAAAGTAATACCATCCTTGCATAGGAATGGGTGGCCAATCCAACCGGGACAGGGTATATCAAACTTTATTTTTGACTGCATTATTTCTGCTGTGGATTTCAACTGCGAGGATTGCAGCTATTCATTCAAGAAATCCAATCCTTCAGCAACGATATTTTTTACATAAATACTTCCCGTTTTGGGGTTAGTTGGAGCATTAGGTGCATAAATGCGATAACCTGCCTCTCTTGTTACTCGAGACATAGCACTGTACAAATTCCCGTGTGCAAAGACTTCTTGGGACAAATCAAGACCCATTTGATTGACCGATTGGCCTTGTGCTTTCATAATGGTCATTGCGAATGCAAGACGCACTGGGAATTGGAAACGACGGAATTTAATTCCATCTATGCGACCTTTTTCTTCATAATCGCACCAACATCTATTAAGGCAAACTTGCTTTCCGGTGCCTGCATTGGTACCTGTAATCACCTCTGCCATGATGATAT
Source organism: Pratylenchus scribneri (assembly GCA_030063045.1). Classification (NCBI taxonomy): domain Eukaryota; kingdom Metazoa; phylum Nematoda; class Chromadorea; order Rhabditida; family Pratylenchidae; genus Pratylenchus; species Pratylenchus scribneri. Next base: position 1,968,937 of record JAQSEB010000082.1, read on the forward strand.
TATCATGCAAGCTCTTAATGACCATTCGTGTTCCATTGACAAGTCCTCGAGCAACAGCAAGATTTTTCAAGAGTACTATAATTGCTCCTTCTTTGAGCTTCAATTCATGCAATGGCAAGCCGGAAGGATTAAATTTATTCAATGCTTCTTCCTCGTCATCGGCTGCATTAATATCGAATGGTCGTTCGAGTAATGATTCATCTGTTGAAAGATAAATCTTTTCCTTGGTCTTTAGCATTCCAAGAATTCGGCTATTAATGCCATCAACAGTGACATTATGTGGCGCCAACATCAGTCTCTTTAAGAGCTGTTGTGGATTATTTAATGCCTGTCCATTGTCAGAGACAAAATTTAACAGCTGATCTGATGTGTATGCCACATTTTCTTTAGGAATTTCCACAAGCTCCGCATTTGGATCAGAACCAAATTGATTTAGCTTTCTTGTGAATTCGCGCTCACCCGGACCTTGGCGCATATTTATGGTCAGGCGAAGCAGATTTTTGCGGAATAATGGCCATAATTTGGAATATTGAATGCAAGCTGCAACTTGCGCCTCCATTATGGAATGTGGGACAACTGGCAAATTTTGTTTAAAATCGCCAGAAATGACTACAACCTTCCCACCAAATGGTAAATGCTTCAATTGCTTTATTGCTAACTGCTTGCAGACACGATCAATTGCTTCAAACATGTGTTTTGGAAGCATAGAAACCTCATCAATGAGGATCATGTCTGCCATTCGAATTCGTTGGCCATGGAAGCTTTGAACTGATATTGATGGCGTATAGTCCTCTTCAATATCAAGTGTAAATCTGAATACAGAATGAACTGTAGTTCCTCCGAAGAGAAGAGTGGCAGCGCAGCCTGTATAGGCGCAAGCGATTACTTTCTTTTTCATTTCACGAAATTTTCTAACGAAATGATTGAACAGGACTGTTTTTCCTGTGCCACCGTCACCATATACGAAGTATGTTCGTGAAACCTTATCATCGAAAGGTGAGGCCTTAATCGCCTTTTGAACTTGTTTAAAAGCTTCTTCTTGATCCGCATTCAATTTGAATAATTTTTGCGGCTTACTTTGATCGACATCATCGTCGTCATCAAATAGATCAGAACCGAAGAAATATCGGTCGATTGCCTGATCGACATCTCTTGTGAATGACACATTTGGCAATGGGAGTTGGAAATTCTCCATGGTCAGACCGTAGTCTGCCAATTGCGCTTCAATCACGGCTAAAGCATGATCGATTCGGCGTAATCGTTCTGGGTGATTTTTAGGCACGCCAAGAATTCGCGCATGACTGAACATGAATTCAATGAATTTCTCCCAAAGCGCCAAAGCATTGCTTGGATTACCAAATACCAAAATTTGCACGAATAAATCGCGAAATTGTGCTCCAATTATGCCTTGTTGGGATGCTTCATTAAGCGTTCGTTCCCAAACGGTATCATCCATAAGGAGACCGTGCAGACGTGCTGCTTCAACAAATGACTCACACATGTAGCCATCCACGTCTTTCAAGGCATCTGGATCGCCAGGAAAATGACGCAAGAGCACATAAAGAGCAAAAAGCTCTTGATTTTTAGGCTGTGGTCGATAAATTCGACCAATAATAGGCTTTTTGTTTTTGTTAGCCCTTTTGGCGACAATGCGCTTTTTCCAAACTTTTGAATTTTTATCATATGAATATTTTTCGGGCATTTGATCATATCTCATGTTTTTGATCTCTGGATCATCGGCCATTATCCAACTGCCATCAATTCGTTGGACAGATTCACCCGATGCCCATTGTGCCCAATATTCTGTGAGCATTGTCTTCGGCAATTCGCCAGCTTCGACGCGTTCAAGCGCCTCTTCTGTTTCTCTGCCTTTGAAATAGATAGGCTGATTATCTGGCAAATGAATGGTGAGACGAATGACCACATGTGACATGCGGACATATGGCGCAGAAATAATGCGGCAGAATGCTTCGCATGGTGAGCGATAGTACATTCGCGCAAATCTGGCGGGTTCATCAATGTTCACCTCGCCATGTTCAAGCTTGACGCAGCTTTGATCTGCACTTTTCAATGGATATTTTGTCAAATAAGCCATATTTGTGCTTTCGCCGTAGCAATAGGCCAAATTATGATGCGTCTCATAATGTGAAAGAATGAATGGTGAATAGGGAACGACATGACGATTGTCGTATATTTGTGTCACACCCCCTTTTTTAACCATTACTATTTCGCCGCCATCTTCTGGGCTTAGCCTTTTGTGTTTAGCTGGACGATCCTCATAAAGGAAAGTCTCTTTGCTAAAATCATGTGGAAATCCTTTAGTACATTTTCCATTTTTTATTGGTCCACAAAAGTCATCTCGGCAATCGTGTAATTGATATTGGATTACCAATTCACGCAATCTTCTGAGGAAGTTTGCCTGATCTGATTTATCATCAGGGTGCGGCAATTTTGGAATAAAAGCCCAAATAAAATCGTCGATGATTGCCGGTATTGCCTCTATTTCGGTGACAATAATCCGATGCAAATGAGGGCCGCCTCTTTTTTGGAACTCCATGCTTTCAACATAGCCGAGTTGTTTTCCAAAGGCGTTGCTCTCATTTATTTTACGATAGATATCTTGTGTTTTATCAATATAGAGATTTACAAGAACATCTGGTCGATCAATCAAGGCCTGACCATTTTTATACATTTGCGGTTTAATTTCAATCCATCGTGGATTCGAAGTGAATGTGAGCAAGAACATTGCTCGGCCAGGTTTCCGAATCTGGTTGATAATTGTACAGCCATCAGTGTATTTCTCTTTGAAATATGGTCTGAAACCTGGCATGTATGAACGGAAAAGCACAACTTTACCTAAAGCATCGGAAGATGCAAGGCCAGCTTGTTTTGCCAAGAAATCCAACATTTCCTTTGGCAATTCTTTGCGGAGGTCCATTTCTGGAGTGCGTAAGAATTGGAAAACTTGATCGTCAATTCTTGCGGCATAATCAAGCAAAAATCGTTGGCTAAGTCCGCCACCTGCACTCCAAATATGATGATATTTATCATTTATTGGACTTCGGATACCGAGTGCATAACGTATATATGCTCTCATTGAGAGGAATTTACGTTTCGAACCTTCATCACCATAAAGATCGATAGAATCAGTATCGCTGTCTGCGATCGATGAAGTTTCGCTCTGATCATCATCCATAGATATGTCAGATTGTACATCCTCATCATCGGATGATTTCTTTTTGAGTTGAATTTTCTTGGCCTTTCTGGCTGGCTTTTTATATGGAATATCTTTACGATATCCCAAATCTCCATTAATGAAGAGGAGTGGATAAAGTAGGGTGTCAGTCATTGGATGATTAGGCCAACATTCACTGAGCCCTCCCTTCTTTGTAATCCAAATTCCATTTATTGGGATTGGATCATCTGATGAAGATGACCAAATGGCAAAAACAGTCGATTCATCTCGAGTTGGCAGATTAATTTGCCTCGGATGAAGACGTGGGTCTTGCACGTTTGCTGGTGCATCTCTTGTATTTACCAAAATAATATTGAAATTCTTTAATTCGTCGGGATTATTTTGCTCCATTTCTTGGTAAAATTCATGGGAATTTTGCAAAATATGCGCCATTGGATGGTGCTCTCTGATCAACTGATCAAGTGTCTCGAATAATTTGGGACATTTTTTTGGCATCTTCTCAAGGATTTCATTATTCCTTCGACGATCATTAGCCGTCAGAGAATCCAAAATATAAAGTTGATCAAAAGATGGTATTTGATCATTGCCTGCATAGAGGCTACCAATCTTTCGTTGGAATTCGCCATTCAAAAGAACTGGCATTGGACCACCCTCAGGCGCTTCAGCACGACCTGCTGAAAGTGAGGCAAAAGCGAAAAGGCTATTGAATTTCGCTTGATGGGCAATGAAAGACTTTGAGTCTGGATGTGTGCCCATAACCAACTTGTCATACGGGTCGGGATATTCCTTAAAAGCTGGTAATTCAACCCGCCCTTCGGTGCATGACCAACAATAGGTTTGGTTTTTATAAAGTTTGTTTGCACAATGTTCGCAAATGCGATCCCCTGGAATTCCTGAATTATAATATTCAGGATAATGACCTGATTTCCAGGAGAAACAGCCGATTCCAGCATGCTGTTTGCAACCTTTCTTTGTAAAGGGCACAGCTTTTTTCGATTCTTCATCGGCTTGTTTTTTGGCTTCTTCAGCCTTTTTTACTTGCTTCTGATAAATTCTTGCCGACTTACGTAAGTTGGCAGTTGCATCGGGATCTTCAACCCGGATTTCATTGTTTTCGATTTCCATTGGCTCTGGAATATTATTGACTTCTGGCACAATTTCAATGGCCTTTTCAAGCTCTTGTTCAAACGTAAGAGTCCGAACCGGTCCGGTTGGTTGGACATTGTATGGATAATAGTATGGAGCATCATCCCGGCCATAGAGCTCATTTATATGCCATAAAATGCGATGGCGTTCATCGTTAATATTTAAATTTCTGTTCAGAAATGTGCCATAATTCAAATAATGTTCGCCATATAAGCATACAAAGAATCCACAATTGATCCCATCATGCTGCTGTGTGTATGTGTTTGGGTCAACAACAGTTATATAACGTTCATCCGGATCATATCCAGGAATTATTTCAGTTAAGCTTTGCTGAATATGTGGAATTCTTTGTGCGTTGAAATTCGGATAATTAAGATCCAAACGGGAATTAAATCCCGGATTTTTACCCAATGAGTCCAAAAAATGTGTTCCACTGTTTCGATCGTAAATGATCAATGTCCAATGGCCTGGGAAAAATAAAGGCATGAGGACGATGTCTGTTTGGACATTTGGATCATAATTGAAACATGCGTTGAGGACGGTACTTCCTTGCATATGACCTCTTGTACGATCAAAATTATTTGGATCTGAATAGAGAGGATCCACTACAACCACTTGTTTAGGCGATCTTTTGGCCACATAGCATAAATATGCATAAATGAACGAATCATTCAGCCATGCGCCTGGATTATTCCAGAGTAGTTCAATATAACGACGCCCTTGAGGTGGTTGAAGTACACCATTAACGGTTGTACTATCTTGCTCATATAATGACAAATCAGCACGGCGCCAAATTGTTGCGTTCAAATTACGCACAGTAGCAAATTGAATTGGCCTTCTCCAAACATAAGGAGTTGCTTGCTGCTGAATTTGAGGACCCGTAGGTCCCTTTTTGGAAACCAATGAACTTGAACTTGTCTTCATTGGTGTGTCAATGTGTGTGACATTTTTGGGCCGACCTGCAACCTTTGCATTCCTTTTTGGTCGACCACCTTTGCTTCTTTGTGATGAAGCAATACTAATCGGTGATGTATCGCGCGAATTAGTTGCACTTCCAAAGCTGATTGATGGAAGTGGAGAGAATGAATTCTCTTTAATTGGTGTTTCACCAATAAATTTTGATGTACTTGCCTTTTCGGGACTAATGGCATAATGCGGTCGTCCCTTTTTGCATAAATTCCAAGGCAATATTTTTGCGGTTGCCCTTTCTTCCGCCTTATCCTGAAGAGGACTATTTGGAATCGGGGTTCCCGCGTGACTTTCAATATCTGAATCGCTTGAAGGCGTTGTTCGCCCATCCATATTTTTTGCTTTTTTGCCACGTGTTTCAGGACGTCGTCCTCGTCCTCGTTTTTTAGGTGGCGCATCATCAGAGATGGCACTCAGAACACGTGGTCTTGGCGTTTTAATAGCTAAAGATTCGAGATCGATAGCAGGACTCGAAGGGTCCATAATAAGCGATTCAGTATCACTTTCGCCCGGAAGAGGACGGTTTGAAGAGCTAACAGAAGCAGGAGTACCCGCTTGTCGTCGCTCATATTCATCTTTCTGTCGCTTTCGCTCCTTCTGAATTCTTGAAGGCATCTGAAAAAAAAGGATTAAGTTTATGAAAATTATGTGAACAACAATAAGAAAAGGCTTAATAACCAATAAGTACACAATAAAATTCAAATATTTATTCAATATTGAAAATTGTGAAATGAAGAACAATGCATCAATTGGTTATGCCTGCTCAGTTCACTCTCACAAACAATCCCTTGCAGGCGAAAGTGATATAGCATAAAGCCATAATTGATTGGTATAAAACCATTAAATGTGTAGCATAAAGCCATAATTGTTTGGTATAAAACCATTAAATGTATAGCATAAAGCCATAACAGTTGGTATAAAACCATTAAATGTATAGCATAAAGCCATAATTGCTGGCATAAAGCCATAATAGATAGCATAAACCCATAAATGTTGGTATAAAACCATTAAATATATAGCATAAAGCCATAAATGTTTGGTATAAAACCATTAAATGTATAGCATAAAGCTATATTTGATAGCATAAAGCCATAATTGTTTGGTATAAAACCATTAAATGTATAGCATAAAGCTATATTTGATAGCATAAAGCCATAAATGTTTGGTATAAAACCATTAAATATATAGCATAAAGCTATATTTGATAGCATAAAGCCATAATTGTTTGGTATAAAACCATTACATGTATAGCATAAAGCTATATTTGATAGCATAAAGCCATAATTGTTTGGTATAAAACCATTACATGTATAGCATAAAGCTATATTTGATAGCATAAAGCAATAATTGATTGGTATAAAACCATTAAATGTGTAGCATAAAGCCATAATTGTTTGGTATAAAACCATTAAATGTATAGCATAAAGCCATAATTGCTGGCATAAAGCCATAATAGATAGCATAAACCCATAAATGTATAGCATAAAGCCATAATAGATAGCATAAAGCCATAACAGTTGGTATAAAACCATTAAATGTATAGCATAAAGCCATAATAGATAGCATAAAGCCATAAATGTTGGTATAAAACCATTAAATGTGTAGCATAAAGCTAAAAAAATTTTAATTTTTGTTATTAAATGTAATAATAAATCCCTCAACACGAGTTGAGGTGATCAAACAATATGTCATACACTCACAAATGATGATTACGCGCCGAGCTCTCAAGGCGTGCCTTAAACCTGAGGTAGCTTCCAACAGAGCTGACAATACTTTCATTTGCAAGCGTTCCCATATTGCCGGTGATTAACTTAAATCACCTAAAGCAAAACAATTGAACTCCGTTTATAGTCATTCACACTAAAAGGAATTGCACCTAATAATGCTAGTGGGGGTGACCACTTGATTGCCAGAGTCCCAATTGCTGCCCTATTAGGAAATAGACCCACGGAGTCTTCGGTTTTCATCTCCTCTTCCGTTGCAATTTCGGATCTATTTCCCAAAACTCACCACCAATAGCCTATCCACCCACTTGGTTTGGTCCTGCCATTCCTGATCGGGAGTGCTCCTCTTAACCCATCCTGGCATTTCCGCCCCGAGTGATAGACCGACCTTGCTCAAGGGTCTTTGGCGGTGAGCCCCAGGCGCAAGCGCACTGGTTTATGTCTCGGGCGCAAGCGCACCGACACTTTGCTCACGGGCGCAAGCGCACCGAGCATTATTGACCACGGGCGCAAGCGCACCGGTCTGTGTCACGGGCGCAAGCGCACCGACACTTTGCTCACGGGCGCAAGCGCACCGAGCATTATAGACCACGGGCGCAAGCGCACCGGTCTGTGTCACGGGCGCAAGCGCACCGACACTTTGCTCACGGGGCCCCGTTTCAATTTCCACTTTTAACTTTTTACTTTGAAGATTTTTGCTTTTAACTTTGAACTTTGAAAATTTTCTGTTTCAATTAGCGTTTTCAAATTAAAAGTTCAGAGTTAAAAGTTCAAAGTAAAATTTTCAAAGTTAATGGTGATTCTGTTTCAATTAATGCTTTGAACTGACCTTACTTTTAAAAGTTTCTTTGAACTTTGAAGATTCACTTTGAACTTTTAATAAAAATGTTCAAAGTAGAAATAGGGCCTAAATCACTACTTTGAACTTTTTTTAAAAATCATAAAAAATTTAGAAAAAATTTAAAAATTATGAAATCAAAAATATTATATAGAAAAGGCTCTGCTCTATCCACCAATATAAAATTTTTAGGTGAATGATAATTTTATGATTTTTTAGAATTTTTTAAACGAAAAATATGAAAAAAGGCTATAAATCGTCGACTATCTGAATTTAGAAATTCATAACTCAGAAAATATTTTCAAAAAAATTCTGAAATTTGCAAAATTAGTCAATATATAATTTTTTAGCTTTTAATTTTTATTTTGGATTTTTCTGAAAATTTTTATCATTTTTAAAAATGGTGCGACGAATCGCCGCACGTCCTCAGAAAAAATTCATAAATTAACAAATTTTCAATAAAAAAATCTGAAATTTTTATAGAATATTTTACGGATATATGTATAAAAAATTTTTGAAAAATTTTCCTCTCTTCCAAAAGAAATTATAACGATACGCCTTTTGGGCGCATGCCTATGTGCGCAGCAAATTGCCGCATCATAATTCCTGAACCACTTAAGTGTTTTAAAATATTCTTATGTCATTTTGAAGAGCAAAATGATAGCTTTTGAATTTTAAAATTCTTTAATGGATTGGTTCATCCCTTTCAAAAATATGATTTTTAAGAAAAATGTTGAAATAATTTTTGTCCTATTTAACATTTTTGATCATAACTTTTTGATTTTTAGTTCGATTCACATAGCTTCTACATAATTCACTAGAACTCATTCTGCTCTTTAATAAAATATCAAATTTAGTAAAAATATTTTTGGAATTGGTATTTTTTTAGAGGGATGATTCCGCAAAATTCTACTTTTTTAGAAAATAGAATTAATAGGAAAAAAAAGAATAAAAATTTCAAAAAATTTTTATCATATATAGAATTGTCTAGACAATAATCTCTGAAAATTTCCGAATTTTCTATTGATAGAATTTCGAGCTATGATTTTATATATTTAAAATAATTTAATTTAATCTTAATTTTTCTACTTTTAAAAGCTCAAAGGGAAATTGCGTTTCAATTTATTAAAAGTTGAAAGAGAAAAATTCAAAGTAGGAAATTTTCAATTGAAACAGAATTTTGGTCACTTTTAACTTTTAATTTGAACTTTGAAGATTTTTACTTTTAACTTTGAACTTTTTAGCGGTCAAAATTGAAACGCTTTAATTTTAACTTTTAACTTTAACTTTTACTTTGAACTTTTAAAAAGTTCAAAGTTAAAAGTGGAAATTGAAACGGGGCCCGGGCGCAAGCGCACCGAGCATTATTGACCACGGGCGCAAGCGCACCGGTCTGGTATGAGCAAACATAGAAAAATGTGAAAATATTGAGTGCCATATATATTCAAATTTTTTGCACTCAACTTTTTGTGAAAGATAAATACAGAAAATATAATAATCCGAAAAATGCAATATTTTTTTTCAATAGAAAATATATTTTTCATTTTCATTTTTGTAAAAATCAGAAAAATCTAGTTTTGGGATATCCGAAAATGTCTTAAAAATTAAATTTTACGTCCGCCCAGCTCCACTCAGCAATCAAATGTACTTCGTTCAGCCCTTCGCATGCTTGCAATTCTGCATTGAATTCATAGGCATTTCGGATTGCCTTTTGCCTTAATTCCGCCATCTTCTTTTCGTCCATTTTAATTGCATCCAACTCTTTTTGCTTCTCCAACATTGTCACCTTCATTCGTTCGTTGCATGCCTTTTGATAAATTTGGAAAATATTTAATTTGTCGTTGAAAAAATTTGCCGAAAAAAATTGGGTTTAATGGTTTGAGACCGTATACCCAATCGATTGATCTGGTCAAGACGCATCATTTGATTATGATTTTGTTTGGGTTTAATCACTAACTTATGGTTTTGAACCAATAAACCAAAATGGGTTTAAACCGTTTAATACCCATTTTAATTTTGACCAAACCATCAAAAATTATATACCATTCAAATTCAATGCGTTTTGAACAGCTTTATCCAATTGGGTATATGACTTGTGATTTTAGGAGGATAAACCCATTTTTAACCAATTTATTAAATTTATTTATTTTTCAACAAATTAAAAATAAAATTAAAAACCTTTTGATAATCTGAATAAATTTCCGGATATTCAGAGGCCATCATTCATGAACATCCACCGATTGGAGTGCAGTTTGATAGTGGGAAGGCAGTGCAATTCGAATTTTCAGCTCCTTCAGCAAATAGTCCCGCTCTTTTGGTTCCACCGTTCGCCGATACATTTCCGGATATTTTCGCTTGAATGAGCTGATCCCAAACAATTCAGATATTTGTTCCTAATTTCAGCTCATTTTTATATAAATTGTTTTGAAAAAAAACCTGAAGAAAGAAACGATCGCCGGATTTTTGAGGCCATTCATATTCGACAATATCTTCCGGTTGGAGCGGAATATGGGTCACATCGGCGGCCAATGTCGCTCGGCTTGGCGTTTTCACTTTTGGTTTATTGTTGGTGGAATCGGCACCTTTAAATTTGGATTAAAATTTAATACTAAAAATAGAAATGGTTTAAGGGTTTGCCCTACATTCATAAATCCATATACCCAAACCCAAATTGGATAGAGCTGGTCAAGAAGCATTGAATGGTTTATAATTTTTAATGGTTTGGTCAAAATTAAAAGGTATTAAACAGTTTAAACCCATTTTGGTTTTAATGGTTCAAAACTAAGTTAGAATTGGTTAAGCGTTAAACCCAACACAATCATAATCAAATGGTTGTCTTGAAGCTCTAAATAATCTCTCAATTGATATTATGTTTAAAGGGATTAGGATAAATCACTAAACTTTAATTTTTTCGACAAATTTTAATTAATTGCAAAAAATATACCGCTGATCTTTGATAGCAAAGGAAGCCAAAGCTTTTTGATTTGCCTGTTTTCCAATCGCAAACCAAATTCACATTGACAATCACGCCATACCTTAAATTAAAAACAATTAATAAAATAAAAATATCTAAAATCAAACTGTGAAAAAACTACCAAAAAATCGCCTTCGTTCAATTCATAAGGAAGATTTCCAACATAAATCCAGGCGAAATTTTTGTACTTTTGGCGCCAATATTTATCTAAAATGTATAAATTATTTGCAGATAAATAATTGCTAATTTTACTTGAGTCGCCAGCAATGCCGAGATGCAGCTCCTTTTCATTAATTTTATTCAACTTTATATTTTGCTATAGCCGATTCGTCTAAAAAAATAAGAATTGTGAATAATGAAGTGAAGCACAAAATAAAAATGCGTAATGTAGAAAATGATCTAAGTAAATAAAAAAACGCTAAATTGATGTAGATATTTTAGAATTGGACCGGTTTGCAAACCGATCTTTGCTCAGATCACAAAACAAATGCGATTTTTGAATTCCACATATTCGAAAACATAATACTGTCACTTTTCAGCTATAAAAACCGAATTTTTCATTTTTGAAACCGGTTTAAGCTTATATCTCGAAACCGGTTTAATATTAGAACTCTCGCATAGCCCATTTTATGCGTCTCGTCGAGCTCTACAACTTTGCTTTTTACCGCGCACTTCTATCTCAACTCACAAAAAAGTTATTGAGGAATTTCTGTCTCGCGCACCCCGACTTGACCTCGTCTCAACAATTTTATCAACCCTTAGACTTCCAGGTAGACCCCCAAACCTATATATCAAAATATAGCCCACACTCTGAGGATGGTGCTTTTTTTAGTTTCAAATCGATTGAGGTCCATAGAAAAAAGTTTTACCAGGGCAAACCGGTTTTTAAACCGGTTTCGGTCCAAACTCAAACCCCTATCAAAAAACGTATAGTTTTCCTGGATGCGCGCTGAAAAGTTACCCATAGAATGTGCAAGTCTCATAATCTAAAAATCCCAAGAAAAAGAGCCTTAATTTTTTTTGTGCAAATGTCGAAAGCAATTATATATTATATAATCCGCTATCATCATGTTCACAACTCAAAATGCATAATTGACCAATTCATCCATTACTTCTTCTGCCTTTTTTAAGGTCTATAAAATAAATATTGTAATTTCAATAAATAATGAACAATTTACCTCCAGTCGATTTTCTGTTTCCACACGTCGTTGCGAGATTTCCTCATCCTCTTGGAACAACACATTCATATCGTAATTCTTCAAAAGGTGCAACAACAATTCTTTTTGCAAATTTTCCTTAATATAAAAATACAATTAATTAGTTAATAAATTTTTTCATTCACCTTGACAAAATTGATCAATTCGCTATAAATTTCTTTTGGAGTCTTAAAATAATTGAAATAGTTGATTTTATAAAATCAAAAAATTACATGATCTTGCACAGATTTGCGAATTATTTTGAAATATGATTTCACAAGACGACCTCAAACATTTTTAATAAAATTTATTTATTTAATTACAAACTAACCAATCAAAACACAATTCTCCCAGTCACGTCTTGACATTTTCTTTGTAATTCCTCCTTCATATTTTTCTTCAATTTCGTCATCCGATTTTTTGATTTTTTTCATTAATTTTGCCCCATATGAATCAGAATTTAATAAAGACTGTTGTTGGGCCATAGCATAAACATTCGGATCTAAATTTACCAACATCATCAGCAAAGCCTGTTCCGAAGAGAAATCCGGATGTTTTGTATTGATAAAACCAATGTGTGATCCAATGGATTTTTCAATGAATCTAAAAAAATTTTAATAATTATGTTATTGAGGAAATTCCTAATTTTGACTTCTTTGTCTCCTTCGTACGTTCATCCAACATATGTATAACAAAATTGTGGATTTTGGCGTAGAATGCAGGAAAACGTTTCAATTCACGAACGAGATCTTCATCGGCACAATATGTAATTGCTTTCTTCATTTCCTCGTGGACAAGATCGACACATTTAAGGCTTGGCTTTTTCAAACGCTTAATTTGTTCATTGGTCAGTCCTTCGAAGCATCTTTCAGGTACGATAATTGATGAACGCAAACTCTGTATTCATTAAATTTATTTTGGATATTTTTTTAATAAAACTTACATCAGTTTGAAGAACCGCATTGTGAATATTTTCTGTTTTGAGATCATTTACCAAGCTGTCCATGAGTGCGTCCAAATCTTTTGCATACACAGTGTGGAAAATCCATGAGATTTTGGCGCCACCAAACCTACAATTTTTAATAAATATTTTAATTTTAAAAATAAACAAACAAAATATCCTGGATTTTAATTCCCTTGATCGTGTTCATATCGGCTCCCGCCCCCATAATTGTATTGATATAGGCGGACACGAATCTTCCGAGTAAATCCAACAACTTTGATTGCGGGTCGATTACTGTATTGCCCAATTGTTCCATTTCCTTTTCACATTTTTCGATATTTCCATCAATTCGTTCCTTCAAATCCGGCAAACATGCATAAATATGTTCCTTTAATATATATAATAATAATAATTAAAAAAAAATCAAAAACGAACCATCAACATTTTATGCAAATGTCCTGCCAAATATCTGATTCCGTTTCGATTTTCAATGCTTGGATAATGTTGATGGAGGAAATTTCGTTCATATTCCAAGCAGTCTTTGATTTCCTTTTTGGCCATAATATCCGCTTGGCTACGATTTATACTTAAATGGAAAATAAAAGGGATAATTAATTCGTTTAATTTACTCACACTCCAACGATTCCTCTTTTGATTGGAATAACTTGGCCCGTCAATTCCTTCATCGCATCCGTCCCTTTGTCCATCAAGTCCAATTTGGTTAATACCGCCACAGTTCGATCTCCATCCGGGTCGACCTCCTGTGCCAATTTGATTGCTTCAGAATTTGCAAAATCCACATTTGCCGCACTGACTGCCAGAATAATCGAATTCGGATTGACAATGTATTCCATGATCATGTTGTGGATTTGCTTCTAAAATTAATTATTAATTTTAATATTAATATTTAAACTCGCCTCGATATCCCTGGGTTGATCGCCAACTGGGACTTTGGTAATCCCAGGCAAATCCACCAATGACAATTGGACGACTTTATGGGAATAAATCGACAAGATGATTGGTTTCGGACAAATCCCTCTATTGGTGCCAGCAACACGATCGGTGTCTGCTTCAATTTCCTCTAAAACTTCATTGAATCGAACAAAAACTTGATTGGGTAGGTGTTCAAAGAAGGCAAAATCCGTCTCGGGACCCACTTAATTATTCAAATGTTTTGTTACAAAATTCATTATTTTTATATACCTGTTTTGAATATTCCTTTCCATTTTGAATACTTTGAGCGCAATGGATCATCTGGTGCACAATAATTCAAATGGAGGATGAGCGGACGACGAGTGACAATGCCAGTGCTACGAGGCAAAAAGTCTTTGCCGACAATTCCTTCAAGGACCGAACTTTTTCCCGAACTCTTAAATTTAAATTGAATTCATTTAATATTAATTACTTCCTTACCTGTGCACCAATTACGACAATTTGAGGCAATTGAATTTCAGTGTTCAAGTCGCCAATGTTGGTACTCGAAAACACACCTAATCAAAAAAGAAAATTCCATTAATGTTATTAAAATCAAAATTGTAATTACCTTGGAGCTTGTTGACAACATCAATTAATTTATCCATGTTGGAATTTACTTTAAGAATTTGTTTTTCGATGATTTTTATTAAATCTTAAAAGAAACCCGATATTTGCTTGAAATGTGGGGAATTGGGAATTTGAATGGGATGACAATGATTTAATTAAGTTTAATTAATCCTGGATTTTACTATGATTATTTTAGGGATAAATTTTTAGGATGCTAAAATTGTAAAATAACTAAATAAAGAAAAGGTGTATTTAGCTCAAAATAGGTGGCAAAAAAAATGAATGAAAGCCAAATTCGCTTTTGGTTTTATACTTTTCTTATTCTCTTTGTTCGTTTTACAACAAAAAAATCCGCATAAATAATGGCAAAAATCCACAGCGCAAAATCGTCTTTAAACTTAAACACCTGCTTTCAAAATATGTCAAATGGATGAAAAACTTTGATGGCCAAATTCACTTTTCGCTTTTATACTTTTCCGACCTCCTTTGTTCTTTTTACAACAATGAAATATGCATAAATTTTCTCCCCTATTAAATAAAGCGGCATCTTTCTTTCATTGAATTTCATCCACCGTGCATAAATCGTCTTTAAATTGAAATACCATTTGATGTTTTCCATACCAAACATTTCTTTTCGGCATTTATTTTCACATTTTCTTCAAAGGTTAGTCATAACAATGGAATACATTCATATGGAAGATTTCAAAAACTCTATTATATTTTATAATATTTCAAAAATTTTATTTTATTTTACAGTATAATTTTAATTTTATTCTACTTTCTTTTTGTTCATCTTAAATTACTTTTTATATAATCCCCACTCTCCGCCCATTATTTCATTTTTTTGAATGGACAAGGTCAATTTGATTAAATTCTCGTCGATATTAATGGATCAACAATGTAAATATGAATAGGTATTTTCAAATTTCGAGGGCTTTCATGTGAGCAGGATTGGACTGATGAGATCTTTGAGAGGATTAAAAATAAGTCTGAAGAACAACGATGTTTGTCCTTTGCCCCCGATCATCAATTGTTTTATACGTAGGCTTAAGAACAATTGAAAATGGCTTAATGAAATGAACAACGAATATAGCACGCACAATTACCGCAAAAATCTCATTGAAAATCCCAAAGATCGGATTTTAAAAGTCCATAGTATTTTATATTTTTATTTTATGCCATCATTATTCAACAAACATTTAAAAATTTGCTGTCTCCATTTGATTTATTTTAATTAATTATTTTTATTAAAAATTTTTATTCTGCAATTTTTGCCTGTCTACCATTCTTCTATATCGTAAAATGTCATTCACTTCACAGACAATTTTTCCTCTTTATCTTATAAATCCTTCTGGCATTTGCCTAATCCGTTTTTGATGTCCACTTCACCCTTCTGCTGGCGATATTGTTTATTTGTCTTTTTCCCTCTTAATCCTGCCGCCAATTTTTCTAGACTCATTTAAGTTGAGCCATATTCCAATGCCGGCATAAATTTCATTTTTCATTTCGCCGCCTTTAACTCATCAAAAATGAATCTATTTTATTTTTTAGAAAGGATATAGCAAAAAAGATGCCTTATTTATTATTTTTTGCCATATTACTTTTGGCCAATATTGTGCCTAGCTCCCAGAATGTTGGCTATATTGGACCAGCTTGCGCAGTTGTGGTCAGCTTTAAATAATAAAATAATAATTTCATTTTAACTTCATTTTACAAAATACTATTATTTTATTGATTATTCAGGAAAACTATTTGTTTATTCATGGGATATTTGTACGTAAATTGGAACCCCAAGAACTTGTTGAATTCTACAAATATGAGGGGGCATTGGCAGTGCTTCGACAACTGCATGAGGCAGTGGCCGCTGGGTATTGATCATTTAAAATTAAATTATTTCAATCTAAAGACAACTAATTAAATTTAATATAATTAGTTCAAATTCAAATTCTTTTATTCATAAATTTTTTAATATTTTCGATATTTCAAATTCTATTCATTGAAATTCATGCATTTCTATCATTTTTAGATCGGCCAGTGTTTCGCCAAATTCCAGCCTTTTGCAAGGCCCTGAAGTGCCGCAATTTTGTAATGGCCTCGATGGGAGCTTGGAAATTGTCCTAAATGGTTGCATTGTGCGCAAAAATCACGTTTATATGGCCGGAAGAATTGTTCGCCCATTGACCACTTCAGAAAAAGAGAAAATTGATTCGCTAATTCATAAATCAACCGGAGGCAGTCAACAAATTTGGTTGGATAAATTACCTCAAAAAATGTTAGAAAAATTGCGAGCAAAAAGACAAATTATTGATGAAGCAATTTCGAATGAGACAAAGGAAAGGTAAAAATGTTAATTTTCGATATTTAAATTTTCTCTCCTTTTTTGTAATTCTAATTCGGCCGATCTACTTCACCGTCCCCAAAATGATATTGCCAATTTGCTTGGCCATTTTTTGCACATTAATGCATCCGTGGCACAACGTTTTATTCCTCCAATGGATCTTCCGAAATCATCAACTCCATTGGTTGATCGAATCAATGAAAGTTTGGTGAAAGAATGGGGCAAAGAAATTGCCAAAACAATTCGAAATAATCGAAGGTCGAAAATATATTATATTAAAATTTAAAATATTTTGGAATATTTCATAGAAAAGGCTGAATAACTTTTATAGACCAGAAGGAATTATTTAGTCGTAGAACAGGCAAAATTAGAGGCGGAATTAATTTAGTGCAAAATTGGGGCAAATAGGCAGAATTAAATTGGGGCAAAGCATACGAAATATGCAGCGAAAAATTTTTTTAATTTTATAAAATTATAATTTAAATCACTTTAGGCGAAATTCTCACTCGAATGAGAATTTTGGTCAACAAAATGAACAACAAAAATCTTCTGAAAATCATCACACCCATTTGAGAGATCGACGATTTCTTTCTGTGAATCCAACCGAAAATGAATCCAACAGCGATTCATCAATGAAATCCAATTCTCAATATTCTCATCAGCCAAATCCATGGATGGGTCAACAACATTTTCCGGAACAAAATTTGAATTATCCAAATAATTTTCCATCAAATTTATTCCAACCAACTGAAAACCATATGCATCCATCTTTATCTGCATTTCAATCTGCTGTAAATCCACAATATCCTCCAACATATTATAATTTTCCAACTCCACCCATTGGCCAACAACCGGTAAATTTTAATACTACTAAACAATCAATGAAATAATTTAATAAATTTTAAAATATATTTTTAAAAAATGAATTATTATTTTTTTATATTTTTAGACATATCCATCGGCGAACGGGAATATCAATATTAAACCAGGCGAGTCGATCATTGTTGGTGACCAAACGTATGTGGCCGTTCCAATGATGCCACAATCCACATAAAATAACCAATCCTCTCAACCAATAATTGGCTTAATGCCTACATTCAAAACTGAAATCAACACGTGGTCAAATTCATATCAACAATCAGCAGAGGGAATCGCCAATTTTTGGCCACCTCAATCAGAAGAAACAATAAATAATTATCAAGGGCAGAATGTTCAACAACAACCGCACCATTTTTCTAGTTATCCAAATAATCCAACAGCAGGTAATTAAAAAACTGATTTAAATTAATTACCGTAAATTTCCTTTTAATACCCCATGGGGAATTATTTTTTAACCTCTCAAAAATTGGTAAAGTTAGGGGTCTAATTCCTTAATTTTTGTATCTATTTGTCCTAAAATCCAATATGGGATTAGAGAGAGCAGAGAGGGAGATTAAAAGAACATTTACGGTACTGGCATATTATTAAAAAAAATAATAATTTTTTATATTAAAATTTTCAGCTATTTCTTCCTTCCAAAATCAACAAATACCCCAACATTTTCCATCATATCCATATTATTATCATCAACCGCAATCCTTAAATTCCCCACAACCACAACATTATTATCAACAATATCTTTATGGATATGGTGCATTGAATAATAATGCCAATGCCAATGGAGAAGATGGTCATCATGAGGATAAGAAAATGGAGCATTCCACTGCTGGAATTGATGAATTACCTAATGAAATTTGCGAAATTCCATCTCCTTTCTGAAGCCATTTTATTAATTAATTAATGTTAATAAATTTCAATAAATTATTATAGTAAATTTTATAAATTTAAGTACTGATTTCATCTTTGATTAAATGTAGAAATGCACGTGAAATTCTTGTCAAATTCAGCAAATTTCCGTCTAATATCCTTTCTTATTTGTGCCTTTTTTTGTCGCCACAATCCAAAGTCCAGAGTCCAGACTATTTTCCGCTTCATCTGCCCAAAATTCTTTCTTCTCTCATTTGGAATTCTTCAGCAGCCATTCGCTTACATTCAACATAAAGCTGTAAGTAAAAGCCTATATTGTCTGATGAGAATGGCTAGACAGTAGACCACCTTATATTTGGCCAGGCAATGAGAAGCATTGGACTTTGAACCCAAATTTTCCATTAAAATATAATTTAAATATTAGTTGGAATTTCATCGTCGCTTTGATTAGGCTAAATACATATTTTAGCAGGCAATGTGAAGCATTGAGCTTTGTATACCCAACAGAAATGGCCTAATTTATATTATTTAAATTTTATTTGGATTTGGTAGCCACTTTTATTAGTAAAATCCACTAATTTAATTTTCTATTTTTTTTTTTAATATTATATTTAATTTCGATTTTCAATCAATGTTGCGCATGCGAAATTAGGAGGAAATTCTTTAATATTGGCTTGTTTTGATGTAAATATTTTTTAAAAAAAACTTGAAAATTACTTTCATTCTTTAGTCCATTTGAGTGTACCCAGAAATGGTCATCCTCAAAGGTACTGTGATTCATTCTTTTCCTCTAATTGTTGCCAAGGAATGGGGGTGGGAAAAAAAGTTGGAATTGGCCTTTGAAAGAAAAATGAAACATCCGGATGTGGCAAATGTAAGAATGCGGAACAAGTAGCGCCGAACATAATTATTTCACATGAACAAAATGCTTAGTTATTAGGGGAGAATGATTTTAAAATAGCCAAATCCAACATTCAGGAATATTTTTTCCTCTCTTTAAAATGTCATTCCTCTCTTATGAAAGGATTTTGTTCTGGCAAAAATTATTTGCCTCTCATTCCGAAAGTTCACGTGAAATCCCCGATTTAACCCCGCATTTTTCCAAATTCCTCCCACAAAAAATCCTTTCTCCAATACACAATTCTCCTTTCATTTTTTTTGTTCCCTTCTGGTGCTTTTTTTGCCACGGTAAAAAAGGAAGAAAGCATTTTTGTTATTTGCACTTTAATAAGCCGCGGTAATGGGAAAAGGGTAATAGAAGGGGGGGGGGGGGGGATATAAGCGACCGGCTGTCAATAAAGCAGTGGCAGTCGGTCGCCTTCCTGCGCCACCCAAATAAATGTCAACAAAAATAGGAAATGGAGGAGGCAGGGAGGGGATATTTTCGGCCAACCTCATAATCCTCATATTTCCCATTCCGCCAATTAGCCTCATCCTTCGGGAGCAACGAAATTTGCTTATTTTTAAAATAAAATATCAAATAAAACAAAAACAAATACCCAAACTTTCGAATAGTTTTTAACCCAACTGCTGGGGATAACTTTTTTCTATTCCCTTCATTTTGAGTTTTGACGTAAAATATTCGCCAAAGTTCACGTGAAAAAGCAGCGAAAAGCAATGCAAAGCTGCCTATAAATGATTCGTTTTTTGAGCTGGTAATTGGAGTCTATAATAAAGTGCGAGCATTAGTGGCTGCACCTCCCCCTTCGTCCTTTTACAGCTTTGCAAATTGGAAATGTCCCCACAAAAATCATCGCTCCTCTAAATAATGATCACATTCCCATTATTCAAAAATTCCATATTATTTCGTATTATAAATTGAATGGCCAAATTTCTCAATCAAAATTAAATAAACCAAAAGGTCAAATAAAGTCTTCACATTTTCTATCCTTTGCATTTTCCTCAACCAAAATTCAATTCTAAAATTAGAATTACTTTAATAAATCTTTTTAAAAGCAATTAAAAATTATTTTAAAAAAATATTTTAATTACTTTTACCATAATTTTAAAATCGTACCCATTTTTTCCATCATTAGTTTTTCCCAAAATATTTATTTTAATACTTTTCTTTTTGCAAACACAAATCCGTTCATTCAAATTCAAATTCTCATTTATTCAATTCTTTTAATTCATTTCAATACACTTCCAAAAATAATCTTCCCATTACGTTCCCATTTTGCGCACCTTAATATAGCTCCTTTCCTTTCAATCCTTGCCCAAAATTTGTCCATTTTCAAATCCTTCATCTTTCCCAATCCGCGCACGGATTATTTATGAATGAATTAGCGGAGATGATGTTCACGTGATATTCATTTCCATTTTCCATTCCCAAATGTAAAGAAAGCAGCCAAAAATCCTTCGAGGCTGGCCGCTGGCGCAAGAAGCAAAATCCTCTTTATAACCAACCGCCTCTCTTTGCTCCTATCTCTCCCTTCCTTGCAATTAAATATTGCAATGGGTCCAACGACCGTCGTGGAGTACGCCCGTACACATTTTTCAGTCTTCTCGTTTCAGAATTTTAGATACGAAGCACCCATACCATACTCTCTCTTGTCATCCATCGCCTCATTTTTCGGATATTCTGCCTCTGGGTATGCACGCAACCTAAAAGCTAAAAGGCGAGACAGACGTTGTGTACTGTGTAATGGAATGGGAAAAGAAGAAAAGAAATAGTGTAGAGGAAAAGAAGCGGCTGGCAGCAAAAGGAGTGGCTGGCAGTAAGTCATTTTGGAGCATTGAGGTATACGACGGCTGGTTCAAATATATGGACCAGCCGTCTCTCTAAAAACAGCCGTTCGCTGCCACTACATTCGCTCCATTTCCCTCTAATAAACCCATTCTTTGACTGATGGGGAGAGAAATACAAAACGACAACCACTATATTCAGTTCATTCCGCTGACTCTAATCTCTATCTTGAAAGCATTAACATCGAGAATAGCTCAATGAAAAAACCTCATCTCTGCCTATCGTCCATTCTTTTGTGAATGAGTCGAGAATGAGAAGCGAAAAGGAAGGAAAGAAAGAAGGCGGCTGGCAATAATGCTCTCGCACAATTTCTCATCAATAAACTAAATTTCCTCTCTTCCTTTTGTTATATTTGTGACAAACCAATTCCTCTTCTCTTCTTCTTCCTAACTCATCTGTCATCTATGACTTCCAGTCCCTGTTGCAAATATTTGCTTATTTTTGGTCGGAATAGGTACTCAAAACTAAAAAATGGGAAAAACAAGCCAAAAATTGTTGTTTTGCTTTTCATTGTGCCAAAATGAATGGATTGGACATTTTTTTTACCGAGAATCCATTATTTAATTATGCCAATAATTAAGTCTTCCCTTTACTGTCAGCTGATATTCCTCTAATTATCTTTTCCATTTCCCTCCATTATTTTGCATATTCATTAAATGAATCCATGCTAAAATTTAGGCAAATATACAATCGCACATAATTCCCCTTTAATTGGCATTGGCATTCTCTAATACATATTCTCAATTTATCATAAAATTCATCAGATTCATATTCGACCACCTTTACCCATTAATCCATGAATTCATCCCAAAATCCCGTGAATTTCCTCCACCTCATTAATAGTAAACAAAACCAGCCAAAAATTGTCCATTTTTGGATCAGAGTACATCGCGATCGCGAATCCATCATCCAAACGCACTAAAAAGCAGTCTTCTTGTCGCGCTTCCCAACCATAATTCTGCTGTTTTGTGTTTACTTCTACGGGTTCAGACTATCCAAAAATGGATGAAAAGCAAATTGTTAGAATTAACTAGGAAATATTTGTTTTTTTAACTTCGAACTTTTCACTTAAAATAATGGATATTTGACACCAAAAATGGTTGTTGATTTTGTCAGACAATGCCATTTGTACTGCCTTTTCAGAGCTAATATTTTTCTTCCGTTCTCTTTAATTTATTCCATTTCTCATAAAATGTCAAGTTATTTGAATAATTATTTAATCAAATTTTTGTCTCCCCTCATTCTCAATTTTATTTTTTTTTCATCTGCTATTTTTTTTATTGCTCTTCGCTTTTGGCACCAATCCAACCATTTTTCAACCTTTTCCATTTATTTTCAGCCTTTCCGCGTGCTTTTCCACAAATGTGTTGGGGTTGGGGGTGTTTTCCTGCGGAATTGTTTACAACATTTTCCATTTTGCCTATTTTCCATTATTCCTTTATTTTGGTTCGTCTGAATTTGTTTTCCTTTTAAAGCATTTGACCTATTCAATTCAATGGAAAAAGGACAAATTGAAAGAAGGATCATATGGATCAACATTGAGAATTGAGCGTACCACTATTTTAAGTACATAATACATATATTTCGATAAAGTGTTTTTCTTTTGTCTTGATCTCAATGAGAAATTAGCCAATTCAAGAAAGCGATATAAATATAACATTCGAAAATATATAATTTTTTAAAATTTAAGACACTCCGTAGAAAGCGGCTTTAATATTATTCTTCACCAGAGATCACACTTTATCATTTCACCGTTGATCATTCTACATTTTTCTTTTTATTTTTAATTTAATTTTGATGGAAGGCATTAAAAGGGCAAAAGGCCATATATCGTTGAAATCGAATTAAACGACCTTCCAAAAAAATGAATGAGGGAAGGTCAGCAGATTGGCCAAAACCGCGTCCCCCAATGCTCAGGCAAATTCACGTGCTCCCAATTCCCCTGCTAATCCTCCCCCTAACTTTTTTCCAAACATTCCACACACCAAAATTGGCCCATTTCCCCGATCCCGTGGTGCACCGTGGTTAGGAATAAAATTACCCTTATTCCCTTATTGCCCTTTTATTTGAGCCCTTTCCCAGTTGAAAGGACAAGGATTGCTTTCCAATTCATTTCAATGAGAATTTCTCTTTTGGAATTTCATGTATCACCATTTTATGGCCATCCCATTCCTTTTTGTCCCCCATCCTTTTATTGCTTTTTCTTGCCAATTCCCCCTTTATATCGTCATAAGGCCATTCCAATTCCAATGTGCATTTTTGACAAATAAGTATATATTTGATAAAATTTGACCCTACCATTTTAGAGCCTTTTCCTCCATTTTTTGCCAAATTTGATCACATCTTTAACCGTTGTCATTCCTTATAATCACCTTTCTTTGCTTCAACTTTTCCCTCCAATTTAAATGCTTTTTATGGCCATTCTTCCCTCCCATGCGATCTCCGTCCCATTCATTGCTGCCAATTTTCAGTCCCAAAATATTTCTTCACGAGTGAACTTTGTAATGTAAAGCAAATTCACCGACTTCCAATTTTATCATTGAGTTTTTTTTTCCCAAATTTAACTGAAATTTTCTCATAAAATCGAATTCCATCCATTGGGTCATTCATTTTTTGCCTTTAAATCATAAAAATATATTTCCCATTCCCACCCAATTTGTCAATTTTAATCAGATCATGATTCTTTCTAGAAAAAAAACCAAAAAATGGTTCCATTCAATTTGATCATAGATTCACTTAAAATTCTTTTTCTAAAAATGTCCTTCCTCTCATTTTTACCTCGTGCCCGCCTGCATTTCCCCCACTCAAAATGGAAATACCCTTTCATTTTTGAAGGCGTTAAATTGGACACGTGAGTCTGTTCTTGGCCCTCTTTTTGACTATTTCATTCTTCTTCGTTCAATTGTTACATCAGGGTAAGGGTAATCAATTAACGTAAAATTGGGCCCCATAGGCGCCATCCTCTTTATGTTCCCTCTATACAATGATCAATTGTCCAATTAATTTTGGAATTGAATGGGCCAGAATAAAATGTGAGAATTGAAAGGGGCTGAATGGGCATTTGTTGCGATTACGATTACGTTTTTAGGTTTAATTTAAGTGATTCTTTGAACCTATTAAGAATTAAATTTAAAAATGAATCGCCTTTCTCCGAATAAATTTTACTAAAATCTGTTGACTTTGATCTACCAACACCGCATATACTCTTTTTAATTACTCATGGGGAATTATTTTTCAACTTTCCCAAAGTCCGGGAATTTGATGAGTGAGAAATTAAGAAGTATTATATATGGTATCTATTTTCTCATAAATAGAATCCGAATTAAATAAAAATGATTCACACTTAGGGCAAAAATTTTCATCAAAAATATGAAAAATTTGAATTATATTTCTATGAATGAACTTAAATGGGAAAATGGTATCAAATAATAAGCTTTTAAAAATTGAAATATAAGTATGTAAATAACTTTTTTTCCTTGAGGAATTTACTTAATCAAACATTAAATAAATACAATACAACTAAATTCCTCCATATCTATTTCTATTTCTTTTCTATTATATTGGCCAACCGCTCATTGATCCACTATAAATTGGGCCATTCCTTTTTAATTTCCCCAACATCATCCTCATTATTAGTATCATTATCAGTCTCGCGAGAGTAACAAAAATAATGCGCCCCAAACATTCCCATACAGGACTTTGATTTTTTACATCAATTCAAAAATAAATTTGGACTAAAAAACAATAAATATTTTTTCCCAATTTTAATTATTTACATTTTTCCCATTCCAAATTTGGTCAAACATTGCTCATTTTTGGTGGCTTTTATTTTGATTTTCCGTTACTCCACATTTTTGGCTTTTGGTCCTCTTGAATATTTAAAAATAAACTGCGAAGGTTTCAGTAAAAAAATAGGGTCGAAAATTATAAAAAATTATTTGTCAATTTTATTTAATAAGTCAAACCCACGCATCATTCATGCTTATATAATTCGGTTATTAAAATAAAGAATTTCTATATTATTAAATGTGCCCTTTTTAACCACTATATTTTCCATCAATTTTCCCCCAAAAATGTTGGGATTTGGGATAGGAAAAGCTGTTCAAATTGTGATTAAACTTTAATTTTATTTATTTGTTATAAACAAAAATTATAATAAAAATTCTTTCATTTTAATGGATTAACGCTTTCTTCTCATTTCATTTCCCTCAATAATTTCACCAGCTTTTCCAAAATTCTATTCATCCCTAATATTCGTCTTATTAAATAAATAAAGCCTAATTTATTGTCCTAAATTTGCCAACATTTTCTATGTAAAATAAACAATATTTTTATTTTCCTCAATTCACCTTTCCAAAAATTCCACAGAAAAGGAGGAAATGCTGGTCAAATTGAATGGAGAAATAAACAAAAAATGGCCATTTTTCCTGGGAATAAAAATAATGCTGTTTGTGCTTATTTATTCATTTTTTGATTACCCCTTACCCGTATTTATTCATCCATATCCATATTCATTTTCCACCAATTTATAAGCATTTCGCAGATTAAAAATTTATCCGCTGATGAGACTAATAAGCCCTAATATAAACCAGCCACCAAGTTTATCCTAACCACAATCTATACATAAAATATAAAACCAATTTGAGCTTTTTGAAAGACAAATTTATTCGCCAGATGTACGAGTGGGAATTTTTTGAATATGCAAATCCCTACAATTCCAAATAATTTATTTTCTTTATTGCTTTCTCTGTTCACATTCACAATGAAATTTCAAATAAAATTTCTGTTCTCTAAAGTCAAAGACCGCTATGGCCACAATTTGTGGAATCGAATATGGCGGAAAGAACCCATTAAATAAGGTCTAGCCATTCATTGTCATAGAATAGCACGCGCCTTTCCTTTGTGTTCTTTCTTTTATGTCTAAAAATACTGCTGAATTCACCCAGCAGCCCTCCAGAATGTCCCTTCGGGGGTCCTATGACCAAAAGGTCCTCGGTCCTCCACATATTTTTTTCATCAAAATTCCAAATTCTCATTCAAAATCCATAATAATCTATAACTCTCAAAGTTTCTTATTTTTTAATCAAATATTCTTTTTAGTTATTTTTGTTGTTTTAATAAACCTTTCATTTCTCTATTTTCCTAATTATTTGCTTTTTTTTGTTTCCTTTTTTGACATCAAATTGCTAAAAATGAAAAGTCTCGGTTGGACTCTGATCTTTCCCAACAATTTTTGGACTTAAAAAGGAATTGGCCAATTGCAAATTAGCCAAGGCCATTCTATTAATATTAATCACCTTCATTATTCTTTGGAATTCATTCCCCTTCCAGGGACAAGAACTTTTGGGATGAATTTTTTTGTTGAGACCAAAACTCAAAGTCCTCTCATTTTGGCTATCTATTTCCATTGTTCCACTCCAATCCATTTTCTTTCCTTATCAATTTATCATTGCCAATCCTTCTTTCTATCGAATTGCCATCAATTTTATTTTTTCTGCCAGCCGGATTCCTTTCAATTTGGACTCCGGCTGTCAGCAACATGGGTCCATTTCAATCCGACAGGCTGCCTCTTTTCTTGCCTTTGGCCCCTTGCAATTTTGCTTTAGCGTTTTTCGCACTTTGTACCCAAGGGACAAAAAGGGGTTTGGGGGGTTAATGTGAACGGAATCGATGGACGGATGGGAATGGGAAATGTAAAAAAATTCATTTGGCCCCGTCTATTTGGCCCTCCCCCATTTGGCCCTCTCCCTCATTTTTCTTCTCTTTATAAATTTGTATACTTTTTTGCTTCTTTTGTATTTATTTTTCGTATTCTCCTTCCAAACTCACTTTGAAATTTATTAAATTTAAATAAATCGGATGAAATTGGTTCAATATTTTAATATTTTTGGCCATAATTCAGAGAAGAAACAATCAATGCTTTGCCATAGTGAAGTCCAAAAATTGCATTTAGAATTTTATTCTTTTAACTAATGTTTCTATAGTCAAAAAATCAAAATGCATTTATTGGTAATAAAATGAAAATAATTAAATTCATTACAATTTTTCAATATTTTTTTCTCATTCTCGATCATTCTCGATTCCTTTTTTTATTTCCCTTCAGTCAAAATTTTGTCCAGCCCATCCATCCATCCATCAATTGCCCTCCTATCTTTCCTTCCCCTAAAATCGTTGAAAATGAGAAGAAAAAGAAGATTGGCCATTTGTTCTGGCCCAAATTTTTTATTGGCAAAATGGGGGTCAAAGTCCGTTAGCTTCAAATAAAATTTTCCAAAATATTTTATAATCAGTTTTTTTAGTAAGATAAGATATAAAATTATACATACAGAATAATTCCGAATACATTCATATTATTTTATTCGTTTTTAAGGCTTTAAAATTCTAAACTAACTTTAAATTTTTCTCTGAATTATCCAATTGAATTAGTTATAATTATAAGATCAATTTTGTTAGATTGATTATCTAAAAGATTTAAGACTTAAAAGCTTAAAAATTGTCTATTATATAATTTATATACATTTATATCAAAAACCCACTGCAATAAGCAAAGCAATTTGCAACACATCAAAATAATATTGAAAATCATTTCACATTTTTTCAACTTTAGTAAAAGTTCATTGACGTAATTTACAGCTCATATTTCAACAGTAGAGATTTCCGTCCATCCTTTTTTCCATTTCTTCACATGATTTTCACACCATTTTTTGAACAAAAAAGCGGGGGGAGCAAACAAATTTGCACCAATCATTTTTAATAAAATGTTCCGCCTCAATTCGCACATTACCAAAACCAGTCTTCTTTTCATTTTAATATTTCCACCATTATTTCCTCAATTATTATTATTTTTTTTCTCTTTTTTTTAAATATTTATTTTTTTTGTTGCCATTTTTAAAAACCGGAAATGCAGTTCCCCCCAAATCATCTGGCACCAAAAATCACGCCATCCTTGCAAATTTTCCTCCCAAATTTTGCATGGAAGCAAAAGGTCTCCCTCCTTAGCAGCTGTTTTCGAACGCCTAAACAGCCAAACAAAAAATTTGGCCTGCAATTTTGATGAATTTGCCACCAAAAATATTCAAGATAAAATTGAGGAAAATAATCTGCTTATTTGTATCATTTTCCCCCAATTTATGGAAAAATAAATGGAAAAGCAATTTGGCTATTTCTTTCTCACTTATCAAAGCCAAAAATTAATAGCTGAACATATGGACTTATTTATTAGCTTTAGGGGGATTAGCGCCATCAATTAATAAAAAGGCATAGAAATGTCAAATATTATAAATTTGCCTTAATTAAAAATGTATGAATGGCAAAAATGCATTTAAAGGATTTGTATTTTTAAAAGAATTGGCTATATTTCACTTTTTTGGTACTTCTTTGGCAAATCTAATCTGCAATTTAATATTTCAATAAAATTTCTATGTATATTTTTTTCCATTTTCGATCTTTCTAGTTGACAATTTTCTAAAATGTTAGGCTTCTTTAATAATATAAAAACATAGTAACAATTATTAAATCAAATGAGCCCAGCAGTTTCTCGGCAAAAAATGTCATCAGAGGTAGCATTTTTGGTCTCACCGGTCTTCATACTATATATAATTTCCTTTATTTGACTATTTCAACGAGAATGCAAACATTCATTTAAATTCAAAAGTTATTTCAAAGAACAAATCTATTAAATTATAAAATCTAGCCAAAATTCTTTTGTCCCATCTTGCTAGACTTAAGCATAATTTTTGACTTTACAAATTTCTAATTTTAGTCTTTTTTCTTACCCTTTGTCTTATTCTCCATTTATCCAAAAAATAATCCTTGGCCCATTCCTCTCGAAACAAACAATTTTCATTTTCCATCATAAATGGGAGCGCCTTTCAGTCTGGCCACATGTGACTGCGCCTTTTGCTTCACAAAATCATCAATTTAGAAGAATTCTCTTCTTATCAATTAATTTATCAATTATCATTCTCGCAAATTCGCTGTCAATCTTCTTCCTCCGTTCCCATTCATTTTTAGCCTTAAATTAGAGGAATTGGCCAATCATTTTCATTATGGGTCCATTTTCCATTCATTCATTGATTAAAAATGAATTCATTCACCAAACAATTGGCCCGAGTGGCCAAAAAGCCGATTGGAAGAACTTTTGGACTTTAGGCCCATTTTCCATCCATCAACCAAAAAAGACAAAAATTTTTTGGACCCAAAATGTGAATGAAACTTTCCCCTCATTCCCTTAAAACGGAAAGAACACATTCAAAAGGAAAAAGGTGGAATTTGGAATGATAAAATTTAGAGGGGCCAAAAAAGAGTGGAATGATCTCCCCCCGGTCCCTCTCTATTTTGCCTTTCTTATGGGAAAGGCCAAATAAAAATATGGGACAAGCCGATTATGGCCATTCATCCACCCCCTCCCCCTCCTCCTTTCTAATAAATATTCATTCTTCTGCCATATATTTAAATGTGCTTCATTTGGCAAATATAAAACTCTTCTTTCCTGTCATTCTCCGATTCCATTTTTAATTGCCCTGTTTTTAAGCCATCGCGCATATTTTCCTATATTTTCCTATATTTTGATATTTTCCCCCATATTTTTGTGGTTTCATTTTCCTTTTTTTCAACATTTTACTTTCACGTGCATATTCCATGCCCCCTTTGCCATCGTCATCCATTTTTTTTGCCACTTCCGCTCCAAAATCCACCTTTTCCCATTATCCATTTTTTGTATTTTTTTCAATTTTTTGTAGTTTTTTTTCTACCAATCCCCCTTTATTATTATTCCCCGCGCTCTTTGCTAATTAAACAGCATGAATGAGGCAAAAAATGGAATGGAATGGGCCTCTGGTTTTTCTTCTACTCTTTATTTATTTATTTGAATTAAAAATAAATATTTAATTTGCAATGCAATTCTCCCGTTTATGCTTTGGAATAAATGCACAATCTTCTAAAACATACAAAAAACATCCAGGATTTCTAGGCCTTATAGAAATTATAAAATGATTGAACCTTTCATTGTCATTAAAATGTCTCATTCGTGCGCGAATATTTCTCCCAACTTATTTAATAATTTTCCAATAAATTTTCAGAATCTAAACAAATCACATTCTTTTTGAGTGCAACATCACAAAATTACCCCTGGCTTATTTTCCCTTATAATTTCCTTAAAAATCCACCCATTAAAAAACAATGCCGGCCATCTCATTTCGGGTCAACGAATTCTACGCCCAAATATCCGAATTAATTCCCGGGCTCTACATTTGTGGTGTTACCGGACTGAGCCCTGCGAATATGAAGGCATTCCGCATTCAATTAATTGTGAATGCCACAAAAGAAGTGCCAAATTTGAAATGCCTTGGAGAAATTCAGAGGATGAAATTATGGGTGGAGGACACCACCGACGAGGACTTATTCCCACATTTTGACATTGTTGTTGATCAGGTGAGGCAAATTCAGAAGGGAATTGAATAACAAAAAGGCATTGAATAGGAATATATTTGCCCATTAATAATTGAAATAAACTTAAATAAATAATGGGTAGTATTTATTTTGATTAAGAACATTGAAAATGGTGAAAAGATTAGTGATTCATTGTTTCCCTAGATCCTCAGACCCACCATGTACCCAATCGATAGATCTCGCCAAAATGCGTCGATTGGTATATAATTTATCATGGCTTGATCAAAAATTAAGGGTATTAAACCACATAAACCATATCCATTTTTGGTTCAAAAGCAATTTAAAATTGGTTAAATTTAATAAGCCAAAATATTATCAAACGACACGTCTCGAAGGGATTTATTCAAGAGTACAGGGTAAACAATTGAACCGCTATGATCTTTTTGCCATTTTAAATATTTTCCTTAAATACATAATTCATCACATTGTTCTTATTCCCAAAAATGATCCATCAAATATTAAAAAATTAGAAGAATAAATGACAAAAAATCAAAAAATGAAATCCTTCCAAATCATTTTTCATCCACGTTCCTCCTTGTCAGATTCACGCCGTAATTCGCGATGGCGGTGCCGTTCTCGTTCATTGTGTTGCCGGTGTTTCACGTTCGGCCAGCATTTGCCTTGCCTATTTGCTCAAATATCATTCCCGTTCACTTCGGGCTGCCTACCATTTGATGTGCGAAAAACGGCCAATGGTCCGTCCGAATTTGGCATTTTGGCGTCAACTAATTCATTATGAACAGGTTGAACATTTTTTTAAATACTTTATAAATTTATCCGTAAATTTTAGTTGGTCAAAGGCAACGTTGGATCAGTGCGAATTGTGAGGGATGAGGCACAGCCGGACAAATTCTTGCCTGATGTAAATATTTCAATTTTATTTGCCCTTCAATTCCCCATATTGTTTAAGGTCTACCTGAAAAATGTTATTCCGGAGCAACTCAGCCGTCCATTGTCGCCCACAAATTCCACAGAATCCGCCCAAGCATTGAAGCCAATGATCGACGAAAGTGCCCCACCCCTACCAAATGCCGCTCCATCAAGGCATCGACGCAAAAGTTCGGGCGGTTCGGGTCGAATCAAATTCATTCCAATTTTGGAGCCATTGGTCGAAATTACGGAGGCGGCTGCCTGAAGGAAATCCAATTAAAACCAAAAAAAACAATTTTGATGAAAATTCTTCACAAATTTTCGAGCATATCTTCCCTCCTTCTTTAATGTTTTCTATTTTTACATCGATGGCTTTTAGCTTAATAGAAATAGGTTTAGCCCTGAAAAATTTATCTGGCATTAAAATTTGATGAAAAATGAAAACCAAAAGCTATCGGTGCCATCCATTCTTCTATATTTTCCTCTGCCAAACGCCATAAAAAATATCAATCAAATTGTCCCAAATATCCAATCCAATTCCATCAAATTAGTTCATTCAATTTATAGCAAATATCTATTAAGAATTGCAAACAAAAAAATAAGCTTTTCAAACCATAAAAAACCAAAAGAAAATATCTAATAATTTTTGCAACTCTGCTAAATTTTTAAAATTTTCTCCGCAAACTTGCCTCACCGAATGATCCAAAATTTCCAAAAAATTAATAAATTTTTGTTGTTTTTGATGTTACATTTTTGGCTATTGTATTTTTTATGATCAAAAAACAATCGCCCATCCATTTTTTGATTTTAAAATTATCCCCAATTTCCCAAAGATTGTTCCCATCGTAAAAATATTATATATTTCTTTTATTACGGGTTTTCCTCCCTCCACAATTCACACAATTCTTAGATTTTTCATCATTTTCAATTCAAATTTTTGTTCTTTATTTTTTCATGATTTATTTATGTTATGGATTATGGTAATAAAATGAATTTTTTTATTATTCTTATTTCGTTTTACTAAAATTTTTAAAAATTTTTTTGACACACACATAAAATGTGCCAATATTATTAAATCCTATGAAGTCGAAAATTGATGAAAGCAATTTAATTAAAAATTACATTCAATTTATTATATTATAAGCTCGGTCCCTAAACTAAAACAAAGAATATTGATATAAGTATTTGTGTACGTTTTATTTTAAAGAGAGAGAAAAATTAAGGTTCCCCCTCTTGATAATCAAGTTTAGGGGTTAGAACAGGATCATTCAGGGATAGTTAAGACAAAATCATGTCAAATATCCTTAAATTCTACCCCTAGCACCATAGAGGAAACCCTCTTTTCCTTCGATTTTTTCATCTTGGTCCAAAAATGGGTTAAACTTAAACTACAAATGCATCCCAATGCTCGTTTGTATGTAATCAATTATATCGTAATCGTAATCGTAAAAATGAATTTCCATTTGAAATTGCCACAGGAAAAATATATTCCGAAAATTGTGACAATTAAAAAGGAAAAAAATGTTTGCCTGACTCATCAATCAAAAATTAATTTCCTAAACATTGTTTTTAATCACTTTTGGTCACGGAATAAACAATCCATTCATTAACAAAATAAAAGATCAGCTACAAAAATAAATATAAATTCCAATGTTTAGAAAATGAATTGTTTTGGTCAATGACAAAATAAGCTGACTATAATTCCCTCTTATTTGACTCAATGCTGACTCATTGGCTTTCATTATTTTCATTCTAAAAATAAAAAAAATGGGATCAAGACTCATTCCCTCCTCTCAACAAAATCAAACAAAAAATGGAAACCGAAATAAAATGAAAATATTGACGAAAAAGAAAGCGTTCGGAGCAGGTGCGCTATAACATAACATAAATGAAAAAGCCGCCATTTTTATTGATAAAATGAATCAGAGAATGAAGGAATGGGGAAGCAATAAATCACCCGGGGCAAAGGTATAAAAAAGAGGAACCACCGTCATTCCAAATTTCCGACTTTTCTTCGATCATTTGAACACTTCAATTCAAAGGCAAAAGTTCAAATTATTCGACCTTCTGCCTATTTTCCTACAACAAATGTTCATCGACAAATTGTGGCCAACTGTTTGGGTAGCCATCTTTAAAATATTCACATTTAAATCTAACATTTGATTTTTCCCATTTCTTTCAAATTTATTTTCTACATAAAATGACGGAACCGATTTCTTTCCTTTTCATTTAGACATTTTTGATTTTTTATTTCTGTTTAGATTAGAATCTGAAAAATGGACAAATTTATTGCAGTAATTTTCATAATTGTCTCCATTTTGGCCACATCTTTTGCCAATTCCGTCAATGTAAGTTTTTTGGTGAAAATGGCAATAAATTAGCCAATCAGTGAATTATTCATTTAATTTCCAAAAATTTATTAATTTTTCAATAATTAAAATCTTTGAAAAGCAGATCCATCATGGCCATTTAATTTTGAAACGTGAAACAAATGCGGAGGCAATGGCCACAAATCCGATTGCCCAAACAGCGATGAACAAACACAAATTGAACGAGGAATTTAATGAAAAAGTTGGCGAAATGCGAGATGGATGTTTCCCACGGCCGCGGGGCATTGGATGCCGATGTGTTGTGAAGGATGCCGAAGGGCATGATTTGGAACGAATTTTCAACAGCAATGAGGAATGCAAAGTATGTAATTAAATTTGAGGGAATTTATTATGAATACCGTATTTTTTCTCTATTAGAAGCACATGGGCTTATAAATTTCAGAGAAAATTTGGGTTCTAAGTACTAACTCTATTATCTGTAGACTTTTTTATTATAGGGCCTTCAATGGCACTAAGAAATGCAACAAAAAAATTTTCAAAACGTTCATTATGCCATATAGTAATGTCGCGAATTGGCCATCCTAAATTGGGAATTTTGGCGCATAGCGACCCGGGATGAAGGAAAGAAGGGAAAAGGCCAATTCTCGAGATGAACTTTGATCACCTCCCCCCTCCTTCCCTTTCATTTCCCCTTCCATTATCCATATATCCTCCAATTGCCCTCGAACATTTTCCCATGTTTTCCTTTCCCTATAATTGTTTGCTGCCGCCTCCGTTCCCATCTAAAATCTTCTCCATATTTTACACATATCTCGGGACGGAGGCGGCAACCAATTCCCGACCACATATTCTCATCATTTATGGAATGATTAGCCGCCGATGTTTAAGGCAATCATTCTTCTCATATTGGAATATTTTTCCGGCCAAATGGCTGGAATTTCCTCATATTCATATTTGTATATTTGGGTTGGGTTTTGGGGTTTAATTACCCAATCTTGAGGTCTCAAAATAAAAGTATTTTTACTAATTTTGGTGTCTTCATTGGGGCAATAATTATTCCGATTTGTGCCTGCGCTGGGGACTCGATACTCTGGCGTGGTAGCGTTGCGCGGACGAACAATTCAATTGGGCTGTTCGCGTCAGTAACCTCAAAGTTGAGGGTGGGCTTCTATTAGAGAGTCTCTAAATAGAGAAAATATTGTAATTTCATTGTATTATACCTAGAATATTTTTGTATAATTTAATCATTATTCATTAAAATTTCAATTGTTTTGTATTTTCAAGGTCCGTGTAACACCGGAGCCAATTGCAGAAACGGCGATGAACAAACACAAATTGAATGAGGAATTCAGAGGAAAAGTGGCCAATCTAAAAGATGGATGCTTCCCTCGGCCAAATGAAGTTGGATGCCGATGCGTTGTGAAGGATGCCGATGGCCATGATTTAGAGCAAATTTTCCACAGCAATGAGGAATGCAAGGTGAATATCGAAAATAGGAATTTTTGTTCAAATAATTGCAAAAATTCGAATCCATTGGCCACAAAATTCATAGTATGTATAAATAATTTGTTAGACAAATTAGCAAAAATAAAAGGGTACTTGTGTCGTTTGATTCCTCTTTTATGGTCAACTGATGAGGAAAAGTGAAGGAACCCCTTTATTATGGGTCATCATAATTAAGGGCTAGGGTTATTCAGGGTCATTCAAGGATAGGATATCATCTCAGCAGGTAACCCCTAGTGACCCTAACCGTAATCCTGATGACCCATAATAGGAGGGACCTTCACTTTTTCCTTTCACAACAAAAAAAGAATTCCAAACGATACAGTACCAAAGATAGTAAGCATCCATAGGAAAATTCTTCCCTTTCTATATGAATGGATTTAATTGAAGGAAAAAACAATTAAAAAATTTCAATATAAACCAAAATTTATCAAATTCCTTCAACAAATTTTTAAAAGGTCTCTGCTGACTCCCATCGGGAAAAGCGTGAAGCCCGAATTCAGCAGCCGGTCCCCAACAGTGAGGTTGGCCCCCGTGATCGATCCCAACAAAAGACCAATTCGCCCCATGCCAATGGGGTCGATCCAGTGGCCGAAAGAGCCCGCCAAAATTATGCTGCCGTTTTGAATGAGTTGAAGAACAAATTTGCCGGTCTTCGTGAAGGATGCTACCCTCGGCCAAAAGGTAAAAAACAATAATGGAAAACTTAATTAAATTGTTGAAAAATTTGTTCATTTTTTGTACATTGGTCTTTGGGCTTATTCATTTGATATTAATAAAAATATTTTTCAATTTCCAGGCTGTCTTTGCGTTGTTGGCAAGGACGCAACCGGTCGTGAAATTACGGAACGCCGTATGAAAGATTCGGATTGCAAATGTGCCCCAGGGGAAAGGTCCCGAGAATGTCCGGCACAAGCAGGCGCATGACTCAAATGGGAATTGCCAAAAAGAAAACGATGAAAAATTTTACAAATTACAAATCTTTTAATTTTTTGCAAAATTTGATTGGCTTTATTTTCTTTATCGTCGCCATATTTTCTCATAATAAGATAAATTTTTAAATAAATTGGATTTTCTACAGAGTAAAACAGAGTAACACAAACAGGCGGAATTAAATTGGAGCAAATAGGCGGAATTAAATTGGGGCAAATAGGCGGAATTAAATTGGGGCAAATAGGTGGAATTAAATTGGAGCAAATAGGCGGAATTAAATTGGGGCAAATAGGCGGAATTAAATTGGGGCAAATAGGCGGAATTAAATTGGGGCAAATAGGCGGAATTAAATTGGGGCAAATAGGCGGAATTAAATTGGGGCAAATAGGCGGAATTAAATTGGGGCAAATAGGTGGAATTAAATTGGAGCAAATAGGCGGAATTAAATTGGGGCAAATAGGCGGAATTAAATTGGGGCAAATAGGCGGAATTAAATTGGGGCAAATAGGCGGAATTAAATTGGGGCAAATAGGCGGAATTAAATTGGGGCAAATAGGCGGAATTAAATTGGGGCAAATAGGCGGAATTAAATTGGGGCAAATAGGCGGAATTAAATTGGGGCAAATAGGCGGAATTAAATTGGGGCAAATAGGCGGAATTAAATTGGGGCAAATAGGCGGAATTAAATTGGGGCAAATAGGCGGAATTAAATTGGGGCAAATAGGCGGAATTAAATTGGAGCAAATAGGCGGAATTAAATTGGGGCAAATAGGCGGAAGGGGCAAATAGGCGGAATTAAATTGGGGCAAATAGGCGGAATTAAATTGGGGCAAATAGGCGGAATTAAATTGGGGCAAATAGGCGGAATTAAATTGGGGCAAATAGGCGGAATTAAATTGGGGCAAATAGGCGGAATTAAATTGGGGCAAATAGGTGGAATTAAATTGGAGCAAATAGGCGGAATTAAATTGGGGCAAATAGGCGGAATTAAATTGGGGCAAATAGGCGGAATTAAATTGGGGCAAATAGGCGGAATTAAATTGGGGCAAATAGGCGGAATTAAATTGGGGCAAATAGGCGGAATTAAATTGGGGCAAATAGGCGGAATTAAATTGGGGCAAATAGGCGGAATTAAATTGGGGCAAATAGGCGGAATTAAATTGGGGCAAATAGGCGGAATTAAATTGGGGCAAATAGGCGGAATTAAATTGGGGCAAATAGGTGGAATTAAATTGGGGCAAATAGGCGGAATTAAATTGGGGCAAATAGGCGGAATTAAATTGGAGCAAATAGGCGGAATTAAATTGGGGCAAATAGGCGGAATTAAATTGGGGCAGAAATACCATTCCTCAGCGTATAAATTCGTGCGTTAATTAGCCTAGTTTGATTTTGATCAAATTCTGTTGTTGGAGGAAATGAATAATAAATATTAAAAATAAATGTATAAAAAATAAATATTTTTATCTATAAAAAATGTAAAAAATCATTCTACAATCAAAAAAATTCAAATTCATTTTCTGGCTTCTTCCCCTTCATTTCCATTTCTTCCCGGCGCCTTTTTAAGTTTGAGGGATTTTTCCAAATCTTCGAATGCTTTTTCTGACAATTCTTGCTCTGGATCGGGCACTTCTTGGACATCTTTGACCTGAAAAAATTGTTTTTATAAATTAGAAAAAAATACAAAATAAAATTCACCTCTGGCACATAAAATTGCATCATATTTTTGATGCCCTGTTTCAACGTGACAGCCGAACTGGGACAACCCGTGCATGCGCCCTGCAAAATAAATGGAATATTATTTAGAAAAATGTATAATTTATTAATTATTTTTACCCAGTTTTCCCACTCACTTTGAGCATCAATTTGAGGACGCCATCCTCAAATCCGGCATAATGGACATCGCCCCCGTCATCTTGGACCATTGGTTTAATGCGCGATTCGAGCAGCTCTTTGATGGTCGCAACCACTTCATCGTCTTCCGGCAAAATTGCTTTAAAAATGGAAAATTGTTATTAATTTTCTATTTAAAATTTAAATTTTATAAATAAAATTCTTTCGATTTTTGACTATTTTTTTTGAATTACTTGTATCGGTGATGACCGGTTCAGTGCTTCCTTTTTCATTATTTCCCTCATTGGTGAGCACAACCGGTCGTCCACTTTGTAAATGGTCCATAATGGCCGCAAAAATCAATGGCTTCATCAGTGACCAATCCTCGTCCTCACTTCGTTTTTGAATGCTCACCTAGATGAAAAAAAAATTATTTTCTTCATTTATTTTTTGAATAGTTTTTCAATTAAAATTGCTTACAAAATCTTCGCCAAAAAAGACACTCCGGACACCTTCAATTTGGAGAAGATCCCTTTAAAAAATTTATTGAATTTTATTTAAAAATTTTTGTAATACCCGGCCATTGGACTTCGAACCGCGTCCCGTGGTGATGTGAATTCGAATGTTCGTCCAGGTTCGGTTAAAATTTTTCGGCCAGGCAAAAATTTTAAACTCAACGGGTTGGGCGTCTCCTGCACTTGGATGAATATTTGGCGGACTAAAAATTAAATTTAGATTAAAAAATCTAATTTTAAATTGGGAATTGATTTTAAATTATAAAGTTAACATAATTTTTTGAATAAAATTTATGTTCAAAAAATTAAAAATGGCTAAAATGTAATAGTGGTTCAATGGCTTATCCAAGACCACCAAACTCTATGCCTAATAATTGATCTAATAATTGATAGATCTCATCAAGACGCATCGATTGGTTTATTAATTTGTTATGGTTTGATAAAAGGGTTTTAAACCATTAAACCATCTTTAGGTTTTCGGTTCAAAATTAGTTAAATATAAGCCAAAGAGATAAGAGATCTATTGATTCTTAAATGGTTTGGAGATCTAGTACAAACCATTCAACTCCTATAATCTTTTCGGTTTTCGTTCGCCATTTTTAATGTTTTTTCGCCATTTTAAAAAATATTTCTTTTTAAAAAAAAACCTGAAGTTGTGGAAATTGTGGCAGTCTTTTCTGCTTTTATTGGCAAAATTTTTTGATGCAATCGATTTGATGGTATTGCCATTTTCGGCCGATTTGGTGCAGAAATTGAGGCAAAATTGCCAATTGACATCCATCGGTGGCAATTGCTTCGAACAAAAATAATTCCTAGTGAAATGTTGCGCATTTTTGACTATGAATTTAAAATTAATTTTTAAAATTTAATTAAATTAAAATAAATGAATTATTATAAACATATTTTTTGTAAAAAATGAATAATAATTTATATTTTATTTAATCTAATTAAAATTGTATAAACAAAAATTCAAAAATTAATCCTAATATAATTGTGCAAATTTTTAAGAATTATTCATTTTTTTCTTCATCATTTCTTCGCTTGTTGGCGATTTCGCCGCTCCTCTTTTCATTTTGATTGGTCTTGGCATTTCTTCGGGTGTCAATGGTTCGACCCGGAAATTTCGCTTAAGCAAAACCATAAAAGCAATGAAGACCAGGCTAATGACATAAATAGTAAGGGCCGAATAGTAGAGCATTTCACTGAAAATTTTTGTTTTATTTTTATTAAAATTAAATTAAAATTTTGATCAATTTCGATTTAAAATAATTTATGTATTGGAGAACAACCCAAATTGTAGCCGATTAAAATAACTGGCCAAGGCCTAAACCAATTTGGATAATTTTACTATCAAATTAAAGAGCAGACTTTTGGCTATCCAATGATATTAATTTTATTGTGAATGGTTCATAATAATTGGTGGATTTTATACCTAAAAAACCGTTAAAATGAGACTTTAACTCGGAATTTTCGTGTTTTTCGATGGTTTTTGGACATAACTTCATCAATTCTTAACCATTTTAAATAGAATTAATATCATTTGATGCCCAAAAGTTCACTCTTTAATTGGATAAAAAATTATCCAATTTTAGTTTAATTTAGCGAGTTATTTTAACCGGCGACAAATTGACCATGCTAAATTGAGGCGTAGCCTATTCCCTATTTGAGCATTTTTTTTTAATATTTAGCCTATTATCAATTAAAAATAGTTACTGACGGTGGTGCATGGACGCTAACGTGTACTGTGTCCGGGTATCGAGTTCCGGCTTCCTCTTGTGCCTTTTGAATTTTTCTCATAATTAAATCGTAATTTCCTCGGAATTCGTCAACAAATTTTATATAAGTGTTTTTGACCTGAAAATGCATAAAAAGTTTAGAATTATATTGTTTTTGTACCTCTTTGCCA
The DNA here is from genome assembly GCA_030063045.1 of Pratylenchus scribneri. Taxonomy (NCBI): domain Eukaryota; kingdom Metazoa; phylum Nematoda; class Chromadorea; order Rhabditida; family Pratylenchidae; genus Pratylenchus; species Pratylenchus scribneri. The sequence goes on from JAQSEB010000082.1 coordinate 2,009,632, forward strand.
TTCAAAAACACATTCGGTGCGACAAGGATGACCGCCACATCTTTTGCTGGGTAATATGCAATGTCACGGACCTGAAGAAGCAAAAAAATGTAAATAATTTTGGAGAGTATTTAATTAGGTAAAAAAACATTAAGAAAATGGCCAAAAGTTATTGCGGTAAGCGGTTCAATGGTTTCTGCTAGACTAATCGATAAATCTCTTCGAGACGCATCGATTTATAATTTGCCTGATTTGATCAAAAATTTAAAGGTTTTAAACCGCTTGAACCATTTATCATTTTTGGTTCAAAACTAAATTAAAATTGGTTAAACCTAAGCCAAATCATTATCAAATGATGCCTCTCGAAGAGATCTATCGAATGGGTATAGAGTTTGGGGGTCTCGGACAACCATTGAACCGCTAGAATTTAATTTTAAATAATTATAAAAATTGCAAACCGCTTTGGCAGGTAAATATTCCTCGAGCAATTGTTCAAATGTAATTTTTGGATTTTGCATGGTTTCTCGATGCATATATTCCGGTGTAATCTCAAATTCGATGGATTTAACCAAAACCAACATTATTAGGAAGAAAGCAAACATTATCGATAAATCACGACCGGCATTGTCCGGATCCATCACTGTTGAAAAGAAAGATGTATTGCATTTTTATTGTTATATTGGAAATTGGTAAATTTTGGAATAGGAGCTGGGCTATAGATTTTGGAAATCTCAGCTTCCCTATCCCTAGGTAAGGTGCCTCCGAAAAATAAGACTTGAAAATAGTCTCATTATTCGACCCGGTATGGTCGAATTAGTCTAGGAAATTTCACTTTCAGACCGTTATTAAGATTTAGGCAAAAGTTAGTAAACCAAAACCGGTTAGGGTTTAAACAATTGGTTCAGCTTTTCAAAATAAGTTCAAACCGGTTTGAAAATGAAATTTCAGAGATTAAATCGACCATCCCGATGCCGATTCTTGGATTTAGTAAATTCCCTGATTTTACTATTTTCAACACTATGTTTTTTTCTTTTGGTTTGGTTATATTAATTTTTTAATGTTAAAAACAAACATCTTTGAACCATTCCTTTTCGCCGCACAATTTTCAATCCTTTGTGTGCATTTTGCATATTATAATCCTCGATTATATGTTGTCGATGCTCTTCCATTGTCCTCCGGTACATTGTCTTATCATATTGATGGCCTTTATTGAAATCATCATAGATTTTGAGAAATTCGGCCAAAAATTCTTTCCTTCTTTTTTGCTCCTCTTCAGTTTGTGGTTCATTGGCGGATTTTGGAATTGTAGAGAGGATTGGGGCGATCAATGATTGGAACCGGGATTTGATTATCGAAGAAAATAGCCGTGAATCTTGAAAAAAAATTAAATTTAGATTGGATTAAAAAAAAAATCAAATTTATTTTAAGATTTGGAAAGAGAAGATTCTTTTGCCGAAAAAAGGTTTTTCGGTCACCTTCCACTTCCAAGACCATATAAACCGCATAACATTAAATTGGACTAATCTTTGATGCGTCAATTAATTATTGATTGTCATGGTTCGATCAAAATTCAGGGTATCAACTGTTTAAATTTAAACCATTTACTTTTTGATTTACAACTTATTTGCTTTTGAATTAAACTCTGACAATCAATAGGCCGTTAGGCCGCTCGATGCGGACGAGCTCTATTAATTATCAATCGATATTAGGTTTAGGGCTTATGATCAAGCTTAAATTATTAAACTTTCGGCAAATGAATCCGATTTTTTTGGGCATAGAAAAAGACACCCATTTGAAGAAAAATTTTATATAAATACTTTAAAAGCATACTTTTTCGTATTTTTGAAGAAAATGATGGATGGAATTTGTAGCAATGACAACAAATTATTGATGTCTTTCGAACATTCAACATTAATATATGTATTACTTTAGGAATAATATACTAAAAAATCCAATTAATTTACAAAATATCATCCTATTTTAAAAAATATTTAAAATTAATATTTGATAAATAATCTATCTAATAACAAAAATCGATCATTGAGATGAATTTTATTTATTTTCCAATTTAAATAAAACAAAACAAATTCAAAAAGACAAAAAATATTTAGGATTTTCCATCAAAATTATTCCACTCGTCTTTTATTAACACATTTTCAACTCTTCTCAATTCTTCTCTCCATAATCAGTCCTCGCGCAATGGGATCGTCTCTTCTTTCGGCTAGAAAAAAGTTGGAATTAATTGAATATTAAATAAATTGAATGGTTCAAAACCTGCTTGTCATTTTTGGTCAACCAGACCAGCTTGATTGCATCACCCGTTTGGCTTTCCCTCTCGGCAACTGATCGGAAACCGTCACGCATTAATCGCTTTGCCTTTAAAAATAACTTTATTTTTGGTAATCCATAAATGTTTTAAACCTGTTCCAAATCCATGGGTTTCTTGCCGCGTTTCTCCTTGTCAATGGTGCACTCATCGATTTTGATGTCAAAGAAGGATTGGAGGATGGAAGCGCCGGTACCAGAACAATCGCAAGAAGTTCGCTGGACCATGCCAATTGGATCATACGAATAGACGGCACCTTCTCCTTAATAGAAATTAATTAATTTTTAATTAAAAAAAATGAAAAATAAACCATCATCAGTGATGCCTGCCAAAATTGAACCAGTATAATATGGAAAGAAGCGGCGATAGTACAGAGTGCGAGCCAACATTGTGGAGAACAAGTCAACGCCCATCTCATGTTGATATGTGAATTTGTAATGGTTCAGGCGCCACTTGAATGTTTAAAAATGTTATTGTCAAAAACCTTTTAATAATTAAACCTGCATCAATCGCTTCAATTGCAAAATATCGCCGTAGAAACCGCAAGTGGCCAGCACAATTTTGTCACTGCTAAAATGTGAAAGATTGGTTAATTGTTTTCGAAATAATTATGCTTACAGAACATGAATTTTGTCGCATTCACGTGTCATAATGTTCACTTCGTATTGGGACATGCGAGTGTCACTGCCGAGCACAACAAAGTCCGGACCAGCGATGGCTGCCGCGGTGCTAAAAGATGAGGAATTTAATACAAAATTAGTGAGAATTAAGCATACCCGCCCATGACCACATAAGGATTCCATTCTCGCGATTGTTGAATTGCAGGAGGCATCATTGTTGAACGCATGTTCGCCGCGGCTTCATCCAAACATTCTTTGAACTCGTTGAAATCCCCAAACGGATTTTTGGGCGCCAAATCATGAGCAAATGATGAGAACATTTTCTGTTTTGATCGTTGTCAAGTTTTGCAGAAATTTTCTTGATTTAAATAATTGCTGAAAAGACATTTTATTTATTCATGGTTTGTTTGTGAGGTCCGAGGTGATTATGATTAATTTGTTAATTGGGATTACTTCAGTTAAAAAAAAACGTGAATAACGTTATTGTTTTTTGTGCGTACGTTTATTTGTCATCATTTTGATTTGAGGGTAGGGTGGGGAGTGGGGTAGAGTTTTAATGAGTCTATGTCTAAGACGAGATTGGAAATAGCTTAAAAGTTAAAACTGATTTAAAAACATGTTGGGCCTATTTCTTGCCAAATTATGAGGATGAGAGTGCAGAGTGAGTATGAGTATTACACCATTTAAAAAATTAAAGATTTTATAAATGAAAAGGAATGGCTGATTGTGGTTAATTTTTGATTCTGATGATCTGAATCGTGATGCGGTCGCGGTGCGAAAAGCAAGCGGAACGGAAATTCGATAGAAATAGAAATTGATAAAATGGATCAAATGTCTCATCGACCTTCTTCTCTATAAATCAGGGCAGGGAGAGGACATGGACAAAGTTTAGACCTACAATCTATAAAGCTTACACCAATTTTGTAGATCTCATCTATACGCATCGAATGGTATCATGATTTGTAGGGTCGGGTCTAAAACCGGTACCTGATTTATTAGAGAGGGGAAAAATAAAAGTTCGATGAGACATTTGATCCATTTTATCGATTTCGATAAATTTTATCGAATTTCCGTTTCCGCAATCCGCACCACACCACACCATCATCAATCACTATGATCGAAACTGAATGAAAAATTCGATATCCGTATCCCTATAATAAAAAAAAGACGAATCGAATTGGACGATTCGGACTTTGGTTTTCCAAATTTTGAAGTTTTGCTTTAAAAAAAATTAAAACATTTATATTAAAGGAAGGGAAATTTTGATTTTTGAACAACTCTCCCCATCAAAAAATTTAACATTTTACCCATCCCAAAATTTGTAAATTTCAAATCATTATTCATTTCTATTTCCATCCGTCCAGCGTCCATATACACTATTAGAATTATGAATTACCAACTTATATTCTACATATTTTTAGAAAATTTTGAATTAAAATTATCCTATCATCATTAAAAATGAGTATTCTCCAACAAAAACGTCCAGTAAAACTTACCGAAGACGTGTTATACATCATCGCCGAAAAATTGCTCGCAAGAATTCCGGATGGACGCAAAATTACTTTCTGCGAACAAAATCCATACACATATTTCATGGTTTGCTAATTTCTTATTGTTAAAAATAATATTCCCTTTTTAAGGGACATAATGCAATGGCTACCCGGGTTATCATCGCACAATTTGCCAAGTTCAAGCGAATTGATTTCACCAAATTTGGCTCAGACGAACAAATCGAATTTTACAAGAAAGAGAGCAAATTTAGCTTCGTTAGTTTATTTCATATCTTTTTTGGCCATAACTAAATATTTTAGAATGATTCGAAACCGGAAGAATTTCGTGGACCGTACATTGTCCCACCCGGAATGCTGGAATTTCTCATCGAAAATGGAAAGCTCCGTGTCAACACCATTGAAACATTCAATTTTATTCCGGATGACCATTCTGCTGACATTAAAGATGTGGAGGAATTGAACAGTATGAAGGCGTTCTGTGCCCTTTTTCTTGGGAAACGTCAGTTATGGAAATAATTACCAATAATTTACTCAAAATTTAGAAGTTGAAATCCCAGATGGTCTGACGAATAATTTGATGATCAAGAAATTCCGGGTCGATGAATCTGTTGAGAACATTCGTAAGTTTTTGAATCTGAATAAAATTGACAATATTTTACAGAAAACAATTTCGAAGCAATTTTGGCAATTGATGCGGTTGAGCTGGAAATTTCAAATCGCGAAAATCTGATCATTGATTGCAGCCAATATACAAGGTTTAATTTGTCATTTTCACATTGAAAATACCCACAATTTTAGCGGTGTAATTGCCAAAAATACAACCAAAATCACCATCGACTGCCAATTCGATTTTCAATCCTCCAAAGAAGACATCGACAAATTTGCCACCAATTTTGAGACATTTTGTGCATTCCTTGTTCGGGCCTGCCCGGCACTCCAAAATTTGGACATCAAAATTTGTCACGCATCCAATTCCATCGATTCTTCAATTGTTTTCACCGAAAATTTCTATTCAACAATCCGGGCAATGGAATCGGCCATTAAGTCGATCAACACTGACAATGAAAATTTGAAAATTTCAATCGATTTGGTTGCCAATTTCCCTGCACATATTTATGAGGTAAGCAATGTTAAATAAAATTGAAATTAATTTATAATTTTTTAGGATCTTCCAATTCAACAACATGATTTGTTCAAAATTGGTACTCCGTTCACTGTGGAATTTATTGGCGAAGATGATGATGATCGTTATGTTGCGCGTTCATTGGATTGTGTGGATGTTCATGGCCGAGTTCATAAATTGCAGTTCAAAATTTTTGAGGAAAACCAATCTGATTATGATGGTATGATAACTAAATTTTGTATACCTGTCGGTTATCTGCCAAATTTGGTTTTAATACAGCCCAAAAGTCAGGACTTATGGGAGTTTCCTAGGAAGATTCCCAGATAATCATTTTATTTTAAAGTCCTAATTATAAGGTTTGCATTAGATCTTTACAAGAAGCACGTATTGGGGTTGTTCAAAATTTGGACGCAAATAACCGACATTGTTTATTTGAAAAAAAATTAATAATTTTTTTAAAAAATCAATATTTTTCACAGTTTCGCTTACTATGTACAACAGTGATTATGACCCCGAACTTAATGATTTTGATGATGGCGGCTATGATGATTACGACGATTATGATGATGATCAGGAAGAAGTTGACAATGACGATGATGAACCATATTAAGAAGAAGAGTTCGGATGAGAGGAATATGAGGGTTCAAATCATTATTTATTTTTGTTGATCTCCAAATGGGAAATAATTCCATTTTTTGACATAAATATTTCACCGCTTTTTGCTTAAATTTCGAATAAATTCGTTTTTGAAAAATTTCTTGACTATAATAATGTTTCTTATTCATTTATATTTATAATATATCGAATTTCTTCGTTCAACAAAGATCAAAGAATTTAATTGTTTGAACCATTTTTATTTCAGAAAACAACAAAAATTAATTCTCAACTTTAAAACAATTCATCTTCAACCTTTCATCGAGTCAACTTTCAAAAAATTATAATGCAAAAAGAACAAAAAGAGAACCAGGTTAAAAAGCGAGGAAGATTTCATTAATTAACAATTCAATAAACAGAAATTGCAAGAGGCGAATGCGGAATTACGGGAACGTTTTCTTAAATTTTTGCAAATTTTGCCTACTAAATCAGTTCAAGCTGAAATGTTCCAGGGTAGCCGACCGGTAGAAGGCATAATGAGTGCAGTGGATGCTGTGAATTTCAAGTTTGTTTGATTTTAATCAATTTTAATATGGTTAAAATTGATACACTACAATTGAGCTACGTCTCAACTGGGCGGCATCGCTTATAGCTCATTAAGGACGGAACCGATCTAAATGATTTTGATGTCAAATTAAAGTGGTTTGGTTCAGAATCAGCAGAGTTGTACTCTTAAAAATCTATTTTAAAAATTTGCAAATTTTTCATGGTATTTTAAGTATAATTATGCTAATTCTCAAATCTCACCAAACCAAATAAATCTTATACCTCTCGACAGCCAGCATTTGATCCCAAAATCATCAATAATGGTTTCGTACTTAATGAGCTGCAAGCGACGCCGCCTAGTTGAACGGGTCCGGATTAAAATATAACTCGCAGAATATTTATCACCTAATTATTTATTGAAATTGATGTAAACAAATTGAATAAATCAAAATTTTAGACATTTTCTCGTTGATCAACTCCGCACACCAATGGGACTGATCGATCATGCGGCATTGCGTACTGGGGACACAGTGTACATCCGAATTCCTTGGCAATTAGAGGAGAAAAATGTCGGAGAGGAAAAAAATGCTGGAATCGGACTAAAAAGGAAGGAAGATGAAAAAGAAATGGAACACCAAAATGATGCCCAACCAAACAAAGGTTTCTATTTAAAACCAAAAGGATAATTAAATTTATTATTTTTAGATAAATCCAACGATCAATCACCAAATATTGAAACTGGCGGCGGCAAAGAAGAAATGACAGCAGAACAATGTGAAGAGTCAAATAATATGAAGGCTGAAATGCAGAACAATTCAACACCAAAAATCGTCGCCTCAATTTTTGATTATGTGGAAGGAGAGGATGAAGAAGAAATGTTGCCAGAAATGGTCGAAGAGAAGGAAGAATTAATGAGAGAAGAGACGGAAGAACCAATGAAAGAAATTAAAGAAGAGAAGGAAAAGCCGGTGCCAAAAATGGCCAAAGAAGAAGAACCAGCGACCACAATTTTTGATTTTGTGGAAGGTGAGAATGAAGAACCGACGAAAGAAGAAAAAGAGAAGGAAGAGAGCGAACCAATGAAAGAAACGAATGAAGAACCGATGCCAACAAAAGCTGAGGAGAAGGAAGAACTAATTAAAGAAGAGAAGGACGAACCAATTGAAGAAGAGAAGGAGGATGAAGAACCAATGAAAGAAATGAAGGGAGAAGAAAAGGAAGAACAAATGCCAAAAATGGTCGAAGAGAAGGAAGAATTAATGAAAGAAGAGAAGGATGAACCGATGCCAGAAATAGAAATGGCCATGAAAAATGATGAAGAAGAACCGATGAAAGAAGAAAAGAAGGAAGAACAAATACCACCAATAGACGAAGTGAAGGATGAACCGATGCCGCAACCGGCAGAGGAGAAAGAAAATACGGTTTGTTATCCAATTATAAAAATTAGACAAAAATATAACTATGCAATTTGGTTAACAAATACAAAATTATTTTTTAACTATTTGAAACATTTGTACCATAAAAACAATTTCTTATTCGAAATAATATTATGTGCTTTTAATAATTTTCATTTATTTTCAGTCATCAGCCGCTTATGCCACTACAAGTTGGCCATCCACACCAACAATTTTACCATGGCATCATAAGGGCGCCAGTAGCACAACTTCTTCCATAAAAGGTAAAAATAAAAAAATAAATAATTTTTATTCATTTTTTAAGGTTCATCAAGTCAACGAAGGAAACGTCGCACAAAAATTCCAATGGACATGGAAAATAGCAACATTCGATTGGCTCAATTCACATCGGGCGATCATTTCTTCAGCCAATTTCATCGACCATCATCAGCGCAAAAGGAGGAGGAGGAAAAGAATGAATGATGGAGGAGAAAAGCGGAGTTATAAATTATTTTTGACCAAAAGAATGTTTATATCATCGATTTTTTGTTGATTTGGTTGAAATATTTTTATTTATTTACACTTAAAATTTTTTTGAATAAAAATTACACTTTTTATTTGACCAGCTGTACAGATTGGAAATTTACCCAATAAATAAAATGTTGATTATTAGGCGAAATTCTTTAAATTTAATTAATTTAAATATTCAAGTATTTGACAATTAAAATGGAAGGAATCACACAAAGGCGATCAGAAACAATTTCAAACAACAATTCTGCTGAAAATAATTTTGAGGAAGCGATGGACTCGAAAAAGTATTATGGGTCGGCGGCTGGCTATGCTCAAGAGGTTTTTTCATATTTTAAAATTAAGCCTAAAAAATTATCCAATTTTTGGTTAATTTTTGAATGAAATTTTTATCCAAATTTTAATCGGTTAAACCTTTTTCAGGTTCACAAATGGTCACAATCAGTCCGTTGCTGGATGGTCTATCAACAAATGGTGGCAGCCACCTCAAATTGGTATAACAATATTCAGTGGCAACAACAGAATATTGCGGCATTTCAGCAATTTCAATTAGCAAGACAGGCAAATATTAAAATTAAATTCAAATTATTCGGAAAAATTTAATTTTAATTCTACTAATTTTATAAAAACTGTTTGTTATTATCCAAAAATAAATAAATAATTAAAAAATTGTCAATAAAATAAATGAATTTAGGCTCAACAAATGCCAATGAATCAACAACAACTCCCGGAACAACGAAATGGCATCACTGTCCGATTGAATTTGACTCGCATTTTCCAATCAATTGGCGCCGGGGCTGGCAGAGTTAGTAATTTATATTTATTATTTAAATTTATTATTTTTTATAATTTCAGCATCCTCAAACCGTCATTGTCCAACAACATAACATTCCCTCATTTTTTCGTCGAATTGCAGCCGAGGCCATTGATGCAGTCATCCTTTTCATTTTTAAAATGTTACTCGTCTATGCCCTCGTTGAATTTGAATTTATGTAATTTAATTAATTTATTTTTTATTAAATTAAATAAATTTAATTTAAAACAGTGAATTGGACCAATTTGAACGAATTCTGACAAATGAGGCAGATTTGCAAACATTGATTGATGTCACACAAGGACTTTTCAATATTGAACTTTTTTGCAAATTATTTGCCGCCATCATTGAGGTAGTAAATTTCATTCAGAATTTATTAAATTGTTATAAATATTTTTAAAAATTTATAATAAAAAAATTTCAAAAGATTTGTTCTCCCAAAGATTTTCTATTTTATTTATTTACATTTTTTTGACAAACATTTTATGTTTTTGTTTTGACAAACATTTTTATGTTTTTGTTTTGACAAACATTTTTATGTTTTTGTTTTGACAAACATTTTTATGTTTTTGTTTTTACAAACATTTTTATGTTTTTGTTTTGACAAACATTTTTATGTTTTTGTTTTGACAAACATTTTATGTTTTGACAAACATTTTTATGTTTTTGTTTTTACAAACATTTTTATGTTTTTGTTTTGACAAACATTTTTATGTTTTTGTTTTGACAAACATTTTATGTTTTGACAAACATTTTTATGTTTTTGTTTTTACAAACATTTTTATGTTTTTGTTTTGACAAACATTTTTATGTTTTTGTTTTGACAAACATTTTTATGTTTTTGTTTTGACAAACATTTTTATGTTTTTGTTTTGACAAACATTTTTATGTTTTTGTTTTGACAAACATTTTTATGTTTTTGTTTTGACAAACATTTTTATGTTTTTGTTTTTACAAACATTTTTATGTTTTTGTTTTGACAAACATTTTATGTTTTGACAAACATTTTTATGTTTTTGTTTTGACAAACATTTTATGTTTTGACAAACATTTTTATGTTTTTGTTTTTACAAACATTTTTATGTTTTTGTTTTGACAAACATTTTTATGTTTTTGTTTTGACAAACATTTTTATGTTTTTGTTTTTACAAACATTTTTATGTTTTTGTTTTGACAAACATTTTTATGTTTTTGTTTTGACAAACATTTTATGTTTTGACAAACATTTTTATGTTTTTGTTTTGACAAACATTTTTATGTTTTTGTTTTGACAAACATTTTATGTTTTGACAAACATTTTTATGTTTTTGTTTTGACAAACATTTTTATGTTTTTGTTTTGACAAACATTTTTATGTTTTTGTTTTGACAAACATTTTATGTTTTGACAAACATTTTTATGTTTTGACAAACATTTTTATGTTTTTGTTTTTACAAACATTTTTATGTTTTTGTTTTGGCAAACATTTTTATGTTTTTGTTTTGGCAAACATTTTTATGTTTTTGTTTTGACAAACATTTTTATGTTTTTGTTTTGACAAACATTTTTATGTTTTTGTTTTGACAAACATTTTTATGTTTTTGTTTTGACAAACATTTTTATGTTTTTGTTTTGACAAACATTTTATGTTTTGACAATTTATGTTTTTGTTTTTACAAACATTTTTATGTTTTTGTTTTTACAAACATTTTTATGTTTTTGTTTTGACAAACATTTTATGTTTTTGTTTTGACAAACATTTTTATGTTTTTGTTTTGACAAACATTTTATGTTTTGACAATTTATGTTTTTGTTTTTACAAACATTTTTATGTTTTTGTTTTGACAAACATTTTATGTTTTTGTTTTGGCAAACATTTTTATGTTTTTGTTTTAACAAACATTTAAATGTTTTTGTTTTAACAAACATTTTTATTTTTTTATTTTGACAAACATTTTTATGTTTTTGTTTTGACAAACATTTTTATGTTTTTGTTTTGATAAACATTTGTGATTTTGTTTTGGCAAACATTTTATATTTTGTTAATTAGAAACATTGTGTTTTATAATTAAATTTCCTCTCCTTATGCCACTAAATTTATTTTAAAAATTTTATTTTACCATTTTCTATTATTGATATTAAAATTATTAATTAGGCCGTTTGCATCACTTTCGGTTTGATGGGTTGCCCAGTAGGATGCACACCGGGAAAATGGATTTTCCGTCTCCAAGTGATTTCCTGCCTTGATATTCAACCAGTCCCTGGAATGGCCGATCGAGTTGCCGTCACCAGTCTTCCGAGTGTGAATTTTAGAAGGTGAGTTTAAAACGGAAAAAATTAAAAAAAATGAACAAAATTGATTCCATTTAAAAATAATTAAGATAACATCTAGCAACATTTTTTTATCGAAATTAATATTGTTGGAATATCCAAATATAAAAAATAGAAAATTTTAAATCCATTTTTCTTTCCTCAATTGAGTTTGAGTGCAATCATACAAATGGGTTATGTTTGATGGCATTCTCCAAAATTTTCTTATGTAAATGTTCATGCTGAGCATATTTAACACGTGCTGGGTCACTAGCGAATTCCCACTTTTCGCGGCCATTTCCATAATTATATCCTGTTAATACCTCATTTAAATGCGGTTCTGCCATTTTATTTAAACGTTCATTTGCTGTTCCCATTTTATTACTGGCCCATTTAATACTGAATTTTTAAAATAAGAAGCATCAGATGAAATTAAAATATTCGGATTTTGTTAACTCACATCTTCTTTTTGCCCTTTAGGGTATCATAAACTACATAGTTTGCACCTATTCCAGCGAATATTGCCCCAAGGGTTGCAGCCCTATCGGTCCAGGTTGGAGCTCGTTTGACACGATCAATCGCGCTTTGTTGTGGGGCATTTTTTTGTAGCCCTGAAATTTGAAATAAGTAAAATAAAATTTATAATTTTCACTCACAATTTGACGGCGCCGATTCCGCAGAATCGATTACGAATACATAAAATACGATAAAATTAAAAATAATGCCGATGAAATACATGATGTATTTAGAATGGAAAAATTTTATCTGTGAAATTGAAAAATTTTTACCAAAATGAAATAAAAATTTGACCAGAGAGTGATTTTTAATTGAAAAGGGGCCCAATAAAATCCGTGAATTTTATTGCTTTGATTGATCTGGGATCTAGGTGCCACCACACCCCATTAAATATTTGTTCTCGAAATCGTGCGCAATGCTTTATGGGAATGCCACGCATTCCAAAGGCCTTTTCTGCCCTTTTTTCTCCCTCAATTTCACCATTTCCTATGCCTCAATTACCCATGAATTTATGATAGCTTTGCCCGGGCCCATATTCTCATTTGAATTCCATAACAAATCCACCCAATTCCCCACCTTAAAAATTCACCAACAATCGCGCGAGCGTTTTTCTCTGTGGCAAAAAGAAAACGCCAATCGATACCCATCAATCACCCTTCCAATACCCCCATCTTCCCAATATATTCAAAAATAAAATTATTTAAATAAATTTAATTATTAATTAATAATATAAGTCAATTTCCAGTTCCATGTTGCGCTCGGTCATGAAGAACATGTTGACAACATTCCTTTTCCCTCTGTCCACCGCCTTTTACATGTTCCCCTACAATCGAGCAATTTATGATTTGGCAGCCAAAACACTGGTCGTGAGCATTTGAATTTGTTTGAATAGAACAGAAGAAGAAATGAACAAAAAATCAACATTTTACATGGAAATCAAAAAGATAATTAGTAATATTATTTGAATTTTATACGGTTTGAGAATTGAGAGGAGGGGGAGAATTTAATAAATTTTTATAATTACTTTAATAAATTGTAATAATTGATCCAAAAATTCATTTTTGGACAATTAAATTTAAAAAAATTTCTACTCCTCCCTCAAAACTGAACAACTCTTCATTTTATTATTTAGCCCAAAATGTAGCCATTTGACATTTTATAATTCCACATTTTACTTATTTTATTTTTTATTCGACTACTTTTAATAAAAGATTTTAAATTTTCCAAAAAATTTCATAACCATCCAAAATAGGCCATAAGAAAATATTAAAAGTTGGCCTCTTTCTAATGTAAATAAAATATAAAAGTACAAGAAAAGAATGCCAAACGTCCAATAATTTAGACAAAGGAGAAATCCATATCCTAATGAACCAATTTGCTTGAACCAATTGATTTTACAATTGGTTAAAGGAAGAAAAAAGCGGTGCAAAAGAATAGAATGAGGCATATGCTAGAGGGTTTGAATGGAGGAACAATGGACGGCCAATTTTTTGGAGAAGCAGTGCAAAAAATGGAAAAGATTGTCTGCTACCTTGAATGAAGTGGGAAATGGCTTCAAACAATCTCGCCTCAAGGACATTATAATGTTTAAATGAAATGGGACAAATGAATAGGAGGATGGATCCATCACATTGTTGAGGAGGAAGTCGTGGATTTTGTTATTTTTTTGCAGATCAAAAGTGTCTTCAACTTTGCTATATAATTTGCTGGAAAACATTTCAAATTTCCCATTAAAAATAACTAAATTTATTTTATTTACATTTATATTTTAATCAATTCTTTCTATTGATATTGAATTCATTGTCCATTTTTTAATATATTTAAAATAATTATAATTCCAATTTAAAAATATATATCTTATTAGCTGAATTTTACTTCCTATTCCTTTTCAAACCCAAAATATAATTAAAAAAGCCTTCAAAAATGGCAATGATGATGCGTCGCCGCGAAACAATGTATTACCCGCCTCCAACCGACCCAAAAACACGTAGACCAACAATGAAACCAAAAGCGGCAGCTTTGATTCAGGAAAATTTATTTGACATGGTCATTTTTTGTATGGAATTATTCAAAACAAACGAAATGTTCACAGGAGGAAAGCGATGGAGAAGGATCACCCGATTTGGATCCCAACTTGGAAATGTTACGAAACATTGAAATGGCCCAAACCGACTATGAAGAGCCACAAACAAAAATGGGGAAGACGGTGAAATATGTTCGGTTGATTGGACCACATGTGGGTTTGGTGCTATTGTTGGTCATCTATTTACTGATTGGAGCAACCATTTTTGTGAGCTTATTAAAATAATTTTATTAAATATATTAAAAGTTTTTTTGTAAATATTTTAAAACAAAATTTCCTCGATTTTCTAGCATTATTTGGAGGCTTCTAACGAGCTTTTGGTTAGTAATATTATTATATGATTTTTATTCCATTAAAAATAGACGCGTGACCGTGAAATGCGTGAATTGTTGGCCTTGAGGGATCATTTCCAGGATACAATTTGGAATTTGACTCATTCCGAGGAAAATGTCATCTCCAGGGAATCATTCAACGGTATTGGGCGTGAATATTTTGATAAGGTAAATATCAAAATAATTTGGAGAAATTGGGAAAAATTTCCCATTTTCCAGCTTGTTTCGCGCACATTTTCTGCCTGCCGAAATCAATTCACCAATGAGAGGCATTTGTTGAATAAAACCCGAGGCACAAATGAAATGCTTTGGACCTACACGAATAGTCTCTTCTTCGCCACAACCGTGATCACAACAATTGGTTGGCATATTTATGGGAATATATTTTGACAATCTAATCGAAGGTTACGGTAATTTGGTACCAATGACGAAGCTGGGCCGAATTGCTTGCATTGTTTTTGCCCTTCTTGGCATTCCATTGCTTTTGGTCACCATTGCCGATATTGGCAAATTTCTTTCTGATTTCCTCAATTTTCTTTACCAAACTTATCATACATTTAAAACGAAGGTGAAATGGAATTTTAAAATTAGGAATAATATTTTGTTAAAGGTCCGAAAACATTCCCGACGACTTTCCCGCTATCGAACAACATCAATGTCGACAATTGGTGATGGAGGAAGTGGAGGTATCGTATCACTCACAAATATTAATTACCGTAAATATTCTATTTGAAGCCCCCCTAAAGGGTCTCTGAAATTTATTAGCCCCGGGGCTTCAAATAGAATATTTACGGTAATAAAATTATTTTAAATATCTTTCACCACAATTTTTATTTTTTAAATTGACTTCTTATAAATCAGAAACCAATTTTAGACTCTACAAACCCTATACCAATTTGTAGATCTCATTGAAACGCATCGAATGGTATATAAAAATGTCAGTTTTGGCCTAAAATGAAAGTGTTTAAAAACTGAAAATATTGTTTAAACGATTTAACTCACTCATTTTACTGATATAAAATTTGTAATCTTAAACCGGTTTCGATTTGTTCCAAGTTAGACTACTTTTTTTAGATTAAAAAATAAAAAAATGGGTAAAAAATTGTCTTCCATTTAAAATTCATTAGAAAAGTGCCTAATTCTTTCAATATTCTCCAGGATCAACATCAAAGGCGGAAAGCATAAATTTGAATGATTTAAGTGGGAGTGAAGTGGATATTGAAGCGGAACAGAAAAATTTGCAAATTCCCGTTGTGATGGTCCTTCTGGTTTTACTCTGCTATTGCGCCATTGGAGGATTCCTTTTTTGCAATTGGGAGGGGTGGTCATATTTTGAGGCATTCTATTTTTGCTTCATCACAATGGCCACCGTCGGTCAGTTTAATTTTATTACTCAAAAATAATAAAAAGAACCCTAAAATTTAATCGTTTTACTTTTCCATTATGAGCCTCCCCAGTCCCAAAAAAAATATGAAAAAGGCTTCCTAGGAGTAATTTTGGGTGCTGTTCACGAATCTGGATTTATTTTTGGTTCAGAATTCACACCATTGCTTTATTAGTTTATGTAATTTAAAAAGTAAATAGTTCGCCCCCCCCCCCCCCCCCCCCATTTGGTTCTGCTGAAGGTCTGAACAAGAAAAAATTGTCAAAAATTTTAGGCAAAAATATAGTTTTAATCGACGCTCCTTGATTAGCTGAATCGGTAATTAATTAATTTTGAATAAAACTCAAACTTAAAAAATTATGACCATTTTATTTTCACAACTAATAATTCTAGGATTTCGGCTTAGTTAGGTAAAGGTGTAGTCGAGGTATAGGAAACTTAAAGTAGTAGTCTAATGGATCGCTTGAGCGTAATTTTAATTTCAGAATCTTGACAGCACATTAAATTATATCTAGGAGGCGTTTTTCATATTTTTTGTTGGGGGGGGGGGGTGTCTTTTATAAAGGAAAAGTATAATTCATTACTGTAAATCAAATTTTAAATTCTGATCAAAATAAATTCACAGGTTTTGGCGATATTGTGCCCACCCAATCGTCGACCTATGTCATTTTGGCTTATATCATTTTTGGCCTTTCATTGTATAAAAAATTATTAAAATATAATGCATTTAATTAATTTCCTTTAGGGCAACAATGTGCATTGATTTGGCCGGCACAGAATATATTCGCAAAATCCACTATTTGGGCACTAAAATGGAAAATGCCAAGGGCACAGTGATGACCGGGCTCAAGGCCGGAGAATATATTCTCAAGCATAGAGGTGAATCCAAATTTTTAGATACCGTATACAATTCAGCAATCTCTAATAATTCCCCACCCTCAACTTTGAGGACTCAGACGCTCCGGGAAGAATGAACTTTAGACATTTTTATTGCATTTTCTTAGTTCCCTAAAGCTCAATAAAATCTGGTATAATTTGTTTAAAAAACACAAATTAAAGAATTATATAACAAATTTTCCAATTTTTAAAGGGATGAAAAATAATTCCCCATGGGGAATTAAAAGAGTATATAATACGGTAATTTAAATAAAATAATAAATTTTTTCCCCTTTAAAGGAACAACAAAGAAGCTGGAAGATTCCCTGAAAAGAGCATTGTTGGAAATTGGCAAATTGAAAAGTGAAGTGAAGGCATTGCGCACGGCAAATGCCCAATTGGCCGAAGAGAATCGAGCATATCGGGGTGGAAACTATGGACACTCACAGCAACATCAGCAGAATCAGCAGGTATTCAAATGAGGAGAATCTGGATTGGTTTTTGATTTTGATGAATGACAGAGAAATAATTTTTTAAAAATAGACTTAACAAATTACGTAAAATTTTTATTGGATTGAATGATCGAAGAAAAAATTTCAATTAATGAATATAGCTGTATATTAATCTCTTTTAATTCTTCAACCACTCAAAAATTGGCATAGACCAACTCTTTAATTTGTGGATATTTTTGATCAAATTTATAACGTGTAGAACTTTAGGGAACTAAAATGAAAAAAAAAATTATAAAATTCACCATAATTAGCTATGTGTATGTCCTTTCCTTATCCTCAAAGTCGACGATGGGGAATTAAAAGAGTATATAATATACCGTATTTTGCTTATTTCTCGACATTTTTTAGCCGCATCATCAACCGAATCCTCAACAAAATCAACAACATCAATTTGTGGACACAATGGAAGAGTTGAAACCAGCCACCGCCATCCTCCACCATCATCATCATCAGCCCATCAATGCCATTGAAGGCCAACATCAACATCAAATGATGCCAATGCCAAAGAGGCAGCAGTCGCAGCGTGTCGATTCCCTAGGATCAGCAGAATCCTTTAACGGACCCCAGCAGCGGGAACGGGAAACCGCGCAGTGGCAACAGCACCCAAATCATTGGCCATTGGCAGAGGAAAAGGAGGAGGAGGAGGAGGAGGAGGAGGAGGAGGAGGAGGAGGAGGGAGAAATGGCATTCGCCCAGCGACAACTTTACACGGCGAAAATGGGCAACAAAGAGCGAAAACTGCGAATGGCATGCTTTGTCAAGGTACGAAATTCAAAGGAGCAATTTTTACTATTTTATGAAGTGTTTTTATTATACTAACTATATCAATTTTTGTATAATTGATAGTAGTTAATTTTTCTAAAAAAACATTTATTTAAGATGTCGGAAAGATTAGTATTAAAAATATTGTAAAAATAATACATAAGGCCAAAATAATTATATTTGTTTAAGGGTTAGTCATACAATCACAAGCCATATTATCTTTGGATAGAGCTGGGTCAGGACGCATCGAATTGTATATAATTTATTTTGGTTTGGTCAAACTAAAGGGTATTAAACGGTTTAAGCCAATTTTTATTTTGGGTTCAAAAATGTTAGTTTTGGTTAAAGCTAATAAGTCAAGACTTAAACAAATGATGCATCTTTTAGAAAATTTATTGATTGAGTATGGTTTATGTGTTTAAATTCCAAAACCCGTTCTTATGGCAAATTAAATATTTTTTTATAATTAGAATAGTTCCAGTGAATGATTTTTAAGTTCAAATTCCTTTATTATGGAACATGGGAAGATAAATAAAAATTTCATTCCATTATTTCAGATTCTGATGGCATTGTCGGCAGTGGTGTCCAACAAAAACAACAACAAAATGGAGGAAGCCAAAGAGGATTTGGAGGAGACGGCGATGAGGAATTCCGATTGCAGCAAATCTTCGATGAACTTTTTGAAGGTTTTTGAGCAATATTTGTTCGAATATTTTTCATTGTTTTTAGAATTGGAAGTTCCCATCGATGTGGACCGTTTCTGCAACGAAATCATTGAGGAGGGAATTGCTGCGCAGAATGCTCAAAATGGACAGGGCCAAACTGCTTCGTTTGTCGAAGAGTCCACAACACAAATTGGTGGCACATTTGTTGGTGCGGAGGGAGGCGAATCGCAAAGCCCGGGGCCGGCAGAGATCATTGACACCAATGATGGATATCAGCAACAGGTTATCCATACATTTATTTTAGGAATTACCGAAAATCTTAGCATGAATATTATGCCGTATAATAATCTCTTTTGAATCCTCTCCATTAATTCCCCACCCATGGCTGGCAGAGTTAACTTTAAATTTTTAAATCTTTGTTCCCCCTAAAATTCTATTCGCCTATAATTTGTTCAAAAATGTCCTCTAAGGAATTGAGCCTAAATTTACCTATTTTTGGAGTGGTTGAAAAATAATTCCCAAAGGGAATTTAACGGTATAGAAAGGGGAAATTTGGAATCTTATAAAGAAATTAAGAAGATAATTTGTTTCCTATATTTTCGGCAATTTTGTAAACAATTTAGCGTACATGTTCTCATCATAAATTATTTTTCATTCCATTAAAAATTGGAAAAATTAGAAATTCTAACTAATTAATTTGTGCTTAAGAACTTTAAGAAAATTCAATATTTTTTTAAATTCGCCCTACATCAGAGAAATTATAGGTCCTCAAAGTCGGTGGTGGGGAATTAAGAGTATAGGTATACGGTATTCAATATCAACTACTCATTTTTGAAAATAAGCATGAATAGAATATTTATGTAAATTATTTTAGAAAAATTAGTTAAACATTAATATAATTTCATTTTTATTTTAATTCAACATCATATTAAATTCCTCTTTCATTACAGTATCCAGCGGAATTCCAATCCATTGGAAATGGAAATCAAAATGGATTCGCCGAAGGAGGAATTGGCCCCATCATTGACGGATCGGGAGGAGGAGGAGGAAATGGCGACGGCGGCAATTGTCCCTCAAATGATGTTGTCACCGTTCCCAAGGCATTGAGTCCGCACAATTATTTTGCCACACCACCAAAAAGCACCATAATTGCACCATCCACTCCACAACACCATCAACAACATTTCCAGCATCAATATTATTTTCCCTCAAATGAATACAATTCCATTATTCACCATCAAAACCATAACCATAAACAGTCAATCTCAAGCAGCGACTCCCAATCGGATAACGGTTTTATCAGCCCATCGCCCTTTCAAATGGTAAGCAAATCTGAGCATTTCATTTGGGGGAAGGGAAATATTTAATTTGTCGAAAAAATTAATCAATTTACCCAAATCTTTCATGTCGAAAAATTGTATTTTTTAGGAATATAACTCAGATAAATCAGTTGTTTTATGATTCTTATCCAACCTTGTTTTAGCTCTCTACCTTCTTAATAGAAAGTTTTTGGGTAAATTAATATTTTCTCTTTTTGGGAAGTATTTAATTTGTCGAAAAATAATATTTTTTGAGGCCATAATAATTTGGCCTATTGAGATTAAATTGGGGATTAGGTTAAGATTAGGGTGGATTATCTCTCGGAGAATAGAAATTTTCTATCTTTAAAATAGATTATTTTTTTGACGAGAAAATTTTCTTCAAATTAAATATAATCCATTTTATTTGAATCAAATGTCAATATTAAAAATGCAAAAATGATTAATTTTTAAAATATTCTTTTAAACAGGTTCCCAGCCCTGTGGAGTCCTCTTCCTCCTACCTTTATCAAAGTCAGCCACTTTCGGCCGATTCTGGCTGCACCCAAATGGATTATTCAAATGCAGGGGGAAATGTGCTCCAACCAATCCCAGAAAATGATCAATCCATTGACAATTTTGAGCCAAAACATTTTGAACAAATTGTTGGCCAAATGAACGAAGAAGACGACCATTTCATTGGCCAAATGATGATGGAGGATTGGCCAAATCAGCAGCAGGATTTTCCATCATTGGACAGTGAATTATCATTTGGGTCGACCGAAAGTCCGCAAACAATTGAGGAGGAGGAGGAAATTGGCCACAATGAACACCAAAATTGCTTCCAGGATGAAATGTCCCAATTTTTGGATGCATTTTGAAGAATGGCTGAACCAAAAATATATTATAAAATTAAAATAAAGATCAATTCAATGGATGCATTCCCCACTCATTTTAATGAATTAGAAAAGGCAAAAAATTGTAGAAAAATTATTTAAATGAATTAAAAAGATTTTGGAAAAATATTTTTGATTTGATTTTTTTGCCTTTTCTTTTTCTCTTTGGATTTTTTAGAAGAAATTGTTGTGCTAAATTCCCCCTTTTTTTGCATCAAATTCACTGTTTTTTTACATTTTATTCCACTCTTTTTAAATGAATGAATTAGTAATTTATATTTTGGATTATTAATGAATGTGAAATCTTTCTCATAATTTTCATCCCAAATTTCAAAAATGCAAAGTATTTTTCAATGAATTCTTCCGAATCATTTTATGTAATCTTTTTTATTATTCATTTTATAATATTTGCAATGAAATTAAAATCCCATTTCCTTGAACAAATTGTTGTCAAAGCCATCCAATATCAAAATCAAAATATACCAAAATTAAATGTGCATGTCGCTGCTTGACATTGTCTTTTCTTTTCCTTCTCCCATTTTTCGGACATTATTCAATGGATAAATATTTTCAATTATTTTTTATTTCAAAATTTGTTGAATTTTTATGAAATGATCAATGGAAAAAAATTCAGATCCAGAGTCAAGTAAAATTATTGAAAATTGAAAGCCAATTTTTGAAAAAAAAATATTCAAATATACTTCATTAGACAATTTATTTTTTTTTTTGAAAAAGATGGGGAGTACTATATTTGAGAGTATTTATGATTGGACGAGATATGAATAAGGTAGTGATATTATGAAAATTATTCATCTTTTATTTTCATTTTAATATTTTGGTCCAGTTTGAAATGCTGTGGATTGGCCGGGTGTAGCCATCACTGTTGATCCATTGATTCGGTGAAATTTAATGCATTTAAGCATTTTGACCAAGAAAATGCGAATATCATGGCGGACAGTTTTGTTCAACATAATGTAAAGCAATGGTGGAAGTCCGTGCATGTTAATCCTGTATAATGAATATGTAAAATATTTATTCCTATTATAAGCCTATTTCTATTAGAAGCTCCCCTCTCAAGAAATTTTACCTTTATTTGATTTGGTAATTTTATAAACATCTTTCGACTTTCGAATCGAAAAAAGTTGTGAATTGTAGAAAAATGTTTTTAATTGAAAAAAAATTCTCTGAATTGTAAAACATTTTGTATAGATATGCTCTTTGTTAAAACCTATTTTGAACTGTAAAAACTTATTGTAAAAACTTATTGTAAAAACATATTTTGAATCATAAAAAAACATGTACTGATTTTATATTCATGCATTTCCCTGCTCTGAATTTATTAGTCCCCTTTCTCAACTTTAGATAGAAGCACCCTCTAGAGAGTCTATGAAATTTATAAACCCCGGGGTTTCTAATAGGAAAAATACGGTAATAAATGTGATTTTATGAACAAATTAAGAAAATTTGTTTATTACTCACCAACAATAATGAGCCAATCGCATTGTTATGGACAAACTTTCTGGACCCAACAAGGAAAGAAAATGATGAAGAATATAATAGGAGCCACCGGCCAAAGTATTCATCAAGGAAATGAGTGCAATTTGGAGGAATACCTTTGAGAAAAAAAATTTTCTACAAAATTTATAATCTAAAAAAACCAATAATTTGGTTCGAGACATCGATGAATTCAGGGCGCCATCAAAATTGTTATTATTTCGATAATATTTCATTTTAATCCAAAGTGAAATTGCAAAAATTGTATAAATTATTGGTGTGGCAAAGCACAAAATGAATTGGCAAAATGAAAGGAATGGATTCTTATACTGTAAATTAAATAGGGATAATTGAATAAAAATCGTGAAAAGATTTTTCCCTACCTTAAATTTGGCATCTTTTTCTATTAGAATCCCATGGGCTTATACGTATATTTTTCAGAGACTCTCTAGGGTGGGCTATTAGTAGAGAAATTGGGCTTTAATTTCTCTTGCATGAGCCTTTTTAGGATGGGATTTTAGAGTGTGATTCTACAAGAGAGTGGGTTTATAAAAGAAAAATATGGTAATTTTTATTGTGATGTGAATGAAAATATTTAAAATTGTATTATAAAACTCTAATTTACTTTTGCAATATAATTTTAATATCAAATAATTTTAAATATATTTAAATTTTGAGCTCAAATGCAAGTAAGAAATTCTATTTTTTCTACTTGTTAAACTGTTTTTAAAATGAAAACATACATTTCCGTCTAAATCATCCATGAAACCTTGATAAGGATTCAAAGTGAGTACCAATAAAGTTCCATTGAAGACCACCGGTTTTTCACACCACAAATAATAAAGTCCATAGCTAGTTTGGGCACAAATCCATAGCCAAACTCGTTTCCCTCCAAACAGCTTATTCGCCCATTCTGGGGATAAAATATCCAAGCATCGGTTTAGGGCAAGAACCTCAAATTTAATTGGATTATTTTAAATTTTTATATGCAAATTATTACCCCATCCGCGATTATTTCAATCATGGTGAAAACTGTAAATTATAATTTAAATATATTTTGTATAAAATATGTTCACCAGTGGCAATTGTTCCAACCAAATAAATTGTAATTGGCGCACTGCAATAAACGGAACCATTTAAGAAGAGGAATCCCATGAAAAAAGTAATACTCCAAAGAACAGTCTTCAGAAAAAATTTGATTAGAATTAGATTTAATTTTACAATTATTAAGATTAAAAATATTCAAATAATAACACCCAGAGACAATTTTGCTATTCTTGAATTTTTGACGATAGAAAGAGAGGAATTTAACGATCAAAATTTTATACATTGATTCTTTTACATTTTTAGCCATAAAATATACCAAACCAAATTATTTTTTAAACTAATAGATTTCACTAAAATTATTTTGTCAAAAATTCTGACAAGCTCAAAATTCGACCTTATTCAAAAAAAGTTATTCAAATTTCTCAAGTCTAAATGCCATACCATATCCACCCATCCGATTACATAGAGCAAGGTAAAGCATGAATTGCGGTCGCCATTTTCTTCGTACATATGTTTGTGAATGGAGAACATACAGGGGATGTAGAGAATCTACAAATTTCATAAAAAATAATATTATAATGGACATTAAGCTTACATAATATAGAATTGCCATTAAAATCATGATGATTGAGTCCGAAATGTAAACACGCTGCTCCCATGGAATTATTATTGGCAATGTCTGACCAAATTGTGAACAATTGTTGTAGAGTCGCTGCCATTTTTCGTGATCTAACAAGAAAGTTTCCATATTTCCAAATGCGTAACCCGAAAAAATTGTGTAAAATGAATAATGTTTTGTTTTTGAAATTTATTTTATATAACACATTTTAATTGGCATTTTGGAAAGAAGAATCACAAAAATATGAGACATAAAGGGGGAATGTTTTACCGTAAAATTCCCTTGAGAACAAATTAAATTTATTTATTTGCCAACTTTAAAACCAATAGTAATAAATTGGGTTGTACTTTTTATTTTTAAGCAATTTTGTCTATTTTCTATCAATTTGTTTGGAAATAAGTCACAAGTTTTTATATTTTAATTAATTGTCTATTTTAATTGTGCAGATTTATTCAAAATTAGAAAAACAAGAAATATTACAATTGAAAATGCTGAAGAATGTGGAATTTTAAATAACAATATTGTCGAGATTTTTACAAATAAAATTCTTTTAGCGAAAGAAATGAGCGAAGCAAACTAAAATTAACTAATCTAAACTATGCGTACTAATTTCTATATGATTTGACTAAATCTAATTTTAACTAAATAAATCTAACAACTACAAGCGATAGAGAGAAAAAGTGCTGGAAATTAAAAAAACAATGTGATTGAATAAATGTTGAATTAAAGCTTACAAATTTACATAAAAGCTGTGAATTTTTGTGGTTTTCCCGTTTTTGTTTCGAATTTTTAAAAAATTTATTATCTTTTTTAATTTATTATATATTTTTGAACTAATTTTGGGTTCAAAAATTGCATTTTCTTTACTAAAACTCTACTTCAAAAATTACTCTAATTTGCACAAAAACGGGTTTGCAAAAAAGGGGCAATTTTAAAAAATTCATTTGGATATTCTAATAAAGCTAATAATAAATTCTAGAGCTAATATCGATTATTTGAAATACTAATTTGTTGAATCGTGGTGAATCCATTTCATCCCATTCATTTATCTCATTCACTTTCCATAGCGATTCTGCGTTGTGCCAGCCCAAGTAATTGACGTTTACGGCGTTTTCGGCCACATCCACAGCCGCCACCACAACCGCCGCCCGATGGAGGTGGCGGTGGAGCTTGACCTGGCTCACAGCCAACTTTGAGTTGAAGAGTCGGCACAGATGGAGGCGGAGCTGGAGGTGGCGCACAACCTTCAAGGATGGAAGAAAATTAAATTACAATATTATGGGAGTATTAAATTTATAAATTAATAAAATTAAATAGTAAATTATATTTAATTACCTCCTCCACAGCCACCCCCGCATCCTCCTCCTCCCCCGCCACCACAACCGCAGCCGCAACCTCCCCCGCCTCCTCCTCCTCCACAACCTATTTTTTGGAAATTATTTCATTATTTAAATAATATTATATTTAATTTACCGCATCCGCCACCACCGCCTCCCCCACAGCCACATCCTCCACCTCCTCCTCCGCAACCTAATTTTGGAAATTATTTATTTGAGCAATATTATTATTATTATTTTACCGCATCCTCCGCCGCCTCCCCCTCCTCCACATCCACAACCTCCTCCTCCACCTTTAATGAAGTAAAATAAATTTAGGAGGATTAGAAAAATTCCACCCAGAATTGGAAATGTTCTATAAAATTGTATTTTGACTCTAATCCCAAAGCTCAAACACAATTTATTGACCTCCTCCGCAAGAGGGCGCTGGTGGTGGGGCTGGCCCTGGTTCACAGCCAACTTTCAGCTGAATCGTTGGAACGGATGGGGGCGGTGCTGGTGGTGGTGGAGGAGCTCCACAACCTGTAAAATAAAAATATTATCTTTGAAAATCTTTTGATGGACAATTTTGCTCAAAATAATTGATATTTCTTTAAAATAATAAAATTTACCTCCTCCACAGCCACCGCCGCATCCGCCTCCTCCTCCGCATCCGCAACCGCCTCCTCCCCCACCCCCACAACCACATTGCCGCCTGCACCTTCGATGGAATAATCGTTCACGTGGATGGAATGAATAAGTTGGAGCTAAAATTTGAATTCCATTATTTTTAGTATTTTTAAATATCTGATTTTTTAGAAATTAAATTAATAAAATTTTATTTTAATATTATTATAAACCGAATGATTTTAATCATAAATATAAATATTAGTTTCATTCTTCTTACTCCTGATCACACTGTTATATTTGTTTCCATTGTTGCTGAAGAGGAAGGCCAAGCCAAAATCCACCAAGAATGCGCCAAGCAAAAGGCCAAATGCTGTTTTGTAAAGCCAGGGCATTTGATGTTTCGATGCTGATTATTTCGTTGTTGCTTTTACTGTTTGTGCGAATTCTCTGGCAGATGTGTTTTTGGCCTAGGGCAAATCCACATCTTTAAATAGGCCATAAAAGTAGGCGGAGACCAGGCGCTGATGGATCTCAAAATTGGTGAAACGCTCTCCGGCTGACTCTTCAAATGCTCCGGCCCAATCATTTTGGTCACATCCAAGCATTCTGAATTATTCTGGGCTTTTTTGTGGCAGTCCAATTTAAGTGGTGAGCACATCTAATTTGGCCAAAAAGGGCAAATATGGAAAGACAGAAGATCAACCGGCTTTCAATGAACTTTTCCCAGCGCATTTATCCTTGAATAGAGATTTAATAAAAGTGGCTTGCCTCTCCGATTCATCCGCTTTCACTTTCACAGTCTCCCCTCCCTTTTCCAGTAGTTGCGCATTAAGTTGATGATGAGGATGGGGGACATCTCTTCTTTTAAGGATTCGCCTATTGATGAATGAAAAGGAAGAAAATCGCGTGAATTCGCTTGAGTGGCGCACAGACAGCCACTTTTCTTCCATTGATGATGATTTTCCACCACATTGCACACTTTCACTTTCCAAATAGCCTTTAATTTGGCCAAAATAATGATGGAGAGGAAAGCTTTTAGGATTCTTCGCTTATCCCATCATTACCACATCATCGTTACACTTTCACTTTCCCACTTGAACATTTTACTTTTCTAATGATTTTATGCTTAATCTTCTTCAATTTATTAATTAGGAATTTGGATGAATTTGGATGAATGAATTTATTGAAATATTTACGAAGTTATCTTCATCTTCTACTTCAAATTTGCTTCGTAATGTTTTGAATTAAATTTTATATTCATTTAAGTTTTCATTTTCATTTTCCTTTGAAGTCCATTAAATAAATTTTTACCTATATCCTTGTCATTCTCTCTATTTTTTAAAACTCCTCTGGGCCTATTTAATATTCGTTCCAAATTTGCATCTCACTGTTCTATTACAAATTGGGTAATAAGATTGAATTTTTTCATTTACATTTTCACTCTTCTTTGATGCCCATTGACCAATTTTTTGGTCAAATTATTTTCAATTTTTATTTATTTATTATTTTTACTCCTCTACCAAATCAGTAAATGAATTAACTTTTATATTCTATATTTACTATCGATAGAATAAAACAAAGTACATTTTTTGGTCCAATCCGTTTGCCCAATTTTTTCATATTTCTCATTATTTTGTCAATCTTTCTTTTATTCTTATCAGCAGAATCATTCATTCCGTTGCCCAATAATCATTCAATCTAAATTTGTTCATTCCATATTCATAACATCACTTTTCCATTTTATTCCCTTAAAAAGTGTGACTAATTGCCAAAAATGGCTCCAGGAAATATTCAAAATTTGATCCTTCCCTTCTCAATTTTTCTGCTAATTTTGCCACAATTTTCATCAAATTTTTGGTTAAATGAGGCCGAATTTGGATTGCTCAATAAAGGATGGCCAATGAGACGCTACATTGCCGGTGAAACGCCAATTTTACCTGGCAGTTTAGGCCGACGGAATGATCAACAACAGGACACGATGGGCGGCGGCGGATTGGGGTAAATAATTTATAATACATAGAAAATTAAGGGGAAATTTTTAGTCAAGAAAAGATGTAATTTAATTTATTAAAAAATATGTTTACTTTTATCTTAATTTTGGGTCAACGGATAAAGCTGAAGGATTCCTACCTATGTGTCATCAGGAATCAGGATTAGATTTGATTCATTCAAGGATAGAATATCATTCCAGTAATCACTGAATGATCATAACCATGATCCTGCTGATGATACATAGGAATCTTCATTTTTCCCCAGTTGACTAAAAATAGGATACAATGTACACAAATACCCAAAATACTATAAAGTTATAATTTTTTGTTTAATAAATAAAAAAAATTAATTTTATCAACAAATTTGTGTTCATTTTATATATTTGCGTATTGTTAAATAAAGCAATTTAACGATTGCGATTAATTGGAATATATATATAAAATGTTCAATTTTCAGTCAATTTGGTCGTGCAAAAGATGGGGAAGAGGATGATTCAGATGCCGAGGATCATATTGGAGAATCACCGAATTCGGTGGAGGCAGGGGCAAAAAGGGCGGAACAGGAACAAAAAAGGAGGCAGAAAATTGGCGAAGGCCAAAATGGCGTGGCAAGGAATAGGAGGGCGCATAGTCAACGGGAAGATGAATTATTGGACGAAATTTTTGAATAAACATTAAAAATTAATTTTTATTACCATCTCCCAACTCCTCGTCATTAATGAATAAATGAAAGACACTCATTTGAAAGAATTGGTAGAAATTGCTGACAAAGCATTATGTTGACGGATGGCAATGTGAAAATGGAATGAAATTAAAGGAAAATACACAATTTAATCTACGATTACACAAATGGATCCGACGCATCGGAGTCAAGGGGAGTAGGATTTATTTGAATAGTCGGATTCAGTCAGCGTCTGAGTGTCAGCCTTATAAAATTTTTTCTAGTGGTCAAAAAATTTTTAAAATGATACTATACGATGCAGAAAAGTGTCCTCTATCTTTTGGTATAAAAATTATTATTTTTGGACAACTCGAAAAATTTTTTCGAACGTGCTCAAAAATCTTATTCTTCTTGGCTTCGACACGTCGGACTCGGATCCATTTGTGTAATGTGTAAACAAAGCTTTATAAACATTTTCATAAATATCTTGTTTAAATTCTTTCTATATCTGTAACTTTCCAATTTTATTCTGATTTTAGGAAAAAATATTTTATCCAACATTTGATTTGAAGGATAAACAAATTTATGCAATGAATTAATTCTTTAAAATAAATTCTTGTCATTCGTTTTGATGAAATATGGAATTTATAAAAGAGGGAAACAAATTCTTGAAAATACAATAATTTATGTTTTTTTGAGAATTAAATGGGATAGTATTTAATTTGAAGAAAAACCACTGAAATTGTTGAAAAAGAGTATACATAACTTCAACATTATTTTATGGTTTAAAGATTTCATAAATCCGATAAAGCTCATTAAGACGCATGCTATGATATATAATTTGTCAGAATTTGTTACAAAATTATAGGGGTATTTAATAAAAGGTTCAACCTTAAAACCGTTTCCATTTTGCATTTTCAGTTCAAAACTAACATGTAAATTAAAATTGAATATGCAAGTAAAATCATTATCAAACATTACATATTGAAGATATTTATCGATTGAGCACATGGTTTAGCGAGCTAGGATAAACTTTTAAACTATATCTTTTTGACAATACCATTCCCCCCAATTTCATTGTTTTTTTAGCCAAAAAATTCCCAATTGAATATGTTTTTCTGCCGGGAGTATTTTTCTTCAATTCTTCTGCAATCCACCATTCTTCCCCCCTTTCTCCAGTTCTTTCGCATAATTGCCGGGGCCTAAATATTTAATTCATTATTCATTTCATTTTTATTCAACGAACCCAATACACAAATTCGGCAAATGTTGATTGCTTTTTTCATCCATTTCCAACCGAATTTAACAAAAGGATGGCCAGAACATGGCTGCTTTTTGTCATCAATTTCCACTTTTTTCTTTTGGTCAAATGAATGCGACGGCGATGATTTCTTTGAAGAAGGCGACAACTTTAAAAAGTCGGCAAGGCTTTTGCGTAATTTATTTTTAGGCGATTCCAATATAATTTCATTGTCATTGCCACTAATTGCCTTATCAGATGAAGAAGATGAGCCAATTTTTTGACGTTTTTTCAAAGGTGAATCGGACTCTTCGGAATTAATTTGTCCTCTTTGATTGATATCCGATCTGGATCGAGTCAATATTTTTGGCCTTTTTTCTTCAATTTCAACTGGTGAATGTCGAAAGGAGTTCCTACGATGAAGTTTCTGCTTCGGACTTAAATGCTTTGATGAGGAAAATTTTGGAGAGTGGTGCATTGAATGGGGCGAATCTACGTCTAAATCTGAATTTGCATTTTTTACATTATGAGTTTCAAATAAAATTTCACTATTACTTAATTATTTACTATATTTTAAAAAACTTAATCCATTTTTGAATTAATCAATGTCAATGCCAACAATACTCATGGGCTTTCCCTATTTTTTATACAGTACCCTTTTTTAATTAATCTTCAATCAAATATTGCTCCAAGCCCCCTTCGTAAACCAATCCTTTCTATCCAAAATGTTCAATTTTACGACCTTCTGTTATCATTATCACTTTTTTCACACAAACCTAATAGCTAAATAATAATTTAAATTTTAAAATCCAATTCCCCTTAATGCCTTAATCATAGTGGGGGCTTAGACCTTCGGCGAAAGCACAGGGCGAGAGTATAAGCTCAGTTTCCGCCCCAGACAACTTTAGCCCTAGATTTTAGGTTAGTATTAATAGTCAACTTTTAAGTAATCAACGTCAACGTCAGTCATTATGATTTGAGAAAATATTTATAATGAATTAAAAACAAAAATAGATAGTTTAAATTTTTGTATCAAAAATTGGCTTATGAATTCGGAAAATTTAAGTCTTTTTTTTGGTATTTATGGTTAGAAAGAATAGGCGAATAAAATCCAGCATAATTTAAATTAAATTAATTAATTTAAATATACCATTTAAAAATTTTATTGAATTGTTGCTGCCAATCGAGAAGTCAACTGATTCCACTGAATGTGAAGGAGATTGTCGACCACTTTCTAAGCCATTATCCGATGAATGCGGGGATTGAATTTGGTCGTCCATTGGATGTAAATTTTCAACAGTCGGATTTGTTTGTAAATTCGCCTCGGGGCCAGGAGTTCGTCGACTACCTCCTAGGCCATTATCCGTTGTTCGGTGTAAATGAATTTGGACTTCCTTTGGATGCAATTTCTCATCGGCTAAATTAGCTTGCAAATTTATCACAGGAGTTCGTCGACCACTTCCTAGGCCAATATCCATATTCGTTGATCGGTGGGAATGAATTTGGTCTGGATGTAAATTTTCATTAGCCGGAGCCCCATCTCCATGGCTAGCCATCGAATGAATAAATGAATGGATTTCATCATTTAAAATGCCATCTGTAATGATATTTCCAATATTATTCTCTTCTTCCTTTAGAAATTCCTTTTCGCCCTTTTTTACAGATTTTCTGTGGCCAATCATCGAATGGACAAATGAGTGGATTTCATCATCTAAAATGCCATCCGTAATTTCAGCGCCAATTGGATATTCTTCTTCCTTTTGAAGTTCCTTTTTGATCTTTTTCCCGGACTTTTTAAAATCAAAATCAATTATTGGTTGCCCATCTTTATCATAAATTGGCCGACCATATCCATATTTTATCGGTATTGGTACTAAATCAACCCATGATTCAGTTTCAGATATACTGCTGCTGCTGCCTGCTTCCAAATTATTATCCGCAATTACCATTTCACTTCCATTCGATGAAGACGAATTTTCCATTATTTCCTCAACATTTTGATTCAGATTAGGGTTTTCAACAGTTACAATCTGGCCATTACCGGAATTTTGTCCAATTTCTGAGGTTTCTTCAGTCTTTATTTGTTCATCGAAATGCGTCGAATTGACCAAAGTTGGAATATTTGACACCAAAAATATCAAAAATAAGCATAAAAAGGAACAGCGGAATATTTCCGAATGCATTTTTGGCTGTTTTTGGTTAATGAAAATGATGGAATCAAATGTGATGGATTGAATCACTGTGCCACGAAAGGGTCGGCCGCAGGGCAAAGTTGGGATAGAGGAGAAGAGAATAAAAAGGCGCAAATATTGGCCAATCAGAGGCAAAAGCCAAACCCGGATAATATATTGGCCATAGAAAAAAGGCCAAGGATTGCGCAAAAAGTGGAAGAAAATCTTCCCATTTTTAGGGGAAGAAAGAAGAACATTGCGCGGATTGTTAGCGCGGAGGATGGATGGATGGTGGCCTAGTAGGAAAAAATGGCTCGCCGGCACCGGCATGCCGTCATTCCAGCCGCAGTTGAGCATATGGAAGGGTGAAATAGTGGAGATTAGGAGGAGACCAGGAGACACAGGCAAATTTCCATAAATCAGAGCAGGGCCACGCTCCTTGTGCTGGCCATTGATTTTAAAGTGTTTTGGGACTGACTGAGTGAATGGCTGATTTTTTTGCGCGTGAGGCCGGCACGGAAATATTTGAATGCCGAAATCCGAAAAGTAGCGGATCACTCAAAGAGGTTTTTTACGAAAATTAATAAAGTGTGGGCAGGACTACTACTCCTTCTGTGGATTTCCGTAATCCCCATCTTCTTAATCTTTTCCCTAGCATTGAAA
Organism: Pratylenchus scribneri; assembly: GCA_030063045.1. Lineage (NCBI taxonomy): Eukaryota > Metazoa > Nematoda > Chromadorea > Rhabditida > Pratylenchidae > Pratylenchus > Pratylenchus scribneri. The sequence continues at coordinate 2,042,512 of JAQSEB010000082.1, forward strand.
AAGGAGAGCTGATTTTTAAATTAGTTTTTTAATAGAATTTTTGATAAATGAAAGAATTATTGTCACAAAAAACACAATTAATGGAATTGAATTTTTTGTGCAATTTAATTTTGTTTGTAAAAATATATTAAAATATACATTTATATTTTTACCAAATTTATGACAATGAATAGAATATTAATATGGGCTTAATTTTTGAAATAACAATTAAAGAAATTCAATAAAATTGAAAAATTTCATCCTCGATACATTGTTGTAGCCAAATTTTGTTGCTGGCTTATGGCTAATAATTGGGCGGGCATCGATTTTGGGGTGACTGTTTGAAGGGGAATTGCCTGCACAAAATGAGAAAAAAACCAAGGCATTTGGAGATGAAAGGCTCTTCGATAATCGTTGCTGGAAATTTAAATTATTATAAAAATGAGTTAAAATAAATTCCAAAAATTTTTGAATAATTTACCAACCTGAAAACATAAAGAATTGGAGCATTGCTGGCAATGGCAATATGAGGTAAAATGGCAGATGCAAATGTCAAATAGCACATTGCCAGTGGTGACAATTCCGGCATCAAAGGGAGCACAATTCGCATTAAGGCATTCAACAACCAGCCAAACACAAGAACCCAAAATATAAATGAATTTTAAATTTTATATGCCCATTTATTTTTTTCCACTCACCAACATCATGACACTCAATGAGCGAATTATTCGTTGATTTGAGCTGTTGGACACTGAAAATTGAAATAATATATGAATTTATTTGCATTTTTGCCTACAATTTTTCTTACTATTCTGCACGCGTACAGTCAACCAGAGGCACAAATAGGCGGCAATAACGAGAAGGCAAACCACAAAATTTAATTGGAATAATTTGCTACCAAATGGACCCTAAATATTTTATTATATTTTTTAAACTTATTTATCGTTTTATTGAACCAGCTATGAAAATTTTTTTTTAAAATTTTATCTTTTTAAATTTATAAAAAAGAAAGAATTAATATTTTTAAGACGATAAAAAATTGATAACAAATATTTATATCTATCTAATTTTTTTCGTGGCCCTCTGGGGCTATTTTCCAGAGACTCGCAAAATGGTCAAAAATTCATATTTTATATTTTCAACTTAAAAGCCTCAAAAAGGGCTATTATTAGAGGGAAAGGGCTCTTATTTTTCAACTCTCTAATTAACTAAGAGGTGTTACAATTAGGAGGGGGATGTCTGTCTGTCTACTACTGGAGGGAAGGGGCAACATAGAGGAATACGGTACCTGATAGAGATCATCCGGACTGGAACAAATAATTTGTAATTCTGGCATTTTCATTGCAATGGAAAATGTGGCGAAAAGGAAGAAAAGGGAATACAGAAGACTTGGCAATAAAATTAGGGCCAAATAATGCCAATGTTGAGCAAAATGACGATGCCTAAAAAATAGTGCGAAGAATCCATAATTATAATGATAGAATGAACAATTTTCACAAACCAAGTAATGAATCGAACACAAAAGAGTCGATCCAAGGCAATGAAAAACATTGTGGCCAAAATGAAATTATAGCTGAGTGTGGCCAAAATCATCATCCAAGCACATTGAATTATATTTATATAATGCAGATTGGAAAGCATGAGGAAAAGTCCAAAGGATAAATGTGGTTGAAAAATTGCGGAACAAAGGGCATTCAGGCCGATCATCGCATTGCATGGACCATAGAGGGATCTGACGAATATGAGAGATTTTTTACAATTATTGAGTAAAATTTTTTTCAAAATATTAAATAATAAAATGTTTCATTAAAATATAAAGACAAAATAGAATTACTTATTAGGTAATTTAAATTAATTTCCACCTTTTGAGGTTTATTTATTAATTAAATTTATTATTTTAAATTATTATTTAAAATATTTATACTTGCTAGTGAAGGCAACATAGACCAATGCTGCATTCAAAAATGTGCCAATAAAAGCAAAAAAACAACGAAAACCAATAAGCCAAACAAATTCGCTGGGGATATCATTTCGGAATACAATGTAGAACTGGAAAAATAAAAAATGGAATTAAAGTACAAATACAAAAATTTTTTTTCATTGATGAATTTAAATATTTAATAAATTATTTAATATAAATTTAATAAGAATTAATAATATTACCAAATTAGAGGTGATATTGTAATTCCAATTTGGATATAAACTCAAATCATATAAATTGGCAAGGTTTGGCATTTTTTCAAAATTCTCGAAAGACGTTGGTTGGCCGGAAATTTGCATAAAATTTTTTCGGCTATCAAATTTACACAAAAAGGAAATTTATTTACAATTAGAATTTTTAAATTTTTTGTTCTTGGTATGAATGAACTATGAAAAATGTAAAATTTATGGGAATTTTGAGCAGGGGATGGGATGTGTTTGAATTGAACTTTAATTTGTATTATGGGAAATATGAAAGCTTATTTATTATTATTAGATGAATTTAGAATATTGTGGGAAAAATATAGTAATTTTAATTTTTATGCGGAAACAAAAAATTTATTTTATGAATTTTTATAAAATTCACAAGAAAATACAAAAATATAATAAAACAGAAGATATGTCGATTGTGTGAAAAATTTGGAATCTTATGAATGAATTTTGATTGCGAGTATGGCGATATTGGCGGGGACATGGATATGGGAGAGGGCGGAATTCAGTTGGACTTTTTAATTTAATTTTACCGGACGCAGGTGAAAAATATAAATTAATTCAAAGAAGGGGAAAATGTTAATTTAATTTATTGAAGATTTATAGAAAATTTATGATGTGGAAATCACTTCGGTAAAAAACAAACATAATATAATTGAATCAAAAAGGAAAAAGTTCATCAATGTTTTAATCATTGATCAAAAAAATAGGCTTCATATAAATTTAATATATTTATAATTAATTCAAAGAATTGGAGAATATTAATTTAATTTGTAGAGAATTTATGGAAAATTTATGATTAAATCAGTACGGCAAAAATAGATTAAATTAAATCAAAAAGTTCGTTTAATGTATTCATCATTGATCATTGACCATAAAGCATACTTCATTCATAATTAATAATATAATATAATAATGGATTTATGGAGGTCGTCATGGTCAACAAAAAAATATTTTAACAATTTGTCTGGCAAAGTCATCCTTTGCTAACCATGGAAATTTGCTCTTTTGGTTTTTGTGCCTTCCATTCAAAAGAGGACAAAAATATGTTTTCATGGACAAAAATATGTTTTCATATTCGTTGAAAATTCAATTCTATTTCCTTCTTCTTATAAAATTTGTTGATTGTTTTCCAGTCGAAAATGACTCACAAATATGTTCAGGTTAATCTAATTATATTTTGGGCAGTCTTAAATAAAATTAACTGATAAATGAGATTTAATTATATTCAAAAATGAATAAGAAAACCAATTCCTTCAGTGTACAATATATATAATAAAAAATTATATAGGAAATATTTCCTTGCTTGAACTTCGACCGCCTCTACAATATGTGAAATTGGGCCAAGATTTATGTAAATTTTTTAATTTAAATATTTAATTTTTATTCAATTCATATTGAAGCACATTTGGCCCATTTTGTCAGTCCAATTCCATTGGAGGGAGGACAATTTTCCATCTGGCAATATTTGAACAATTCTGGGCAATGGCAATGTGCCAACATTTTGGGTGGACTTGTCCTCCTTCAACCATCCAATCAATGCCCTCAAGAATGTCTTCAAATGCTCCGACCAATGGCCAAATTAGAAGGAAGAAATGGTAAAATTATTTATGAAAATTTTAATAATGTTTAAAAAATTTAAAAATATAACTTTTTCAGTGGAAACTCGATGGCTTTCGACTGATCAATTTGCAGAATTTCACACCGATTTTATTCCATTCGATGGCATTCCTCCAATCTTTTGTGCCAAACAATGGGGTCAATGTGGCGCCAGAGTGCCGCTTTTCTCATTTTATTCCGAATTTAAAAGAGGTGAAAAATGGTAGAATGTAAATTTACAATTTTTAGACCAAATTTTGAGCATCGAAACTGAATTGGGCGACGCGAATTATGAAAGAGAATTTGATGGTTCTCCTCTTTGCTATATTTGGCCATTCCCATTCTTACAAGTTTTGTAAGCTTTTGAAAGTTTTTTGGAGGCGTAAAAATAAATAATTTAGACCAAAAATGGAAGTCAAATAGAATAAATGCCGAAAATTGGAATTGATTTAATTTTATGAGAGAAGAGTATTATATTTTGGGAAGATTTTAATGAACTTTTCCAGAAAGATTTTAATTAAATAATAGTCATCCAAAAATTTTAGTTCACCAATGTTTTAATTCAAACAAATAATTCATTTTTAAAAATTCTTTAGGAAAAGCACAATAACTTTCTTTGACCTTTTATGTGGGGAAATCTATGAAATTTATTTTTTTGATACAATTTGGATTTGGAGACAAAAAATAAAATTTCAATATCAAAGGCTACAAAATTCTGCACAAATATCCGCATCAAATACTCCTCAACCTGAACCTCAACAATTTGGTTGCGAAATCATTGAAATTGCCAAACAATTTGGTTATTCCCTCTTTGGCCAAACAATTAATTCAACATCACCTCCAAAAAATTCATTATTGGAACAGTCGATCGGTAAAAGTAATGAAGCGGAAGAAGATGAAGAAGAAAATTGTTGTGAAGAATTAGCAACAACCATGAATGAATATTTGGATCAAAGATTTACGGGTAAATTATTGAAAAGTAATCAGGGTATTTTGCTAATTAAAATTCAATATTGTTAGTGAATGGGGACAATATTCTAATTTTAAAAAATTATATAAAAATACTCTTTTTTTAAAAATTATTTTTAGTTGGCTTAATTGAATTGTGTGAGAAAAAACCAAAATTCTACCCATAAAATGATCGGGAAATTAAAATATGTAATTCAAAAGCGATAAATCCAATATATGAACAATGAAAAAATAATTAAGAAAATTATGCCAATTGCTTTTAGATGGAGGAAACAATGGTAAATTATTTCGGCAATCAACGACCACAATGATATCCGAACCCGGAGTCACAATTTTTGGCGCGAATTTTGAAAATATGGTGAAAATGGGCAAAAATTAGCCATCGTATGGACAAAATGGAAATGCATGTATTTTGGGAATTTTATAAAAAAGGCATATATTTTGAAAAGATATTTAAATATTTTTACATTTTCATTTTAAAAATCAAGTGAAAATCTAGTGAATATAAAAATTATTCAGAATTTCAAAAATAATTTGAAAATATAAAATATTTTCAAAATCTTTTAGGACATATTTGCAATATCTATTCAAAATACCAAGCAAAATATTTTCAAAATAGCAATCATATTCAGAATATTTCGATACATTATTTTTCAACATCTGTTCAAAATTGTAATAAAATAATATGTTTAGAATATTAAATATTTTTAAAACATTTCGATACATTATTTTTCAACATCTGTTCAAAATTATCTATATTGTTATAATATTCCTAATATGCTAACCTAAATTCAGAATATCTTTACCTGTAATAATAAATTATAATTTTTATTAAATATTTTATAAATAAATTCAAATTAAATAAAAGAATTATCATAACTTAATCATGATCAAATATGTTCATTGGAAAAACAATTCTTCATCTTTCCATCATAGCCATCGTACTGAACCATAAGACCTTTTGTAAATACTGAATTGAATAAGGTGAACTAAAATTTGCATATGATTATTTCGATAATTTTTCTATAAAATAAACCTGGCCATAATCCTCTTATCTACGAAAGAATTGTAAATAAAGCATTTTGCTGGTGTTCCATCCATTCAAGATTTTGCCAGAATTTTTTCCGAGAAATTCATAAACACAAAAATTTATTGCAATTGAGAATTCTAGAATAAAATAGATTATTTATCTAATATTTTAAAGCTCAATCTATTTTTCACCAAATTTATTGAATTTTAATAAACTAATATATTAGATTTCATTTGCTCTTCTTAATTCGAGTCTCTATTAGATATTTATATTCAAAAGCTTCCTGTTTTGATCTATATTTTATTTTTCATAATTAATTCCATTTCAAAAAAACATTCTCCTAAAAACCATATATTTTATCCATAAAAACTTTTTTTAATCCCAAAAAATTTTGTATACCCTTAAAATTTGTTACTCAATAGCGAAACCATAAAACCTTTAATATTTTTGGCCCAAAATTGAAAATAGCATAGATTTTCCGAAATGTTAAAAAAATTAAGGTTCAAGTTTTGTTAATTTTAATATTTGAAGAAATTAAATAAAACCTGCGTAACTTTTAATCCTGGTAGCAAATCATCAGTGCAGATTTAAAATTTTCCCATTTTGCAGCATCTTCAGAACCATTTCACATGAAGTAACAAGATAAAAAATTTGAAAAATAAAAAGTTTGTAGAATTTAAAAACTTACAATTACTTAAATCGTTTGAGTTGAAGCCCATGATGTCACTAAAATTTGTCAATTTTTTTAAATTCCATAGTTTGCAAAAATCTCTTGTGATTTTCATCTTTTGTACTTTTAAAAATTGAAGGGCAATTGCAGATTTCAATTTATTGTCACGCAACTGAATTATCGTTATTTTAATATTTTTTAAAAAATTCTTACATCCCGTACAAAAGTTATAGAATCGTCACCATACTTTGTAAGAAGACTTGAGCGAAAAGTGGTCCTTCTTTATTTCTTGTGCACAGAATATTTGTTCATTAGTGAAGTTTGATCTTTTTAAATTATTGAAATTAATTAAAATTTAGAATAAAATAACCTGGTTAAATCTTGGTATCCCTAATCCATCATGTCCAATGAGAATTTTAAAGCGTCGCATATTGTTGAGAATTTTACGATTGAGAATTCTTGCTTTATATCATAAAATTCTTGACAATTTAGAGTTCTCATTCAATCTTCAATTTGTTTTAAAGCCGAAGATGTATGTGTAATTTTGCTCCAACAAAACTCGCAACTGAAATTTAAAAATAAATAGAAAAATAAATGAGTTACGAAATAACAAGAATTAGAAATGGACGAGCCAAATTTTCTGCTGCAATTGACCAAATAAAAATGCAGATGTGCTTTGTAGGTCCAATAGAATTCACTAAAAAATAATAGACTTTTATCAAATATTTGGAACATAAAAAACCTTAATTTCGCATTTTGGGAAAACATATGCCGGTGGTACTTTCATTCCTAGAATTTCTGCGCTGTTATCAACAACAATTTGAATGACCCGAACATAAAAAGAAAAAAAATTATTATAGTAATTTAATATATTAAACCTTGAATTGACTATGGATTTTGGTCTTACTTCTCTTGTCGATAAATTCATGAATTTGGCCAGATTGGTCTAAAGAATTCATCCCATTCCGGATTAGTTTCAGCGACACTAAATATTTAATAATTTTTCTGTTTTTTAAATCTTACTATAATTCTCATTAAATATCACCACCGAGCAAGAGTCCGATTCGATTTCTTTGACTTCATCGACATCGATGCTCATAAAAATCAAAGAGCTGGTATCAGACATTCCATCTTCTTCTTTGACTTCTCATCATATCATTTTGAATTTTTTATTTTTTAGTTTTAAAGATTCATTTTTTAAACCTTGAAATTTTCGTCCACCTCCGTTTCAAATTTTCGATCCTGAAGATTTTCCAAATCTGTTATTGGGTTGGCGAACATTCCATCCTTTAAATTTTTATCAGCTTTAGTGTTTAATTGAAATTACCTGAGAATTATTTTCGTTGCAGTCTTCTTTCCATGGTAGTTTGTGTCAGAGAATTCCTCATCATCACTCGATTTGATGTTTTCGAAGACATTAAAATTTTTGTAAATATTTCTATTTTCTTAAACCTGCATATCCTCATATTCAGAGTTCCATTTGCATGGTAATTTGTAAAGATTGTAGAAGATCAGACATGCCAGAAAAAATTCAATTCTGGTGGTGCCTTCTTGGACAGTTGTGAAGACTTATTGACTTAAAATCTTAGTTTAAAATGTTTTTTGTATTAATAATTAAACCTGTTAATGTATTATGTTTGGACGCTTTCCTTTGATTCTCCCAAAATGCTCTGAGATTTTTGGGCTCTGGATTATTTGCAATCGCCATGATCGCTTTGAAATTTCTTTATCATCAGCAAGAATTGAGGAGAGAGCAAATTTCGAATAGGAAGAATTCCTCCGAGATCAGGCAGAACATTCTCTGAATCATAAGTATCCTTTAATTTGTACTTTTACTACTTTTATTATGTTTACAATTACCTCAATCATATCCCTGCTTAAATCCATTTTGACGAGAATTCTTTGATAGAATTAAATTTAGTCCGAAGAATTCAATTAATAAAATTTAATCTTTTATTTAGACTTCGAAAAGTTTGTTTCAATTAATTTTATTATTTGTTTTGTTTTTATCGATTTCGATAATTTTGTGAATTTCTTCTAATTCTCTGGCTGTTCTCTCTTACTTTTCATGTATGATTTATATAGTTATTATTTCTTATTAGCTCATAATTAAGATATTTTTGCAAAAATATCTACATAATAAATGCTTACTTGTTTTTTTTTGATATTTAATTATTCTGAAATGTAAAATTTTAATATTAAAGGTTATAAAAACTTTGTTTGTAATACATAGTTAAAAATTAATAAAATCGAAAGTAAAACGATAAAATATTTATACAATTTCTCAAATAAAAAAATAAAATCAATTTTTAGTCTAACTAAATTCTCTCAATTATTTGGCAATACTTAAGTGAAACAAATTGCAAAATGTCAAAGACTGATAAAGAAGGCGGAGGAATTCTAAATCAGAAATCAAGGCGAAACGAGGTAAAATAAATATAATTAATAAATAAATATAAAATAATATTTAGCGACTGCGTATTTTGCCAAACGGAGAAGAAAATGATATGAACTTCAATCTGGAAGATTCTGTGGTGGAAAGTTCTGAAAGCAAGAATTAGAAGAATTTGCAAAGAAGTGCCTGGAAATATTTTAGAAATGATGAAAACGAATTCTTTAATTTATTCAAACATAAATCTTCAAAATATCCACCATAACAAATCTCGCAAAATTGTTCTCAAATTCAAATTATACACCGGTTTTTTTAAATATCTCATCTGCCAGGTCAAAAATCCCACAATATAATAATCTGCTAGTTTTCTTCTATCTAATTGTTATCCTCAAAAATATCATCCCAATAATATTTGTCTCCAAAAAAATCAACATAAATTCATTTTGCTTCTCTTATTTTTCATCTAAATATTATTTTGGTCCGTTATCTTGGCGAAAATCAAACAATTATTTAAATCTCTCAACAATTATTTAATTTTGATAAAAAAATCCTACTAAAACTTCCAATTTATATTCCTTTTTTAGGGATTTAAATATTCTTTTTTTTTAGAAAAAAAAATTAAATTTTGAAAAAATAGTGAAAATTTTGGAGTAATAATTTTGAATAATCAAAAAATTTTTAAAATATACTAAAAAAGATACTCCTTTTTACTATGCATTTTGGGTCTTATTTTCAAAAGCTTTTCAAAATGAATAAAAATATAAATTTTCAAAATTATAAAATTCTCAAAATGTTTCCTGGATTTTACTAATTTTAAGAATATTATAAGAATTGATGTATTTTCACGTAATTTTGTAAATATGTAAAATTTTGAACATATTTTTTTCCTTTTATGTTCAATATCTTTTGAATTTTTTTTGACATAGATTTTCAGAATTTTATTCATTTTTAAGATATTTTAACAATTTATCTGTGCTCAATATATATTGAGGAGTTTTTCCATTTTTAAAAAATTTTCACAATTTCAACGAAATTTTCAAAATATTTTGCGCATATTTTTTTTGTGACTCCGGGAAACCGAAATTATAAAAACATCAGTGAAAAGAAAAACAACAACAACAACAATTTTGATTTCAAATGTGGAAACATTTGCAGAAAATTCACCAAAAATTGTCAAAGCTGGCATTCTAGGTAAGAATTATTTTATTATTTATATAAAGATTCCTTTTTATAATATTCAAATCGAAATCAAATATGTATGCATAAATAATCAAAATTTTTGATTTTTTAACCTTTAAAAGTTGATATCCTACTATACGAAAGCAAATCGGAATATCCTTAATGGATTATCATAAAAATACTCCACCTACTTTTAATTTTCCTAGCATAAAATCCAAAATTCGCAATTAATTCTATCTAATATTCAAATCAAACATCCCTTTTCATCGAAGAATAATGATTAACCCCTATAGGCTCTGATTGCGATGGTAATGTGGAAAATGATGAATTCCTTCGTTTCTTCAAATCCCAAAATTGGCTGCATAATTGGCGTTGGTGGATTCTGATTGGCGCTTTAACTGCAGTGCTTTTTTGCTTCTGCATTATTTCAGTTTGTCATTTCAATTTAAATTACAATTTTCTTACTGTTTTTAGACTCTTCTTTGCCATCTTCTTTGTCTTCAAAGTTTCTTTGCTATTTGCCATGGACAACGGCAGAATTCAAACATAAATTGACGTATTTGATTGATGTTGTGATATTTTGAATTTTAAAATATTTTTAAGTATATGTAAAAAATTAAAAAATTTCAAAATATTTTTTGTTGAAAAAATTTCAAAATTTACAAAATAATTATTTTTAAAAAATTATATTTTTTTTTATTAATTTTTAAAATCAAAGTTCTGTAGTGGGATACATGTTTAAATTTTCCAATGGTTGTATTCGTCCTCCATTCTTGAATGTTCGTTTCCAATAATTTCGAACATCTCGACTAATCCAAAGCATCAACAAATATGGCATCACATTTTCCAGAATATATGAATAATTGTAGTATTCATCTGGAACTTTGATCCATCTATAATTACCTGCAATTTAAATATTTAAATTTGCTTATTTTATTTATTCTACCAATTGCATACGCCCATATAAAATGATAAATTGTTGTGATTAAGCAAATTAAGAATAGTCTAATTCGCTCATTTCGCCCCTCATCAATTGTTTCAACTCCTGCTGTACATCTTTTTGTAAAGAATGGAATGGTGTCTAAAATTATAAATGATGGGGCAATTTTTACCCAATTTTATTTTTTTTTTACTACAGTTTAAATAATTTTTGAGTTCTAAAAGATCTGAAACCGGTTTTAAACCCAAATAAACCCAATACCAATTTGTAGATCCCATCGAGTCATGTGTTTGTTTGATATACATATAAATTTCTTAGTTTAAATCAAAATTTTCGCAAGTTAAACAGCTTAAATTATATTTCCACTTTTTGGTTTTAGACACTTTAATTTTGGGACAAAAATTAATATTTTTTATACCATTCGATGCATCTCGGTGAGATCTACAAATTTGTATATGGTTTCGTATGGTCTAAAACGGTTTCTAATTTATTAGAAGGCAGAAACTGTTTTGGAGTAAAATAAATTAATAAATGAATATTACTTTGAAGCCCATACTTGTCAAAAAACAATTTGACAAGAGTAAACATATCCATTAGCATTGGTGTATACCAAACAATATAATAGGCTTTTCTGGCCAATGATTCCAATTCCAGCATTGATGGATCCATAATGACTGAATAATATTCGATTGCATCTTCCATTCCATTTGGACAATGCATTCTATTGTTTCCTTTATTGGCCAGAAGAAATTCACCACGATCCAGCAGGCAATAGAACCAACCCAAAGAAATTAGCCAGAAAACTTTTCTAAAAATTAATTAAATTTATATTTTTATATGTAAATTAAGTATCCGAATTTTTCTTAAAATTTCCTAAAAAATCATTTTTTTACCTTTTTGTAAATATGCATTTTACCTTTTTGTAAATATGCAAGAATATTTGAACGGGAATATCAATGCAGCACAGCGATTGACGGTGAATAGAAAATAGAAGACGGATTCACCTTTTGATGGAAGCTATAAATTTGAGATTTTATGATTATAAGGAAAAGGGAATTGTAATAAAATTTAATATTAAATATTTGGCTTTTTAGAGAACTATTTTTGAATTTACAATTTACCATCCACATTAAAAATTACAATCGCAATTACAATTGTTTTTCGAAATGAAAAAAGGAAAAGAAAGGGCAGTTTTTATTAGCTTTGGTTTTGATTAAATTCGTTTTTAATTAGCACAATTAATGATAATTAATTATGCCCTCTTTTTAGCGTCCACCACCAATTTTACATAAATTTATTACTATTAATATTGCACAATTTAAGTTATTGTTATTTCTTAGACCTTTTCGAGAATTACATATTTTTGAATTAATGAGAGTTAAAATTAAAAAAAATATTTTTAAATTAAAATTTTTGTTATCAAACCAGTGAAATGTAAATGTCCAAATCATAAATTGGCAATCGAAATCCAATAGCGCCTTCCAAATAAAATGTAAAAACGGAGAAAAATAAATAAGTACTGCTACATAATAGCTTTAGAAAAAATTATTTTTTTCATTTAAATATAAATTAAAATTACCATATTTAACAAAATTGTAAAAGCTGGTCCCCTTAATTTTGATAAATTCCAAAATGTTGGAAATAGACTAAGCTGAAACAAAAATAAGACCAAACAGAGCAAAGCCAAAATTATGGAATGAAAAATGATGGCCAAATTCCGTTCAGGATTTGTGCATTCACTGACATTTAACAAAAGGATGTCCTTGTTTAAACCAATAATATTTTTATCATCCGCTTTTGTGATTATCACTTGAATATTTGTATGAGGAAAACCGAAAAATGTTGTCTCGATTGTGCCATTAAATATAAGTTCATTCATTTTTACTTAATTTTAAATTAAATTATTACCTTTTTGGAATTACAAAATTAATATATTAATATTTTTAATATAAGCTAGCCCATGCAATATTTTTTCTACTATGAAAAGACCATCTAGCATTTTGACAAAAAAACATTCCCATCCAACGGTGATGGTTAAATATAAAATTTGGAAAAAAATACAAGAAAATTTATAACCTATTTTTAAATATGTGATGCCTATGCCTATGACTAGGGATGGGCAGATGTTGGGATTGGCACGCTCTACTTCATATGAGCGGTGCCGTGCCAACCGAAGGCGGGTATGTGCCGTTAGCACCTGCCCATCCCGGGTGATGCCTGCATTTTACAATGAATACATTGATGAAGTTTAAATGAATATACTTAATAGTAAATAAAATGCGGTAATTCAATGCTTAATAAAAATATCCAAATTTGGTAAATAACCGAGCTGCCTATTAAAAGATTTTTGTAATGATAATTAGGCCATCAACAATCTTATTTTTCTTAATTTAGAATTTACTTTGATATTATTTTCATTTATAAATTAAACATAAACACATTAAGCCATATTTATTTCCCAATACATAAATAAAATTGTTTACTTCTAATGGCATTAATAACAGGTGATATTTTGAGATTATCCCATAAAGGTACAAATAATTCACAATTGCCAAAATAATAAAATAACCAAAAGAAATTATTTCATCAAATTAACCAAAAATAAAATAAAATAAAATAAAATACTAAAATGTATCTAAATATATTTTTGCACTGGAATTCTTGGATACTTCCTCCATTGGGAATTCTTTTGAATTTAATACTTCTTTGGATCATTCTTCACCGAACACCCAATGAAATTTGGTTTCATTGCCGTATTTTTCTTTTCAATTGCATGTTCGGCATATTATTTTATATGTTCAGTCTCATTGGCATTCCGGTAAATTTTCAATAAATGAATTTTTAGTCTTATTTGAATTTAAATTATTGTTCCCTTTTTAAAAAGACTTGGTCAATTACAACAATTGATGGCAATGGGTTCATTTTTGTAAATGGCTATCTGACTTCGACATCATTTTTTTCAACCTTTCTCAATGCTGATCCAATGTCTATTTGGACGCTTTTCCTTTATTGGCATTTTTTCTTTTTATTAAATATTTTGGCAATTGCTTAACAATTTATTTCCAGATATTTGATTTTAATTCAGTAAATTTTTATATTTTTATAAATTTACTCCTCATTTCAGCAATATGAATTTGAAATTTCACCATTATTTTCTCTTCACATTCATCATTTTCCTTATTTCTTATTTCACTTGTTCCAATGCTAATTTGATGGTATTGAATGCGTTGCCAAAGGACAATACCAGTGGAAAATCCTCATTACTAATTGATTTTGAACAAGACCCAATTTATGCCATTTTTTCATTGGATCCAAAGGAATTAATTTTTGGAAGTGCCCGCTATCGGAATATGAGCATTGTAAAATAATATTTTTTCCTTTGTCCGTATTTCACAATTAAAGAAAATAAGAACAAATGATTCCATGTTGGGACTGTATACTTGGATATGCAACGATATTTTGATCATTTTTTGTGGCCATGAAGTTTTTGGATTTGTGGCCAGAGAGAGGATGAAAATACTTCATAAAGAATTAAACAAATCAATGCTTTTATGTGTTAGTTTTGCTTACGAAAAATTATTTAATTCTCAATACCGTATAGCCACTTTTAATTCCACCCTCGATTTTGACTTTTTGAGACCCAGAGCTCTTGGTATCCCAGCTGAGTTTTAAAGAGCGTTATACGGTAACAGAAAATTATTATAAATAATTATGATTTTAATTTACAAAAAATTTAGTAATATTGATTACTTACAGACTGGATGCCAATTGCTTTTCCAAGCACTGTTTATATTTTTGTATTTGACCAGTCTTCTCTTCCCACTCGACAATTTTGCATTGTTTTGGAGTGCCACAATTTGTTGGTTACCTCTGATGAATTCATTGACTTGCATCCTAGCATTTCCACCATATCGAGAAACATTGATTGGGCCAATCAAAAAGATGATTGGAAGAATGTTTATTCAATGATAAAAATTATTGATTTTTGTATCAAATAATGATATTTTTAATAATTTGAATTTTTTTATTAAAAATATAAATGTATTTACTGTCGATAAATGCGATTATTATAAATCCAGAATTCTTCTTTTTTTTAAAATTTATAAATTTATTATAATTTTCATTCGCAGAATTCGATCACATTTCACATATCACACTATAAATTGTTTCCTGATTTCGACCTTCATCCTTCTTTTTCCCAATTAATTAAAGGAAATTGAGTGGTGGAACTGCAGCGGATCGGCGAACAAAAATGGAACATATGCCCTATCCTCTTCTCTTATAAACTCGCTGAACAATCTGCAATATTTAAAATAATTTTTTTTATCAAGTCAATAAAAATCACTTTTGAAATTATCTTCAAAAACAATGAAATTATCATTTGATTTTTTGGATTCGGCAAAGCATCAAGGTAAAATAATTGTATTTAATAAAATAAAAATTTATTATATAATTAGGTATTGGTGCATTTGTCGGAGTATTATTTCTTTATATTTTTGCCTTTATTTTATTGTTTATTGGCTTTTGTGGAAATTTATTCTCAATTATCACAATATTATGCACCAATTTGATACGAGTAAGTTTATTAAATTTAATAAATTATTTAAAATATAACAAATATTTAGAATCCAATCAATAAATATATTCTCATAATGCTAATATTCGACCTAATCGTCGATTTACGATTGGTTTTATTAAATTTGGATGGCAGTCAAAATATTTGGTTCTGTTGGTTGCTCAAATACATTATGACTGGGCCATTGATTGCCGGCAGTAATATTATTGTTTTGTTAACCATTGAACGGCTTTTCGCTATTTTCTACCCTTTAAAACATATGCAGGCAAGTCTTGATATTAAATGCCATATTCCATTGACATAATCTCATAATTTAAATATATTAGGACTTTTTTAAGATATTATAATTAGTCCTATACCTAGAATTATAATCAATGATTTGTTAAAAAATTATTAAACTCGCTGATAAATTTCTGTATTAATAATTTTATTTTTTCCCTTTAAAAACAGTACAAAGATGTGAATCGTTGGATTATAATTTTTGTCTTCCTTTTTCCTTTCCAACTTTGGGCATTATTCATCCAATCAGCAATGAATCCAAATGATATTGAATTTTTGAATAATACTACTGGTGAGAAATTTCGCTGGAAAGGCCAGTCATGCACTGTCAATAAATTTATTGACTTTAAATTGGTAATATTAATATTATGAACAATATTAATATAATGTAATAAATTTTTATTTTTAGTTGAATATTCCATTTTATTTATCCGTTTTTATATTACCATTTTTCTTTGTTTTCTTTGCGAATATTGCAATAATATTCAAATTGCAATGCTGCAGGCGGATTTATGGTAATATTTTTTCTATTAATGAATTATATTTATATTTTGAATCTGATTTACCCAAAAATGACTGAGGCTATATAACTTTATAAAATCAGGCTTTTTAAAATTCCCAGTCTATCTAGCCCTGACCCTGACCCTAAACCCATCCTGCTGGGCTCTAAACCTAACCCTTATTTCTGGTTATGGCCAATTTAAATAGCCTCAAAAATATTATTTTTCGATACGAAAGATTATGTTTAAATTCAGTCATTTTTTGGGTAAATTAATATTATTCTTCCATTATATTTCGCTTAATATATCCAAAATAAATACAAAAATAAACACAAAAATAATTCATTATATTTAAATATAAAATCAGTTGAATCGACTTCAACTTGTAACAATTCTTCTTCTTCTTCAAATAATAACAACAACAATAAAGTACTCTTTATTTTGCCATTAATTTATGCCGCAGTTTCACTGCCATTGCTGTTTATCCTCATTGAAAATCATATTTCAGGAGGAAAATTTAGAGCTAATCAGCCATTTTCTCTTCAAATATTGATAATTGCCATTTGCGTGATGCCATATTTCTTTACAAATTTTTTGTTTAATTGGCTTTTTTACGCAATTTCAAGGTACAAAATATTTTAGTTTATTCCAAAAATTTTTAGTAGTACATTTCGAACGATATTCGTCCAATTTTGGTCAACTTTATTGGGCAAAGCACAAAATTCGTTAGCCATCAATTGGTCAAGGCCCAGTGAAACACAGCAAACAACAGTTTAATGAATGAATGATATTAAATATTACAAATATTTATTTTCTCAAAGATTTTTTATTAGAATTTCCCAATGCTTTTTGATTTATCAAAAAATCCATTCCTTTCATTATTACTTTTCTATATGCTTTTTGATTTCCCCAAAAAATCTACTCTTCGGTGATCATTGACGTCAACAAATATTCTTCTGATTGGAAAGCATTCATTCCATCAATTCACATTCACATATGCAATGCAATGAACAAAAAGCAAAAAACCCAAAATATAGCAACAGTTGTGTGTCCTCCACCCACACCATTCATCAATGCCAAAAATCGATCCAGCCACTTTTTCTTCTTCAAAATTATTTTTTATATTTGTTTTTCCTAATAAGTAGAAATAATATATATTTAATTCTATTTTTTAATCTTTTTTAGGAATTCTTTATTTTATTAAATTTATAATCCAAAAATAAATATTAAAAAATGTCCGACCATTGGATGAGCACCCTTGTAATGCGTCCATTTGGTGATCCAGGTATTTATTTATATTTTCCTTATAAATTTGCTTTTTTTCTTATTTATAGAACAAGAAAAGGACATTTGCCGAAGTTTAAATGTGGAACGCTCATATTCCTACACAACCGGCAATTTTGCCCAATTTCAATGTGTCTGGGATAAATCGTAATTAATAAAATTTTAATTTTTTCCTCTATTAATGTTTAGTTGTCCTTATCGTGTTCGTTGGGACAAACGCAATGGCCAAGTGCAGGAATTAGGCCAACATGGATCGCATGGAATTGGAAGGCGTGTTTTTCTTTTATTAATATTTTAAATTTTTTAAAATATAAATTCCTTTAAAATTAATTTTAACTTTTTTCGATAGTAATTTATTTAACAAAATTTAAAATATTTTCTCAAGAAATAATACTCGCTAAAAATTTTTTTAATTTGATTTCTGATTAGTGATGACCTTGCAAACTTTTATCGAAAAGAAAATTAATCAGAAATTTCAACTTTTTCAAATAATTACAATTCTTTTTAGATCATCTGAATGGTCGTCCCCATCCTCTGTTAAATCGCCGCCAATTTCACAAGAAGTTCTTGAGGAGACAAGAAGGCGAGCAAAACTCGGCGTTTATCCTGCTGTAAAAATTTGTTTTTGTTAATATATAAATTTGTTTAATAAGATTTTAAATATATTATATACTAATTTTTTGTAAAAAAATTTTCACAAAAATCTATCTTTATTATAATTCATTATATTATTTTAATATATAGTCTAAAATCTAGAAAAGCCAAAAATTTTGTCATAGTAAAAATTTGGATTACTGGTGTTCAATTATTATATTTTAATTTTTTAAGGCCCGTGCCATCACTGGAATGAGAACATTATGGAATCAAGGAGTGACACGAAATTCTAGTCTAAGTTTGCTTCGTGGCGGCGGCTTTACTCATAATAATTATTGAAGACAATTAAATGAATTCAGCAACAAACAAAGATCAACCATTTATTGTCGCGTTATGCCCTTAAATTTCATTTTAAAATTTAAAGAAATTTTTGAATAAATTTTTTAACTAATAAAATAAAGAAACAAAATATTATGATGGGCCGAAGCCAGTGTTGAAATCGAAAAAAAGCCACATGAGAAAAAGGACGTAAAAAATGAATCGTTTAATGCAAATTTTATTCAATAATTTCAATTATTTTGGCCTTCTCAACATTGTTTTCCTTCACTCTTTTTTTTTATTATGGCTAATCATTTCAATTCATTAAAATTTTTATTCATCTAAAAGTCCATTTATCCCTCATTAATTGAAAGTGAAGGAACTTCAAGAGAAAATAATCGAAGTTCGGAACAAAAATGTAAAAAATCGCCCCAAATTGGCCAATATATGACCTGGCACTTTCTAACACAAACTCGTCCTAGTCCAAGCCGCGCATCTATAAGTGTCGAGATGGAAATGTCCCTCCCAGTTTCTAGTTACCCTTTAAAAAGTTATTTTTCGGCTTTTAAAATTAAATTTTAAGGACCAAAATTCTTTCTTTTGCAGTAATTTTCATTAATCATTATATTATTTTGTGTGAAATATTTATTAGATGATAATTTAATTTATTCTGTTCAACAATCATAAAATAATGAATATGAAGGGTCCAATATCACATCAGTGGCTTAATGCCAATTTTGTAAAAATTTATTTATTGAAAAAATAGGAAGATGTGATGCAAAAAATTGTTATCAAATTTGGACCCTTTCTTTCTTATCCAATCAATCAATCAGTTCGAGCATTGTCCATTGTAAGGGCATCCTCCGGTGCAAACAACACTGACAACCGGCGGCTTTGGCCCTTCATTCACTGGCGGGGCAACTCCTTTGATGATCAGGCCAAGGCTGGTACTGACCTGTTCCGGGTCGATTCGATACCAATTTGGGGTTTGATATTGGCCGGGGATGCCAGCAATGGAATTGTAGTTCCAACTGTAGACAACTTGTTCCTGGAAAAATTTTCCAATTGAGTGAAAATTCTATTTTGCTTATTTTTAGTTTTATCCGAATTTATGTGTTTCTTTTGCGATGCTAATTTATTTCTCAATGCATGAATTAATAAATACCTATCCATTTCCATTTTTAAAACCTAGGTAATAATAGTGAATTTTGTTGGTACACCCAACATTTTTGTGAAAAAAATTTAAAATTTTATTTTTTAGTTTTTCGAAAAGAGAGAATCCGAAATATAGAGCTTTTCCCGAATTAACTACCCGAACCATTAACAGCACATAAACAGGTTTAGAAAAATTCAAGCTTTACAATTACCAGTCAAATTATAACTCAATCGACGGATCTCACCAATGAGCTAATCATTAATCTCCTTTTGATTCATAAAAAATACAAAATTAAAAAAGTTATGAATGATCATATTAGTCATGAAGCAGAGGTCACTTAAAGTATTTTATATAATTTTAAATGAGCATAACTTTTTTATTTTTGAATTTTATACGGAAACAAATGCCATATTTATTGTAAGCTCATCAAGGCATATCGAATAAACTATAATTTGTATTATAATTCTAAAGTTTGGATTTTAGTGAAAACGGTTTATGGACTGTTAATGGTTCAAATAAAATATTACCAAAACCTATTTCAATCATTTTTAAAAATGTAAAAATTTCTTACCGGCGGTGGGATGGTCATTTTGAATCGGACATAGCAGACAGCTTTGGTCTGATCATTGAGGATACGGTTGCTGAATGCCAATACATAGTGGGTGTAGGTTTCCTGTTGGCCATTGCTTTCTGTCTGATTCCAGCTTGTTTGAAACAACACCATTGGCTGAGCCGTCCCTTCAGCAATTTGAAGAAATCCGCCAAATACCAGGGCAATGGTGAATGCATAGGGAAGATATTTAATTGACATTTTGCAGCCAAATAATATTTGAATATTCTATAAAATATTTAAATAAAGTATTTTATTCATATTTCATACGCAGTACGTACCATAAGGATAGCTTAGATTCTCATTAAATGTTTAAAATAGTCAAAATACACGATTTTTAAGGTACTTTTTAATTATCAACTTAGATTTTTGGCTCAATTAGGGAAAAGTAACGGTAATCGGTAGTCCGCATTGTTCATCTGGTATAGGGTTAGAGTCTTTAGGGGATGAGTTAACCAACAATTGCCATATCCGTAACCCTAATCCTAATCACCTATAATAGGGACTCTTCATTTAAAAAATATATGAAAATAGATAATTAAAAAGTGCCATTCTAAATGGATAAAAAAATAAACAAAATGACTTGTGGGCACTATTTTATTAATTCCTCGTCGAAGTTAAAAGTTTTAATTGGAGGGATGAAAGAAATTCTTATTACTGGCTAGACTTGGCCTAGGGTCGAAATATGATTGACTTCTCATAAAATTTTCTGTATTTATGCATTTGATTTTAAGGGTAAAAATTATCATCCCATTTGAGAATATGGCTTAATTTAATTTACTACGAGCGTTGGGATGCCGCTTCGCGGCATCCCAACGCTCGTTAAAATCTTCAAAAATGTAAAATATTGTAAGCTATTAATTTTTTAATAAAACATTGGATAAGATTTAATTCATCGTTCATCGACCATTAATCACGCTATTCTATCAATAAATTATAATTCCTTTTTTCAATCTAATTTTTACTCTCACATATTTCCTTATCTAATTCATCCCTTTTCATCCTCTCATTCACCTCTTAATACTCTCATCATTCCTTTTCATCCTACGAATCATCTCTTCTCATCCTCCTATTCATCCCTTTTCATCCTCCCAATCATCTCTTCTTCCCATTCATCATTTTTCATCTTCTTATTCATCTTTTCTCACACTCACATTCATCCAAACATTTTTATGTTTTTGTTAGTTCAAATTTGTATTTTATCTTTCTAAAATATTTTGTTTCAATTTTATTATATTCAATCATTTTCTATCCATTGTTTTAATTGCCTAAAGGAGCGCCCGGTCGCCGCTGCGCGGCTCCCGGCCGCTCCTATTGTCAATTTTCAATACTTCTCAAATCCTTTTTTTGTTATTTTACATTCCCAGCAATACAATTTAGTTAAATTTTAATAAAAAAATTATTATTTAATAACGATTATCTTAAAATATTTAATTAAAATGATGAAATATTTTTTATAGTTATTTATTGCTAAATATTTGTTTTATTTTCCTTTATTTCTTTATATTTATACTCTAAAACTTCTTTTTCTTTATTTCTTCACTCTATCATTTAATTTTTGGATAAAAAGTCTTAAAAATAAAAAAATACATAATGCCAAAAAATAAATATTTAATTAATAATTTTTTTGTGACAAACACACCCACTTACTATGTAGGATTTGCTATTACCTATTACATTATTCCAATGATTTAATTGCTTAAAGGAGCGCCCGGTCGCCGCTGCGCGGCTCCCGGCCGCTCCGATTGGTTCAAAATAATTAATTATCTCAATCATTTCTTAGCATTTTATACAATTATTTACAAAATTTGGCAAATTTTTACATTATTTTTTAATAATTCTCGGCTATTCCATTAAAATAAGTAAAAATTTTTCTCATTTAATATCATTCTAAAATATTTATTTTTCTTTATTTCTTTATATTTTATGTTTAAAAAGTTCTTTTTCTTTATTCTTTAACTATATCATTTATTTTTTGGATATTTATTTCATAATACAAAACGCCAAAATTAAAATATTCAAATGTCTCTTTGTCCGGGACATCTCCATTTAATATATTTAGATTTTATTGCTGAACAAGGAAATGGAATCATTAATTATTGTTGTTTTTCCTTGAAAAAGAGCAAAATTGTCATGAAAATTATAATTTATATCAATCGCATAATTATTTAGAGGAAAAAAGGGCAAAAAAGTACAAAATTTGTTCTCTGTTTCATGGAAAAAATTTTTATTAGTCTGCGACAGAAAACTATCAGAAAACAGAACACAATTTACAATAAATTTGATCAATGATTATTGATAGCAGAGAGAAATTGAAGAAAACATGCAATAAAATTTTAATTATCCAAAATTTATGGAATAAATTATAATAATAAACCAGTCGGGCTGGTCCAGACTCGTTAAAATTTGGGGATATAGAGTGTTATTAGAGTGCAAGGAATTAGGTGGGATTAATGAATAAGCTAGAGTTAGTAAAAAGCGCTACAGTGTTTTAAGTTTTCTTGTAGGACTATAATATTTAAGATAATTATTTTTACGATCTAAATTTTCCAATCCATCTCGCGCCGAACCAGCAGTTTAAACCTTCTAAACATATTACCAATTATCCCACCTTAAATCAATTTCAATTAATCCAACTCGCGCATAAGCAGTTTAAATCTTGAACAGAATTCAAAAATAAATCATAACTAGTGATAATAGTAGACTAAAATTGATTAGAAAAAATGTCCCTTGATTTTTAACCATAATAATTGTTGATAAATAATTAATACAGTGCTTAATCCTACTACTTCGAATAAATTTTGTCACTTAGAAGAAAAATTTACCTAAAATACACGAAATAAAATTAATTTTTTTTATTATAATTTTATTCCTTTATAAAAGCAATTCAAATATTTAATAAAATTCATTAATTCGTCTATCATTAATTTTTATTCTTGTTGTTCTGCCAGAACGGGGAATCGCTGCTTCAGCATTTCCATCTTTTCTGCTGGACTCATGAGTCCATGTTTCCCACAAAAATACATCAAACCGAATTGTTTCTTCAGAACATGGTCCGTCTGTGAATTGTTGATTTTGAGGGGCACATCACAGATTGCGCAAGTGAAACAGGCTTTATGCACTAAATTTTATAATATTTTATTAAATCTGTACTTTTAAAATGTTGCTTTTTTTAAAAAATGCAAAAGTTGAAATAGATTTAAAAAAAAAACAATTGTAAATTAAAATTTTTGGAAAACTGAAAAATCTTTCTCGAAAATTAATTAAAATCTTTCCGGAAAACTTATAAATTCTTTCCGGAAAACTTAATTAAATTCTTTCCGGAAAACTTAATTAAATTCTTTTCGGAAAACTTAATTAAAATCTTTCCGGAAAACTTATAAATTCTTTCCGGAAAACTTAATTAAATTCTTTCCGGAAAACTTAATTAAATTCTTTTCGGAAAATTTAATTAAATTCTTTTCGGAAAACTTAATTAAATTCTTTCCGGAAAAATTTATTCAAATCTTTCCGGAAAACTTAATTAAATTCTTTCCGGAAAACTTAATTAAATTCTTTCCGGAAAACTTAATTAAAATCTTTCCGGAAAATTTAATTAAAATCTTTCCGGAAAATTTAATTAAAATCTTTCCGGAAAATTTAATTAAAATCTTTCCGGAAAATTTAATTAAAATCTTTCCGGAAAATTTAATTAAAAATGTTTCCGGAAAATTTAATTAAAATCTTTCCGGAAATTTTAATTAAATTCTTTCCGGAAAACTTAACTAAAATTTTTCCGGAAAATTTAATTAAAATCTTTCCGGAAAACTTAACTAAAATTTTTCCGGAAAATTTAATTAAAATCTTTCCGGAAAACTTAATTAAAATCTTTCCGGAAAACTTAATTAAATTCTTTCCGGAAAACTTAACTAAAATTTTTCCGGAAAATTTAATCCTTAATTAAATCCTTCTGGAATACAATTTCCTTCCTTTAAAATTAATTCAATTTTCCCCTTTTCTTTTATTGCTGCACATTTTTAAGTACAACATTTTATTTTTTTTAGGAAATGGCACCATTAAATCTAATTCAATCGGGAATTTAGAGTCAAAACATTCTTATTCTTCAAAAAATTAATGAAGGGATAAATTTATTAAAATTAAATAAATAGTAAGATTCATACTGTCATTGCTCTCGATGGTCACTTTTGGGTCCATCACATCAATCGGCTTTTCACATAATCGACATTTCCTATCGGTTGGTCCACTGCAGAACATTTATAGAAATATTATTTATTTGTTTAAAAATCTAAATTCGATTTTCCTCTAATAAGAAAGGGAGAAATATTTAGGTAAGTGACTTTCGGATAATAAATGTTTAAAATGAAGAAATGGGATGGGAAGCAAGAAAATGCCAACTGACGGAATCGGCTAATTGTTCAAAGGGTGGAATTGATTTGCTATTTGCCGGAGAAATAAAATGCGACGAACTTAAAAGAGGAAGAAAGGTCCAGACTCCAGAGATTTCAGCAAATCCAGATGGAGAATTGAAATAGGATTGATGGATTTTGAAGGAAGGGACCGAATATTTTCAAAAATTCAAAATTAACTTTTTATTATTCAAATCAAATTAATGAAAAATCAAAAAAGACCATATAATTGATTCAGCCTAAAAACATTAAAATTCATAATTTTGGCTGACATTTTATTCATCAATTCCTTGCCATTTTCATCAAATCTGAATTTTATTTTTTCGATGCAGTCAATGTCAATACTCCTTTATTTGAAAGATGACTTTTCAGGGTATTCGGGTCCACATCGCTTGGCAAATGGTAGGAACGATGGATTTCGCGTCTGACACTTCCGTGCTCATCTCAAAATTATGTAATAAATTTATAACAATTTTTTCACTATTTATTTTTTAAATATTTTTATTTGATAAAATTACTTTTTCGTGGCTCATGATTGCAATGGATGAGTACATCTTGGCCGGTAACTTTCACCTGAAGATATTAAAATTTTTTATTTTTGTAATATTTGCCCGAAAATACCTCGATTTCGTGGGGCAAAAAGAATTGAACATCCAATCCAACTTCGAATTTTTCCTTCGTGTTTGTGACCTTCACGACGCCATCCGTGTGCTGCAGAGGCCCTAAAAAATATTTAAAAAATTTTTTTTTCTGATTTTATTAATTTTGAAAAATTCAATCAATGAGTTATAATTTTTAATGGGAAAATTTTTTGAATAAGAATAAAAAAAATAATAAATTTAAACTAACAATCCCATTGGGCGGCGGCATCATGTTCAACAGTGACGGCGGACATTGTTTGGAATGGAATTAATGGGCACTTTATGAAAGGGAGATTATTAATGCCAAAAGCAAATGTCATTCAATTATTTGGGTGAATTTTGATAGGAATTTTAAGGTATTCAAAAGTGCGAATTGATGAATAAATGTGAATTGCTTGGTTCCCGGTGGATCTCGTCTTTCACTAAATTATCAATGCTTTTCCCTCCCAATTTTTTGCATATAATCTATTTTTGAATAAAGCTTTTGGGTTCAAGAGGAATAGGCTTTGTTCCTTGCTGGAAAGTGCGCTCTTGAGAGAGCAAAAAAATGGGTCAAAATATTGAATGGTAAGGCCTAAATATTTTCGCAGGATTCGCAGAAAAGTGGAAGCTTATCTTCTGATCAGTTTTTCATCACAAATGTTTGTGGAGAAGTAAAATACTTTTAGCCCACTTGAGAGTGAAAATGAGCGCAACAGATGAGAAAAATAATGAAAACGATGCGCTAAAGTCGCAAAAGTCTCATGGATATATTTTAGTGAAAAAATGGGGTAGTAAATGTGAAGGGAAAATGCGCAAAAACTTGAATGGGTTAACAAATTTTGTCATATCAAATTTCACATAGAAACTTTGGTGAAAATCCTCGTCTATGTCTCTTGCTTAATGACGTTAATTAGGGGAGGACATTTTTAAAACAAGGGTGCATCACGTTTTAGTTGAAATTAAGGAAAGATTTTACAATAAAAAAAAGCGAATGAATTTTATTTGATAACTAAGCTGACAAAATGAGTGATATAATACGATAAAAATTTTCAAATTTTTATTTTCAAAATTTTTTAAAAAAATTGGCTGACTTTGGTCCTTTGCCGTCGAAATTATGGATTTCGAGATGAATAAATATTATTTGTATTTTTTTCCATATATTAATACATTTAATATTGCATTATTTTTCTTGAAATTTGGAGTAAAAGGTAGATATAATTTTGTTCAGTTTTCTTATTTCTAATTAAGGATAAAATTGTGAATTTAAAGTTGAGAGCTTAATTTTTCCACAGTATTCTATAAAAATTTTATATAAAATTGAACAGATTTTTATACGATTAAAAGAAAAATTTAAAATAAAAATTAAGAGTAGAAGTCAAAGTTATGCAAAAAATTCAATAAAACTAAAAGCAAAATGAATTTAAGAAAATTTTAAATTTTGAGAGTAAGGCAATTTCAGAGCAAAAAAATCAAATTTAAATTCTTTAATTAATAATTTTGTTCATTTGTGTAAAATTATTTAACTTCGCTTCCTCCTTCAAATTTGTCCATCAATTGTAAAAGCCTTTGACAATTGCGCAAAGTCCTTGCTGAAAATGTGCAATAAATTAATTTTGTCTCAATTCAATTTTCATTTTCTCCAACCTTGTATGCGCCGGAACAATCGGAGGCAATTGCCTGTTCCAAACTGACTCCATACAAATGTTGATAGGCTTGACGAATGTCGGACATGTCAATTTCGGAACGAGTCACCACCAAACGAATCTAAATAAAAAATATTTTTAAAAATCTACAAAAGATTCTATTAATGAAAATATTTAAAATAGTCAATCTAATAATTGCATTTTTAATTTAAAAATGGACAAAATATTTTTTTGGTTAAAGAATTTTTCATATAAAAATTCCAAATTTTTCCACGATTTTCTCAGAGTAAATTTTCGGAAATTCTATTAATTTTTGTATTTATTTCCCTTGCTGACCAAATCAGTGTCACGTGTGCCGAATCCTTTCATTGAATTGTAAAGCAATTCCGCAAAATATGCCGCACGATTTTGAATGCTCTTCACAATTGCCACCAGTCCATCCTTGATATCACCGCTAAAATTTGTTGTGTTTTTCTAAATTTTTCAATAAAATTTTCCCGACCTGAATTCATTGTGAACTGCTTGTTCAATTGAATGACCACTCACTTTTTGATATTCCGAGAAAACCTGAAAAATATAATTTTATTTTTATTAAATATAATTCTTAGCAGTTTTCAGTGGTTTAAAATTAATAAAATGCAAAAAAATTAATAATTAAAAAAAAGTATAATTAAATTTATAATATTCATTTCAACTGGTTCATTTTTGTATAAAAAATATAAAAAAAATTATTATTGTTTTTCTTTATTTATATTTTGCCTCAGAAGCGAAAATTATCAGCAAAATTAAACTAAGACCGCCCTAGTTCGCTTCAAAATTTCTCATCATTGGCAAAGTCGAAAATGCACGAAAATGAAAAGGACTCGAACCCATGAAATCAGTCATTTTTCTTTCCTAGGCACTAACCATTTAAACCAAAAAGCTCTTCACTCTGATAACAATTAATAAAATAAATTATCAAACTAGAAATTAAAAAATGTTTACCAAGCGAAGTTGCGCATAATTCTGTGAAGACAAAACGGACATAAATGTGGATTCATCAGTGCCAAGACGGCCTTCCCCGGCTCGATAAAGTTTACGTGCATCCTGCAGTAATTTATAAAAAAATAACGACAAAAATATATGTCCAATACTTGATTTGCCCGAATTGGATCAGTTTGCCAGGATTCATCACGTGCACCCGAGCAAAGGGCAATCAGCAGTCTTTTAAAGTAGCCGGAAGTTTCGCCGATCATATCGCGTTCCAAATCGCCACGGTACATGTCTCGATAGGCCGCCTTGATTTGATGTATAGCCGCATTACTTCGAGTTGTCATAATTCTATTTAAGGAGGAGATTGAACAAATTATCGAAAAAAAAATTAAAATTTTACTGACTCGATTAGGACATGCTCTTTTGTGCCAATTCCCTGAAAAATATATGGAATAATTTGAAAAATTTTAATTATAAGTTTGCCTCCATGGCACGCCGTAATTGGGCAGCATCGTAGCGTGCCGGATGTTCCATCAAAGCCATCACCAAATCCTCAAAATCGCCGTGCAATTCACTTTTCAAATTGCTGATCAAATCTTTCCCGTACATTTGCTTGAAGACACGAGCAACCTATGAATTATATTGAGAGGATTTAATAAATTATAATCATTTTTAAAACCAGTTTTTATTTTTTGTTCTAATAAAAAAATAAATAATTTCTGATATACTTTGTTAGAGTTGTTCAAAGTTAGTTTCTGTTACAGAAAATCGATGCAATTTAAAACCGAAATTGGAAATTTTTGATCAAAATAACCGAAAATAGGAAAAACTGAAGCCACATTTTTAGAAAAACTTAAAACCGACCCGAACAACCCTACTTTGTAGAATAAAAATGTTTTGAAAATGAAAGTAATTCTAATAATTATTTTATAGGCAAATTTTGTTCACCTCTTGTCTCTGTGCATTGCTACAATTCACCAATGCCTGGATCACTTTTCCATTGTCACAGCCGAATCCCTTCATCGCTTTGCGCAACAATTCCGACGTTTGTTGGGCATTGAAATTGGGGTTTGGACGAATGCTGGGTGTGGCCATTGCTGAAACAGGATTATAAAGGGTTGGCATGGTTTTTTGCTTTTCTAGAAATTTTTTATTTAAATTTTTGCTGGCAATAATATTAAATTTGGCCTAAATAATGTATTCTCAATCCCCATTTAAAAATTCATTAGTAAATTCCTGAAGATTTTCTACCCAAATTTTTATTTTTGAGCAATATTGAAAGGTGTAAAATCACCTCAAGGAATGTTCTCTGATGAATTTTTACTTGTTGAAGAGGTGAGATGAGAAGTATGTAATTGGAGTACTTGAATGAATCTTTAGCTTTTCTTGTTGATTTTTTTATTATGCTATAAAATGATTGAATAGGCTGAATTGATTGTAATGAAATGATTATTTGTTGGACGGAAAAGAATAGAAAAATTGCGAATGGAATTGGGGTTGTACTTGTAGTGGTGACTTCTGCTGGAAAAAGCGCAATTGGAATTGAAAATTTTGATGCTTTTCTAGGCAAAGAGCATCAATGTTATGAATTCATCTTTTAAGTAAATGCGGGCATCATGTTATTTTAAATTATCTTATTGTGAGAGGTAAATTCTGGAAAATGCAAATAATAATGTGGAAAAGAGGAAAAAAATTGTTTATATTTTGATTTTTTTGCGTGAAATTACGGAAAGGAAAAAAGAAATAAAAAGAGAAAAGACCACCGAAAATCAATTTGTGTGCATTGCATTTTAGGGCCCAGGCAATGGTTTTCCATGTTGATTTTATTTTGCCCTAACATCAGTGATAGCTTCGATGATTTCGGAGTATTTTTGTAATAAAAAAGGGAAAAAAGGGAGGATGAAAATCGAGAATATATTCTCGTTCTCGTAATGAAAATAAAATATTCCCTTTATGAAAGAAATGGAAATAATTGTGGGTTAGTCTAAAAGCCAAGGAAATGAGTCATCAAAAAAATGAGTAAAATGTGGAAAATTCATTCTGCTTCACTCAGTAAATCTCAGCAGCAGATGAGAAGATTTCTTTTATTCATTGAGTGCAATAAAATCTAAGTTGAGGGTTTTTTTTACTTTTTATAGATATTTTTACCAAAAATTTTTTATTAAACATTTGAATTGAATAGAACAGAAAATTTTACTAATATTTCATAAAAATTTTTACAAAATATTCTACCCTTTTTCTCATTTTACTAATAAACATGATAAAACCACAGAATATTTTACTAATATTGGTTTGGTTTACTTTTTAAAATTATCTATCAAATTTATGTTTTAATAGGATAATGCGATTATTTTGTTTTATTTAAAAATATTCAGAAGAGAAGAAATTAATTAATAATAATTAAAAAATTATTTAATGATTTGATTGCCCACAACCATTCCAAAAAATTGATAATAATACATTTAGATTAATCCAATAATATTCCAATTCTTCTTTTCTTTTGCCATCCAAAATCCAAATGCCAAAAAAATATATGAAAATTTTCAGTGCTTCCATTCTAAAATTAAAAATTTAAGGATTTTAAAAAAAGTTTTCTTTTATTATTTTTGGCATTTATGGCAGGAAAATGGAATATTTTTGGATTATGGAATATTTTTTATACAGTATCGTGAAAATTAAATGAAATGCCTTCGGGACTTATCTCTGAAAAGAGATCATTTTCAAGAACAAAACTACTAATAAATGGCAAAAAATGTTTTTCTTACTGGAACTTTTTGATAAAAAAATTAAAATAAACAAGCAAATTTTTGCCAGAGCTTAAAAAATTAATTTTTTCACCTTGAGTAGGCGCGGCACTCGGAAATGACGGTGATGAATTATAATTAGGGCCCCCGGCTGGTGGATAAGGCGATTGATGTTGTGTTCGAGGTGCATCATAGCCGGAACCGAATACTTGACTGCTTCCATATCCGCCAGCAGATGGATTTGGTTGACCACCTCCGTAACCGCCTGATGGATATGGGGCCGTTGCGGGCTGATAATCCCCTCCGACCGATGGATAGCCGCCTAATAAAAAGAAATAAAAATTTTTTTTTACAATAGATATTAATCCTTTGGGATTATGATTTATAAATTATTTGAATAAAATATGACAAAAATATTAGCAAAATAATTTTTAACTCGTTATATTTGTAAAATTCGATAAATTTTCCAGTTCTTCCCAACGATTAAATGAATAAATAATATATTTTCATAAAAACAGCATACCTCCTCCTGTCGAAGGAGGATATGGCGCAGGGCCACCACCTCCACCATAGGATGGATATGGCGGAGCCTGGGGCTGGGATGAAGGTGGCGGATAGGATGGATCAACATTGAAGCCAATTGCCGGTGGTGCTCCATAGCCTTGTTGGCTATAATCCGATGGGGGATATGGCGCTTGTTGTGGCGGATAGCCGGGCTGCAAATTAAAAGGAATTTTGGTTAATGAATTTTAGGAATATTTATGCATTTTTTATTGAAAATGTTAAAAAATACTTATCAAATTGTGATTAGAATCAAGAATACCCACCTGTGGATATCCACCACCACCGCCGCCCATCATTGGTTGGCCATATGGCGGCTGTTGTTGCGGTTGATATCCGCCACCTCCATATCCTCCTCCATTTCCTCCATAATAACCACCCGAATTTCCTCCACTTGGATAGCCGCCGGACATTTGTGATGGATTTGATGGTTGATTTTGATTTGGATGCTTTGCAGTTGGATTCAGGCTGGAGCCAATTGTGGATGTGACTTTGCCAAGAAGTCCACCAATTCCAGAGCCAGAAGAATGTTGATTATGGTGAGGTTGGCTGTTTTTGTCGCTGCCGCCACCCAAAACTTTGCTTGTAATTGTGGTCGTCTAAAATATAGTTTACTTGTAAAGAAGAATTACTAATTTTGTTAGTAATTTATTGCAAAAGACTAAGAAAAACCATTTATTTTCTTAAAATTAGCATAGGTAAAATATTTATGGGATTGTTTTTGATTTTTCCTATTAAAAATTATTATTTGGCCATTTTTGAATGGGCAGAATTGATTTTTTCAATATTGGGGAAAATGATGACAAATATTATTCATTTATGGCCCTTACCCAACCAATTCTCATCAATTTGGCCTTTTCTCTTTCTTAAAGCTTAAAATATTAGTAATAGTAATATTTGACGCATTAATTTTCGTCAATGGCCAGCAGTCAGAGCCAATCCCCAATTTTTATGAGGAAAATGTGGGAATGGAAAGAACTTTGTTTTCGTAAACAACATTTTTGCGCTGCCCCATTTTGATTTTACCACGTAATCCTGGACCATCGATTTTATCGGGTTGACCATTTTTATTGTTACTTTCTTGGAAAATTTGTTGAAATATAATCTATAAATTGCAAAAAAATTTAAAAATGGATTAAATTATGATTAAAAAGAAATATGAAAAATAGAAATTAAGTTTACTCATCAATTGACTCTGCTGAACTGAATTCTGAAAAACTATGGCTAATATTCCAATTTACTAAATGTACTTAATTAAATTTTTCCCTTATTTAATTTTTCTTTATTTTACCATTTTTCAACCTCTCTAAAAAGTTGAATTCATTGAAATTGAAAAGGAAAAATGTCGTTTGAGGCGAGGAAGGAACCAAAAGGCTAGAGAGAAATTGGATTCGTTCAACCAAAACCAACGGCGGACCGGTCTTTGTGAAGAGTGTTTCCCTCCACAATCTCAACATTTTTATGCGGATCGATCGAAATTCGTCACGATGGCCTTTAGCCCCCGAAGGAAAATTTTATTTTTGGGGAAAATTCAGGGGATTTTAATTTGGAAAATTATATTAAATATTAGATAAATTTGGGGGAGTAGGAGAAGTGATTACTTAAAAAGGATGGAAATATGGATATGATTATGCAAAAATTTTAGAGTTATGAGAGAACAGAGATCGTTTTATTAATTTTGTTTTAATAAAAAGATGATAATAACATCATTTTTATTTAAATCGTATCCGTATCCATGGGAATTTTATTTGTGTAAAATGGGATAAAATAAATCAATTTCCCCCATGTCCCGCTTGGGCTTGAATAATGAGAAGAACTAGAGCATATCCGTGCGCGAAAGACCATTCGCCAAGCAAGCAATGAATGTTACTTGCTGCTTGCTGGAACGTCATCCACCCATTCAATAATATTGTCCATCTTTCCTCATCAAATATAAACATTTTATACTGACAGCTCTGCAGCAGCTGCCAATAATTCCCCATTTGTCGTCGATGAATAGAGGTTGAATGTTGAAAGAAGCTGACGTATGAAAGAGGTTTTTGGGTGAGGAATGAGGAAAGAATAAATTTTTGGATGAGTCATTTTTGCAGAATTGCGACAATTAGCCTTAAAAAAATTTGTACGTTTGACGAAATTTTGTTAATGAGGTCAATCAGTCAGATAAATCTTCATTGAAATTTAAAATAAATATTTGAGCAAATTTATGACGAAACAATAAATCAAATTTGGCTTAAAAATAACAACACCTTTTTTATTGATTCTCAGAATTTAAAAAATTGTAGACGGCCAGAATAATTATTTTTATATGGATTTCTCAATGAAAAAAGATAAATTTTCTAATAATCAAATCACTCATGAAATATTTTTCAATTAAAATAGTATGAGAAGAAATAAAATTAAAATAATCAATTAATATTTATTTACTAAACTACAATGAGTGTAAAATGTAAATATAAATATTACAAATTCTTATCAATTATATGATGAAATTGTTTTTATAAAATTAGGAAAAATTTTATATGCAATCCAATTTGGAGAATTCATTTCTTTCCATCAATTCATCCTTCGGCACATTTCCATTTCATTTCTTGCCGCCTCCTCCTCCGCCGCCTTTGCCACCGCCTCCGCCTCCGCCGCCCTTCCCACCACCACCGGAGCCGCTTCCACCGCCTCCTTTTGAGCCTCCACCACCGCCTCCACCACCTAAAAGTATTAATTTGGAGTATAATAATTAATCAAATAGATGTGAGTGTTGGTTGAAAATCTTGAACTTAAACCATCCGTCCATTGTGGTTTTGGACATACAATTGGGATAATATAGGTAACGTTCTTTGAATCTGACGAGAGCTATACCCGAGAATGGAATATTTTGGAAATTAAAAAATGAAAAGGACTAATGAATACCATCATTTTGGCCTCCCAGGGAATAAACTTTTTTGGAATGGAAAGGATGTGCCAACAATATCCCGAAAGTGTACAAACCATGGGCATGGCCTCCGGTTTGATATCCGGCATTTGGTCCCGCATTGCTCCAGGCCTGCCCAGCATTTGGCCCAGAGGATTGGTAACCGGCATTCGGCCCAGCTGGAGCCCAGTGATCCGACATTTTGTTAATTTTTCAGAGAAGTTTTGTTTATTTGTTTGATTTGTTTAAGATTTCTGTAAGAATTGAAAGGAAAGTCATAATCAAGAACAATGAAAGTAAAAAGGAAATAATGAAAGAATTAAATGAGAAAACAAAAGGAAGGATTACTAAATATTATTCAGAGGGTAAATTAATGCCCAATTATGTACATCAAGACGGTTTCCGTTGAACTCTCCTTAAGCTAGGCTAGTTCATTTATAATTCGGAGTCATAAAAATGGGGAATTTGAGCATTAAGCACAAATTCTTATTGAATTCTGATTGGAAAAATGGCTTCAACTTGCAATTTGACTCTGGCTTTTATATTGGTCATATTATGTTTTCGTAAAAAGCCATCATCAACATTCAACATCAACAGTGATTTGAAAAAAGGGGAGAAAAGGAGGATGGAGAGTGGAGGGTGGTGCCATTTTGGCACATTTACACAAATGGAGAATATTTACGAAAATATTTATGATTCAGAATCCCAAAGCAATTGGGATGTGGAAAGAAAGAATGATGGGCAATTGCGCAAAAAGTCAACAAAATAGCAATATTTTTTTCTAAAGCTCAAAATTGTTTTCATATTTTTGTTGCCAAATGTGCAAAAAATTGCATAAATATATGGAGGAGTGCAATGAAAATGATGTCATCAGTAAATAGCACAAAATACACAACTTTGGACCAAATTGAATGGGCAATAAAATTTGAGATTAAATTAGGATAAAAAGAATGAATGCCGAAATTAATTATTTTGCTCGAAATTTATGACATTTTTATTCCCAAAATAAAATGAAAATTAATTGTGAAAATTGCCCAAAGAATAAAAAAAAAAATGCCCGATGGCCCCATCAAATCATCCCCCAATCATTTTCATCAACCAATTCCCCGCATTCATTTGGCCATTTGTCCCTTTTCTTCTTTCTCATCTACTTGCGGCGACGGCGGCGTTTCTTCTCCTCATCGTAATCGTCGTCATCCTTCACATTGTCATAAATTGGCTGGCCATTCTGATTGTCCTCACCAAACTCAAACTCCTTCAATTCATTCTCACTCAAATAGGTGTAACTCTCCATACGGTATTGGAACCTGAAAATGAAAAATTTTTTATTTCGGTATTAGGTATACTTATCGGTTATATCCACCTTCAGTTTGTTTTGAAAAGAAGGGTTCTCTTTATAGGTGGTTAGGATTAGGCGGATACTTGAGATGATATCCTATCCCTAGGTGACCCTAACCCTACATCTCTGATGACCCATGAGGGTTACCGTAACCTTTCCTATATTGACCCAAAAAAATCTGCAAGCGGAAACCGATAAGTACCCGGAATTTTACTAAATATTTGGCCAATAGGAAATTTTGAATGGAAAAAAATTTAAAAAATTAATAATATTTTTGGTTATTTTCCCAATGAGAATCCACCAAAATTGGACATTTCTCATAGAAATTAAACTGACCATTTATTCTCGCCCAAGAGGAGCATCATGCCGCGCAATTCCACCATGTTATTCTGACAAATTCACAAATTTAAATTTTGCACAAACATTGACTAAAACCTGGAATTTGCTTGGATCAATGTCAGCCAAATTCACCTCCATCGTCGCTTCACTTCCGCCACAACTATTTTTGTCAAAATATATTCATTTTTGAGGAATTTATGTCTTACTTGTGTTTGACCATCAATTTCAGCCCAGTATAGATGTTCACCTCTGTATCCTCGCTGCAAATTTTTTGGTTTATTTATTCTTTTTTTTTTTTATTTTTATCCACCTAAACATTCCTTCGCAACGACGTTGGTAGAGGATGAGGGGAAAGGCGAAAGAAGTGGAGCCGGAATCTTTATAATCCTCCGGCGTTTCCTTCACGCTTTCCGGCATCAACAGGGTGTTGTTGAATTGCGAGGCGAAATAGCCGGGTGCATTATTCATTGACACTTCGAACCAACTATGAAAATAGGGGTTAAATTTTCGTGAAATATCCCCGGGAGGGGATAAAAATTTTGAAATTAATTCACAATTAATTAACTAACACAAAAATATAAAAATACTTTCCCGTTTTCAATTTCTTTTTTTTTTTGATAATTTATATGGTAATTTATTCCAAATATTCAATCACTTTTGTCAATATGCCATTAATGCTTTAGGAACTTTCCCATTCTTCCTACAGTACCCCAGCCTATTACACTGTCATCCTATCAATCAAATATTTCCCTAATTTGCCTTTTTAAACCCAACCTTTTCCTCTCCAAAGTCTTTTTTACTTTTCCCATTATTATACATTTTTCCACACAATTAATAAAGAATAATTTAAAGTGGATTCGCCTCTAAATCCCCCTATCCGTTCATCGGGCTACTGGAAGCTTAGGCCCTGGGCGAAGGCCCGGGGAGAGAACCTAGACCCATCTCTCGCCCCAAACAACCTTAGCCCTAGCTTAGGACTAATAATTTTATAAATTTCCCAAAACTCACTCCGGGTCGCGCTGTTCCTTGGCACAACTGGTGAATGTGCTGCCGGCTGGCCATTCATTCACCAATGCCACTTTCACCTCACTGGCATTTCCCTCTTTGCAAATCAAGCAGCCATCCACCATAACCAACATCAGATCTGGGTGAAAATACGCATAATTATAGCAATTTAAAATATTTAAATTTTCCACTTTTTTTATTAATTTAATTAATTTTTGCCGACCTTTTTCCTCCTCCTTCTCAATTGGATGCGGCATTTGATTTTGGTAGAATTGAACCTAAATAAAAAATATTTATTTGAAAATAATAAAATGAATTAACCATGGCACAGTATTTGATGTACGGATA
The DNA here is from genome assembly GCA_030063045.1 of Pratylenchus scribneri. NCBI lineage: Eukaryota > Metazoa > Nematoda > Chromadorea > Rhabditida > Pratylenchidae > Pratylenchus > Pratylenchus scribneri. The sequence continues at coordinate 2,079,662 of JAQSEB010000082.1, forward strand.
GTATGCTTCACCGCAAGCAGGTTGCTGTGTTAAAAGAATGGAATTTATTAGGAATGAGGCAATATTAAAATAAAATAATTCAACCTTTATATTCAATTCATTTTATAGAATTTTGAGTTATTCCAAAATTTGTTTTGGTTTTTCGATCGGGATTTTTACTTTTGACTGATCAGCTAACTAACATCATATAGGAAATTTTGCCGATATTCAAAAAAACCGGGCAATTTTGTACCATTTGAGATGAAAAAATGCAAATATATTGAAAAATTTGCAAAATTTTAAAAATTTAATTTATTCAGTTTCTTAATTTATTGCCAAAAAAATATCGTCAAATTTCCCCATGCAGCCCACATAAACACTGAATACTCACCATTGCCGCCTGATGGAATTGGTAGAGGCAAAAACGTTGAAGTTCCTCGCCATCGGTCACGCCATCCTCAAAATCCGGCTGGGCCTCAAATGCGCTGGTGTAGTTCATCGTTGGCTTCTCATATGCCCCTGCCTCTGCATTCCACCACTAAAATTAGGAGATTAATACATATTTTTTCGAATCGAAACTTTGTTCGAAATATAAAGAAACGAACCCCGCAAAGTCCATCCTTTTCTCCATAATAGACATTGCCACCACTGGGCGGCGGGTCCGAATGGGTGCGGAATTCTTGGCTGAATTTAGGCATAGGAATAGCGGTCGTCGTCCCATTGATGTCGGTTGATTGTTCATTGGCGAAGGTGACTAAAAGAATAGAAATTTGGGAATTTAATATTATTTTTTATAATAAAAATAGATTCAAAAATTCCCCAAATTTTTTTTAAAATTTTAAATTTTTTCATTCAAAAAATTAATTTTTTTCTATGTAAAATGCTCAAAACTTACCATAATAGCCAATGCCAATTCCCATCAGGGCCAAATGGACAATGAGGGCACCAAAATGGGCATTGAAGGCAAAACCCATTTTTAGGAAAATTTTACGATTAAAAAAATATATTTGAGAGAGAAAATTTTGGGAATGAAAATTTTGGGGATGATTTTTGGGGAAATGAATGATTTGGCCGATTTTACTGGCTTTTTATTTGGTCAAAATTGTGAATGGCCCAATTGGGATTGAAATGATGATGAAGGGTAATTTTGGCCAAAATTGGATAGAAATGACGAGGATTTGGCCAAATTTGAACCATTGAGAAGAACGAGGGAAGGGGTATAGGGTATTAATTGATGAATAATCGGACAAATTGGTGAAAATAATTTTATTGCCCAAATTTTGTGAGAAAAAATAAAAGTAAAATTATTATAATTTTGGGTGATGTGATGATGTTTGAATTTATTAAATGAAATAAATATATGAATTGAAAATGTAATTTTTGGAAAAAGAGTTTAGTATAAATTACAGCATTGGTATTTGGTTGTAGAATCTGTAAATTTAGTCATATTTATATTTCACGATTTCTATTTCTAATCTACCATATTCTTCATTCCCCTTCTCTTATTTTTCCATTCATAGCTGGAAGCGGGAAAGATTCTTGTTTACTGTTTCCTCAATTCATTTTTTATAGAAAGATTTTACATTCTTTTGCCGAAAATTTAATAAGCTGTTAGTACTTTAACTTATACTACCCTATAAACCTTATACCAATCGATAAAGCTCGTCGAAACGCATCAATTGGCCTATAGATTATTGGGATTTGGCTCAAAATTAAGAGTTAACCAAAAAACAAAATAGGGTTTAGACGATTTTATATTTTGAATTTTGACCACACCCGAGATAAACAATACAAGTACCATAAATTTACCAATTTCCAATAAAGCATTTTCTCGATTCCAAAAATATTATTAAATTATTAAGTATATGACTCTTTTAATCTATTTAATTTACAATAAATGGTGGTGTAGACTAGACCATATATTATTGCTTATTATTGTGCAACATATTTATTTGTGCCCCCATTCATTGTGTGTTCTTTGGATTATGGATTTAGGCTCCAAAGAACAATTGTCCATTCCATTATATTATTATTATGCGATGCTCACAGACAACAAGGGAAATTTTGATGATTCACAATTCACATTGCCATTTATTCAAAGATTAATATTTTGTTAACCTATTTACTGAATAATAGTTTTTTAATATTATTATTTTTATTCTAGATGACACGTGAGTAAAAAGATTTTTGATTTACAAATTTCATTATTTTTCAAACTTTTTTAAACCATCTCAAAATCACAATCAGCTAAATCCATTCATTTCATTCATTTATCATTTTCAACAATCCAGTGGCCAAAAGATTTGGGTCACCAAATTTTTGCTCACACCGTGATGTTTGCTCATTGAACCCTTATTATTTTTGGGAGCCCCAAAGGGCGGCAGAAAAATGGGGACGGCCTCATTCCCCGGCGAAAGAAGCCGTCAATAATGTTGTTTTCGCCATTCCTCACTCAGTCCCCATTTTAAGTAACCAAAGATCCATCCACATTCGTCCAAAACAACAAAAAATAAATAAATATGGGCCATCATTTTCCCTCCTCATCATTCCACTTTTCATCACAATAAAATTTCGCAAAAAAACATTCATCCGCTTAGTCAACTAAATCCACGTTTTTTTTTGTTCAGTCAGCATTTTTCGCGACGCATTTAAGCCCAGAAAATTTTCATTTTCCATTCATTTAGAAAAATACTTATTAATAAATTTATAAACCCAAATCCACAATCAAAAAATGATTTCCTCCCGAAATGTTGCACTTCTTGCCCGGGGACGCATTCTGGCCAGGGCGGGTAGGTTCCCTTATTTTTGGAAATATAAAATGTGGGTAAAATAATATTTTAAAAATTTCAAAAATTCAAAATTTGAGAACTTTTTCGATTCAATTTAATTTTTAAAAATTTGGCCAGAATATTTCCCCTAATAATTTCTTTTCTTTTATAAAAACGTGAACAAAAATATTAAAAAATTATTTTATTAATAAATTTGCCTTTAATTTCAGCACAAAATTCAATCAACTCACAAATTCCTCAACGAACATTCAAAATGAGCGACAACAACCAACAACAACAACCCGGAATGTATGAACGGGCAAAGGAGACAATTTCGGACACGGCACAGGCGGCAAAGGACCGATTGGTCGGGGCCAAGGACACCGTAAGTATTAGGGGAGCTAAATTGTTTGACTTAAATATGGCCAAAAATTTAAATAAATTTATAATATTTTGCATTATTAAAGGTGGCCGACACACTGACTTCCGCCAAGGACAAGGTTGCCGACACTTTGGGCGCTGCTCGAGACAAAACCTATGAGACCTATGAGGGTGCGAAAGAGAAGACGGTATTTTAAAATTTGGGCTATTTTTTTAATTCCCATGCTTTCCATTTTACAGTCCGAAATGTTGGGAATGGCACAGGAGAAGTCGGCGGACACTGTTGAAGGAACGCAGGAGAAATATGAGGAGGCAAAGGAAATGATGGGCGAAAAGGTGGAACAGGCACGGGACAAGGCTGGTGAATTGCGCCAAAAGGCCAGCGAGAAGAATGCCGAGACGATGGCAAGTTTTTTTTTGGAGGGCCAAAAATTATTAAATATTATTATTAATGACTCGAAATGTAAAATCAAGATTATCAAAATTCAACAAAAAACTAATTAATTAAATATTAAACAATTATATTTTTATTCATCATAGGATGCCGTGAACCGGAAGAAGGAGGAGGCTGGCGAGAAATACGAAGAGCTCAAAGATCGTGCCGGCCAGAAATACGAGGAGATCAAGGACAAGACTGGGCAGAAATATGACGAGACCAAGAAGAGTGCAGGTAGGGCAATATTAATATTTTTTTCATGGAAATATTTTTGTAAACCTTTTTTATGGGTTTCTAACTCTTTTAAATAATTTTTAAATGGATTATGGATTCTAAAATTTCTAAAAAATAATTTGGTGATTTTTCTTCTAATTCAAGACCAATAATTTCAGTTTTAACATATTTTATATTATAAAACCGAATTAAATTAGTATAATAAAAATATTTGAACTTCAAACCCTTTGGATTTTGTTAGTTTTGAAAAAATTTTAGCCGATCGTGATCTAGAAGATTACATGGAAAGGAATGCCCTCCAATTGGAGTCCTAAATTGTAAAATCATTCAAGTCAATCACTAAAAAACATATTTACATCTAAATTTGATCACACCAATTTTTCAGCCGACCGTGCTCATCGAATGGGCGATCAAATTCGTGGAAAGTGAGCAAAGAAGATGGAAACAAACAAATAATTGCCATGGAATTTTGCTCCAATTCCTTCCAACAAAATATGTTCCTATCAAATTAATCTTTCTCTCTTTTTTGGCAATTATTAAATTACTATATTTATTTCAATTCTTTACCAATTGTGTAATTTCGAAGATACACCCTGGATTTTCATATTTGCATTTTTATCCAATGGATAAATCATAATATTTGGATTCAATTTTAATTGGAATAAAATTTGAAATTATTTATTTGGTATTCAATTTTTGCCATTCCATTCCAACAGCTGCTGGGGCCATTATTGAGGCCAAAATTGATTTATGGCCCATTAGATACCGTACTAAATTGATAAAATCAATTTTTAATAGCCATATTTACATTTTCAATCCAATAAAATCCATCCATCTTCGAATTATTCTGATCTTTTAAAAAATTGACCACTTTTAGTTTTCATATTTAGCAAATCCAGCAAATTTTAAAATAAAATTCATTATTGGTGCTAAGACTCATTAGTAATTCAATTTTTAATTTTCACAAATAATTAATTGTTTATCCATCCTATTATCTATCATGTCTTTTTTAACATTTTGCACCACATTTGACCACACCACATATTTAAATGTCTTCTTTTCTTGTCATACTCGATATTCTCAATTTATTTAATCGAAATTCGATTGCCCATTGCCCTCTAATTTAATTTGATCACCATGAAATTTATTTTAATTTATTCAAGAGAATAAATTTCTTCCTTGGAATATTGTAATTTAAATTCGATTACTATATTAGAAATGCATTCATTAATCTAGAAAAGGAGAGGGAAAGTTGGGTTAATTTGATCCGTTAAAAGTAAAACAATAATTTGATTTGAATAAAGTATATATTTATCCTCGCTTTCTCCTCAGCTTAAATTAAAAGTCAAAGAATGGATTGACTTTTATCTCTATTCGTGTCAGGATTTTTTGCAATATTCCCCTGTCAGGGAGTAATTTGGTGAAATTTAAAATTGGATTTAGTTTCAAAAAAATGTGTCGAAATTGTCAACATTTCATATACATTTTAACATCAATAAATTCTGTTTAAATTTTATCAATTTTTATTCTCATTTTCACATTTGGTCACTCATTTGCGTTTCATTCACTTTTCCTCTCCTCTTTGGCTTCATTTGCCGTTGACTCGTGTTCCAAGGTTGATACTGTTAATAATGATTGGGAAATATTATTGACTTAATTTTTAAGCATTTTATATAAATATATTAGGAGCTTTTGGAGGGCTGGGGGACACCCAAATCTCATTTTGGAATTAATATTTCGTGAATAAACAATAAACCCATTTTGAAACATGAAATTAATAGTAGTTTTTCAAGTCAAAAATATTTTTTTAATATTAAAAAATGGAAGGGCATTCTCTATTTCTAAATCACCTCAACCTCCCAAGCCATGACTCACTTGTTGTTATTCAAATTGTTATTGGTGTTATCGGCACTGTTCGAATTGGCATTGGCATTTTGGTTGCGATTTGCATTGGAATTAGAATTGGCATTTTGGTTGGCATTTTGATTTTGATTTTTGTTCGCATTGGCATTTGCATTCTGATTTGCATTGCCACTTTGGTTGCCACTTCCATTCGCATTACCATTGACATTTTCATTTTGCTGTTAAATTAATTGAATTTTTTAAAATAGGGAATTTAAAATGAATTTTTTTCCTGTAAAAAATTTCAGAAAGATAAAAAGCCAATTTGATAAATGGATCTTTGGAGCTTTTTGGACTCAAAAAATAATTTGCTATTAATTTCATCGGAAATAAGTAATTTTTTCTGATTACCTAATTTCACATTCTAAAATCCCTTGAGGGAATCTCCCAGCCATTTTCCTAGAAAATTGTCCTTGGGGTTTTTTTAAAAACAAATCTTTAACGAAATTTTTCTTTCATCTTGAACCAAAAAACTGCCATATTTTTTAAATTTTCAATTTTGAACCATTTTTACCTGACAATTTGACGGTGGCGAAACACACGATTGACTGTCCCGATCAAAATGGGTTCCGTGAGTACAGCCATTGGCTTGATCAAATGGGGTACTGGGTTTGGGTTCACATTGGACAACGGCATTGCCTGATGGAGGGGCCTCATTGCCAGCCCCATTGTTGACATCATTTTGTTGAGGCGATGACGGCACATTTTGATTGTTGTTGTTGGCACATTTGGCGCACGATTGCGGCATTCCATTAGCCATTTCAATGGAAAGAAACTAAATAGAATTTGAGTTAAAAATAATGTTTAAAAAGTTTAATTAAAGAAATTTTCCTTACCCCAATTCCGCCGATGAGCAAAATGAACGAGAAGCCAATAAATGGATGATGCATTTTGGAGAAGTTGGATTGAGTTAATTTACTTTTAATTATTAAATAGTTAATTATTGGTAGGGAATTTTTGCTCTAGATAAATTATTAGATAAAAATTGTTTAAATAAATTGCGAAAAATATTTATTATGATCAGGATGGCGAAAAGTGAATTGCTTTCATTCAATAAATTATTCAAAAAATAATTTTTTGGTAATTTAAAATTTCATTTTTTAGTGAATAAATTTGAACAAAAAAATATTTGATTCCATTTTCTGAAATGATAAATTGCTGAACAAAAAATGTTATTATAAAGGCCAATTTAGTGAATAGAGGAGAATAGAATATGAATAATTGAATAAAATGTGAAATTGTTTGAATGGAACATGAATTTATGGAGCATTTTACGATTCATTAGCCCAAAAATTAAAAACCAAAAATATAGCATTTTGAAATAAATTTGCTTGATTCACCAAAATTTTGAGCAAATTATCAGAAATATGATTCTTGATCAAAAATTAATATGAAAAAATAATAAAATGAATTAAGCATAAAATCAATATAGCATATAATTTTTTCTAATATAATCCAATATTTACAAATTTTGAATGGATTATTAAAAAATTAGGATACTCAATAATAAATAAAGATTGCCAAAAAAAGATGCCTTTGCTTTTTTCATTTCAAGCTTTTTCATTATTTACACATTTATATTCAAAAAAGACGAATCAAATTTTTCATTTTCCCATGCAAATCTCAAATAAATTCCATTGTGGACCCATTCCCAGGCTCTCATTTTCCCTCTAATTGCGGTAAATTCAAAAAGGGCAAAAAGGAAACAATAAAAATACGAAATAACCTTCAATGTCCACAAATTCTTTGCTAGCCCAGGGTATTTTTCCCATGGAGAAATGCGGCGATTTTGATTTAATTGGGCATTTTGGTTGTGGTTCTGGATTGGGCGGCATCCTCAGGGCAAATTCCCAGGAAGGACATTCAGATTCGGAGGCTCTCTGATGATGATTTGGGAAAATGTGCAGAAATTTAAATTCTATTTGCAAGAACAAGAATTATTGTTGAATTTTCCCTTCATTTGCGTTCAAAAATTTGGCGAGTCATTTTCATTACTTAATTTATCTGTGATTGAATTATAGCCATTATATTCTGTTAATTTGAACCCAAATTATTCAAATTAATCCTTCTTCAATCGAGTAAAAATAAAAAATTTAGTATATTGACAAAAAAAATCACCAATGGTACCTGCAAATAGAAATCAAAAAGAGGCAATCAAAAATATGGTAATTAAATTTTAAATCCTGGAAAATATAATTTTTATTACAGTCTAGAAAACAGGCAAAGGAACAATTTCGACGGCAAAGAATGCGACATGCATTGAATCGGCTGAAAGAGATGCTCTTCCAATTGAATGATGGACATTTTGATGAACACAAGTAAATATATTGGGATTATTCAAAGTGGGGAGAAAATGATAAGCAATTTTCGAGATTGGCTAATAAGAATTCGAAAAGAATTTTCGAGATTAAATTGAAAATTTTCGAAGATCTTTTTTCGGAAAACCCAGAAAATTGACTAATAAATTAGTACAATTTCCACAGGTTTAAACGTTCTATGTATATCATTACCGAATATTTGAATTTAAAAATCAGAATAGGAATTAACTTCATTTTATGGGAAAATATATTTTTCGAACCGAAAAAAACCAAAGTATAAGAAAAAATATTTTCGACTATTTATTGGATTAAAGCTTTAAATTTAATCATATTCTATACCTTTTTTATTTTCTTAAATAATTTAGAAAAAAATGGATAAATTTATATTTTTTTTTAATTATTTACAAATTCTTCTAATTAAAGTTCAAAACTGGAGGATGCGGATGTGTTGGAAGGTGCCATTCGAATGTTGAGAAATTTATTGGTCACAAATGCTCAATTGCGACAACAAATCGCCCAATTCCAATTTGCCAGCCAATTCCTTTTCCGCCAAAAACAAATGGCCATTGCAATGGGATTGATGCAAAATGGAATCGGATTTGGCTTTCAACGACCAATGCCAATGGCCAATTCAACGGAATTCATGGCCCAATGCGGCCAACAATCATCGAACAATTTTCCAATTTTTAATAAAAATTCCCAACCAAAAATTTCAGTTCAAAATGGACAAATGGAAGAATGGTCAGATGTGGAAGAGCCACAAGTGGATGTGATGGACGGAATTGAGGATGAAGCGGCAAATGGAAAAATGGCCAATGGAAATGGGGACAACAAAGATGATCAAGAATTATTGGGTGGAGAAGAGCAGGACAGTGGAGTGAGTTTATTGGTTTAATTAATATGGCCATATTAATTTTTGCCAAATTCATTGATAATTAAATCATTTACTTACTTATAAAGATTCAAAATTGAAAATTTATTAAATTAAAAATTTCAAAGCCTAAAATATTGTTACCATTTATTCCCGAATAATTTTATTTTAATAAATTATTTTATTTTATTAGATTGTCAACGATTTGGATGATGCCAATAATTTTTGCGGGAACAAAGAAAATGGGGGCGGCAAAATGATGAAAGAGAAGAGAAGAACAAAGAAGAGGAATTCAAATTTATGGAGGCCATATAATTAAATTAAATAACAATTCAAATATACAATATTTTGAAATGGATTTTTCCTAAATAAAAGATACAAATATTTTCCATTTTAATTAATCTATTTTTAAAAATTTGCCGAATTTTAATTCATAATTGGAAATGGCCTAGATTTAATTAAAATTGTTTAAATTTAATTAAATCATAAAATTAAAATATTTTATTAAAATGAATCATTGAATTTTCGATTTGACATCATCCTAACACTTATATCATAAAATAATTTATATATTTGATGAAAATTAGTTAATTTTTATTCACTAATCTAAATCTAATAGCATTTAATTGGATTCAGAAATTTTAGACGATGTTATCCGAATTCGATCCTTCCAATATTTTATTAATATAATTCCCAATTCATATTGTCAATGTCCCATTCGAGAATTGCTTATTCATTCTCATTTACCGCAAATCCTCCCTCATTTTATAATGTTTACCTTTATTGGCTCCTTCTTCGGTCTACTCCAATTTCCCGCATAAATCCCTTGTAAAGCCCCGCCTTCTATTTGCCACCATCCAATAAATCCAATAAACCGCTAATTGGCCCTTTTTGTTTCCCATTTTTCCATCCACCGTAGAAATTGACAAATCATTCTTACAAAATGTCTTCTCCTTCAAAATTCACTGTCGATTGCATTTTGGCTAAAGGAAATGGAAATGAAGTTGATCAAGACCGGGAAATATTGAATGGTTCAACAAATTGGGATTGGCTGATGAGGGCAGAAAATGAACAACAGGATGAATTGGTACAATGCGGCGGAATACAACAATCAAGGAAATGTGTAGATAATACAAAAGTAGGTTATTTTAATATTAGGAAGAATTTTAGCTTTGAATTGTTTTAAATTAATTGAATCACATTAAGAATCATATTAAAAATATTTTGTAATGGAATAATTTTATCACATTTTTACCCTAAAATTGCCATTAATGTTTAGTTTTGAATAGATGTTAATTTTGTTTCAATATAAAAAATAAAGGACAATCTCTTAAATGAATTTATCAATTCATAAAAAATTTCCATTTAAATTTATCCGAAATTAAATTACAGGCTAGCGAAGTGATCGAAAATAGCATTTCTTCAATGAAACAGATGAATTGGCTTCAATGCGGCGGCAATGAATCCACTGAGGAATCTAATCAAAAAGAATTGGATCAAAGAATTGACGATGATGGCCAAAAAGAAGGACAACAATGCCAAAAAGACAATGAAAAATTGCCACCTTCATTTCCACATTCGCCCGATGCCTTTTTGATCTCCCAATGGACAGCACAATTTTTTCGACACTTTTTATCGGCCAATAATTGCTTTGAAATGAATGAAGGCATATCTAATCCGCAAATTTTGATGCCAATGAAAATTGGAAATCAATCATCCTCATCTTCTTCGTTGGCATTAAATCCACGTCAATTCAAATTTTATATTTTATTTCAATTCCTTTTATTTTTAGCATTAGCCTTGAATGCCGGAACAGGCTTTCCCCTTTTCCAACACATGCAAAAATCGAAAAGAATACGGTAGAAATATTTATAGTAAATTATTTTATTTATAATTAAACAATTTTCGGATGGTTTTTTAGACCAATTTAATTATTTTATTTAATAAAAAAAATAATAATTTTTAGGACGGCATTCAGCCCCAGCCAATTGGTCCAATTGGAACAAGCATTTCGGCGAAGCCAATATTTGGTGGGCAGCGAACGAAAGCAACTGGCCAAGCAATTGGCCCTGTCCGAAACGCAAGTAAGTGTCCAAAAATATTTTACAAAATAAATGAAAATTTTTATTAAAAATTAATATTAAAATAATAATTCAAAAAATTAAATATTTTTTTGCATATGATTTTATGTTTTGTATAATATTTAAATACAAAAAGCTTATTTAAAAAAATTTGAATTACGAAATGCCATTTAATTCCAAAAGTAGTATCAATTTCCTTCTAAAACATGAATTGCCCCAAATTAATGGCCCGAAAAAAACCAGAAAGGAAGAGATTTGGTTAAATCCATTTGTAGGCCAATTTGGTATTCATGAAATGGGCGGCGGCATAAAATGTTTGCATTTTGTCCCCATATTTAATGTCCCACTAATTGAGTCATATTGGGACCAGCATTGGGTTGGTATTCACCTTTTTTCCCCAATTTGGTCATTTTGCGGTACTTATACAAACAAAAAGGGGAAACCATCCACAAAATATGCCGACAACCTCCCATTTTGGCAGTAATTGATATCCAATTTGTCAGGGAATTGCCAGAGAGATTTATTGGATAAAATGGTGGAAAATATTGGTAAAAATGATGAGGGATTGAAAAGAATTGAAATTGCCAAAATATTATAAATAATTTAGTAAAAGTGTAAAAATCGAAATGAATAAATATCGAAATGAATGAATTAAATTTAATATAAAATATTCCAAAATTTCCAGGTCAAAGTTTGGTTCCAAAATCGTCGAACAAAGTCGAAAAGATTCGTCGATGAGGATGGTTTGCCCCAATCAAATTCAATGGAAATTTTGGCCAATAATTTTGCATCATTCGAAGGAATTGAAAATGATGGAGAAGAGGAGGAAATTTATTAATAATTTTACATTTTAATTTTCATCAATTTTCCATTTATCTATCATTCTTTTACATTTTTCTATGTAAATTTTTCTAGTCAAAATTCGATTTAATAAAATATTTAATTTTGATATCCTTCATTTATTTACCTGTCAGTGAGTACCGTATAATTAATGAAGGTAAAGTTTTTGTTTGCTTTCTATTTTCATTTGGGATTAGCCACTTGGCCATTTTTATAGGGATATGATGGGTAATTTGATTCCCCATTCAATCCAATTTAATAATGGAAAAATGACATCGGCTTATCCCCTACTCGTTCATCCCCTGCCCCATTCACTCATTCCATTATTCATTTTACAATAATATTAATATTTACTTGAAGGTTGAAATTTGAAGACTATATTTAAATAAAAAAAATTATAATATCAATATATACATTCAGAAAATTTACATATTTTCAATGAATGGAATTTTTTCCTTGAAACTTTTGATTTCCATCGAATTTAAAAATTTGAAAAAATTTTTAAAAAAACTTTAAAAAATCGATAATTAATTCAAATTCATATAGCTTGGAAGATTTTAAAAACCCAATATAAAAATGCAAAATGAACAAATTTATTTATTCATGGATGTTCAACATTTTATTCAAATAAATTCCAGAAGATAATCGAAAAAGGATCGACAATGGTATTTGAAAATGGAATCCATTTTATAAATCAACTAAATTTATGATATTCATTATTCATTATCTCATTCAAGAGTGTAATTCACTTCCTTTTCTTGCCATATCCATATGCATAATATGGATAATAATATGAATATGGGGAATAATAATTGGAAGAAGTGCTGCTGCCACTCGTCGAAATGTAACCATAGCCGGGCACATAAACCATGGAGCCAGCATTGGAATTGCTCTAAATAAATTCAAATAAATTGTGAATTTTTAAATTTTTGGCTTAATAATAAACTTACTAATTAATTTACAAAATGAATTAATTCCTCCAATTCCCCTTTCTAAATTCCCAAATTTCCTTCCAAATTTACTGACCGATTTCAACGAATACGTTCCCGTTGACGGATCATATTGATAGTAGGATTGGGCATTGTTGCTGTTTGGATCATAATAGGCGGCATAATAGGCGGCGGCATTAGAGGCAGAGCCACTGCTCGGGTAATAATAATACGGGTAATAATTGGCTGATGAAGAGGAGGAAGATGAATAGGGATAGTAGTACTGTATAAGAAATGGAAAATTAGAGCCTCAAGGAATTCATGTTTCGTAAATTATTATTTTAGTAATTTAAAATTAAGAAAATATGTTGATTATTAAATCATAATTTAGGCTTCTAAATATAAATAGTGAGCATTTGCAAATTGTCAAATTTTCAGAAAAAAAATACAAAAATATATATTCGTAAAAACCTAATAAGGATTAAAATGAATTACTTACAATTGCCGCTTGGGATTCAGTGAGTTCAACATGAAGAACAAATATCAATAAAGACAATGCACAGAACAATGGGCTAAATAATTTGCAAAAATAATTTAAGAATTGGTTATTAGGTAATATATATATATGGTTCATTTTTTCTCTATAATATATTATATTTCAGATTTCAGTTAGTTAGCAATTATTCTTTCCATTTAATAATCAAAAAATAATTGACTTGAAAAAATTAACAAAAATTTCTTATTATTTATTAATTTCTGCTTTAATCTAAAAAAAACTCACATTTTGCCACTTTGCATTTATTAATAATTAAACCAGAGGAAAAGAAATCAGAGGTAGAAAATAAAAAAAAATGGGTTTGGAAATTTTATGTCTTTTGTGAACGAATTTTATAGGTGATGTTTTTTGACATGAAATTTTATATTCCAAGTTTATTTGCCCAATTCAATTCAATTTTTGACATCCAAATACATTTCTATTAACTACACCGCATCCACGTTGTAGGTGTCAAATTTGACGAAGGCTTTCTTAGGACCCAATAAAAAAGCTTTTCATCGCCAATTTGTTTGTTTTCATTCTTTTTTCATTCCAATTCACGCCTTTTCATCAAAAACAAATCCTCTGCATCAATTCAATTGAGCCCAAATATTTTCTTACCAATTCTTTCACATCACCAATTTGAATTGAATGAACTCATCAAAAAGTTTATCAAGTACTTGAAAATGTTGTGCTATTTAAGTTTATGCAAAGGATCTTTTAAAAACACAAAAAAAATTTATTCATTCGAAAAAGCATTGTGGTAATTTGAAGCAAAACACACAAAATTGCGAACATAAAAATATTGTGATGAAAATAACCACTATTTTATCAAATTTGCAAAATATATTTAGAGAAAAAATAAAAGGGAATGAATTTATTTTGCTAATTAGACAAATTTGATAGAAAATATTCAATTCCAAGCAAACTAAAATTTTGATAAAGGCCAAAAATTACTTATTAGCTATCTATATGTATTTTTAAATATGCTTAAGTTAAATTAAATTTAATGATTAAGGTTAAATCTACTAATTATAATTATCCCCTTAGTCAGCAGAAGATTTGGCCTAGGTTTTTGTGAATATAAAAATGAAATGAATAAAAAAAATTCACATATTCTAATGTTTTTTCAATATCAATACATTCAAATTCTTTGTTGTTGCTTTGGATCCTCTATCGGCGATCCTCTTCGCTCAATTCCCGATGCCACATTTTCATTTCGACGATGGCTCAGTTTTCGTCGATTTTGTCCAAATCGATGCCCTCCACTCCCATCATTTTCTCCACCAATTCGAAATTTCAATCCCTCATCTTCTTCAGCCATTCCGTTGTCCTTTTTGGCCAATGCCATTTGTTTGATGCTATTTTGTGCTCCCTCCATTTGGTCAAGACCCTCAGTAGAGGATTCCTCTGTTCCCGAGGAAAGACTTCCATCGCTTTCCGTACCACTTGAATGGATTTCGTGTGGCTGCTGGTATTGCTGTCGCCATTTTTTGTAACGATTCTTTTGATCCATCATTTTCTTAATGCAAAAATTTCAAGTTAATGGATTATATAATAGGTAATACATCTTTCATACAATACATTTAGCTTTTTTTACCCAAAAAAATGGAAATTTGTTAAATTAGATACTACATTAAAATTTAAAAAAAGGTAAAAGAAAAGTTTTTGTTTTATGAGAGAGAGAGAGAGACACGGTATTCCGGAAAGTTCTGTATTATGTTTTTTTGGTTTCATTTCGGAATTCTTTTGTTTTTCAAAAAATTCTGAATTTAATTACGATTCTTAAGTAACTCTACTCATTCTCTCATTAAATCAAATTAATATTAATAATTAACCTAGAAATCGAGATTTGAATTTTTTTTTGCAAAATTTAAAAGCATCTTTCTAGTATATAATTTAATTCACTTTTTTATCCTCTTTTTACATTTTTTAATGTATTCAACAATTTACATTTTCTTTCACAATCAAAACATTTAGCTTTAGAAGTAAAATTCAATTAAACAAAATTCTATTGAAACTTTGATGAATATTCTTCTAATAAGTGAAAATTTAAAAAAAAAACTAAAATAATTATTAATATTTTTTAGAATATTTTGTTAAATATGTATAATTCTAAATTCGAAATTTATATAAAAACCCTTTCTCTTTTTTAATTCTTCACCAAATAATACTGTATTAAAAATGCTACCTTTTCTTTTGCTTTGTCCAAAATTGTGACAATTTCCTTAAAACCGAATGTGTCAGCATCATCCCGTGGTGTTCGATTCCAACGATCGATTGGTTCCACTTCCACTTGGCCAATATTTATCAAGAATTTAACCAATTCAATGTGCCCTTCCGCTGCCGCCAAATGCAATGCTGTTCTTTTGTCATAGTCACAAAGTTCCAAATCGCCTCCTAAAAATATTTTAAATATATAAAATTAAATATAATATTTTCATACCTTGCATGCAAATTCGCCGAATTGTATTCAAATCGCCGGCTTTTGCAGCAAAAAGCAACGAAACAACTTGGTTTCGTTCCATTTCGCCAACTCTTTTGCGTGGATCAAATTTCGAAGATTCCGTGTGGGCCAATGAATCATAGTTGTGGAAATTGAAGCCTTTAAAAATATTTTTGTAATAAAATTAAAAAACATATTCATACGTTTTATCATTTCCTTGCAAAATGCTACTCCACGGCAACTGTTTCCCATCGCTGTAAAATTTTTGATTTTATTATTTTGAAAAAATTATTTAAAATTTTAAAAAATTATTCCCAATTTTTGGTCTCATTTTTTACCATCCAATGCTGGCGACCAAAGACAAATGCCCATCAAATTTGGCACAACAACGACCATTGCACCGGAAACGCCCGATTTGGCAGGAAGGCCGACATGGAATGCAAATTGGCCGGAATAGTCGTACATTCCACAGGAATACATCAACGAGAGGACATCACGGCATGGACAACTTTGGATGCAACGCTCCTCGGTCAATGGACAAACACCTCAATTACAAAAATAAATATTTTTAAATTACTTATCTAAGAATTTTTATTAAAAAAATAAATTCTGTAGATTAAATTAAAATAAAATAAGGTAGAAAAACACTTTAAAGAATGTTTCAAAAATAAATATTTTTTACTTTTTCTTCAAGTATTTTAAATAAATATGGTGCTAAAAAGCCAAAATTACCGCAGAAATAAATAATTATTTAGCCTCAAATTACTCTAGATTTAGATAAAATATTCCCCTTTCTTGCCTCCATTGGCCAATGTGGCGGCCATCACTGCTGCACTTTCGCAATTTGCTTCGAGCGCACATAATTGAAAATAAAAATCCAATGCCTCCTTCAGGGATGTACATTCCGGTGGAAAACAATTGTATTCCTTTTTTGGTATTTTCATTAATATTTCGGATTAAATAATTTCCACTTGCCTTCATGTAATCTGAAAAATATAAAATATAAATTAATATCAAAATAAATGGAGACTGACATGCCAATGCAAAATTCCGATCCGAGGAGCCACGTTCAGAGAGGAAACTGAACAAAAAAATGGATATTAATTTTTTAATGTAAAAGGTTTACACGGCATTGTTGAAGCCAACATATTGGCCGCCAGATATTTTTCGATATTCCTTGAGAATCTAAAAATCGAAATGGAAGATTAATTTAGAACAAAAAGTTTTTATTCAATTTTTAATAATTTATTTAATTTCCAAAAATGAAAACATTCTTCCAAACATTTGTTAATTAATTTCTTTTAAAAATTTTTTTGCGGGTTCAGCGACTTCATCAGCAAGAATATCGGTCAAATTTGTGCATTCTTTTGAGTCATGGCCAATTTTTTGTCCTCCAACCTCCATGACGCTTATTTATTTGTCCCCAGCGTCCCTCCATAGCCAATATTTCAGACTCACCTCCTGGGGAATTGACGAAGATTCGTCCTTAGTTTGCTTATTTTAGGCCTCTCGGCCATTAGTTTATACTTTCTTCTGGCCTTGCGGCCTTTGCTTTCTCTGAACCGCCAAGTTCAGTCAGACACAACGCTGTGGGGTGTCTTTTTGACTTGAATACACGACCGCGCCTTGCCTCCGTCTATGCCATCCATTGGCTCTGAAGCTCTGAACCCGACCAGCGCTGTGGGCGATCGCATCACTTATATAGATGGAGGGAAATATCTATGAAATTTTGAATGGGAAGCAAACGCCTGGGGCGAATAGAACAAATGCTTGAGGCAAACAATGATGGGGAAATGGGCATTAATTCCCTCGCTATTTCAAGTTGCTCTCACATCATTCTGCGCTCTATCCAAATTCACAATATTATTATTTTTTTGATCTCTAGATATACCAAGAGACGTTGCGAAGCTTTTGATTACTATAGAAGAGGAACATGGTGATGGTGGAATTACTTTTTGAGAGACAAAAAAATACGAATGATCTAATCTAATGTTTTTAATTTCTATTTTATTATTTAATTAAAATTATTGATCAAAGAGATTTAACTTCCAAAGAAACGAAAATTCTCCCATGTAATATAATTATAATTATACCTTTTTTTGTCATTAATATAAAAAAAATTGCGGGTTCAGCGACTTCATCGGCAAGAATATCGGTCTTTTTTGTGCATTCTGTTGAGTCATGGCCATTTTTTGTCCTCCAACCTCCATTTATGTTATAAATTGACGCTTGTTTTTCTAATGCCCCCAGCGTCCCTCCATAGCCAATATTTCAGGCTCACCTCCAAGGGCAATTAAAATAGCGAGATGAAGTCATCTTCGTCTGCTATATGTTTGCTTATTTTAGGCCTTTCGGCCATATCTTCCGCCCATTGATTTCTTGAGGCCCTTGGGCCTTTGCTCTGAACAGGCCACGTTCAGTCAGACACAACGCTGTGGGGGCGTTGTTTGGTTGTCTTTTGACTCTGCACGACCGTGCCTTGCCTCCGTCTCTGCCATCCATTGGCTCTGAACCCGACCAATGCCGTGGGGGATCGCATCGCTTATATAGATGGAGGGAAATATCTATGCAATTTTGAATGGGAAGCAAATGCTTGGAGCAAATAAAAGTGGGAAAATGATCATTAATCCCTCGCTATTCCAAGTTGCTCTCACATCATTCTATGCTCTCCTCTAACTCACAATATTATTTTTGAATCTCTATATCTGGCTAGAGGCGATGCGAGGTTGTTGATTGTTTAAAAAGGAGAAGAAGCTCTCGCTATTCCAAATTGCTCTCACACCAATCAACATTCTTATATATAAATCCACTATATATTAATTTTTGAATCTCTAGATATAAAGGAGAAATGCTTTGCATTCTGCATTGGGCAGATAGTCAATTGTAGACTGTAGTTTATAAAAAGGTGAAGAGGAATATGGTGATTGGTGAATTAGGCTTTGAAGAAGACATATCTTATTAATCCAATCTTTTTAATTTATGTTTTATTATTTAATTAAACTAATATATCAAAGAGTAGAGAGAGAGTTAGCCAACAATTATTTGTTCAAATTTGCAATGACAATAATTATATCACTTATCACATAATATTTACAGATTTTAAACTAAACTTGAACTCACATAATCAAATCGATCAGCCAAATTCAATTTGTTCTGAATTAGCGTGGTCACAACTTGAAATATATGTAATGAGGCAATTAAAAGTACATAAGCTATAACTGACCAATTGCACCGGAATTAACCTATATAAAAACATTGAAATAAATTTAAAAATTTTATTCAGATTCAACCATTGGATTATGCGGCCTGTTTTTTGTATCCAAGCAAATTTCGTTGAATAATCGACCGGAGGGCTTAAATTTCAATAATAATTTTTGAATTGAGTTGTATTTCATTCTTGAATATGAAAATTATATTATCCGCCCACCTCTTGGCCAATATATTGATGAATAGCATTAGCACCCAATTCGGTTGCCGCAATCGCATAATTAAATGCTTTGGACACACTTTGAAGGCAGAATCCATCCTTTGAATCGCCCAAAGCAAATCGTTGTCCATCGATTGTGCAAATGGCAATGCCCCATTTATTCGGGTCAGCCCGTGCCAATTGAGGGATATAACTTAAAAATTATTAGAATTATTTTTTAAATTTAATTATAATTAATATGCTCTCACGTTGCCACTTTTCCCTCCTGAATTTGTGTGCACATTTCGTAGATTTCTTTGATTATTCCACAAAAATAGCCCCATGAAGGGACAATCAAATTGTTTTGCAATGTTCGACTGATCAACGTCAAACTTTCGGCCACCGCTTTTCGAAAGTCCTCCCTTGACAATTTCCAATGTTTTGGATCCTTTGCCTCCTTGTCTTGTTCCTCCGATAATTTCTCAATTGCCCAAATTCGTTCCATCATTGGTTGGAGTCGAGGATCACTTTTTGGATGCAAACCATATGATTTTAATACCTTTTTGGTAAAAAATGGAATTAAAAATGGAGCAAAAAATTCAATTTAATAATTTTTAATATATAGTAATTAATTTTATTTTATCTAAATATAAATAAAGTGTTCAAAACTATCAGCAAAATTAGCTATTCTAGATGGGTTTAGAGAGATATAAATAAATAAAAATTACAAATCATAATTACAATTCAGAATAGGGCAATTACAATTACAAATCAGAATGGGGCAATTACAATTACAAATCAGAATAGGGCAATTACAATTACAAATCAGAATGGGGCAATTACAATTACAAATCAGAATGGGGCAATTACAATTACAAATCAGAATGGGGCAATTACAATTACAAATCAGAATAGGGCAATTACAATTACAAATCAGAATAGGGCAATTACAATTACAAATCAGAATAGGGCAATTACAATTACAATTCAGAATAGGGCAATTACAATTACAAATCAGAATGGGGCATTTACAATTACAAATCAGAATGGGGCAATTACAATTACAAATCAGAATGGGGCAATTACAATTACAAATCAGAATGGGGCAATTACAATTACAAATCAGAATAGGGCAATTACAATTACAAATCAGAATGGGGCAATTACAATTACAAATCAGAATAGGGCAATTACAATTACAAATAAGAATGGGGCAATTACAATTACAAATAAGAATGGGGCAATTACAATTACAAATCAGAATGGGGCAATTACAATTACAAATCAGAATAGTGCAAATTACAATTACAAATCAGAATAGGGCAATTACAATTACAAATAAGAATGGGGCAATTACAATTACAAATCAGAATGGGGCAATTACAATTACAAATCAGAATGAGGCAATTACAATTACAAATCAGAATGGGGCAATTACAATTACAAATCAGAATGAGGCAATTACAATTACAAATCAGAATGGGGCAATTACAATTACAAATCAGAATGGGGCAATTACAATTACAAATCAGAATAGTGCAAATTACAATTACAAATCAGAATAGGGGCAATTACAATTACAAATCAGAATGGGGCAAATTACAATTACTTAAAAAAATTTATTAAAATTTGCTAGAAATTGAATTCCCAAAAAGGTAAAACCAAAAAAAAAATTATTAAATAAATAATAGGGAGAAAATTTTGAATGAAAATATGAAAATTAAATATAGTAAATAATCATTTTTTTTCACAAAATTTAAAACCGAATTTTCGAACATGCCGCAAAATATATATATTTCAAAGAGTTCAATAATTTCATTATTAATTTTTTTAATTTAATTTTTCCAATCAACCGTCAGCAACTTCCCAATGGATGCCTCTTGTTTGTTGGGTAATTTGAATAATTCATAGATCACTTCCTCCGGATTTTTCTGCGATCGATGGAAAACATTGGAAAGAAGGCCATCCTGGGACTGCTGAAGAAGTGCCTGGAAATTGCGCATTGAATCCTTCTTTTGTAGCATTGAACGAAATTCATTAACTGGCAAATGGCCATTCCTTCATTTTAATTTAATGAAAACTACCCAAAATTGCATTCTGCTCTTGTCCTTTTATTTTCTGTTGCTGAAGTGCCGGTTGCGAATTTTGCTGTTCAATTTCAATTCCCTCCATTTTCATGGCCCAAAATATATTTTTTATTAAATAACTTTTTCCTACAATGTGAATTCTTTTTTCGGAGTCTCTCAAAAATATTAAGCCCACTTTTTTATAGCCCATTTCCCCATTTGTGCGCAAAACAAGGCAATAAATATTTTCAGACTTAATTTTAACATTTATATCCCTCGAATAAAATTCCCTCCCAAAAAAGAATGAACAAGACCACAAAAGATGAATTTGGAATCAAACAGAGAATATCATAAATTGCCGACAACATTAAACAATAAATGTGGAGACAATAAAAAATAGAATGGACTAAATTTGAGATTATAACTTTTTTAAAGAAATTAAAAATAATTTTAATGGAAAATATTGATAATTTTTCGGCTTTTTGTTTTTTTCCAAAAATTATTCTTATACCAACTTTTTGGCAAAAAATTTGGTTTTTCTGGTAATACTTCGGTTTAGGCCCCCCCTTTTTTGACAAAAATAATTTTTTATTTTATTTTGCCCTAAAAACGTGAATTTAGGGGTTTTCAATGATGGGGAATCCGAATTTGGCATTAGTTTTTCATTAGCTGTACTGGCTGAACCGTTATCGGTTCACAAACCGGTTTGGAAAAAATGAACTTTTTTATTTTGTGGCATATTATATATGAATCGACGCGTTTTGATGAGCTGATCACGAATCTTTAATCGTTTTCGCATAAAATTCTAAATCAAAATAGTTTTGGCCATTTTAGTCTATCAGATCACCTATACACCTTATGAAATTTTAAATGAGCATAACTTTTTCAATTTTGAGTTTTATGTAAAACAAATGCCATATTCGTTATCAGCTCATCGAGACGCGTTGATTGATATATTGTTTGACCCAAAATATCAAAGATCAATTTTTCCAAACCGATTTGTGAACCGATAACGGTTAAAGAAATTTAATTCATGAAAAATAAATGCCAAATTCGGATTCCCCATCATTGAAAACCCTTAAATACGCGTTTTTAACGCAAAATAAAATAAAAAATTATTTTTGTCAAAAAAGGGGGGGGGGCCTAAACCGAAGTATTACCGTTTTTCTTTCCTCTTGAAAAAATTCTGCTCATTCTTTATCGATTAAATAAAGTTTTAAGCTAATTTAACAAATGTTACTCAAATTCATTGGCAATTATATTCGTTCGTTTCATTTTTAAAAATTTAAAAGCCATTGGAACTGCACTCGATTGAAAGATTAATTCTGGTCAAAAATTATTTTTTTAAATTATTTTTTTAAAACTCATTAATTTATTTTGAATATATTCAAAAATATTAGTAACAACAAAGTGCATAAATCCATCATAATATCTAAAATTTGTTCAATTCTAGTATTTTATAATTAAAAAATACATATTATTGAATGCAAAGCAACAAAAAGAATAAAAATGCCCTCTTCCTTTGGGAATGCCGGTAGTGGTTCAAAACATTGGGGTCGCCGATCAGATTCTTCCGATGATGAAGAACGGGGCCAAGAAGGGTCATGGCGACGCGATTTGCCACATTCTCGGTTGAACAATGCCCTTCGTCGGGAACAAGGTTATTCGTTGAAATGTGGGGAATAAAGTGTGAAAAATTAGAATTGCGAATTTAATAATAATTGTTGAATTTTCTTTTAAAGATAATATTTTTTTATCAAAAATTTGGGTAACTGGTACAAATTCCAAATAAACAAATTTAACCAAATTGATAAAAGCCAAAAATTATCAATTATATTTCTTGATTATATCTTCCATTTGGATTACCGAATTTATGAGTAATTAGATTTTTGGCCACATAAGATCAAGAGAATTATTATTAATTTCATAAAATTTTAATTATATCTATAGAAATAAGCATAATTGTTTCAAAAAAAATAAAATTGTGGATTTAAAGATCGATGGTCGAGGAATGCAGCCAAACGCATTTACAGCGCCATTCGAGATCGGCCAAGTGGAAAAAGCGCTCGGGAACTGCTTCAATCCATTCGGGATTCGAATGGCGACATTTCACAAAAAAGTTTGATATTTATATATTTGGGAGGGGAGGATTTATTTTGATTATATATTTTCCAACAAAATAATATTGAAATCCATCGAAAGTTACCAAGATAAATAAAATATATTATATATATAGAGATTTAAAATTTATAATCAAATTATTTTTATTAGCAAATAATGAAGTAATTTCTACTATAATAATCAAATTAAATCTCGTCCAGCAAGTTGACAAAATTTTTTAAATTCTTATTGTCGATAAAAACGAACTTTTCTTATTGGCCTTTGACCGACTTTTTTGTTTACTCATAAATTAGGTCCTTATATTTGCATAAAGATATGGGAAAAGTTTAAAGAACCAATTGAAAAATTATAAATGAAAAAAGGAAGAAACAAAATTTTGAAAGGAAAAAAATATTTGTCTTAAATATGATGATGAAAAGCCGATTTTGTCTTTTTGAAGATGCCATCGATAATTTACTCCAAAATTCGGATTTTGTTGATGAATGGATCCAGTCTGGAAATGGGAGCAGTTCGAAAGAGGCAAAGCTAATTAATATGGGGAAAAACATTTTAAAAAAATTTAAGAAAGAGGATGAATTTGTCGACAGATTGGCAAATTCGATAGAACGAGAAGTGGAAAGCCAAAGTGGAAAATCGGGTGGAAAGGTTTTCTCGGAATTCCAGAATTAATTTAATCCAAATCCCTTTTTCGAATGGCGGACTCCGTTGGTTGGATACGGCGGTGGATTATTTGTTGCAAAAATTACAACAACAGTGGCGCACATTAATTTATGCAGTTTTCCCCCTCCATCAACTCCAAACATTGGTCCTAATTTGCTTTATTCAATTCATTGGGTATTTTAATTCTTGATATTTGAATCAAATTGATAATAAATATATTAATTAAATAGAAGAAATTTAATAAGAAAACCGGTACTTATGAGTAATCTATGTGCAAGCTGCAAGTGCAGCAGATGGTTTAAAAATGAAGGATCCCTCTTATGGGTGATTAGGATTAGGGTTAAGGATACGTAAGATGATAACCTATCCCTCGATGACCCTAATATTATACAGGATGACCCCATGGGGGTTATCGTTTCGTTACCTTTCCACAGTAGACCCAAAAAATCAAATATAGATAACTCAAAGTACGAAAAACCTTTGAGTATTGGCTAAAAAAGATTAAAAAATTAATAAAAAAATTCAAGAAATATCGGGTGGGTTTTTTCGCTAACCTAAATTCATCAATATTTACTCATTTGCAACTACTGAGAATTGTCTTATAAATAAATTGAAAGAATTTTAATGATATATATTTATAAAATATAAAATGAAATAAAAAGTCTCTGAAATATATAAAAAAAAATGAAAAAATGCTATTTTCAAATGATTAATTTGCAGACTTGGTGCAATCTTCAATACTTTACCAATTATCCTGGCCTATTTGTCATTTGCGGGAATGGTCTATTTCACGTTGAAAATGTTCCATAACAAAAATTTACTTGACAAAATGGCTGTCTGGGAGAGGTTGATCCGATTCTTTCGGGAGAAATCCCGAGAAAAGGATGTAGGCGGTACATCAAAATCAAATCAAAAAGGAAATGATGAAAACGAGGAGGATGATAATGAAGAAGAAGAAATACTCAATAATGCTTCAGCAGAAGGTTAAAGATTTTTAAATCATAAATTGGAAATACCGTAAATTCTCTTTTAATTTTTCACACTTTGGCAAGGTTGTTGACAGTGTTTTCATGATACCAAAATTTTCAAAATGATATGATAGTGATATGATAGTCAAAATGGTATCATTCAAAATGATATGATATGATAATGATAGTGGCAATTATCACTATCATATCACTATCATATCATTATCATATCATTTTAGCACTATCATTATCATATCATTTTTCTATCATTATCATTTTGAAAAAACCGAGAAAAAGACCAACATTTCAAAAAAATTTTCTTTCCAAGTTAATAAATTTTCTTTGGTTAGATAAATAAGTTTATTGGGATTTCATTTTTTAAGTATATTCAGCTTTAAATTTTGAATTTTTTAAATTCAATTCAGAGAATCGTATATCAAAAATTCAATAAATATTTAAGAGAGGTACATAAGAAAAAGATTTGATTGCTAAAACTGGCTATAAATTGTCCAGGAATAATAATTTATTTAAAAATTGTACAAAATCTATAAAAAGTTCTTTGAATAATAGACAAAATTTTTAAAAATTCTTTGATTAATGCCTGATTTCAACTATCATGGTACTATCATGATAGTATCACTTTTTTATGATAGTAAATTTCTAAAAATGATATGATACTGATATGATATTCAAACTGTTATCATATCACTATCATATCATTATCATATCATTTTAGTACTATCATGAAAACACTGGTTGTTGAACATAATTTCCAATAGGGCTCTAAAAAAGAATTTATATTTACCATAACTTGAAATAAATATATTTTTAATTCTAATGGAAATCAATTTTCCAAATAATAGTCTATGACATAAATAATCACTAAAATAATCAGCAAAATTATAAAATATTTGATCAATTAAATTTGTCTCCAAATTCCATAATTTTCAGGAAGCGGAATAAGGCGATTCCAACTTGATCGTTTTTCGCCTTATTGCAATTTCTTTTTGTCCCTTTTCATTTTTCTTTTCTCCGTTGGAACTGCCGAAAAAATGGTGCCAAATGCATTTCTTTTTTGCGGAATTGCCCTCTTTTTCACGCTTACTTGCTTTTTTGGCCTAGCCTCGGATGGAGGCCAAGATGGATGGGCATTGGCTGCATTGGCCGCAAATTTCATTTCTTGGTTTACTAATTAAAAAAATTCACTAATTAATTAAGTCTCCCTGCATTGGGCTCCAAGTTGAAATTGCCCATTGGATATTGGCCAATTTGGCGACCGATATTTTCGATTAAATTTGGTAAATATTTTATTAAATAATAAATAATAACTAAAAATTATGATGGATAAAACTAAATAATGCAATCCGAATAAATTTTTATTCTAATCATAAATCACACTTCCTTTGATGCAAAGGTGCCATCCGCTTTAATGTCGGCCTTCCCTCATTGGCCCTTTTGGCCATTCCGCCAATTTTGATCACAATGGCAGTGCACCGAAAATCTCCTACGGGCCGCCATTTACCTGCCC
The DNA here is from genome assembly GCA_030063045.1 of Pratylenchus scribneri. Classification (NCBI taxonomy): domain Eukaryota; kingdom Metazoa; phylum Nematoda; class Chromadorea; order Rhabditida; family Pratylenchidae; genus Pratylenchus; species Pratylenchus scribneri. The sequence goes on from JAQSEB010000082.1 coordinate 2,106,131, forward strand.
TTCTGCGCACCGTTCTTCCCCATTTGGTTTGCATCCTTTGGTCTCATGTGGCCCTAACAATGTGCTTAATTGGATTTCGGCACTTCTCAATGTCCAGTTTCATGTTGACCGTCTCCCTCCTTTCCATCTTGGTTTTCCCCGCCCATATTGGTTTCACCTTGGCCGTCGGCATTCTTTTCTCCCAATTGAGAAGATCCATTGATTTGGTTTGTTCACAAAATTTACATATAGGGATGGATAATTTTTAATTTGTCAAAAAATTTATAACAATTCAGAAGTTTATCCTAGATCTTTTAGTCTCATCAAGACGCGTCATTCGTGTTTTTCCTTAGTTTTAATGAATTCTAATTTAGTTTTGCATCAAAAATCAAATCGTAGTAAACTGTTTAATATCATTTAATTTTGAATAAACCATAAAAATTTATAAACAATTCGATGCACCTTGACAAGCTCTTTCCACTAGTACAATATGTCTATGGCTTATGAATATAGGAGAAAAACTTAAACCATATTTTTTTAAATTAGTTTTTTTTTTTAATATTCGCCGGTTTCGTTTTTTACATTTTTCTTCAAATTTGTTAATTTATTCACTAATTTTCCAGATAAACATTCTCAAAATTTCGGCCACACTTTTGGTCTTTTTATTGCCATTAGTCCTACGGAAATTGTATAAAATGGTTGCCAATCGATACAAATTTCAATGTTCGTAAATATAAAATTCAATTAAAATATTCCATTTTAGTATTCCAAAGTGAATCCAAACGAATTGGGAGTCATTTAATTTGGCAACAAAAACACTGAATTTGGCAACAACCTTTCGTGTCGAAAAATATTATATTTTTGAGGCCATATAACTTGGCCAAATCAGACTTCTTTAAGATTCCCTAACCCCTAGCCCTTAGCCCCTAATCCCATCCTGCCCTGAACCCTAACCCTAGCCCTAAACCCCTAGTTAGGGCAAAGTTATATGGCCTCAAAAATATAATATTTTTCGACACGAAAGGTTGTTGCCAAATTCAGTGTTTTTGTTGCCAAATTAATATTATCTCAAACGAATTTGGGTTCTTTTCGGTGTCTATTTTCTGGGTTCTTTGATGGCCATTTCCTTTCTCTACCAAAGCCCAGCTTCATTTGATGCCAGCTCTGAATTGACCAATTTGAGTTGGGCCCAATTCGAGAATCATTGTGCAATGAATGGGGCAAATCAAATTCGCGCACAAACTTATTGTTCTCAATTAAAAGGTGGATTGAAAAATATATTAAATTTAAATAAAATTATTGATTGAAAAATCGAAAATAATATTTTTAAAAAATTAGTAAGAAATTCAAATAATAATATAAAATTTAAGGAACGGCAATAAATTGGAAAGGCTCAATCCAATCAATCCGAATTGCAGACATTGATAATTCTTTCGAGACATTGTTGGATTATTTACCGGATTCAGTGGCCCAGGCAATTCGTTGCTTTTATGACACACGGGATGGGGCCGATGAGGAAACTCCAAAAGAATTGCATTCAAATAAATGCAGCCTCACTCAACATAATCATTATACTTACGAATTGGAGGTAAATATATTTGGAATAAATTCAAAAATTTATTTATTTTTAGGTCAGTGGTCCCTACGGTGAACGATTCCAAATGAGCAGCAACAAAGGCCTACTTTTGCTGAATGCCCAAAATTCATTTGGTGAAGTACTCCAATTGTTGGACGAAGGCGATGTGATCAGATTTGTGGCATTTTTCGATTCATATCCTGTTTTTCGTTATCCACCCCGACTTAGACTGCTTCAATTGGAATGTTTAATTTGCAAAAGAGTAAATTTATTGATAAATTAAAAATATATTTTTAAATTTATTATTCTTCTAATTACAAAAAGGCAAATTTTATAAATTATTATTATTTAAGGAATTAATCCAATTAAATTCATTGGCCAAAAAATATAATTTATGCTTTTTTGCAGCTAAATTCTGACCGTCACAAGCATTTGCGGTTGACCAATGTGAAATCGGAAAGGCGAAAACTTTGGGCCCGGTTCTATTATGCCTTCAAATTCCTGTTCAATTTTGTTTTCTCCCCAATTTTGCATGTTTCATGAATAGAAATATATATCGCTTATTAGTGCCCATTGCCCAAAGAGACATAATTCATTTTGTGCCCATAGATTATTTAATATTGAATAAATATATAAAAATAAAAATTTATAATTCATTAGCAATACCATTTCACTTTATGGTATAATGAGAAAGGGCAAAAAATTGAAACTATTTTATTTATCTCAAATTGAAACTATTTTATATTTATATTTGGAAATAAAACTCATTTGGGAAAATTGAGTTATGAAAAGGGTTTGATTAAAGAACGGGAAGGCTCGAAACAGAGTAAATTCATTTATAGCTTTATTAAATTTATTAAATGAAATTATTATTCATTATCATTTTGAAAATATTTTATTAAAAATAAAAGTTTGTATTTTTGGGTTTTCTTCCTCGAAAATTGTCTTCAATATTCAAACTTTGTTGGCTGTGACGCGCAAAACGCCGTTGTGCAAAAGTCGAGACTGAAAATGAGAAATTATTATAAATTCCCTTTCCTCTTACAATTTACCTTAATTGTGGAACGATTGATGGATTCGGGCAGACGGTAGCTTCGATTGATTTCACGGCTGATGGTCCCATGCGCATCATTGCGACTCTCATGTTGACAATGGAAGCACAAATTGTCGCCAACAACTTTCACCTTAAAATTGGAATATTTTAGTTATTAATATTAATTTTAAATAAGGCAAAACTAATTTTCGAAAATTTTAAAAAATTCAGAGAATATAATTGCATTTTTTAATATATAAAAATAGCCGAAAAATATTTCCTAATAAAACTTATCTAAATTTACATCTTTTTTAATAATATTGTTGCCCACCTCAATTTCATTTGGGGTAAAATATGCCATGTCCAAGTCCACTTCCCAACGGTCGGGCAAATCTTGGACCTTGACAATGCCATCATTATGCTGAAGGGGCCAATCCCATTGTGGGGCACTGTGTGTCATTCCGGCATCCTCATGGGTGATTGGAATACGTTGGGCGGTCAACATTTTTTCTCGGTTTATTAGAATTGTAGGATTTAGGGTTTTTGGTTGGATTTAGGACTTTGGATCTGTTGAAAGGGTCCTTTATATAATCGCCAAAGGGGGTGTGGCCGAAGGATGCTTCCCTCGAAGATTGTTGTTGATTCTTTTTTGCATTTGATTTGAGTTTTGGCCCATCAGAGAATGTGATGGAAAAGTCAGGGGATTCAAAAGAGCCAAGAATAGTACACTTTGTTTTGTTTTTGCCAAGGGAAGCAGATGGAAAACCAGAAGGTGGGAGAATTTTGTTGTTTAGTCCACTCATTAATACTTTTTGATGGAGGAGCCAAAAATGCCAAAAGGACAATTGTCAAAAAGTAAGATGGACAGCAGGTTGAAATCTCGACAAATTTAGTTCCATTTCCACATCCACAATTGCTGCCACTTCTCTTTTTTACTTTAAGCACGAGGTGAATGCTGGATGGATTTCCCAAAGAAGCTGCTTTCAAAGAGTAAACATGTTTATTATTTTTTAGCTCCACTTTACGATTGGGAAAAAAAGTGTTGATCCCAATTCCCGATCAACAACGCTTTTGAAAGATAAATTTTGTTTTTAAGAAATGTTTTGAAAATTTTTTAGAAAAATAGAAAACAATTAAAATTTCAATTTTGCATTTATTTCCTCTGTTCACTGAAATGATCTGTTAAATTTTTGGAAAATGAAATAAAATACTTAGTTATTTGAAGATCACGACGATCCCGATCAAGGATCGACAATCATACTCGACATGGTTTTCCGAATTAGGGGCTAGAGTTAGGGTTAGGGTCAGAGCATGAGCTTTGGGTTCTAGAGCTAGGGATTGGATAGGGTAGAGCCAGGATGGGTTTTAGGGCTAGGGTAGGGTTAGGGTTAGGGTAAATTAAAATTAATGCTACATTGAAAATATCAGGATAATTTCATCTATTGAGCGCTTAAATTCCATTAACTTTTATGATTTTATAAAAAAAAATATTCACTTTTGGTGTATTTGGGGGTAAAAAATTTTTTAGGGGAAAAAGAGGTATTGGGGATAAAAAAAATGTTTTTTTGGGGAAAAAGTTTTTTTTGGGGGGGGGGGGGGGGGGATAGTATGTTTAATTAAATCATAAATTGAATTGTTATATATTGTGATAAAAAAATCTTTTCCAAATTTACATCATCAATGGAAGCAATATTTTTGGCATATTTGCTGAAAAACTTCCTTGTTCACTAATGGTATCAATATAAGCAACTAATTCATTATGTTTTTGGGTTGAATAAATTGCATTCCAAAGCAATTGAAGGCATTCCGAATATCGAAGTGCGCCCTTTTGATCACCAAATTGCCGTTGTTGCAATCGGAATAATATTTTTGCACATTTTTCAGTCTCCTCATTCATTATCCCCTGACCATGTTTAGAAAGGGATGAAATTGCTTATTAAAAATGAATATTTATTTTTATTGAAATTTGAATAATTTACCTGAATTTGTAAACAATAATGCCAAAATTAGAACGAATTCTTCACGACTAGGAGCAATTTGGAGAAAGTTTTTCATTGGCAAACCAAAAATGGATTCTGCCAAATTTTTAATTCTAAAAATATTTTTATATATGATTTAATTAATAAAATAAATTCGAACACAGGTTCCCCAGGATTTGGCAGGGCATATAATTTAACAAAAGGATAATCGATAATTTCCATTAAATCTGTCTCGGAATTTAATTTCATTGAATTAAAGCGACCAATTAAATGTCCAGCAGGCACTGAAAAATTGCTTACCGCAACCATCTTTAAAATTAAAATCTTTTATGTATAGTCTACTAATTTTTAATCCTTTTTAATTGTTTTATTATGAAATTATTATTCTTGCCTGATCATTCAGATTTAATCGAGAAAATGCTGGTAATATCCTTGCAATATCAATTGTTATTAACAATGTTTTGGTTAGGGAGGACATTGGTTCATGAAAAACTTTTTTCACAACATTTTTCTCAAATTTTTCCATGTCAAAAAATTTCCTTGGTAGATTCTTAGAATAAAAAAATATTCAAAGAATCAATGTTTGTAGATTAACCTTATAGAAATCTGCATGAGCCAATAAACTGTCTTTACTTTGAATCAATTCTTCAAATGAGTCGAAATGGTCAACAAAACTGTTTGGAAATCCAAAAACATTCAGGAAAACAAGATTGGCCTTCTCTTCAATGTCCAATAGCTTTTTTAGGAAAATAACACCTTTCACTTCTTCTATTAATTTAATTTTAATTAATTAATTTTAAAAATATTAAATTAACCAGTATTTTCCATTTTTATCAGTCGTCTTTTTTCACTTTTTTTGACAACTTAAAATTAAAATTATTTTTTAACTCAAATTTATTCCAACATTTTTCTTTCATCCCGGCCTCAAGGCATCCACGCATTCGACATCCACGACATTTTAAAATTCGCAATTTTTTGGCCGATGGAATTTGCACTTTTCCCTGCAATCTAGCCTCACAATTGCATTGATATCTACTATTGCTCAAGACAAGACGTCTAAAAAATTGGAATTTAATTATAAAGAATTCATAATTTTTAAAGTTTAAATTGATATTAAATGGTCCATCAATCAACAAACCGAAAGAATGCCCCGCATGCCCGACAAGCCATTCCTCCAAATTGGGAAATGGCTTTCGGTGATTCGCAAACCGCGCATAATTTGTTGTTTCTTGGCCGTCCCATTTTTTAATTTTTAATTTACTTTTAAAATAGGAATTTATGAAAAAATAATTTGAATAAATTGAAATAGCTAGAGAGGGGAATGAAATTGTTAGATGGAATTGAAGAGAAATTTGTGCAAAAAAATTAAAATTGAAGACTAGATTTGCTCATAAATGCTATAGAATAAAATTATTTTATTTTGCCGAGAGTGAAATTGAAAAGAAATTTGATTAAAATTTGCCCAGTTGGCAATCGATGAATGAGGCATATTTCATTCTCTAACAAAGGGACAAACCACTTTAGTAATGTACAAATAAATTGAATAGTAAATATAAATATTATACAATTGGAGGAACGAAAATTCTCGAGAAATTAAAATTAAATAAATCTAATTTTTTAGTAAAATTAAATTAAATCGAAGATAGCCTATGGCAACAAAAATAGCATATTCTAAATTTGAATTTTTATTGGAATAAGGGAAAATGAGGGCAGAGTTAGTAAAGCAAAATGGTTTTGTTTTATTTACTTTGGATTAATTCAATTTGCATTGCAGGCAGCCAGGCCATTTGCCCTTTGCTTTTCCCCCAAATTAATGGTTGATCATTCTACAATTGTATGGGTGATCTCAGTCAGATCAGCTGTGAAAACTAAAACGCTTGATTATTAACAAGGAGAGAGTTCACCCAAAATGGAAAATATTAATCTATAGATGGATGGAGCGAATATATGCATATGCAATGCATGTTGCAGCCGATCTCGTTTTTTAGCCAATTTCGATTTCGGCTAGCCGATCTCGAATTCCTCAAAATCAATATCGGCTAGCCGATCTCGAATGCGGCTGAAATATTATTTCTCTTATTTCTAATCAATATTTGCCTTATATTTTTGGGTAAATTAACTATAATAAAATAAAATTTTTATTTAATTTTTTTAAATAATAAATAATTGAGCAACTATGTTTTTCTATAATTCTTCTTTATTCTTTCTCAAATTTGTTGCTGCATGTGTTGCTCTGATGGCATCGGCTATTGCAGAGAAGACCATTGCGACGACAGGACACAGGAGCATGTCTTAGTAATATATTTTGTTGTACAATTGCAATATTTATGTCCTAGAATTTAGGTAAACATTATTTTCCGGAAAGATTTTAATTCAATTTTCCGGAAAGATTTTAATTAAATTTTCCGGAAAGATTTTAACTAAATTTTCCGGAAAGATTTTAACTAAATTTTCCGGAAAGATTTTAATTAAATTTCCCGGAAAGATTTTAATTCAATTTTCCGGAAAGATTTTAACTAAATTTTCCGGAAAGATTTTAATTCCCTTTTCCGGAAAGATTTTAATTAAGTTTTCCGGAAAGATTTTAATTCCCTTTTCCGAAAAGATTTTAACTAAATTTTCCGGAAAGATTTTAATTCAATTTTCCGGAAAGATTTTAATTAAATTTTCCGGAAAGATTTTAATTAAGTTTTATGGAAAGGATTCATCAGAGTGAAAGAAACTAGCATCTTTTAATTTCATATTTTCAATCATTTCATCATAGAGAAAATAAATTTTCCACTTATGAATTATATTATAAAAACTGAATTCATTTTTAAATCTAATATAATTTACTAAAAATAGATATAATAATAATAATAAAAATAAAATAAATTTCATTAAAAAAATAGATTAATATAGATCATCACATCACATCATCAATTTCTGCCATAACAATTTATATCATCAATGGACGCAATATTTTTGGCATCACTGCTGTAAAACTTCCTTGTTCACTTACGGTATCAATGTAAACAATTAATTCTTTATGTTTCTGAATTATGTAAATTGTATTCCAAAGCAATTGAAGGCATTCCGCATATCGAAGGGCGCCCTTTTGATCACCAAATTTCATTTGTTGAAATCGAAGCAATATTTTTGCACATTTTTCTGTCTCCTCATTCATTATCATTTGGCCATATTTAGAAAGGGATGAAATTGCTAAAAAAATAAAAATTTATTTTTATCGAAAATTTAAATATTTTACCTGAATTTGTGAATATTAATGACAAAATGAATACAAATTCTTCTCGACTGGGAGCAATTTGCAAAAAATATTTCATTGACAAACCAAAAATTTGTGCGAAATTTTTAATTCTGAAAATAATTTTAAATGATTTAATTAATTAAAAAATCGAACACTGGTTCCTCGGGATTTTTCAGAGTATATAATTTAACAAAAGGATAATCGATAATTTCCATTAATTCCGTTTCGGCATTTAATTTCATTGAATTAAAGCGAAGAAATAAAAAGTAGGCCGCCTGTGCAAAATTGCTTACGGCGACCATCTTAATTTAAAATGATATATTTATATAATCCAGCTAATTTTTATTCATTTAATTATAAAATTATTATTCTTGCCTGATCATTTTGATTTAGTCGAGAAAATGCTGGCAATATTTTTGCAATATCAATTGTTATTAACAATGCTTTGGTTAGGCTAATTGGTTCGGTATGGAAAAGGCCATATTTTGCAACATTTTGTTCAAATTTTTCCACATCAAAAAATTTACTTGGTCGATTCTAAAAATAAAAATTATAATAATAATGCCCAAATCATTGATCAACCTTATAGAAATCTGCATGAGCCAACAAATTATTATCTTTGCTTTGAATCAATTCTTCAAATGAGTCGAAATGGTCAACAAAACTGTTTGGAAATCCAAAAACATTCAGGAAAACAAGATTGGCCTTCTCTTCAATGTCCAACAGCTTTTTTAGGAAAATAACACCTTTGGCTTCTTCTATTAATTCAATTTTAATAAATTAATTTATAAATATATTAAATTAACCAGTATTTTTCATTTTTATCAGTTGTCTTTCTTCACTTTTTTTGACAACTTAAAAATTAAATTTTAATATTTAATTTCAAATTTATTCAAACATTCTTCTTTCATCCCGGCCTCAAGGCATCCACGCATTCGACATCCACGACATTTTAAAATTCGCAATTTTTTGGCTGCTGAACTTTCCACCATTCCCTGAAATCTAGCCTCACAATCGCATTGATATTTACGATTGTTCAAGACAAGACGTCTATAAGATTTGGAAATTAATTAATATAGAATTAAATAGAAATAGTTTAAAATTAAAATGATCAATAATGCAAAAATATTTTAAAATAATTATTATTATTGTCCATCTAAACAACCGAAAGAATGCCCCGCATGCCCGACATGCCATTCCTCCGAAATAGAAAATGGCTTTTGGTGATTCACAAACACTGCATAATTTGTTGTTTCTATTCCGTCCCATTTATTAATTTGCTTTTAAAAGAGGAATTTATGCTAAATTAAAAATTAAAATTGAAGACTAAATCTGTTCAAGTTTTATTAGAATAAAATTATTTTCCTTTTGACATGAGTGAAATTGAATAAGGAATATAGAATTATTTGTCCAACAGTTGGCAATCGATAAATGCGAATATTTCACAGGCATCAGCTCAGGTATGGCTTCAATTTTTCTATAGCTGTAGCCGTTTTAGCCGCGGCATTATAGGCATAGCCGACCTTAGCCGCAGCTAGCCACACGGTTAAGCCGTATTTTCGAAAATTTTTTTTTCGACAAAAAATAAAAAAAAAATTATTTCATAAAGAAAAACGATTTTTTCCAAAAGTGAATATACAAAATAATCTTTCCAAAGATAAAGATAAAGTTAATGTTTGTCATTACAAAATTTCAGTAAAATTAAATTAAATCGAAGATAGCCTATGGCAACAAAAATAGCATATTCTAAATTTGAATTTTTATTGGAATAAGGGAAAATGAGGGCAGAGTTAGTAAAGCAAAATGGTTTTGTTTTATTTACTTTGGATTAATTCAATTTGCATTGCAGGCAGCCAGGCCATTTGCCCTTTGCTTTTCCCCCAAATTAATGGTTGATCATTCTACAATTGTATGGGTGATCTCAGTCAGATCAGCTGTGAAAACTAAAACGCTTGATTATTAACAAGGAGAGAGTTCACCCAAAATAGAGAAAATATTATTCTATAGATGGAGCGAATATGCATTTTATAATATATATGATATTTCACGTGAGTTTATTCTAGTTTAACTAATAATTGACAAAAATATGTACAAAATTAAAATAATATAATTTACAAATAAAACTAATTGAATAACTTATCAATCATTCTGAAATACTGAATAAATATGAATTGCAGATTTTCAGATTGTTGGTATTTTAGTAGGCTAAATCCTTACTTAATTAATTTTAATAATAATGGTGATAATCAATTTTCTACAGCAAATCGTAAATTCATATGAATTAATAAAAATATCTTTTTAGTATAAATTTGGATCAAACTTAATTAATATCTATCCAGAATTATAAAAAAATATTTAGACTATTTTAAAATTAATTTAACTATTAAGTGAAAAATAATTTTACTTTAATCCAGCTCTTTCGTAGCTGCTTAAACGGTTTTACTATTGGCTAAATACGCTTTAAGGACCCTTAGCTGGCCCTTTGAACATGTTTAGCTCGATTGTTGACTGGTAGGACTTTATGGACAGTTCTCACAGGGCTCGCTTCGTTTGCCTATGGACTATGGTCGACTTTTGGAAAATAATTTATTATCAAATTATTAAATTAAAACATATAAAAGTCATAAAAAATTCCTTTTATATATTAAAATTAAATAAGATAATTAACTGAACATTATTTTCTTATTCTTCTTCAAATTTCATTCAAATTTTTGACTCATCATTCACCAAGCACCACAAAGTGAAAAATTTGGATTGTCTTGTGTTTCACCAGGCTTAAATATATTTTAATTAAATATTGTTTAATTCGATTGGATTTTACCTTATACCATTTACAATGTTCATTCAGGCAACTCCATTCGTCCAATTGATTGAGACATCGAGGTGGAACGGACGCGCATTGTTTTTGTGGACTGGTTGATATAATTTGTCTCTAAATATTTATTTATGGATTTTACCCCTTTTTAATTTTACCATTCGGCAGAATGGTGCATGGCACCAGTTTGTTGGAGAAGGTCCCTTGTGTAAAATGTGGCAATATAAAACGTTAACATTTATCCAATCCCAAAGGCATTGATTGTTTAATGTCCATTTGCACCAACTTTGGTTTGGGTCTATCATCGTCTTATGTTTCAAACAATCATCTTTGTTCAAATTTTCAGGACAATTTGGGGGTGGCACTAGGTTCTCATCAAAAAATGCCATATCACCGAAGCAAAATCCAATATTAAAAATTAAAAAGAAGGAATAAAGGAGGAACATTTTTTTATAAAATGTTGAATAAAATTGGAAATGTTGAAAGGAGATAAAATGATCTGTATTTTTTAGGGCTAATTGAAATTTTAAATATAAAATTTTGAGAGAGGACAATTTAATATTAAAATGCATATTTTAGGCTATTTTAGGGTAAATCGGTAAAATGAATTTTAAATATAAAGATGTTGAATAAATAGAAAGAAGACAATTTTAATATTAAAAAATGCATTAATATAAGAAATATTTTAAGCTATTTTAGAATCAATAGAATTATTTTAAAAAAATTTACTATAAAACTTTTCAGTATCAAATAATAATAGGATAATTAATTAATTTGCAGAAAAAAAACATTAAATTTACAAAAAAAATATTTATTTTTCCAAAAATACTGAAAATGCAGAAAAGGTTATAGCGGTTTAGTGGTTTGTCCTAGACACCCAAATCATAAGATTTGATAGATTTCGCTAAGAAATATCTAATGTTATATAATTTGTCTTGCTTTGTTCAAAAATTATAGTTGTTTAACCGTTTAAACAGTCTTTCCTTCTTCATTTCAAAACTAATTTAAAATTGATTAAACTATGATAAAAAAATATATATATCAAATCAAATATTGTTTTGTTAAATATTATTTATTGGGGATCTAGAATCTTTCTGCAAATTCAATTTTTTGTAATTAAATAAAAATATTTCCCAATAATAATTCATTTCGAAATTTTTAAATTAAAAACAAATATTCATAAATTTGTTTATTTTTCTCAAATCAAATAAAATATTTGAATACATTTTTTTCTTATTCTTCTCTAAATTTCATTTCAATTTTTTACTCATCATTCTCGTGCCTTGCCCCACATACTGGAAAATTTGGATTGTCTCGACCTTCGCCAGGCTTAAATATTTTTTTTATTAAATAAAGAAAATAATTTGATTGAATTCTACCTTATACCATTTGCATTGTTGCATATTCGAGCAACTCGATTCATTCAATTCATTGAGACATAATGGTGGAGCGGATTTGCAATAATCTCCTTGCTTTAAAATAATTTTTAGAAAAATTTTTATGGATAATTAATTACTTTTTTTACCAATCGGCAGAATGGTGCAGGGCACCAAGATGGAGATATGGGGAGTTGAATACCGCAATAAATGTCCACATTTACAAAATCCCAAAGGCATTCAGTATTTGATATCCATCTACACCAACTTCTGCCTGGTGATGGTGATAGCATCATTATTTGATTGTCACAATCTTTTTCATTTTCAATTTTGGGACAATTTGGTGGCTTTGTTAGGGAATTGTCAATGAAGCAAATTTCAATAGTAAAAATAAAAATTAAAAAGAAGAAATAGAGGAACATTTTTTATAAAAACATTGAATAAAGTTGGAAATGTGGGGGAGGGTAAAATAAAATAATGGATATTTTAGGGCTAATTGAATTTTTAAATAAAAATGTGGAATTAAAAATATTGAGAGATGATATTAAAATGCATATTTTAAAAAATATTTAAAACCATTTTAGAATTAATGGAATCATTATAAAAATTAATTGATAATGGATTAAAAAATATTTAGGCTATTTTAAATTTTAAATCAAATAATTATTATAAAGGAAAAAAGAATTTACTATAAAATGTAAAATCTTTAAATATCAAATAAATTGAGAACTGAGTATGAGTATAAACAAAAACATTAAATATTATAATTTTTTTATCAAACAAAATATTTAAATACAATTATTTTCTTTATTTTTTTTATCTCTTCAATTTTCCTTTCAACTTTTTTCACATCATATTGGGTGAACCGCATACTGGAAAATTTGGATTGTCTTGTGTTTGGCCAGGCTTAATTAACTATTTATAATTAAATAAAAAAAAATAAATTGATTTGCATTCTACCTGATACCACTCGCATTGTATGAACGGGCAACTTGATTCGGTCAATCGATCGAGACATTCGGTTGAGGCGGATATACATCTTCGCCCTAAATGCTTTAAAATAATTCATTTTTGTAAATATTTAATGCGTTAAATCAGTTTTACCATTCGACAGAATGGTGAATGGCAAACGACCAAATTGCCGCAATAATATGCGTCAACATTAATCCAACTCCAAAGGCATTGATTAGTGGCTGTCCAAATGCACCAAGTTCGGTGGGAAGCTGCCGCCACTCTATGCTTCTCGCAATCTTTTCTGTTCAAATTTCCGGGACAATATGGTGGCTTTAGGAGCAAATCATTCTCCCCAAAAATTGATAAATCGGCGAAGAAAAATCCAATATTAAAAATTAAAAAGAAGGAATAATAAAGGAACATTTTTTTTTTAATTTTTTGAATAAAGTTGATGTTGATAGGAGACGCGATTTTAATATTAAAATGTTCGGAAAATTTTATTTTATTATGCATTTTAAAAAATATTTGATGCTATTTTAAGATCAATGGAATATGGAATTATTAAGAAAAAATTATATTTTGATAAAATTTTAAATATGAAATAATAATTTATTAATTAAAATTGTTGTCATTTTTTTTAAATGCAAGATGTAAAATTAAATAAATTGTTAAAATAGTGAATTATTTATAAAAAAAAATAAAATTTAATATTTTTTTCCAACAACCCATAAACAAATTATTTGACTTATTAATTAGTCAGTTAGAATTATTTTTTCAATTTTAATTGTTGCTATATCAATTTCCATAAAAGTGCATATTCCCTAAAGGGAAATTCACATGTCAGAATGTCAATTATTTTTTAATTATTTCTTGAAGCACTTTTTCCACCCCTTTCCCCCTTCGTTCATCCCTATTTTCGGGTAAGTTGCATTTTTATTTTTACCCATAAGCTTCTGCCCCAAAAGGGCGAATGTTCTCCTCTTGGAAATTGGCGCCTAATGGGATTGGCGTTAATTTTGTGGTCGGGACGCGGATATTGCCGTTGAATTGGGTTGACCTTTTTTTGAAGGGGATTTGCGCGAGACGGTGGAAAGTGAAATTGTCAAGATGGACGAAATCCATTAAAATGCTGACGATCCAAAAAAATTAACGTGAAATTGGAGGAAAAATATTTTCCAGCCAATTCTCCTCAATTTAAAATATAACTATAACCTTGAACTTTTCTTTTTTATATTTTTTTAATATTCAAATTTTTAATTAATTTTTATATAAATTTATGATAAAATTATCCTAAGGGTTAATAAATATTTTTATAATAATATTATTTATACATAAATAATTTATTTTTGACTTATTAAGCCTTGAAAATATCTCGAATAATTTTTGATATTAAATTTTTTATCAAGTATAATAAAAATAATATGGCCACCATTCCGGCCTTGGCCATTTCCATTATTCTCATTATTGCCCATTATGATGTGATTGAAGGAAATCGATTGGTGCTTGCGGCCAAAGGAATATTCGAAGAATTGGATAATAATGCCAACATTGATGGAAACAATCAACAAATTAGGCAAATGCCCGAATTCCATTCTCGTCCTTCGTTGATTCAAATGGGAGCCGAAGAAATGGTGAAAACCACAACAAATTTTGCACCAACTATTTCGACAACATTTAAAAAGGATAAAAAGAAGAAAGCTATAAAAAGAAAGGTATAAAATTTAAATTAAAAGTGAATTTCGAGGGATGGATAAATACACGAAAAAAACAAATAAAAATTTAATTAAGTTGATCAAAACGGTCAAAGTAAAGAGTAAAAAACAGCAATTTGAAAAAATGCATGACAAGGAAAAGGCACGCGAAGAATTCTATAAAAAAGTGCAAAATGTGCCAATAAAAGATGAACACCAAATGCAATTATATCAACATTGTAAGTATATTAATATTATTTTAAATAATTAATTAATTAAAAATTAAAGGGGCCGATCAAGCATTTTCAAATCTTTTTGCTGTCATTGCCCATCATAAGTCTCTTTTTCGAATAAAATTTAATTAAAAAAAATATCTTTACAGATTGAAATTGTTCAAAAAGCCAGTGCACGATGAATTCGGTGAATGCTCAAAACAGGCAAAAACTGTGCCAATGCACGCAAAATGCCTTTCCGATTTGATGAATGGCAAATATGATGGGAAAAAATATTTTGAAAAAGTCATCCCAAAAATTATTAAATTAAATAATTTTTAAAATTTGTAGGCAATTGCAAAGGCAACCAGATTTGATCGATACAGAATGAATAAAAGGGGCGAATTTAGGAAAATGTTAAGAAGGGAACAATTGATGAAAAAGGCAGAAAATTGGGTGAGCAAGAATTTTGTATACCGTATTTTCTCTATTAGAAAAGCTCAAGGGCTTATAAATTCCAGAGACTCTCTAGGTTTTGCTTCTATTAAAATAGGCTTCTACAAAAAGTAGACTTATAAATTTCAGAGAAGAGAAAGAAAATAAGATGAAAATAAAATTTTCAATAAATTAGAACATATTTTTACAATTCAAAAAGTTTTTATGGTTCAAAATATGTTTTTACAATATATTTTTACAAATTAGCTTTTTTTGAAATAAAAACATTTTCTAGAATATATATTTTATAAATCAGAACATATTTCTAACATTCAAAACAATCAAAGATGGAAAATTTTTTTGAAAGGGGAACTTATATTAAAGAGTGAACTTCTACTAAAAATTGGGCTTCCAATAGCGAAAATAAGGTAATTTAAATAAAAATATAATTTAAATAAAAATATAATTTAAAAATCGACTAAAATTAAATATAAATTCCCTATAGGTTGGAAGTTTTCGAATGATGGATTCGCCAATATCCAATGAAGAGGACAATTCCAATTTCAATTCAAAAGGAAATGCTTTAAAATGGAACTATGAAGCGAATCGACGTCAGCGACGTCAAACTGGAATTGTGAAGAAGAATTTCTACGAATTGTTAACACCTTCCGTGGCCCGTTTAAGTCCAATGGGAAGAATTGCAAAACAATTGATGAAACAAGTGTTAAAAGTGAAAGGCAAAGAAGAAAAGGATGTTGTCCCGTGAGTTTTATGATATTTTGGGGATTTGGGATGCCAAAAATGAATTAATTTAATAATATTGTGAATTTGACAATAGTTATACTTTCATAAACCGATTTTAGACAAACTTTAGCCAATTTTTACAAGTTTAAATGAAACTGAGCGATTTAAAATATTTGAACCATATTTTCTGTTTTTAGTTTTATAAATTCTTTAATTTTGTGCCAAAACCTGACATTTTATATACCATTTGATGCATCACGTTGAGATGTACAAATTGGTATAAAGTTTGTATAGTCTAAAATCGGTTTCTGATTTATTAGAAGTCAAAAACTTCTTTCAGGGTAAAAAAAATAAATTTCCTTCCTTAATTTAATAATATTGTGAATTTGACATGTATTTTGTACAGTTGGCAAAACACTGTGGAACGAATCCAAAATAGTGCCTTAAAAAGGAAGCAAATTAAAAAGAAATTGGAGGAGGATGAAGTTGAGAACATCGATCAGCTGACATTTAGAGGCCTAAAAAGGCAAGGCGCAATCCCAGATGATGTAAAATATTATTAGTAAATTATTAAAAAGATAATTTCAATTTAGTTGCATGAAATTGCCGAAAATCCGCTAAAATTGAAAAAATTTTTGGCAAAAAAACGTGCCGAAAAAGGCAATGGACCAATGCGTCGTTTTGTGGACTTGCTGAGGGAGGGCATCAAACTGGGTTATGCATTTGCGGGCCAAAACACTTCGGAATTGGAGAATAAAACAATGAAAATGGTATCACCGAGATTTTTCAGTGTTACGCCCGAAGATGATCCGGAACATAATGAAACGGTAGGACAATATTTAAATTAATTGTCACACTCTTTTACATATTTAATCGCAATTTTAGCAAATTTTTTGAACTAGTGAAATATCCTTTTGGAAAAATTAAAATAAAATTATTCATAAATTTAGTACCGTAAATCCTTAAAAAGCCTGGGGCTTCTAAATTTCGAAGATCCTTTTGAGAGGACTCTTAATATAGGGGTCTTCTAATAGAGAGGGCCATTAATAGAGGATTACGGTATTTAATTTTCTAGAAAGTCTAAAATGCAGGGTTTTCCAAAGTCAGTTTTAAAAACCGATACCGAAATTCGAAATTTTTTGGTCCCAAAACTGGCCGAAATCAAAACATTCGGTTTTAAAACCGAGACTTTAGGGAAACCTAATAAAATGAACGATTGAAATTTCTTTAAAATTTTAAATCGATCTAGTCTCCAAATTTAAATTATCATTGCTTCACAATCCAAAAATTTATTAAATTCAAAAATTAACAATTATTAAAATTCAAAAATAAAACATTTACCCTAAAATTCATTAAGATTGATTTTATTTCTCCCTCACTTTTCTCAATGCATGGCCAAGGCAAAGGAATTGAGGTAAAAAATATTATAGAATTAATTATTTTTTTACTGAAAAAAAAATGTTCAGAATTTGACCAGCATTCCGAATATAATGAAAAACATTGGTGGTCCAATGGGATTCAGTTCCCAGGATCAACAATTATGGCTTGATTTGGTCAGTCAAAATATATTTTAATTAAGAAATAATTACAAAAAAAAAGATTATGGAGGCATCGGGAGTGATTGAAAGTGCAAAAACAATTGAGGAGGTGAATAGAAAAAAGATATACAATTTAAAAGGGATAATTTTGAAGGAATTAAATGAAACAATGATTGGGGACAATATTTTGCAAACAATGCGAGCAAAACATTTTGATAGGGAAAAATATGAGCGAGAAATGCGCAACAAGGAGGGCACTCCATTGTATTTTACGAGGAAGAATGTCAGGTAAATTATTTAAAAAGTTAATTAAAAAAATAAAATTTAATTTATTATATTTAAAGTGATGCATTCGCCGAATCGGAAACCCAAAAATTGGACATTTTTGAATTATTACAAAAGAAAATCAACAAGGAACAGGTCAATCGCTTAAAAATTTCATGTATTGAAAGTTTCACTCTCAATCCGTCTAAAATTAATGAATTTCAAAATATTTACAAATTTTTAAGGAAGAAATTTTTTATCCACAATTTAATTTTTTTCCACTATTTTTCGTGTCGAAAAATGGGCTTTCATTAAGAACCCTACAATACCCTAGTCCCTAGCCCTAAATCCATGCTTGGCCCTAAACCTTTATCAAAGCCTTTATACTGGCCAAGAAATATGGCCTCAAGAATAGAAAATTTGGTACTTTTCTGTAATGAACTCCACTACCAATTGCCTTTGTTTTTATAAATTTTTTAAAAAATTTTATTTGTTCAAAATTTTACAATTTTGTGGAAATTTTACACATTAAATTTAGGTCCTTGAAATGAACAACACCGGTTTTACGATGTTGACTAAAAAGCAATTAAAATTGCTTTATGGTCCAGGCTCTCCATATGAGGATATTGAGGTACTTTTTTGGGCATTTCCATCATTTTTAATGAACAATATTTTCAGCTGTTAAAACGTTTTACAACATTAGATAGGAAGAAAATGGCGAATTATATTGAGCAGGACATTCACAAATTGGCAGAAATTAAATCTTTCAAAATCACTCGAAAAGATCCACCACCTTCGCCAATAACAACGGAATTGGGACAGCATAATCGAACAAAACGTCAAGCAGTCGTCCTATCGCCAATCACATTCTCTCCATTTATATTGGTCCAATTTTAATAAATTTTTAAAAATTACCGAATTCATTTATTGAAATATTTAAAATTATCAGTGCTAAAATCCTATAAAAAATTTGAACATTATTCAGCAATTCCTGAATTTGCAACCA
This sequence comes from Pratylenchus scribneri, assembly GCA_030063045.1. Classification (NCBI taxonomy): domain Eukaryota; kingdom Metazoa; phylum Nematoda; class Chromadorea; order Rhabditida; family Pratylenchidae; genus Pratylenchus; species Pratylenchus scribneri. The sequence goes on from JAQSEB010000082.1 coordinate 2,124,980, forward strand.
ATTATTTTATCGCCGATCATTTTTTCGCCTGTCATTCTGTCGCCGGCCGTCCTTGGACCAGTATGGGAGGCACAATTCCCTTTTCTAAATCCCAAATTTTCCCGCACAGGTCATCCTTTCCCCATGGGCTTTTGTGCCGTTGGTTTTGTCACCCCGTGTCCTCTCTCCTTTGGTCCTTTCGCCTCCAATTTTTGCGCCTCTCATTTTGGTTCGTGAATGTAAAATTAATAAAAAAAAAATAATTTTAAATTTTCAGACCCCATTAGCCTTGCATCCAATTATTCTCTCACCTGGAGCATTCATTCCAATCGTTCTTTCCCCAATGGTGCTTTCGCCGTTCATCCTTTCACCTCAAGGTCATTTCAAAAAAAAATATGGTATTGGTCCTCTATCTACCTCCACATTTATAATTATAACACCTTCAAAATCAATCAAAATTTTTTTAAAATTGGTCATAAAATTCTAAGTCTTACAATGCTATATTTTCTATCATTTTACAATCAAAAATTCTTTTAAATCCCAAAAGGAGGCAATCGTAAAGAATCCGGCCACAACAAAAAATTTTTAAAAACCTATATCTAGGGGTAATCGTGGGATTAGAACACGAATCTGTCATCATTTAGTCATATCTTTATATCATGGTAAATTATTACCGACTTTTACCAAGAAAAAGCAAAATGGGGAATCCAAAGGCATTTTTGATTATTTTTTTTATATGGTCGTTATAAAGCTAATTTATCGCAGCTTGACGAGACAAATTCTAATTGTACCATTTTTATAAGCAAATATTGAGTTTTGGAAGAGTTATGACCAAAAGAATTATTTGTCTTGGTAAGATTTTTTGACTTATAACTTGCCCAAAACTCAATATTGCCTTAGTTGCCGAGCTGCGTTGAATGAACAATAATTTTGGCTATATAAATTTTTTTTTGAAAATTACCCTTGGTCTCCTCCCCTCTTGGTTTTTCATAATCTAAGTTGACATTATATTACCAAGATGGCACGGAAAGGATATTAGATTTGAACTAAGTATCAATTTTTACTCTAGAAAATGTGTTTTTGAGAAATTTTTTGTGGCCGGATTTTTTACGATATGTTATTTTTCAACCATCTGCTGAAAATGGGAGATTATTGGAGAGTGGGGAATTATTGGAGAGTGGGGAATTATTGGAGAGTGGGGAATTATTGGAGAGTGGGGAATTATTGGAGAGTGGGGAATTATTGGAGAGTGGGGAATTATTGGAGAGTGGGGAATTATTGGAGAGTGGGGAATTATTGGAGAGTGGGGAATTATTGGAGAGTGGGGAATTATTAGAAATAGGGTTTAGAGTATTTATGGTATGAATAATACGAATTGCAAAACTGAAGGTAATTAAATAATCGAGTGCCAAAAAATATTTCCAAAAAATATTCTTTTAATACTCCAAAAATCATTTCAGTGTTCACGCCATTGATTCTGTCGCCATTGGCACTGAATCCGTTCATTTTGTCGCCGGCAGCAACTTCACCCATTGTTCTGTCCCCATTCGTCCTCACTCCAATCATTTATTCACCAATGTTTTTGTCGGCATTGGTCCTCAGCCCATATGCACTTTCGCCGATCATTGGAAGTCCGCTGATTGCTTATTCAGTTATTTTATCGCCTTCTTATTTGAGTTAAAACCAATTTAATAGTATTAGAAATTTATCAAATATTTATGCATAATTTTGTGTTTTTGATTTATTAATATGAAAAATTTTATAAATTGGAAATTTAATATTTATTAATCTAAAATTAATAAAATTAAACATGGACAATTTTCAATAATTTGATTAAAATTCCATTTATTTAACACAATTTGGCCATTATATTAATAAATACTCATCATTCTTTCAAAATGCATCAATTAGGTATAAAAATTTTTCTTGCCCTCATTCACATTCGAATCCAACAATTTGAAATTTTCCTTCAAAATTTGATGCAAACTGAACAATCGTGAATAGACCTTTTTCAGCTGTTTTGCCATATTGTTTACAAATGTTTGGTCGTGTTCATGCACATAAGCAGCTTTCCTAATAAAAATTAGATAATTTAATTTGAACATAAGATTTTGGTATTTTTCGAAAAAAATAATATTTTTGTGATATTATAATATATAATTTGGTCCTTGGATTTTATATATTTTGGTTTAGACTAAAGTTACGTTCACACAAAAGGATCCGACGCATCAGAGTCAACAAGAAAATTTTGGGTGCCTTCAAATAAAAATTTTCTACTTGTTCGGATTCAACCTTATAAAATTTTTTATAGTCGTCAGAAATTTTTAATATTATATAATATGTAATATCCGATTTTTTTGGTCAAGTAGAAAATTTTTTGAAAGCACCCAAAATTCCTACTCCTATATCCTATTGACTCCGACGCGTCGGTCGAATCCATTTGGGTGAATGCAGCTTAAGGTATAGGTTTTAAAAAAAGTCTAATTTAGTTAATTATTCTAATACAAAAATTATTTTCGGCAATTTTTTAATCCACTTTTTCCTGTTCCCAATGTTATTATCCTTACGTCTTGGTTTTCCTGCCAATAGCGAAGGAGCTCACAAAGTCGGCAATTTTTTCGGCATCGTCATGAATTTCGCGCGTCATTGTTATCATTTGATTCTTAAATGCAATGAGGTATTATTTTTTACCAACAATTCAGGAATTATTATTATCCCCGCTAATCAATTTTGGAATTTCCAAATTTACTAATTACTTTATTTAGAAAATTATTGTTGGTCTATATCATTAATAAAACCATTGTTTTGAAAAACAAAAAGCTATTTGACTTCTCATAAATCAAAAACCGGTTTTAGACCATACAAAACATATACCATTTTGTAGATCTCATCGAGACGCATCGAATAATATATAAAATATCAGGTTTTGACCCAAAATTAAAGAGTTTAAAACCAAAAATGGAAATATGGTTTAAATGGTTTAGCTTTATTAAGTTTCGATTTAAATTAAAAAATTTATAAGTCTAAAGACGGGTTTCGATGCTATCTACAAATTAATATAAGTTTGCAGGGTCTAAAAACGGTTTCTGATTTATTAGAAGTCAAAAACCTTTTTTTTTCTTCAAAAAAGGATTTTTTCTTTATAAAAGAATTTTTTTTACAAAAGAAGAAATTTTTCTCCTGCACAAAAATATTTTGCCACTCACAATAAACTCCAAGGCCAGCACATCATCAACACGATATTTGTAGAGAATTAATCGATCTCTGACGGCATGGATTCTTCCCGCACAATTTTCATATTCTTTGAAAAAAAGGACATTTTATTTTAAGAAAATTTGAAATTTTTTACTGCAAATTGAAATTGATTGAGCATACAATTCGGCCAATCTTTTGTCAAGTTCTGGCAATTTTGTGTCTTCTCCATCATAATATTTGTGTTCTTTTTGTTCCTCATCTTCCCTTTTTGGCATCATTTCAACAATTTTGGCAATTTGTTCACTCATTTTTTCCAATTGCTTTCCAATAACGAAAACTGCCCAGTTTTCAACATTTAACTTTGCATTTTCTTCGACCATTTTGAGCAACTGTTAAAAATTTTTTAATGTGAAATGTATTTTTTGAGATCATTAAACGGTACTTATTTGGTTTGGGTCCCCTTTTATCCTCAAGAAGGAAAAAGTGAAGGGTTCCCAATTAGGGTCATCAGATTAGAGTTAGGGTGATTCAGGGATAGGTTACGGATAGGATGGGATAAAAATCATTTCACATAACCCTAAACCCTATCTATCCCTGACACCCATAGAGAGGATCCATCTGGAGGAAAAATACCCATAAACTTGGCCATAGGTATCAAAACACTTTCTTTACCCCATTTCCAAATATTTGCTGACTTTAAAAAATCCTTTTTTCAATTCATTTCCGAATATTTATTTATTATTCATTTATGAATTTCTCATAGGAAACAATCAAATTTCAATTCCGATTATCAAATTTAACTTACATCTAAATCACCATATTTTTGGCACAATTCCTTCAATTCAAAAGCCAATTTTGGAAAATGTTCGAAGACATTCTCATGAAATTCTGCATCCAATTGTTTGGCCAATTCGACAGACTGAAAATCAATATAAAATATTTCATTCAAATTTTAATAGAATTAAAAATGAAAAGTTACTAACATTTTCAACTGCGCAGTTTGAGGATACGCTAGCATTCATTGTGCCAGTGCCAGATATGGTAGCGTCATTTGTGTCAATCTTCTCCTTCATCAGCGCCAATTCTTTCTACAAAATTAAAAAAATTTTAATATTTTAAAAATACATTTTTATTACCTCCATTTTATTGATCTTTTCAACCATTTTGCTCGAATCCGTGCATTTTGCATTGTCTGCTTTTGGTGATGAATTTTGTTTATCCATTTTCTATAAATTAATGACAATAATTTGATTGAACTAAAATTAAATTAAAATTAATAGAGTATGGTCTAAAATAAAGTAATTGGATCAAGTTGAAGGATGATATCTTTACAGTAAATACAGAATAATTGTCAAAAAATGATGAAAAATGATTTCATGGAAACACATTTGTGCAAAATGGTAAAAAAATTAACTCTAAAAATGATATTTAAAAGCGGTTTACTGCTACCACAAATTATAATGAATCATCCTTATCTGATTGAACTGCACAAATCAATGGATATGTAAAAAGGGGAATGGGTCTGTTGAAAGTGTGGAAAAAATTATGTTGTGGCCTATGGAACAAATGGATGGACGGAAGTAATTTTAATTTGGAGTAAATTGGATCAATAAAATTATTCGCACATATTTATTTAAAATAATTCTAATCAATTGTAAAAACATTGATGAATTCATTTCATTGTTTTTTTTTTTATAAATTTATTAATTCTGTTTTATTTTTTCTTTCCACCTCCGCCTCCACGGCCTCCCAATTTGGCTTCCTTTTCCTCCTTTGTTTTATATGCGCATCCATTCTTCTTGCAAAACCAGAACATTCCTTTGCCGGATTTATGCATCAGGCAACTGCCTTGTTGCAATCCTTCACCGCAGAATCCACATTTGAAGCAATTTTTGTGCACTTTAAAAATTATTTTGAATTTTTAGAAATCTTAATAAAAATAATTGTGGAAAATTTAATTGGAAATATATGATCAATTCCGGAGGGTATTTCTTTAGATTCTTTGGAGTTTATTCCTTTAAAAACATTTCAATTATTTTTTTTTATTGATTATTTTTTTAAACATTTTGGATATAAAATGCACTTTTTGTTTTAGACATTAAGTAAATATTTTTGGATCTTTTTAATAAATTAAATATTCCATCAACTCACAAATTTCCCGTTCCACCATAATTTTGTCGTTCACATTGACTCCTTGTTTGCATGTTACACAAGGCTTTTCCGGTGCGCCTTTGGAAAAACTCAAACTAAAATCCATCTTTTTTTTTCTCTGGTAAATTAAAAAAATTAATTAAAATCAATTATTGAAAATTGAGAGCATGGAATTATAAGCAATTGGAAAATATCGAATATTCGAGAAAATAACAATCGTTAACCTCCCACGTGCCCGCCCTTCCGGGATGAACATTTGTTCATTTCCTCATTTGTGGCCAACTTAATTATAAAAATCAATCCTCATAGTTCATGTGGAAATTGGATCAATTTTGAGTGTGAACTTTATTCCATTTGATTTTTTGAATAGGGTAATCGAAAGATGGTTTCAGTTTGAGTAAATTTAAGCTATTTAAAAACGAAATTGGGAATTTTTGATTTTTAAAATAAAAAAGTAGAAAATAGAAAACCGAGATTTTAAACCTCTCTATAACCGACTTTGGACTATCTTAATTTTGTGTAGGAGTGGAAAAATAATTCCATAATTTTCTTCAAAACATTATTCGGCTTTATCTAATTCATATAAAAATCAAATCAATATTATTATAATTTATCAAGATTATTAAGACAATTGGATACAATTTTATAAAATAAGGCGGATAATTGGTCTTTTAAATAAAATTATTGGAATAAAATTGAACTTAAATATTTTAATAATTAACCGGTCTTTTTATTCCAAATTTGTCCCTCTCTTTCCAATAATGAATTTTTCTTTCTTCGATTCCATCGGACTTGGCCTGGCTCAAACGAATTCAGGTCGAGGTCCTCTTTGCGCACCCATCGTACCAATTTCCTCCACTGCGGGTGTTGCTGCCTCCTCATCCTCGTCATCGTCCTCATCCGTAAAAATGTTTCGTCCTCCTGAGTTGAAGCCCATTTGATTTTGAGGAATTCTTGGTCCATTTCCTTCCAAGGGATCGATTGTAAAAATTAAATTATTTTGCATTATTTGTATTTTTAAAATATTTCTTTTTTGATTTAATAAAAAATAATCTATAATATTTTATTCTCTAATAAGGAAATTATTAGAAGAAGGAGAATTAATATATGGTAAATAAAAAATGTTTTGTTACTAAATAAATTTTATGACTATTTAAATAAATAATTTTAATATAATTAATTAAATATAAAAATAATAAAATATTTCGATTTTAGTTTTTAATTATTCATTTCATTCTTTCATACCTTAATTAATATAAAATAAATTTAAAAATTTTATGGCACTGAAATAAGATTGCAAAAAGAATAATTTAATATTTAAGGAATTGCGGTGGTAAATTGAAAAATGATATTTTGGGCAAAATATGATTCGGATGGAAAATTAGAATTTTGACTATCAAAAAGACCTCCGAGAAATCGAGGCACTTGAAAATTGCCACCATCCCCATATTTGGTCATGTAACGGCGGCGAGCATAGACAATGCCGAAAACAATCAAAGATGCAGCCATGACCTGCAAAATTAATTTAATTAATATTAATAATATTTTATTGACCATAAAAACGAGGAAAATAACGAATTTGCCCATTGAGGAAGTGGAACTGGGTGGGCCGCATTCAATTTTGTCCCCGGCATTATACAGCGTAATGCCTTTCAGAGCTTCAGGCAAAGCGCACCTTTAAATTTTTTTTAATTTATTAAATATGAAATTTTTATAATCAAAAATATAATGGATTTATTTTGGATTTCCAAATAATTGATAGCGGAAAAGATAGGTTAATTCATTTATATTTAAATAATAGAATTAATTAATAATCAATTCTTTGAAATTTCAAAATAAAATTATTTATTTATGAGAAGAATTATTTAAAATTTTTAAAAAATATTGAAAATTTTGAAAAAGTATAGAAAATGTCAAAATTATTACCATAAAAGCTTATGCAAATCGATAAATCTTTTCGAGATGATGCATCGTTCGAAATTGATTTATCTTAGATTTAATCATTCGAAATTATTTTTGAGGAAGAAACTGTAAAATGGTTTAAACGGTTTAATATAATTTAATTTTGACCAAATTATGAAAAATTTTATATCATTCGATGCATCTTGATGAGATCTATCGATTCAATAAAAGGTTTGGTAATTTAGGAAATTATATAAATTTTTCTACAAGACATAAATTGTGTCCTTTTATATTAAAATTGTTGATTAGTAAGTTATTGACCAACGACTTACTTTGGTGCATCAAATCTTGAGGCCACTCGCATTGCTTTATCATTAGTGGCCAACCATTTTAAATTGCAATCACAATTCTATAAAAAATATTCTTTACTTCCATTGAATTGAATAAATTACCCAAGGATTTCCATTCAATTGAAGTTTTTGGAGAGTTGACCAAAAAACTTCGCCCATTGTGCCGTTTTCCAATGTGCTCAAATTGCATTTTTCAAAAATCAAAAATTGCAAATTAAGTGGCATTGATTTGCCAAATGCAGCTTTATCCAAGTGTGAAAGGGCAGAGGAGCCGGAAAAGTCCAAAACCTTTGAATAATCAAAAATTGTTATATTCAAAAATAATTAAAATAAAACTGAATTTTTTCAAATTTTATTTAATATAAATTTTTTCACCTCTAAATTGTCGAGTTTTGCAAATGCCCTGGGGCCAATTTTGGTAAGGAATTTGCTATTGCGAATATCTTCAAAATTTAAATTATTTTCAATTTCAAATGTCCAAATAACCCACATAATTTTTCCAATTTCGGAATTGCATTTTGTAAATCGCCCTCAACCAATTCCGTCAATTTTGTTTGGGACATGCCCAAAGCACGAAGATTGGGCAATTTGGATGGGGAAATGGCCAGAGGGATGGAGTTGAGTGGATTTCCGGAAAGAGAAAGGGCTTTAAGATTTCTGTAAATTTTGGGATAAAAAAATTAACAATTATTGTCATTTTAATTTAATTGAAAATAAAAAATTAATTTACTTCAAATTGACAAATAAATCCGTGTCCAATTCCCTCAAATTGCACCGATCCAAGGAAAGAATTTCAAGCTTTGACAATGCCGGACTGAGTACCTAAAAAATAAAAATGGACAATGAATGGACAAAGTGAGATAGTCAATTTTTTAAAGTCCGAAATTATCTAAAAGAAAGTTGATTTAGTATAAAACTTATATGAATAACATTTTAAAAAGGTAAATATCATTTTTCGAAAATCCGATATTCAAAGGAAAAGGGAAAGAAAGGGTTTAATTAATTATAGAGGACTTGGGCGTTATTTGTACATTTTTCTTCTAATAATAATCTATTGGTGTATATTTGGTGTTTTCTAGTAAATTCCCTTTTTATCCAAAAATTATGCATCTAACTAACTTTGTTAGAAATTTCGAGCCGTCTGTTTCCATCCAAAACTAATTTGACCAAGCTTGTTAAATTATCAAAAAGGCCTTCATCCAATTCACCTTAAACAAAATTTATTTGAATAAATTAATAGGCAAATTATACCAAGGAAATTATAATCCAAATAAAGTTGGTCCAAATTGGCCAATCCTGACGTGAAAATGTCACTTTAAAAATTAATTTATTTTATGTTAAATTAATTTCATTAACCTGCTTAATTCATTCAAATCATTGTGGGTCAATTTCAGTTTTCGCAAATTTTTGAATTCATCGAATGCTCCGGGCTCGATGTCGGCAATTTGATTTTGGGATAAATCCAATTCCTTTAGAAATTCTTCAGTTCCATGCAAAATTTTGTGCTGCAATAAAATTTCCATTTTCAAACAATTTTCCCCATTTTAATTCACCTTGAATAAATAAGTAATTTTATTTTGTTTCAAATCGGCTATTGTCAATTCTTCAAATTCTTCTGGCAAAAATAAATGTGCCGTTTCCAAACTGCTATTAACGCATTTCAGTGTTAATTGGTCACCTTTTTGGCATTTGCATGGCTCATCTAGATAATGGATAAAAATTAGATTTTTTATTTTACTATTTTAATCAAAAATATTTACTTTTTCCGCAAACAGTAATGGACTCATGGTCGCGCTTTTCCCAATCGTCATACTGAAAAAATTATATATATAATTAATAAAAAATGAATTTAGCCATGCTTACATAATGTTCAATGGACTCGTCCGATTCGTCATCCCAATCAGCAAAAATTGGTGCCGCCAAAATGGCCAAAAATATAAAAGAATAATAAGAGAGATTGAGCATTTTGGGAGTATTTCTTAATCAAATTAAAGAGAATGAAGAGGAAATAATTTTCAGTAATTATTATTAATTCGGTAATTTGTGATTATCAAATTGGCCATAAAATTAAGGCCAAAAATTAGTGTTTTTCTAATTACTAGATAATCAAGCAATTTAAATGTTTTTCATCATAATAAAATTCAAAAAGAGGATTCAAATTTGCCCCAAAGGAAATTCCAAAAAAATCACATCATTCTATTGAATGATTCTTGAAAGCAGTATAGCCATGAAAAAAGGGAAAATTTGAACGGATTGGGTTTTGAAAAAATACAAAAAATAAATAAAATTCCTTGAATGAAAAATGAAAGGAAAGATGAGGCAAATGAAATGGAAGAATTGTGAGGAATCATCGCAAATGAATGAATTGGCCCATTTTCCTGCCAGTCCCATCCTTCCATTTTTGTTGTTTTCCCCTCTGGGAAATGTTGACTGATATGAATAATGGAGGGAAAAGGTCCTCCTAATTATATTTTTTAGCCTCATAAAATGAACCAGGCAATATCAATTATTCCCTTATCAATTTGGACAGCAGCAGATGGAAAAAGTGAAAATTATTGTCGAGAGTCCAATTGATTACAACCTTTCAAAAATTCATCAATTCAAGCAAATTTGGCCAAACCATTTCGTCCATCCACAAATATACTCTCGACAGCAGATGGACCACTCCTTTTTATTCTTTCCATCTTTGGCCTTTTTTATCAAAATCAATGATAGCCAAAAGCATAAAAATGAATCGAAAATGATTACAGATTAAAAAGAAACTTAGAAAAAAATTAAAATCACCTTTTGAAAATATTTTATTTTTAATTGCTGATTTATAATTATGCCTGAATTCTGTTAAACTGTTACTACATTTTTATATAATTAAAAAAAATCTTTAAAAATACAATTATAATTTTTTATATTATGAAGAAAAATGTATTAAAAAGAAGTTAAAAAAAATAAAAATATTATAAATAATGTAATTTTATAATAAATAAATTTAATTCTCATTAATTCTAGCAACATTACTACGCTACGGAGACGAATTTTCGAATTTTACGCTTCAATGCCATTTTTAATCATCCACATCCAATTCGACCACTTTTGTTTGCCAAAACCACTCGAAAATGCCAATGGCAAATTCCTTCCTTTTTCCTCTTCACATTTTGTCATTTCCATTCGTTTCCTTTCCATCTTCATATAGTAATCTAGTCACTAAAAAGTTTGTTTTTTATTCATAAAATTTTCTAAAAAATGTCTTTCCTGAAAATATATAATTAAATTAATTCAATATTGAAAAAATTATTTAGTATAATTTAAACCAAAACTCATAGAATTTTTAATCTTTTTACAAAACTCTTACTAATGCTGCTATTTTATTTGCCAGAATTTTGAATAATAATCACATATTTTTTAAATTTAATAGAATTTGATGGAAGAAATTAAAAATGAGGAAGATGGAAATTGTCAACAATTTTATTGCGTCAATTTTCCGCCAACTGTCGATACATTATTTTTTACTTCTCATCATCAGCAGCTGGAAATTGACCAAATTGGAATAAGCAATAATTTTGAATTTGAGCATCAAAATTTGAAAAAAACTTATTTTGTTGGAAAGAAGAAAAAGAAAATGCCAAAAAGGAAGAAAAATGAAAAAGTTGAATTGGCAAAAGGACAGCCGAAACAAAACAAAAAGACTATTGTTGACAAAAATGAAGATGGAGAAGAGGAGGAAAAAATGCCAAAATTTGGTTGGAAATTAAACCGAAAATTTGTTAATATAAATATATTTAAATAAATATTAAAATTTAAAAATTTTTTATTTATTCATCGAGTTTTTTCAGAAGAAATTGAAGAAGAACAACAACAAAAAATTCCACCAATTGTTATGATCGATGAACATGCAAATGGAAATGGGAATAATGGCAATGAATCGAGAAGAATTGGCGGCATAAATGGGGCATTTGCGGTAAAGAGAAAAAAATTAATATAATATTAATTTATTTATTATTAAAAGAACAAAATAATAAATTATTAAATTATAATTTAAATTTAGGCCCTCCGAAAGCGGATTCCAACATTTCCATATGAGAAAAGACTTTCTAAAATTGACACACTCAATTTGGCGGTATTATTTTATTTTTAATATTCATTCATTATTTCTTTTCATTTTAAGTGTGCCTATATAAATATGCTTGAGGTTAAAAATTGCAAATAAATTTTTGGAATGAATTTTCCCAAAGGAATTATTGGCTACCGACGAATCTCCAACCAAATATTTGGAACATTCCATTCGGGCAGAAAAAGGAATATCCTCTGGGGAAATTGACGACCAAATTCAAATAAAATCGACCATTTGGGGAACCAGCGGTCGAATTTATTAATTAAAATTATTTTGTAAAATAATAATTTAAGATTTATTGGCAAGATTGCATTGGATCAATTGGGGAGCAATGGGAATGAAAGCGCCAATTGTGGAATAAATTGACAAATTCAAACCAAAATTACTAAAAAAAAAATCCAATTAAAATATCCTAAAATATTACGAATATAATTTTGCGAAATTATCCATTAAAAAACCAGTCTTTTTTAATTGACATGTTAATTGGCTTTACATTTATGTAAAGGAAATACAAATGAGGATAAAATAAAATTACAAATTTGGGATGCCATTTTTTCCTGCAGCATAAAATTAATATTTTCCCGTCAATTATAAATAATTGTGTGGAATCACATTATAAATATTCATAGATCACAAATTAATTTTATCCTCTATAAATTAGAGTGTGGATATTTTCGATCCAATTAAAAGCTAATTTGGAGGATAACTCGATTTCATTCCATTAATTTTTTCCTAATTTGCAATATTCATTTCTGCTTTTTTTTACAAATTGGATTTGAATGAGTCACAAAATCCAGAAATCAGAACAAAAGGGCAAATCACAAATTTCCCCTTTTATTCATTCATTCAATTTGATCCCATTAAAAATGTTTTGGGATCCACCGCAATTAATTATAGAAAGGAAAACCACTCAAAATAATGTTGTTTGGCGATAATCTCCGCTTCTTTTGTTCCAAATCCCCAATTCTTGTTGAGCATTCTTCAATTAATTTTATTATGGGATTAGAATGAAGATTCCTATTTAAACCCATCCGAATTCAATGTCAAAAACATTTTCTTTTAATTCACTTTTTTGTTAACATCCCAAAGGCTAAATTCCTACAAAAATATTTCCGAAAATGTCTTTCTTCAAATTGTTCACCGCCACTTTATTGGTTTCATTCATTTTGTTGGCCATTTTGGACGAATCCAGTGGAATTGGAATGCCACCGGCCCCAATGATGCCATCATGCTGCTGTGGTGCCCCGCCTCCATCACCCTGTGGATGCGGTGGCCGTAAGAAACGAGAAGTGGGCCAAAATTAAAAAATAATTGAATTAAAAATTTGATAATTTTTACATTTTTTTAGGCGGTCCAGCCGCACATCAAGACCAAAGATATTCCATGCCCTCAGGCGGAATGGCGTCAAATTATGGAAGAGGTCTGCATTAAATTTAATATTTAAATTATTTTATAATTTTAGAGCATAATTCCCACGGATGCAAATGGCTCAGTCCAAGGCATTCAAACAGCAATGCTTCGCCGTTTTCCGGATGAAAAATTCCTCGTTGTTTGCGCCGTTGCCAATCAAGGTGGCGCAGATTCGATTGATTTTGCTGGCGATAAGCATATTCCTAATCAGGCAAGAATTTATAATTAATTTAATTATTCATATTTTATTATTTTTCCAGATTCATTTGAGTGCCAGCGGCGATGGATATTGCAATGTTGTGGCCGAACGAATTTGGTGCCAAGCGGCTGCAGTCAGTGCATAGAATGAAGAAAAATGAATAAAATGAACACAATTAACGCAATATTTAATCAATTTAATTTATAAATATATTGCTAATCTAGGTTGAATAAAATATTATAATTTCTTCATTCTTTTTCCTTCATGCGAAAAGCCTCAATCAATTGCCGTTCCGCAAACTGGGAAATTCGGATTATCTGGTGTTTCGCCGGGCTAAAATAATATTATTGGCATAGATTTAAAAATTAATTCTTTTAAATATTTATTGAAAATTTTTAATCCAAAGAGATCAAAAATTAATTCATCCTTTCAATATAAAATCATTAATTTATATTCCAGAGATTGGTAGACCTCAAGTTAGAGTTGATGAGCTCAAGATCCAGGTCGTGTTGAAAAATCTAAAAGTTCTACTACCAATCGCATTGGCGCTTTTAAAAATAAGTATATAATTTAAATTTACTCTAATAAATCGGAAACCAGTTTTAGACCCCACAAACCTTATACCATTTTGTAGATTTCATCTCGAGACGCCTCGATTGATATATATTTTGTTTAAATGGTGTTAAACCCTTTAAAACGTATTTCCAGTTTTTTGGTTCTAAACACTTTATTTTTGGGTCAAAACTTGACATTTTATATAGCATTCGATGCGTTTCGATGAGATCTACAAAATGGTATAAGATTTGTAGGGTCTAAACTAGTTTCTGATTTATTAGAGTGAATTTAAACTTATTTTGAAAATGCGCATAAATGACCAATTTTCAAAATGCTTCTCAACCCTACCAATCTATATTCTATTCCCCATTTTGAACCAAAAAAATATTTAATTGACAAAAAATAGTTAATGTCAAAAATGTTTTCAACTTACACTAAACCATTGGCATATCATTCGCCGCTGTGCACAACTTTGTGGATTGGTTTGGCGAAGACAAATGTCAGTGGTGGCTACACATTCATATGGGGAGTAGACCTATTTTTAATTTAAATAATTTTTAAAATATTTTCAACATTATTGTGGCCAACCGGATGGCAGAATGGAGATTGGCAGATAGTCAGAAAATGACAGTAAAAATTCTTTATATTTTGAACATCCCATAGGCATCCATCAGCATCCGACCAAATACACCAACTTTCACTTGGGACAGATTCGAATCGTTGGTTTGTGCATTCTCGTGCAGTCGAGTATTCGGGACAATATGGCGGATTTGCATGCAATACACCAAGGGAGGGAAATGGAAAACCAAGGGAAGGAAATGGAAAATTGGCGTAACCAAAAGGGGGTAATCCATTGCTGCAAACTGGAAAATTCGGATTATCTGCAGTTTCGCCGGGCTAAATTAATACTTTTTATTAAAATCATGACAGATTAATTAAAATTATATTTATTAAAATTAAAATTATCAAGGTCAACAATACCGTCAAAACATAAATTCGACATGTATTATACCAAATCATTTCCTTTTTAAAGCCTAAATTTTTGCCATCAAAAAATTTGATTATCAAAAAGATTATAATTTTGATTTCCAAAAATATTTTCTACTTATCTGATACCATCGGCAGGTGAAACGCTCTCTTTCACAACTTTGTTGATTGGTTTGGCCAAGACATACGATATCGGTGGCAACGCAATCAAACATGCCTGGTGAGATATGGACCTATTTTTATTTTAAACAATTAATAAATAATATATAATATGACCAACCCATTTGCAAAATGGCGATCTACATCCGTGCAGATAACGACAGTAAAAATTCCTTATATTTGGAATATTCCAAAAACATCCAGCAGTATTCGACCAAATGCACCAACGTCGATTAGGGTGGCCACTGATTTGTTGATTTACGCAACTTCGCGCAGACGTGAACGCGTGACAAAAGGGTGGTTTGTCATGTTCTATACCAAGGGAGGGAAATGGAAAATTGGCATAGCAAAAACAATGTCCAACGAAAATAATTAAAAGGAATAAAAAGAAGTTGGAAAACATTTTTTGATATCGAATTAATATTTTTTAAATAAACTTTTTTAAGAATAATTTAGATTAAATATAGACAAAAAGGAAGTAAAGAATATGGAATTTTAAAATAAATTTTATAGTAGGCTATTTTAGGCTTAATGCATTTTTAAAATTGATCATAAAATGAAATATAAAAATGGAATATTTTAACCAGAATAAAAATATGGAAATTTATGCAAAATATTTAAAATTTAAATGAGGTAAAATTTAATATGATGTCACAATTATGTATGGTATTACGATAATTGGGGTGGAACAGTCTATTGCCGAAGGTGATAAAATAACATATAATAGCGTTTATTAAGCATAAAATAAGCTAAAAACTTATATCAGAAACATTGGCCAATGTCGGTGTATCGAGTTATGGTCAAAAAATCCCGAAAGACGATTTGCCATAACTTATGTAAATATATAATATTAGCCAATGGATATCATTTTATAGGAATTTATTTAAATTTAATTATTCATTAAATAATTGTCTTTATTTTTCCAGATTCATTTGAGTACCAGCGGCGATGATTATAGGCGGCTGCAGTCCGCGCTTAAGAATAATAATAGAATTTTATTTAATTTTATTTAAAGTTGCTAATCTATATTGAATAAAAATATTGTAATTCTTTATATTCTTCCATTCTTTTTTCTTCAAGCGAAAGGCCACCCGCAAACAGGGAAATTCGGATTATCTTCAGTTTCGCCGGGCTAAATGAAAATTTTTATTAAAATCAGCACCGATTAATTAAAATTATATTTTTAAGGTCAAAAATGCCATCAAATCATAAAAATCCGGTCTTTTGTTTATACCAAATCATTCCTTTCTAAAGCCTAAATTTTTGCCATCAAATACAAAAAAGATTATAATTTTTCTTTGCAGAACTATTTTATACTTACACGATACCATCGGCATGTGAATCGATGTTGTTCACAACTTTGTTCAGTGATTTGCTCAACACATAGAGTGGCTTCGCAGGTATACATCCTTGGCGATACAACCTATTTATATGAAATTTTTAAAATTGTTTATATAATTAAAAAATTTATGACTAACCAAAATGCAGAATGGCGAATTACATAAGGTCAGATAACGGCAGTAAAAATTCCTTATATTTTGGACATCCCATAGGCATCCATCAGCATCCGACCAAATACACCAACTTTCGATTGGAACAGATTCGAATCGTTGGTTTGTGCATTCTCGTGCAATCGTGTATTGGGGACAATTTGGTGGTTTTGCACTTATTATACCAAGTGGGGAGGGAAATGGAAATTTTGCGTAACAATGTGCAGTGAAAATAATTAAAAGGAATGGAAAGGAGTGGGAAAACATTTTTTGATGTCGAATTAATATTTTAGGAATGAATTTTTGAAAAATAAATTTTATTTTTAAATATAGACAAAAAGGAAGTAAAATGTATGGAATTTTAAATAAAAATTTTATATGCTATTTTATTTTAATGTCTTTTTAATGTGATCATAAAGGTGAAATATTAAAAGGGAATTTTTACCAAAATTTATGCAAAATATTTTTAAAATTCAAATGAAGAAAAATTTAAAATAAGTGTCAAAATTATGGTGTTACGATAATTGGGGATAAAATAGTCTATAATACCGAAGGCGATAAAATAACATATAATAGCGAAAGAATTTTAACGAAGGAGAAGTTTAATAATAAGAATAAGAATTAAAAATTGGATTAAAATAAATTAAATAAATTAAAATGATAACAAAAAGGCTGGATCAAATGCAAAAAATCGATGAATCGATCAATATCCCTTTTTATGGCCCAATTCACCAAGAATTCAATTTATATTTTTCTCATAAAAATATGAAAATATTAATTATGCCATTCAATTACCTAATTTTTGCTTTATTAATCCACATTTTAAATGGTAACAAAATTATTTTTTTTAATATAAAAATTAGTTGAATTTATTCAGTTTTGTCGGCCGAGAATGACAACAATCAATTCAAGCGGAAATATGGAAAATTTCCAGATCCAAGTAAGTCATTTGCAATCAATTGATTATGGCCAAATTATATGGCCCTATTATTCTATTGAATAATTGACATATTTTCCCTCTAATTTAATTCAGATACCCATGGGAATCATTGTGGAATTGGCCGTGGCCTCCCTGGGGTTGCCGTTGTTGATGCGTTTGATGCTGCCTGTTATGCCCATGATCGCTGTATTGAACGCTATGGATGGACTCATTATGGGTGCCATATTGGTGTTGGATTGGCTTGGTGGATTATTGCAGCGGCCAGCCAAAATCAACAAAATTTGAATGGATAATTTGTGAAGGAAAAATGAAGTATTCAATTTGGAGATTTATTTGTTTTATGACTGGCAAAAATTGTTTTCCTATGGTAATTTTTGCATACGGACAATTATGTTATTATTTTATTTCTTCATTTGAATTTTAAATATTTAGTCTATTTTTGTTAAAATATTCCTCTTTAATATTTCATTTTTATGATCAATTTAAAAATGCTTAAAGCCTAAAATAGAAATAGAATTTAAATTTTTATTTAAAATTCCATATTCTTTACTTCCTTATTGTCTATATTTAATCTTAAATTTATTTTTCAAAAAATTCATTCCAACAAAATGTTTTCCCACTCTCTTTTATTTCTTTTAATTATTTTCGTTGGACATTGTTACGCAAAATTTCCATTTCCTCCCCTTGGCGTACCACATGCAAAACCGCCATTCTGTCATAAATATACAGGCCAACAAAATTGCCTAGACCAAAAAATCAGTACAGATCCTGAAGAAAGTTGGTGCATTTATTCTAATCCTCCTGGTCCTGGATGCATTTGGAATATTGGCAATATAAACAATTTTTACTGCCGTTTCCAGACCCCCTGTCCATCGCCTTTCTGCCGCTCAGTTGGCCATATTAAAATTAATTTAAATTGTTATAATTTAATTTAGATCGACTTGCCAGGCATTGACGAATGCGAAGCCACCTCTATCGTTTGTCTTAGCCAAAATACCTCGCAGAGATGTGCACAACATGGAGGAATCATGTGCCGATGGTTTACTGTAAGTAGAAAATATTTTTTGCCAAAAACGTTATTTTTTGATGATATAAATTTAGGCTTTAAATTTTAAAATGGGATGGAAATGGAAAGGAACCAATGATTTGATGTATTAGAAAGGAGAGTAAATATAATAGAATTCAAAATTTGATCGAATTTCTGGTCTCAAAAATAGATTTTAAAAAAATAATTTTTAAATCTCTTCCCATTTTAATTAAAAAATATAAAATTTAGCCCGGTGAAACTCCAGCAGATAATCCGAATTTCGGAGTTTGTGGCAGTAGATTCAATTTGAAATTGTGGCCTTTCGGATAAAGAAAATAGAAAACAATTACAATTACTGTGAGAGAAAGGCGAGAACGATTTCAAAAACAATTTCTTTAATTTCAATTAAATATTCCAATGTTTTATGTTATCCAAATAATTATCATTTATTCCGCAGTTTTTGCCAAGTATCAATAAAATAAAATGCCCTATCCATTTTTCGATGTTATTTCGTAAAATAAATTAAAATAATTAATTACATTATGATCCAAATATTTATATTTTATCAAAGTGACAAATCAACAAATTATTCCCTTTATGAGATTGATAGAAAAAGTTTCTGAGATTTATTCAATCCTCTTCAACATCTTTCATCGAATTTTGTCGTCATCATCATTTACCAATAAACGTAGATTTTTGAAGGTGTCGCTGTCGCCGAAACAATCTTCTCATTATATGGCATGCCGTTTACTTCTTTCTTTGAGAAACGCCCAAGTGCCCAGAATCCTTAAATTTTAGAAATATTAAATAAATTTAATTAATATACTTTTAAGTAGGATTTAATTAAAACAAAAAAAAACAGAAAAATTGAATTTATCCATTTTGATTTGTGTATTTTTTTTATTTTTTTTTGTAAACATTTTTATAAGTCGCATTCTCACCAGAAAAAAGTCCGTCGCCCGAAATTTTTGCGAGAGCCAGCAGCTCATTAGTCGCTTTATTCTCAATTGGAAATTTTGGCAGTTGACCACGCAAACCCATTGCTAGGAAGTCAATTGATGGGTCGAAAATGACGATAAATGCTGCTTGACGAGTATCAGTTCGGAAATGCTGGAAAAAAGTGGAATTTAAATTCATAATAAAATTCTTAAAACCACCTCATATATTTTCTTCGCCAATGTTTCCTCGATCTTTTTCGGTTCATGAGAGCACATAATTTGTAGATGTCGGATATGATCTTAGAAATTTATTAGAATAATCAATCAAAGTGTTAAACTTATGATTAAGTTAAATAGTATTTATGGGTGATTGAAACGTTAAATAGTGCAAAAATATTTCTTATTTTTTTAGGTAAATAAAATAACCATATTTATTCCATTAGAAGCCCATGGGCTTTTAATTTTCAGAGGCGCCCTGGGGTGGGCTTCTATTAGAGACTGCTGCTGGGCTTCTAATAGATTTTCACTCACTTTGATTTTGCATAAAATGCAGCCAGTCCATTATTTCATCCAAATCGTACGGTGCGGCACCCAGTCTAGGCGACAACAGGCGCAACCAAGGCGAATTACGAATTGTCGGATGGGCGAGGAGGCCACGGAAGTGTCTGATTAGTTTAAATTTATTATATAAGATTTGAAAAAGGATTAAGAAATTAATATTGGACCTGTTCAAATGAACTATAGGGAAGCCTTGGTCCGCAAAGCAATCAAGAAAGCGCATCAATCTCGGGCGAAGTCCTTCTAATGGGCTCAATTCACTGTCCGGCACGATGTCCAATCGATGATTGGCAAAAGCCTTTTTGGCTATCGAAAAATTGTTGATGGTGCTTTGAAATGCCTCAGTGCTTTTGGCCAACAGACTGATTTGCACATTCCTTAATTAATTTTTAAATAAATTATAAATTCTAGAAACAAACCCCTTGGTATATTTGTTGAACTCTGTGAAAATCCAATCGGGTTTTTTCACACCCCGACGGCTAATGCCCATTTTGTCGAAAATAATTTCCCATAAAGTTGTGTGTTCTCCCTGAAAAGAAATTTTTTACCAACAGAATAAAAATAATTCAAGAAAAACCTCTTCCCATATTTTCTCTTTCGGAATTGAAAATGGCTTAATTGCTCCAGGGGAATGCGCACTTTTAGCAGCACAACCACGCCCAGGGTGATTGCAGGGCTCTCCCAAGCGATCTGGACGACGGCGCTCCGCCCGTTCCTCATCTTCTTCGGCATATTTATTTTCTTTCTCCAATAACTATAATTTTTCATTTTTTTAAAATATTTTATTCCAAAATTTAAACACCTCTGTCACTTCACTGTTATTCTCTTCCATTTCGGTACATTTCCTGAGAGCTCTAATTGCAGAATTGTGCCGTCCCATTTGGGCCAATGCCTTTGCTTTGCGAAATTGGGCTTTGAAGTTGGATTCGTCCAATTCCAGAGCCTCACATGCATCCAAATAGGCCAATTCAGGTCTATAAAGTATATTTTGAGTTGTTTTGAGACATCCATGAATTTTTGGAATTGGTCCAATGTCCAAAAAATGTGAAAAAAAAATTTAAAAATATTTTAGGTCCAAAACTTCAAAAAAAATTAAAAATATTTTTGGTCCAAAAATATTTCAAAAAAAATCTAAAAATATTTTTCTCCAAAATTTTTGAAAATTTCTTTAAAAATTTTTCAAATAAACGAACTTTCCCATCAGGAGATATGTCAGTGCACGGTTTGAGAATGCCTGTGTGGTTGGTTCGTCTTCAATGGCCTGTGTGTATAAAGCCAATGCTTCTTGCATGTTTCCTTGGACGAAGTGGACATTGCCTGCTTTTCTGAGAATTTCCTTTGTGGAAAAAGGAAAATGCGTTAGACAAATATTAGAATCCATTTTGTAATCACAAATCTCAATTTTAAACTAATATTTAAAATTATCAATTTTTATCGAGCGAATTCAAAATTTTTAATTGATTCCGAATTCGTTTTATGCCAAAAAATTATTTCCGAATTCGCTTTGGACCAAATTCGTTCGCTTTTAGGCCGAAAAATTCCACTTTATTTAAAAACCTCATAGTTGATTCGATGCTGTCTATAATCCTCGCCAACATCCTCACTGTAAGAGCTAATGAATTGTGGTATTATGGCATTATTCGGATTTGTTGAAGAAGTCATTTTGGTAAGGCGATGCAAAATATACCAATTTGAATGTCTATCTTAATTTACTTATTGGTCATTATTTTTGTGAATTTTATTAATAATACCAATATTAATCAATATTCATTAAATAATTTAAAAAATGATAATTTTGTGTGTCATATTTTATTATAAATAAATTGATGATAAAGCAATGAATTGATTCAAAATTGAAAAAATGAATAAATATGTTGAATAAGGCACATTCTCTTCTCTCTTAATCAATTCCTCTTCATTTCCCTTCATTGGTCTTTGATGATGATGCAGCCTCTGAAAATTAAATATAAATTTATATTTGGAAAATAATATTAAATTTGTCGAAAAGATTGTAATAACGACGGTTCAATTGGTTTATCCTATGCTTTCAGCCTCATGCCCACCCAATCGATAGATTCCGCCAAAATGCATTCTAATTATTGGTATTGGTTTAAAACCAATTTTAAATTGATTTCCAAAATCGGTTTAATGGTTTAACATTTTAATACCCTTGAATTTTGATCATATACCATTCGATTTCGATGTATATTGAAAAGATCTATCGATTGGGCTTGGGCGGTTAAGGTTTGGAGGTCTATAAAGTACAATTGAACAATTTTACCGTAAATTAAATGTAATCCAATTTTTTATTATGATTTAATAAAATACACGAACCATCTTCAATTACGGCATCCTTTTCTCGTTGATATTCGGCCTCGCTCAAAAATGGAGTTGTTGTGCCGTCCCCGAAGCGCAGGACCATATTTTCGAGGTCAATGTGCTGAAAATTGTGGATGGTCAAAATTATAATTAAAATATTTTTAAAAAAAACAAACGCATTTATGGCGGAGAAGGGTGTTCAACCCGAACAATATGTCCATATCACGATCGGTCATCACTTCAAATGGGCACGGGAAAATGTGGGTGTTCACCTGGACCTGGCAAGAATGAATTCTAAAATTTAAATGTTATATTTTCAATTTAAGTCCAATTTTTACCTCCCAACCATTTTTTGCACTCCGCCAATCCCAACGGCATTGGCCCGAATTCGTCGGTCAACAAAGCGCAGAACATTGCACCGCCGGGCACAGGACTCCGAGAGAATGGATGTTTGGGCGCCGGAGTCGACAAATGCAATCACGGGATGGCCATTGATTTTCATGCGAATGTAGAGCATATGGACCGGGATGAAGGCCTCTGTGAAATGGAATTATTTATTAATAATTTGCTGAGAAAATATTTAAATTATCGAGATATATCAGTTCGGTGGTTTATTCACGAGACCAATTACCAATAAATCTTATTCCCAACCCAATCAATCAAATCTTATCTAAAAAGCATCATTTGCTTAAACTTAGTTATGAATCAAAACCAAAACCAACAACGGTTCAAACCGTTTAATACCTATTAATTTGACCATAACATAACCAAACTATATACAATTTGTTGCGTCTAGATCAGTTCTATCCAATTTGGTGTTTTTCAGCAAATAAATAATAAATCATCTAATAATAAACCTGGCATGTGTTCCATGGCAAATTCTTGCATAAATTCAATGTTTTGTCGTTCAATTTGTTCGGCGATGTATCGTTGCCCTTCCTCGCTGGTCTCATCCTGCATTAATCGAGAACGCCGGCGCATTTCTTCTTTAAATTGTTGAAATGCCCGAAAAAATGCGTCTAAAGTAAAGATTGGACTAAAATATTTGAAAATATTTAAACCTGGATCATTCGGATTTGCTTCATATGCAGAGGCCAATTCCGGATGTTCAGCTTTGAGGTAGTCCAGCCGGTGCGGATCACGGCAGAGTGCAAAAAAGTTGTCCGAAATCAATCTATCCCCATTGCCTGGGTTTGCTGCTGGTCGCATCGCCGTTGGCATTTTGATGCCTTGAACCAATGATGAAATCAGTGATGAAACATTATTTCGTTGTTGATTTGGAGGATTGTTGCTGACAAGTTGGCCAGAGGTGGAAGAAGAAGTTTTGGAAACAAAAATGTCGATATGAATTGCATCCCCATCGCGAATTTCGAGTTCCTTTTGATCAAAAATTATTAATTTAAATAATGTGGTTTTTGAAACCTGAAGTTGTTTTTTCAAATTCGTTTGATTTGGACTAATTTTTCGTCCATTGAAATTGAGCATCAATTGTTCGAATGGGGTATTGGCAATTTGAGGCATCTCAACTTGGCAAAGAGCTAGGAAATTCTCCAATTCCATGTCCGGAGCAATTTCCAAAATTGTAACATTGTCGCCAGAAATAATTGTAATTTGCATTTTTCTGAATTTTTTTTTGTAAATTTAATGAATTTAAAATATCATCAAAATATTTAGCAATAAATAATCCTTCTATTTTTAATCTTATTAGGTAGATTTTTCTTCGCTTTTGAAAAGTCTCATCTCATCAAAACGTGAGATGGAAAAGCTTTGGATAAGATAAGAGATCCAATTCACGGCAATTGCGAATTGCGATATATAATAGTAATCATAGCAGAGCAGTCATATTCACCCAACCGTCACCATTAGTGCTTATAATTAATCCAATTTCAATTAGCTTCGCTTCCTTCTTGTTCCTTCTCATTTCTCAACAAACAAAACATCTCAAACATTCAATTCAATTTTATCGATCGAACTCGAACCTCGAACGAAATAAAAATAAATCTAAATAAAATCATACATGAAAAAGCAAAAATTATTATTTTCGCTTTTGGTTGTTGGGTTCGGCGTTCGGGTTGGTGGGTAAGTTATTAATAAGTAACTTCTTGTTCGGTTCGGGGTCTCATCAACCCGGGAAACCCGGACCTTCGCAAACCGCACCGGTGCCAGTGCGTTTTTTATTTTTGTTGTTATCAGTGGTGGGACTAGACACCGTGCCGGCGTGAGACGAGACACGGGAAAGGGCGACAATTTTTTTGGTTCAACATTATATTTACAGAGCAATTGTTTATCATAATTTCGACCAAATCCGTATACCTAAATTAATTTTAATGGATGAACAACAAGAGACCAGCATAGGTTTTTGCAATAGTTGGTCTGAATTGGAGAAACGGCGAAAAGCTTTGGATCTTTTCCTGCAGAAACAACTCGAAGTAGTGTGTGGTGTTCCACAAAAGGTTTCAATTTTTTGTGCTATTATACATTCATTTTCGAAATTAAGGTTTTCTACGAGTGTGGTACAACCCCCACGTGTCCGTACAAAATTAGTGCAATTCGAAATGACACAAGCGGAACATTTGAATTATTCGAATATGGGGCACATTCGCACCCAGTTCGATCGGTTGCCACCAGTGGTAAATTTATCATTGGCTCAAATGCATAGCCGATCTTTCAAGATTTAAGTGACCAAAAAAGTTTAGACGACCTTTCGATTTAAAATTCCTCAAAAAATATTTCGTGAAATGAATGGAAAAATTTAAGCGAAATACATCAAAAGAAAAATGTGGCTGAAGCCTAAATCGTAAATCGAACACAGAAATACCATTTTCCAAGCTCTGAATCCTAGCCTTATTAGCCTACCCTAATCCTAACTAGACATTATTACATTTAAATTAAGTAACAAATTTGACTAAAACTAAAAGTTTTAAGGCCGGACCAAGGAATTTAAGTTCTGCTAGACAAAGTTTAGGGCTCAGACCGCGAGGTGTAGTCTAAGTAAGCCAGGCCAAGTTTAAGTTTAGGGCATGTAGCATATAGGATAGATAAAAGAAAAGTCGCTCCAGCGTCCCGACTAGCCTTTTTTATGACTGATTTTGGCGTAGATGGTTTAAAGCTCGCTTAAAATGTTCATTGGTCGCTTAGACCGCGAAAGGTCGGCTAAACTGCAACTGATGAGCTGAGCTAATTCATTTTGTTTTGAACCGAAAAATTATTAGCTTTTCTTGTGGATCTTCCAACTCCAACAGAATCATCAACATCCTCGAACAATAAAAATAATGAGAAAAGTGCACCACTCTTATCTTCCAGCAGTAATGCCGAAACTGTTCCAACCAAACAAATTGGAACAAATTCGAATATTTCATCATCGGCCATTCCCGAAAGTATGAAATTAAATTGTAAAATTTAAAAAATGAACCAATTTTAGCAGTGCAGTTTGATGATGATGAAGAACAAAATCAACTTTCAACGAATGCACAAAAGCGAGAGAATAAGCCAAAGCGATCTCAGAAAAGATCAATTCCAGTGAAAAATAATGGTCAAATGGCTAAGAAACGGTCTAAAATAGCCGAGAAACATAGAGAAGAAACCGACTCATCAGATGAAAACAAAGAGGATAGTGATTTCGATGATGGAATGAATGAAGAAGAATGTAAATTTTTTACAAATTTTATTATGAATATTCGCGCATTTTATTTTAAGCCACCGTCCCAAGAAGCACTAATTCCTTACGCAAATTGCCACAACGAAGTGCTACAAAAAGAATTCGTTCGATTCAAAATTCACCCACAAAACGCTTAACAAGGCAAAATAATGCACGGACACGGGGAACATCGACTACTTCAATTGAGAGTAATCACCATCGAAGTCCAAAAGGTTTTGGAAAGGTAAAAAGCATTCTCAATTTACATAATTAATCAAAATATTCATAACAGTCCATAAACCATGAATTAGCAAGTCTGAAAGGAATGTGGTGGGAGAATGAGAAAACAGCTGAAAATCAAAGTAAATAGTAAATTAAAAATAAATTTTATAATAAAATTTAATTTTTAGGTTCAGTTCCGGCAAAAAATCTTCGAAGTAGGGAAGTGGTGAAAAAGAATGTTCCCGCCAATACGAGAAAGAGGGCCTCATCATCTTCATCCAGCTCCAGCATCGGCACATCAATTTCCAATTATTCTTCAGGAACACTGGGAAATATTCAAAAAAATCCAACCAAAATTAATTCAAAGCCGAATCAAGCCCTTCTTCATTCAGCAGAAGAGCCTCCTCATAGACAATTGTCCAAAAGACAATCAATTCCAGAACCAAATAAGCAAAATAATGTGAGAGAGAATAACAGAAAATAAAAATTTTCTTTTAAAATCAGGATAAAATCGTGATGGACAAGCCAATAGTAAAATCGAAGCGAATTCGAACAGAAGATGGATTAGTTTGGAAATGGATGGCCACAATTTGCGGCGATGAAAATTTGCTGAAATTTCGGCAAGCAAAACAAATGGCCATTTCGTCACGGTTTCGCTGGCAATGCAAATTGAAGGGGGAAAAATGCGATTATAAGTATGAATTACGTTTAAATTATGAATGAATTAAATTTTTGCACAGAATGTTGGTCAAAAAGGAGGAGGATGACGAAAATCCGACAATTTATCAAATCTACGTTTTTGGAACACACAATCACGAACAAATTGATGAAAGTAATGGGAAAAACCTACAGCAACGCCCTCAAAGCCAATGTTCATCTGCGGTGACAAAGAAGACAATGTCCGAAAAAAGAGTGACCAATTTGGCACGAAAGACACCCAGTTTAACTCCTTCTACAAAAGCAAAGAGGAATTTGGATGAAACAAACCAAAGCCAGGATAAATTAATAGATGGTAAAAATATGGGGAAAAATTAGATGAAATTTTAAAAATTAATTAATTTAGTCCAAATTCCCGTAAAATTGTTGCGACCAACATCAATGAATGATGGAAATGGAAAAGAGGAGGTGAATATTAATGAATTAAATTATAATTAATATATAAAAAAAGGATCAATCAATTGTTGGAAAAGATAAAATGAAACCGCAAAATCGACGAATTTCTGCTGATCGTAAAGAGGAGGCACTTGCTGCCTTTAAGACATTGATGAAGCAAAGAAAAAGTGCTGCTGTGAATAATAGTCGAGCGAATTCATCAATTGGTGGCAATAATAGTATAAATGAGCGCGAAGAACAGCAGCAGAGGAATATCGGATTTGGTGGATTAGGAGATGGTGACAATTTGATTGCGGCAACAAATGAAGGTAGTGAGAATTTGGGAATTTCGGTACCTTCTTTCTATTATCCGGGTGCAGATTTTTGGGTCTACTGGGAAATGATAACGGCCCCAACCCCCATGGGTAATCCAGTATCATTTAGGGATAGATTATCATTTCACACATCCGTAATCCTAATCAAATCACTCATAAGGGACGCTTAATTTCAAAAACAACTGCACCCAGATAAGAAAATAACAAAAGGTGAAAAACTTGTTCTAAAAAATTACTTAAGAATCGACGACAAATGCATCATTGATTCATAATTCGACCCATGAAGAAGAATTGACAACAAATTTTGGTGGATTGGAGGATCAACAAATATTAAACAAAAATTCGACATCATCTGAAGTAACAACAATGCAAATTGGTCAAATGGAATCCCCACCAAAGGAAGTGCATTTTACTGTTGCCGAAATATGGCCAAAATTTCAACAAATTGGCCAACAACTTGGGCTGAAATGCTCGAAAAAAGAGTGGGAACATTTCTGAAAATATTTTTATTAATTTTTAAATTTCAGTGATTCTAGTATAATTTTCTCCTCAAAATCTGAAGATTTGATTGGTCAACTTTTGATATTCTCTGATCAACACGATGCATCCAATGGATTTGTCCGAGTTGGTGAATACAGTGATTGGCAATTGGCGGGACCAGAGGAAGATTGGACCAAGGCAAATTTTTGATTTTTTTTATTTGTTATAATTAATTTTTTAAGGCCGAACTATCTCCTTTCCTTCTTGCTGTCCGTGGAAAATGCATTCTATTTTTCTTTGAACTCCCCGGTGACGCAAATGCAAAAATAATCGGGGAGGAAAATTCTATGAATGGAGACGACCAAAATAGCGAGAATGATATGCGACAAGTAATATTTATAGAAGTAGAATGGAATTGAATTTTGAAATGTATTTTAGACGAGCCAAAGCCAACCGAATTCTGCAATGACCAGCAATTCTATTATTGAGCGGACAGCAATGGTCAAAAGAGAATTGGATCGAGCTGAATCATTGTCGCGAGATTTGGCCATGACAATGGGAATTGAAGAGGAACCGGAAACAGGAAATTTGGACTTGATGAACAATGCCCAAGATAAGGAAGTTGGTACAGAAGAAATGGAACCGGAATGTCCAGAATAATGGGAAGATGAATGAAAAATCAACAGAAGATATTTTTAATGAAATTTTATTTTAAAACTGCCTTTTAATTAATATTCTTTTAAATATCATTCATGAAGCCCGTTTTTTGCCCAATTATTGCAATCTAATATAAGTATTACTTAAAAATGGTATACTAAATAGTAAATACTCATCCAAACTAATTTTCAGCTTGTCTTATCAAAAATCATCATTAAAACTTCAACTTCAATATTTTTTTGTTCTTTTAGGTATTCCAAAAAATTTTTGATATCATCAACGAAAATTCATCTCTCTAATTTTGCTTTATGCTTTTGGTCTTTTAATAATTCTGGAATAAAGTCTTTGATTAATTGGATAAAGAAAGAATTCATTAAAGATAAAATATTGATCTTTGATTAGTATGGTACAAAATACAAATATAAAATCATTTACAATTACAAATCGGAATATGGACAAATTACAATTACAAATCAGAATCGCCATTACAAATCATAATTTACAATTACAAATGAGAATGGGGCAATTACAATTACAATTCAGAATAGGGAAAATTACAATTCAGAATGGGGCAAATTACAATTCAGAATGGGGCAATTACAAATCAGAATGGGGCAATTACAATTACAAATTAGAATAGTGCAAATTACAATTACAAATCAGAATAGTGCAATTACAATTACAAATCAGAATAGTGCAATTACAATTACAAATCAGAATAGTGCAATTACAATTACAAATCAGAATAGTGCAATTACAATTACAAATCAGAATAGTGCAATTACAATTACAAATCAGAATAGTGCAATTACAATTACAAATCAGAATAGTGCAATTACAATTCAGAATAGTGCAATTACAATTACAAATCAGAATAGTGAAATTACAATTACAAATCAGAATAGTGCAATTACAATTACAAATCAGAATAGTGCAATTACAATTACAAATCAGAATGAGGCAATTACAATTACAAATCAGAATAGTGAAATTACAATTACAAATCAGAACAGGGGCAAATTACAATTACAAATCAGAATAGTGAAATTACAATTACAAATCAGAACAGGGGCAAATTGCAATTACAAATTAGAATAGGGGAAAATTAAAATTATAAGAATGGGGCATTACAATTACAATTACAAATCAGAATAGTGAAATTACAATTACAAATCAGAACAGGGGCAAATTACAATTACAAATTAGAATAGTGCAATTACAATTCAGAATAATGCAATTACAATTCAGAATAGTGCAATTACAATTACAAATCAGAATAGTGCAATTACAATTACAAATCAGAATAGTGCAATTACAATTACAAATCAGAATAGTGCAATTACAATTACAAATTAGAATAGTGCAATTACAATTCAGAATAGTGCAATTACAATTCAGAATAGTGCAATTACAATTACAAATCAGAATAGTGCAATTACAATTACAAATCAGAATAGTGCAATTACAATTACAAATCAGAATAGTGAAATTACAATTACAAATCAGAATAGTGCAATTACAATTACAAATCAGAATAGTGCAATTACAATTACAAATCAGAATGAGGCAATTACAATTACAAATCAGAATAGTGAAATTACAATTACAAATCAGAATGAGGCATTACAATTACAAATCAGAATAGTGAAATTACAATTACAAATCAGAACAGGGGCAAATTGCAATTACAAATTTGAATAGGGGAAAATTAAAATTATAAGAATGGGGCATTACAATTACAATTACAAATCAGAATAGTGAAATTACAATTACAAATCAGAACAGGGGCAAATTACAATTACAAATTAGAATAGTGCAATTACAATTCAGAATAGTGCAATTACAATTCAGAATAGTGCAATTACAATTACAAATCAGAATAGTGCAATTACAATTACAAATCAGAATAGTGCAATTACAATTACAAATCAGAATAGTGCAATTACAATTACAAATTAGAATAGTGCAATTACAATTCAGAACAGGGGCAAATTACAATTACAAATTAGAATAGGGGAAAATTAAAATTATAAGAATGGGGCATTACAATTACAATTACAAATCAGAATAGGGCAATTATGATTATGAATGAATGAATGTCCCTCGGATTTTCATTTTAGTGAGTGAGAGTGGAATATCGAATTGACCTTTATCTCATCTATCTTTATCATGTCATGACAAGTATTTGACATCATCATACAATGGCATCATTCATTAATTTATTATTCTAGACTCCTCTTTATATTTCAAATTGTTTTTTTTTGTTCTAAAAAACACAAAAGAATGAAATTAATTCCATAAATTGTTGAAAAGATAATATAAATTCTTTAATTTTATTTTATGTTATAATGATGAATATTTGATCAAATTTTCTTATTAATATTTTTTCATCGATGCGATCCTCGCATGCGCATAATTTTTGCCAAACTTCTTCCTCATCTGATGCACAATGCTCATCCTCCTCTTCATCATCCTCCAATTTTCATCATCCTCCTCCTCATCACCAACATAAATATTCTTCATTATTTCCCATCGATCGACCTGCCAAAATGCCTCGTCTTCAGCAATCCAATCAACAGGTTTTGGCCAAATAGCACATAATGAAAATATTGGTCAAGATTTAATTGAATATGCCTATATTGAATGCGATTTATTTTTTAGTCATAATTTACACGTTTTTATTTAAAAAATCGAGGTCAAAATTGCAATTGGTTTTTTAATGGCCAATTTGATAAATCAATCATTTTTAATTCCAAAATGGATATTTGTTAATTTTTAATAAAATAATCTACATTAACCAACAATAATTTAAGTTGTGTTTGTCTATATAAGACAATTTAGAATTAGTAAGATTTAGGAATGACACCTCACCTAACAATAAATAAAATAAGTATGGTTTACCAATGATAATTGATAATTTTGATTTAAGAAAGATATTTATAGCAATAAGTGGTGTTCATAATGGGATAAGCATAAAAGCTCATAAATGGAAAAATAAGCCCATTAAAAGCAGTTTTGGCCATTTCCCTTTAGTAAAAAAAATATTTAGTAATTAATACAACATTTTAATAAAAATGAAATCATAAAAACTATTAAAATTGGAATGCAACTTATAATTATCCTATAAAACTTATTAGACAAAAATTAAAAATGAATTTTAAAAAATATCTTGATAAAATGCAGCCAAAATTCACTCCGATTGGATTGAGCAATATGGCTGCTGGCCAACAACACGGCGATCAACATAAAAAACAACAATTAGTGCCAATGGAGGAGGATCATTGTGTGCCGGATGGAACCAAAGACATTCAACAAATCTCATACATGTTCGAATTTATTTGCATATTTTTAATAGTTTGCCTAGAAAAATTGGAAATTGATATTTCACATCGAAAGTCGAAAGAAATTAGTTAACTGATTTATAGTTAGCAGTTATTGGGTTTAATTCCTTCACAATTGTGAATTTTGATTCTTTACAAAAAATTTAAACTAAATCAATGAGGAATAGTCATTTTACTCTAACGAAAAATGCAAAAATTAGTCGAATTTTATTCATTGTTTATAGGCGTTTTGTGCGAATGTTCATGTCTGGCCATTTGCTTTTTCCCAGTGATCCAAGGGAACACCGATTTGGGGTGGAGGATCTTCGAGATTTGGGCGAAATTGGGGCTGGACGTTTTGGTCGAGTAAACAAAATGATGCATTTGCCGACTGGCCGAGAAATGGCCGTTAAGGTTAAATGAGGCAAAATTTTATGGAATTTAAATTTTTTGGCATTTCAGCGGGTTCGAGTGCTCACCAATCGGTTTAAATGATTTTAAAGTTCAAAAATATTTCCAATAGTTTTGATGACTCTGATGATATTCGTTCGATGGAACAATTACAAAAGGAAGTTAGGGCCATTCAAGATGTGTCAACGGGGGCCACAACGGATGTTGTCCGCTATTATGGTCTCACATTCCATGAGGTAATTGGTCGGAAATATACCCATAAAAATTATTTTCCGTTCGTGTAGGTTTTTCAAAAAAAAAACACTAAATGTTGTGTTTTTAAAAGTCCCAAAAATTTTCCCAGAAAATTGTTTTCCATGCATATGCATTTACTTTCCAAACAATGCAAAATATGTTAAATTTTAAAAAAGACACAAAATGATTGAGTTTCTAATGAATTTTGTAAATAGTTCTCAAAACATTAAATAAATTTAAATATAAAATATATCAACTGAAAGATAAAAAAATTCTTCCCTTTAAAATGATATCAAAACCAAATTGAATTTAGCTTGAGTAAATTACGGTATAGTTAATAGATTGACATTAAAACGGAGGAAAACTGCAAAGCACAAATTTTTCCCCACTGCAGCTATCTATAAATGAAAAGAAAAGAGAATACGGTATCCACAAATTTTTCCTTTTTCCTTTCCCTTGTTAAGAAATTGATGGCCTCCCGCCAGCAAGTTTTTTGGCCATAAATTTTGAATAAATTTGCCAATTTAATGTAGAAAACTGTCAATTTTTTTTTATCATAAATGAAGTAAATTGGACGAATTTTCTATGTTTTGGGTTTTTGGGAAATGAGACGATACATTTTTTCAAGGGTGATTGCCTAATTTGCATGGAATTGATGGATCTTTCCTTGGAAAAACTTTACAAAACAGTTCATCGTTCTGCCAAAGAACATTTTGATGAGACCGTCCTTGGCATTATTGGCGTTACTGTAATGGAATTAATTTCTTAAAATTAAATAATTTGCAATTTTTAGGTTCTGAATGCATTAAATGATTTGAAAGAGGTGAAACGAATAATCCATCGAGGTTATTAATTAAAAATACATACAAATTTATGAAAGTTTTAGATGTAAAACCATCGAATATTCTGCTGAATTTGCGAGGTCAAATTAAATTATGTGATTTTGGCATTTCCGGTTATTTGGAGGTGCAATTTTTAACAAAATTTATTAAAAAATATTTTCCGTACTTGTTAAATTTTTATCCCCTTTTAGGGTCAACTGTCAAAAAGTGAAGGATTTCCCCTATGGGTCATCATCATCACTCATCAGATTTAGATTTAGAGTTTGGGTCATTATCAATAGGGTCCATTCGGGGATAGGATATCATCTTACGTAACCTCTTATTACAATAACCCTAAACCTGATGATCCAAAGGGGCGACCCTTCACTTTTTTCTTCTCATCTAACAAGTGCCATATTTCCAAAAAATTTTATTTAATTTGTTTGAAATTAAAATCGAAAATTTTTTTTAGGATTCAATTGCACGCACCAAAGACATTGGTTGCCGACCATATATGTCGGCAAGTTTCAAAAATAATTTATAAATTTAATTAAATAATTCTAAAGCCGGAACGTTTAACGGCCACCCAAGATGAATACGATATTCGGACGGATGTTTGGAGTTTGGGAATTTCTTTGGTTAGACAATGGAAAAATATATTACATTTATATAATTAAATTATCTTCTTATTTTTATGATTTTAATTAATGCAGATTGAAACGGCACGTGGCCAATATCCATATCCGGATTTGAATGATAAAAGTTTGATAAAAGAATTTTTAAATTAATAAATATACATTTTAGCATTTTTTGCCCAAATCCACGCGGTCGTTTTTGGTGATCCTATTTTCCTTGGACCAATGGACAATTATAGCCAAAAGACAATCCATTTTGTCAATATTTGGTCAACAAAATTAATTATTTAAAAAATCTAAGAATTAATTTCCAGTTTAATAAAAGAATATTCGGATAGGCCAAAATATGAGGAATTGATGGTCACCGAATTCTACAGACATTTCAATGCATTGCCCGACAAATTGGGACAAGTAATTTGGATTATTTAAATTTAATAAAAAATATTTTTAAAAAATAATTTTCAGATGAGCAATTATGTACAACGGATGATGATGTTTATTGAGGGAGGAATATTGTAGAAGAAAATATATATGATTTAATGAATAGATTAAATAGAAAAATAAATAAATATATTTTGTGATTAATTAATTTTTGATAGATTTT
The DNA here is from genome assembly GCA_030063045.1 of Pratylenchus scribneri. Taxonomy (NCBI): domain Eukaryota; kingdom Metazoa; phylum Nematoda; class Chromadorea; order Rhabditida; family Pratylenchidae; genus Pratylenchus; species Pratylenchus scribneri. Next base: position 2,159,692 of record JAQSEB010000082.1, read on the forward strand.
AGTTTTGTTTTATTTTTCAATTTTTATAATATTATTTAGTAATACAAAGAATAAGAATTTTTTTGAATATATATTCTTTTTGAATTGATTTTAAATAAATATATATTTTGATTTGATTGATATTTCTTTCACTTTAAATTAGTATGGCCAAGTTTATGGACCAAACTTTATATTCTTTTTTTTTACCATTTTCTAATTTTATGAATCACAAATTATTTTAAAATTATTTTTTTCCCTGCCAAATATGAAAGAAGTAAACAAAATTGCTGGTGCCGGTTTCGATATTGACATAATCCATATTGAAAATTTATTCCCCGAACCATCAGACCGGTGGGAAATTGTCACAAATTTGGGTTTTGTTAAATTTCCATTGAAATCTTCTCCCATTTCGAACGGCAATCCGCTCGAATTTTATTATTTTGCAATCTTTCCGAGGAAAAAAATAAAAATGGATGAAAACCAAATGGTTGGGCAGGTTCGCAAATATTTTTTTTATAAAAATTTGACATAAAGTTCAAATGGCTTGCCTTCCTCCAATTCATCCATTATTTCTATAAATATAATAGGTCTATCGGATTCATTTGCATTCGAACAATCATAGGCCAGCATGGATTGAAAATATGGCCAAATCCATAGATTTGAGTGGTTGCAACGCAAAAACTTTCACAACCGATTGGAAAACCGACTTTTTCTATTGTCTGTCAAGTGGAAGAAATGTTGTAGCAAGGAAAAATCAACAAATAGAAGAAAATTCAGCACACAATTGCAAATTGATTCGCTTTTCGGTCAACACATTCTGTCGTGAGCAACTTCAAATTATAGGTAAAAATTAAAGAAAATAACAATACAATTTTTTCCAAACAGAGACGAAAAATAAAACAGTATATTGAAATATTTATAAATATGGGAATTTTGTCAAAATTTCTAAAAATTCTAAGAGTCGGAAAAATTGGAAATTTGATGAATTTTAATATGATAAGATAACAATCCGCCAGTGGAGTTTTGTCCCTTTGAAAATATTTTAAAAAATCTAAATATTGAGAATATTATTCTTTTTTAGGTGACATCATCCAACCACATAAAGCAGCTGATTCCGATGAATTTGTTGCAATTCGATTTTTCGATTTCATTGTCGAGAACTCTTAAATGGTACCATACTCACAACCTATCGGACCTTAAATAACCGCCATCCCCAAATAAATAAATTAAAATACATAAAATATGGTAGATTTTAGCAATCATACAGCATATTAAACAAATAAATTACTTATATTTGTATCATCTTCCATTCCACAGGACATCGATTATTATTATTATGTTCAGCTATATTGTCTCGACGACAGCTTTGATTGTTATGTGGAGGGAGAAAATGGCAAAATGCTCTACAAATTGAACATTGATGCAATTAATAACGAATATTGGTCTATATAAATTATAAGGAAATTGTATATATATATTTCACACAGGTTCACGCCAATGTTTAAATGTATCGGAAATCCTTTGATTATTGAACAATATGGTCGGATAATGATAAAATGGGAATACTATAACAAATTTATCAAGATCATTTATGTGGAACCGCCATCGCTGAAATGTCTAGCATTTTGGAAACTCATTGGAAATGAAGGAATGCTGGAAAAGAAGAAAGAAATTCTGGAGGAAATGATTGGCCCTCAAGAATATTTGGACGAATTGATTTCATCAATTGTCGAAGACCCGAGGAAACAGCTAATTATACCGAATCAATCCCAGATAAAATATTATTGTTTAAATAATTTGCAAACCAATTCAAAATTGTATTAAGGAATTGAATATCATAATTGTACATTTTTGCTTCATTCCAATTTCGATGTTTACATTTTATAACATAATAAAAATTTTATACAATTTTTTTTTGAGCTTTTAAAAAAGATAAATAATAAAATATTAAAACCAAATTATTGTTTTTTAATTCAAATTCTCACTGAAGACCTTCGCCTCGTTACTGGCTCTCCTCCCTGTTCATTTCCTTCCTCATTTCCCGCCCTATTAGTCAAAAACATTATGGCCGAATCCAAATTGGCAACAAGGGTAAAAAGTGCTGGCAAAAGGAGCAGGGAATGAATTGTGCAAAGTGTGAGGCAAGTGCAAAGAACCCGGACAAAAACTTGGGACATGTAAAGTGGTACAGTCAACAGCACCAAAATGCAAATATTCGTGCCTGAAAATTACGAAATTAATGAGATTATTAATAGAATTTGAGTGATTTAATTTATTATAATATAAAATGAACAAAAAAAAAACGCACAAAATGATGCTTGTAATGCGGGAAATCCAACCGAGGAGAATGCCTTGCGCACCCTCTCTTCAATGCTCCTTGGCATTTTCCGGCCTTCTTCGTCCTTTGTCCATTTTGCTGTGTGGAAATGATAGGAAACATGTGCGGGAATGTCCACACTGAATCCAATGGAAATTATGACGGCGGCCATCACCACCGGGTCCATCGTCATTCCCATCAGGGACATTAGGCCAAGGGTTTCTAAAATTGAAAAAATTATATTAAATAAATTTTTATTATCCAATATACAGTAAATGCTCTATTAGAAGCCCACTTTCTAATAAAACCCCACCCTAGAGAGCCACATCAGAAATCTAAGAGCCCATAGGCTTTTAAACGAGAATTTGCGGTAATTTTATGTAAGCAAAAAATACCAACCAACAAAAATTGAGGCAATAACACCGGTAGTGACACAAACAACAAAGAAATTGCTCAAGAAAAGTGCGCAAATTGCTGCCATACAAAGGAGAGTTGCGACAGCGGATTGCCAAATGTCAGTTGGCTAAAAGTGCATAAAATTCATTGCTAATTTCCACTTCATTCTTACCATATTCTCCAATAAATCCAAATATAATCCATCATCATGTAAAACGGTGACATTGAATTCGCCGGCATATTTGTCCACAACTCGGCGCCATTCACTCAACATCAATGCCCGCTTATACCAATCTTTTAGGTCATCACCGTGATAGGCAACGGTGGCCATGAAATTGTCCAACACAAATTGTCGTTCTTTTCCATCAACATTCGCCGTTTTATTATTAATTTTTCCATTTTCTTCCTCATGAAAATTCAACAATCCTCTCCAATGTTGATATTCGGGCCAATTCAAAACTATAAATTTAATAGAATTATGTAAAATTAAATCATTTTTTATGTATTTCTCCATATTGTATTTAAATGGATAGAATATATCATATTTAATTAGCCGAAAAAATTAAAAATGTTGAAAAGATATGGTCAAAATAATTTTATGGCTTATTATAGGAATTTGCCAAATATTCACAAACAATCTATATATCATTGTATAGAACTCATCAAAAGGTATCGATTGGAATATAAATGGTCATGGTTTGATTGATCAAAATTAATGTATTAAATGGTTTAAAATATTTTCGTTTATGGTTGTAAATAGATATGCATAATTAAGTGATATATTTCTTCAGGAATTCTATTTATGTAATAAGTTTATACCTAGTATACATTTCTGAACCATTATTATCTTTTGGCAAATTAAATTGTTTCCAAATTTATAATATATCTTTTGGCAAATTAAATTGTTTCCAAATTTATAATATAATTTTTATGTCAAATTAAATATTTCCCTTTTAACCCCATTAATCGATAAAATGCAAAGAATTCATATGAATTTAAAAGCTTACATTGTTCCAAATCGGCCAAATCAAAATGTTTTCCTTCTCCATCATCAGCCAATACCATTCCCGTTGAATTTTCTGTTGCCTCCGCCTCTTCATCAAATCCCATCAAATTTTCATAGCTTTCATATGTGCGAACAAAATAGAGACTGCTTTCCGCCGGATATGCATATGGCCTATTTAATGGCATAATTAATTATTATAAATTTGCCAAAAAATAACTCACAAATGTTCCATTTCCTCGATCATTTTATTCAAATGATGCCTTCGGGTATTATTGGTCAAATCACCAGGATTATTGATGAACAATTGGGCAGTTGTGTAGAATGGAAGTACTTTTTCCTCTCGGTAATTTTCAATTTCGAGCAGCGGTGAATCGGGTGGAAATAATTTTTTGGTTGTCAAATTAATTTCGAATTTGAGCATTGCCTTTAATAATTAATTGTAATTAATTAGGTTAAATAAATTATTGTTTTTACATTGATGCAAACGAAAAGGAATGCCACCCAAAAGGCACAAATTATGATGGAGGCAAAAATGTTGGAGACGAATTGAACATAGAAGGACACGAATGAATTGAAGGAGGATTCCAGGGAAGTACGGAGACCACCACGATGGTTGGCTTCATCATTTTTGGGTAATCCGGGAATTTGTTTGATATTCCAAATTTGCTTAGTATTTCCATTTTCCAAAGAGGGCACAATTTTGTTGTCATTTCCTTTTTGTTGTTTATTCGCCTCCGAACGGAACTCCCAACGGGCACAGAGTACGAGAACTTGAAAAAAAAAATGTTGTATGAAATTTGCGGTACAAAAATTGTGATTAGAAAAGTTTAAATTTAGATTACAAAACATTAATCAATTTAATTAGAAAATAAAAGTACCGGCGGTGAAAAGTGTGATTTGGTAGAAGAAATCAACAATTATCTGGAAAAAAAAGTTTGTGTTGTGTCTTTTTTTGCAGCCCAAAATGGAAACTAACCGATGCGATGTTGTCCAAACAAAGGAGTGTAATCTCCGGTGAACCGGTGAATGAGCCGACCACATCAGCAAAAATATTTGTCAGCGCTGAAATCAAAATTGCTGGTCCCGTGTCTTCGAGAACCTAAACAAATTGATGAATGTATGCTCAAGGTCAAATCCCTTTATTTTTGACCAACCTCAGAAAGTTGATCAGCAATTCGGGAATCAATATCCTCTGCAGAAGATGTGATTTTTGTTGTCTTTTGCCTTCGTTTTGATGCCAATTGCCAAGAATGAATGACAAGGAAGGCATCGTCCACGCCAATTGCCAAAATAAGGAATGGGGTTAGGCCAAGAATGGAACTAAACAAATAATTGAGTAGGGAAAGTGATTAATTCTGATGCTTACGCATTTCTGAAACCCATGAAGAATATAAGACCCAATGCGGTGCCGCTGGCCATAAATGGGCAAAGGCATGCGAAAAGGGCCACTGGGAGCTAAATGTGATTGAAATTGGAATGAATTTAAAATATATTTCCTACTTTGTAAATGGAAAATTGACGCATGAAAATGGCAGAAATGGAAGTGGTCAAAATGGCACAAATGGCCATAACGAAAAGGCCAAGTGGAACATGTGAGCGGAGAATGTCACCGGAACGGTCAACTTCAACTTGTGCATAGCTTAAATTAAGAATTAAATAATTAAAATAATTTTAAATTGAATAATTACGATGTGGAAATGGTCAAAACACGAATATGTTGGCCAATATAATCTCTGCAAATTTAATTGAAAATTTTAAATATATTTTAATTAAATTTTGGGCAAACTTTTTGAAATAATTTGAAACGCTCATTTCATAGTCACGGATCTCCCGATCACTCCATCCTCCAATCCTCTCCGCCCTATACAATAGAACAATCATTTCCGCACTTTTCATATTTGTTATATTCTTCCCATTTTTTCCTCCTTCATTTCCAAAATGAACACCGAAAAAATTTGGCTGAAAAAATCAAATTCAAATTTATTAAAATATTTTCCCCACTTGAATGTTAATTTCTCTGCCAAAAACATTGGAAATGGGATAATCCAGCTGGACTCGGGCATTCAATTGTTCACCTTTCACAATTCTTTCCTGTTGATCTTTCCAGCCAACCTTTAATGGAAAATATATTTTATAATCTTCTTTTTGTTGAACTCACATAAAATAGATTTACTGGTTGATTTATTGTGCAGAAACGACGGCAATATTGCGAAAATGGCTCATCCCTTTGTGTTATGCGATTGTAAATTGTCAAATTATTTTGAACAATTGAATCCACCTAAACATAAAATAGGTCAAAATTCGTAAATATTTTCAATATTTTTACTTCCACAGTTTCCCTCAACATTTTTTCATCCAATATGTTTTTGCCATCCTTTGGTAGAACCAAAACGAAGAATCGAATCCCAGTGCCGGATTGGCCAAAAAATTGATCGCGTACATCGAATTCGTAAAGTGCTCGGGCACTAAAAACAATTGTTAATAATTCCAAATGAATTCATAAATGTTTACCCATAAGGAGTATAGCCACGAATGTTGTTTTCTTTTTTGGTTTTTGCCATTTTGAATGCACAAATTCCGGTCAACAGAAAACAGAAAATGATAATTTTGTACGGATGTGCCACAACAAAATGGGCCCATCTTCGATAGCAATGGCCAACAATGGAATGAATTCGATCTGACCAATTGCCTGGATTTTTCAGCGAAGAATTTGATGAATCAATTTGATTTGATTGTTGAATCTTTTCCGGATTCATACTGAGAACAGAAATGTGAGCAGATGAATTTGGAAATGGAGTCATTTTGCTGAATTAGTAAAAGAGGAAATTAATTTTATAAAGAAAAAATGTTTTGAAGGCCAGCCGAATTTGGCAAATACGGAGGAAATTTGTTGATGAATTAGCGAATTTCACCAAATTTCGCGTGATTACTAAAATTAAACAAAATATTGTTAAAATAGAAAAGAATTTCAATTTCAGATTCGTCATTTTTCAAATGGAATTCTTTTCATTGTTTTGTTTCCTCAATTAACAAGGGAAATTAAAGGGGAAATTAACGTAAGCATTACGCGACGCACTTTTTGGAATTCGGGGAAAAGGGCAAAAGGTATGGAAAAAGCTGGAAATAATGCATCATTGGCCCACACAAAGACACCCCAAAAAGCAGAGACTGGTTTATTTGGGGAAAGTAGGCCTATTCATAGTCAAAAAAGTGGGGAAAACGGAAACAAGGTTGTTTTTATGCTTTCGCCCATAAAAAATTGCATTGGCTGAAAATTAATTTTGTGGTTTCCCAAACAATTTATTAATTAAAAAAAATTCCCACTTTTTTTATTTAACAAATAGAGAATTGATCTGTGAAGCTTTGAATTGATGGAATGAATGAAGAATAAGCGGAGGTGGGTGGGAATTGGACAAAATAACAACAGTAAATCATTTTAGAAATAAAAAAAAGGTAAAGGTGTAAAAATTTGGGTCAACAAGCGAAGATGGATTTAGCGAACGGAGTGTGGGGGAAAAAATCTCGATCAACTTTTTTTGGGGGTGGATGGTGATTGGTGGTGTTCGCTCGGAGTTTAGTAGCAGCAAAAATGGTTGTTTGGCGTTGTTCTGTGAGTGAAGGGCGCAAAGATCCAAAATCTTTCCGTACCCTGTACGACCATTTTTATTTATATATTCTTCGAATTTGTGTTCTGCCCCCGAACGGGGGACTTCAAGGCTGATCAGCAAAATGAGAGAAGAAAAAAATTGGTGGTGATCGTGTGATTTAGTGGTCTCGACACTGTCTACAATTAATTTGTGCTAAAGGACACAAAATTTGATCACAAAACTCCAATTTTTGGTGTGAATTTGTGAAGTAACAGAAGGAAATGAATTATCCCCAATCTTTAAATAAAATACCATCACAATGAAATCTTTGTGTTGTAAACAAAAAAAAACGGGATTTCGTACCTAGATGAACCCAAATTTTTTTGTAATATTGTCACAAATTTAATTTACTTTTTATCTATTTCACAAATAAATAGTCAATTAGTAATTATAGAAATTTTGATTGTAATATTATAACAAATTTAATCAATTTCACAATTCATTTTTTTACTAATTAAAGAAAATATTTGATTAATTAACTCAAATTTAACTTCCGATGTCTCATCTTCACAATAAACAAAGAGCGGTGTAAATAAATATGGCCACTAGTCAATGGTGTAAAAAATAAAAAATTTATTTTAAATTTGAAATTATTAGGAAATGAAAATATTTAAATAAAATTTTTAAATTAATCATTTTTGATCCTTCATTGCAAAAATTTCCTTAATCAAAATTTCGCCAAAACATTTTTAACTTTCCGGAAAATGCTCGTCAAAATATGTTTTTCTTTTCGGAAAATGTTCGCCAAAATACTATATTTTAAAAATATACCCTAATATTTTACAGGATAAAATTGAAAATTCATTTCCGGAATATGGTAAGCCTACCCTAATTATTCATTAATAAATACAAGAATTTTTTCATTTTTTTATATATTATAAATATATTGATATTTTCATTTCTTAATGATATTAAATTTAAAATCAATTTTTGCACCATTGTGGAGGTGTCCATATTTACAAGAATTGTGGAGATAACGAAGCACCATTTAACAAATTTAAATGAATTTAATACAATAATTGTCAAATATCATCAAAAATAAAATTTTCAATAATAAGCATATAAATATGAAATCAATTTGTAATTTATCAAAATAAACATTGGAATTGTCTAAAAATTTCCATACTGAAAAATTTTAAAAATTGTACAATTTAATTTTTCGTAAATAATTTAATTTTCAATTATGCAAATTATATCCTTCTTCGATTTCATAATCATATTTCTTTATATAGTGTTTATTTAATTGAATTAATTTTTCGATATCATTCAAAAATGGGGTCAAATTTGCTTTTTACTAATTTTCCCATTCCAAAATATTCGTTAATCAACAAAACAGCATAGAAAATTGTAAATCCGTTTATTTTTTGACCAATTACGGATTTCTCTTTTTAGTGCATTTTGTGCGGCTTTTTCTTTTTTGCCCCCATTCATTCCTAATTTTATGCCATTTTCACTGGAAGTATTTTCTCCATTTATCATTTTTTTTTATTTTATGCTTTTATTTTTAATAAATTTTTTGTCAATTTTTTATCCAGTTATTAATCGTAAAAATAGCCAGAATAAAATCTATATATATAGCCGAATGCCGACAATAAATTTTTTATTGATAAAATCCACCATAGTAGTCAAACTCAAACCAATAAATTTGTGTGTAAATTGACCAATATAAGAAGAAAGCAATTCACATTTTCTTTTATTTAGAAAGCCATACTTATAAGTAGGGAGCGGATTTATATTGATATAGAATCCCGAAATATAGGCATAAAATATTGATATAAAATTGCTAAAATATTGATATAATTTGCAAAAATTGGCAAAATATTGATGAAATATTGATAAAAAAATTTTGTTTAAAAATGTTTTATTTATCAAAAATTTCAGAATTTTGATCTATTTAATAAAAAAATGTATCAAAATGTTTAGCCTCTTTTCTCGCAATTACATATAACGAACATCTCGAGATTCTCTGGGGTGAAATTGGTCCTGTTGTCCGCCAGAATATTCTTATATGCCGAAAAAGAGCGCTCGACATCACAAGATTGCAATGGGGCAAATTTCATAGCCGCAATCATGCCTGGTGCCAAATCAATTTCAGCCTGTCCGCCTGTCAAGATCTTTGCGATGTCGATTAGTTGTCCAAGGCCGGGATTTCTGTCGCGCACTTTGATGAATTTTTGTCGTATTTGATCTCCAATTTCCTCACGGGCGCCACCCAATGCGTCAATTACTTCTGCCATTATGTCCAATGCTTCTGCCATTGAAAGATGCAACCATGCGGATTGCGATTTTTTAGGAGGCATTGATATAATTTTATTTCTTTAAATTTCTAAACTAAAAAATTACATCAATTTTTCACATTATTCTTTAAAAAAAATTAAAAATTTGATCAAAAACCGACAAAAATTCCAAAAAATTGCAAAATATTGATCAAAACGCCAAAAAAATGGCGAAATATTGACATAAATATTGACGTCCAAAAAATGCCAAAATATTGATGAATATTGACATAAAAGTTCACGCAAATCAATTAAAACCTTGATAAAAACATATGTTTTATGTTGGTTTAAAGCTATTTTAAGTTCGCAAAAAAAATATTGATATCAATAAAAATCCGCTCCCTACTTATAAGTGAATAATTAAGAATTATTTTCCTAAAAATATTCTCTAGGCTATTTTAATTTTTCACTTTTTGAAATTAAAAAAAATGTTAAAATTTCAAATATTTTTATTTGAATATACATATTCAATCCCATTTCCATTTCCTAATTCAAATTAAACAAAAAAAATTTTTAATAAAATTTTTAGATTTTTTAGTGCTTTTTAATCCAAACATATTTCTGTTGTTACTCTGATTTTAATGGGGGCAATTTAGCTGAGGATTAAGAGAGAGGGAATTGAGTAAAACTTTTTTTATGGGGCCAAGTTTTGTTTACCTTTTCTCTCTGCTTTGACTGATCTCAAAATTTTGGACCACAATCCGCGCACTCGCCGCCGATTATCCTCCTTTCCTACCTTTCGATTTTTGATTGAGGCCATTTTTCTATTTACCTCACACAGCCAAAAATGCTCCATCCAACTTAAATAGTGACGTTAACAGTCCTCTCAAATTCTCATTTTAATTTTCGAATTTCGGTACACAATTGGGACAATAAAAATGATATAAAATATATTTGCCCATCTCTAAATTCGAATTCATTTTTTTCGATTAAACTTTATTTACATTGATTTGAATGAAGTTTGTTTGTTGCAATTTTGTTGCAATTTTGTTCTTTTGATTTGACCAATATTTTATTAGATGAGATAAATCGCCGTCTGGCACCAAATTTAAAATTAGGAAATATTCATGTCCCCGACCATTAACAAAATATACCGTATATACTCCTTTAATTCCCAACTCCTTTAATAATTTTTCAAATTTTGGTAAGGTTAAAAAATAATTTCCCATGAGGGATTAAAAGAATATATACGGTAACAAATGGAATATATCTTCTTTATTATTTAGGTTATTAAATTTCCCAGAATTATTTGCTCAAACAAATTTTTCATTCACTTAAGTGAGAATTAAAATTCATTAAAATTATGATTTAAAAAAATTTGATTTATTTAATTTTTTATTCCTTCTCAAATATTGACATTAAATTGGCAATAAATTGGCAACATTGATGAATGTTTATGTTTACCATCCATCTAAATTTTAATTACGTCTTCAAGTACTTGTCTTTAATGATTTCATTCTATGCTTTTCATTTAATTCTTTTTAATCCTAAAATTTTGTTGAGCAAGTCAAGTGGCTCCAATTTACAATCCAATTCAAAATCCTCATTTTCCCTTGCTCAATTGACCCATCCATCCAAAATCCCCACTGTAATTGTAAATATGAATGAATGAATATGAATTGTGAACATTCTCCTCAATTCCCTTTCCAAAATCCAATTCAATTCACAATTTTCCTTCCCATACTCAATTTTCGGCTGACCCAAATTTTCATTTACTTTCAGCCTCCCACAAATAATTTTTCAAAGGCGCAAATCCATCCAACTTTCCTTCCATTTCGCCTAATTCAACTCTCAAAAACATCTTTCCATCCCCAAATTCTACTCCAACTTTCTCCGTTGCTCCACTCAAAGTGCCCCAAATTAGTGCGCGATTTGAGGGCTAATTGGCAGTAAACAACTTTCAATTTTCTTCCTTCAAAAAGATTTTTAGCCCAACCAAATGGGCACAAATTCATTCCATTTATTCCATTACATTTCACTATTTCATTCTCTACAATTTAGAAAATATTACTCATAAGAAAAAATAATGTTTTCCAATCAAAATTTGGTAATTTTTTAAATATTATATTATTACAATAATATTATCCAAAATGACTTTAAAAATATATTTTCTGCTTATTATAATGTTATTAGAACTCTCACAATCAGCTTAGATCCCAGATTATGGACAAAGTCCGGTACAATAGTAATAAATCAGTCCTGGCCTGGCTACTGTTTCCTTCTTTGTTCTTTCTTATATACGGTTAGTTAAATGATGCCACAGGATGGAAGAAATTCTAAAATATTGAAAAAGGTGAAAAAATAAAGTGAATAAAAAGTAAATCAAATTGTGTTTGGGAGGTTTCTTTTATAGGCCTAAAGAATTGGACTAATCAAGGAAGACAAACAATTCTTCGAATTAACATGGAATTATTCCACATTATCCGATTCTAAAGCCATTTAATCTAGCTTTAACAAATGCAAATTAATTCAGCAAAAAATCTTATTTTCTCAAATAAATTATTTAATATATTTTTCATTATACTTCAACCTTATTATTATTTCATATATTAAATTATAGTGTAAAATAATTTTCTAAAAAACCCATTCAAAATATTCACCATCAACATTAATATTTAATCGAATTAGAAGAGGAGGGCCATTTCGGCTCGATCACATTCTCGAAAATTCTACCAAAAAACTTCTATTTCACCAATTCATTCTTCACATCCAATTTGATCAGCCCATCAATTTTTTCATCAAAATATCCTCTTTCTCCCTACTTCAATAAAATAACCGCCACAGATCAGAGGCAGAATCGTCAGCAAAATAGAATCTCGCAAGAGTTGGATGGTAGATCATCACAGAGACCGGTTTTTGTTTCAAATTAACCCTCTCAAATAAATCGCACAATGCAAGGGTTAAATAATCCAATGAATGGATGGATGGGGAATTGGTAAAGAATTTATGAACGCCCCCACAAATTACATCAATATGATGCCGCAATGGACATTGGACACAATGCTGGGCTAATCCTTTCGATATTATTATTTTTGTACTAATTAGAGGTAGAGGCAATTTGAATCTTTTCAGCTAATTTATTTACGAATTTCACTCAGGGCAATTCACAATTGGACTCAAAACACATTAATTTGTTTCCTATGAAACTTTGGGCATTCTCTTTTCTGCATTAAATTTTAGAAATGCCTGCCTAGTAGATGAGTCAATTTATTGGTAATTTTCCATTCCATCTCATATATAACAATTAGAATAATCGAAAACTTCGATTACTGATTTTATCATATTTGTTATTGCGGACATCGATCATGCCAATCCAAATTTTTAATTCTTCCTTTTTTTCCATTAATGCTTCCTGCAAATATAAAATAATCCCGCAATCCGCGCTTTCTTTTCTCCATCGGCTGGATTGATTCGCCCCAAAAAATTGAAGGTCGAGGACACACTCTTATATCCCAATTTCCAAGAGAGGGGCATTCAGCCGGTCCACCCAATTCAATGAATCTGTCCATTCGTTTTTTTTTTCATCGGGGATCGTTCAATTTCCCTCTCATCTCAATTCTTCTGCAAACATTTTTTCTTCTTAAAATTGGTCCAATTGGCTATAAAAATTATTTGTGGTGGAAATATTCGTGCTGCGCATTCAATAGTCAATCCATTGATGAGTCCAAAGTTCATCAATTTAAAAATTAAGGGCCAATTAGAGGTGAATGGATGACATAATCTCAATTGGTATTGGGGAAAAATTGTATTTTATGGCAGTGGCTCGGATTAGACATTCTATAGCTCGTTCGAAAGATTTCGATGGGCTGATGAGTACGAAAATGCACAAATTTTTGTGCGGTTTTGAAAAGCGGAAAACTTGATTTTTTAAAAAATCGAAAACCTTATTTTTTGAAAAACCGAACACCGAATTTTTTGAAAAATCAAAACCGAATTTTTTAAAAATTGAAAACAAACTTTTCCGAAAAACTAGAAACGAGATTTTGCAAAAATCTAAATTTTATACTGTCTTTAAAGAACAAAGTCTGATCACAATTTATATTAGAAAAATTTTAAATAAATTGAATACCATATTTAATCGCCTTAATAAAAAATAATAGCTAATATAGTGAATATCGGCATTTAATAAGACAATTAATAATAAAATGGGGATATGATAAATCAAAGGATTATAAAATATTTAAGGGCCACAATAACAAGTTGTTCATAAAATGGACCTATTTAATGAATCATCCACACAATTCACATTCATCAGGGACTCGTTCCATTCAATCAGCAGGCCAATTTATCCTCCCATAAATGGTCAACATATTCCATCCTATTCACATCCATTCCGGTCCACAATTTCCATTGCGCATCCCATTCAATTCAACCCCTTCAATTCCATCCACCAAAACCATTGAGAATGATTTACGGTGACAATGGATGGGCCATCCCATTCATTATTCCAATGTTTTGTTTAAACAAATGCCCACTTTCCTCCACCATTCATTCTGAAGAAAATTGACGGTTATGGACCATTTCCTTACCATCCAGTCTCCAAATTGTCCTTCCAAATCGCCAATATGAAACCAAAAAAGCATATGATTTTAAAATATTTTTGGTCAAAATATTTTCCATTCACATGATTTCCAATTTTTGCAAATTTTGATTAATTTGGTGGCAATTTCAATTGCATCATCTTAAAATCAATTTGGTCATTCTTATTCCCCATTTTGTCTACAATATAAATCGAATTGCCATTCAATTTAACTAAGCTTATCGGGCCAATTCTTCCATTCCTAGCCCTAAACTCATTTTGAGTCCTAAACCTAACTAACTCCAAGTTCTAACGCCTAGTTATGGCCAATTTAAATGGCCTCAAAATATTATTTTTCGATATTTTGGATAAATTCAATCGTTTTTTGGACAAATTAATTATTCTTTTTAAAAAAACGTTTTCAAAAATTAATTCAGCTAAGTAAAATTGTTTAAGAGTATAGCTAAAAATTTACAAAATCCAAATTTTTAATTAATTTGAAAATATATTTCAATTCATTTATTTTTCACATGTACAAAATTCCATCAAATAAATGAAATTAATGATGGAAATGTTTTTTTATACCAAATTTGTGCCCATCTTCTACTAATTCGTTACCTCCATTCGTTATCAAGTCCTAAAAAAATCCAGTTTTCTGAGTTCACATTTCCCCAACTAATTTTTTCACCGTTTTTCTAAAAAAGTGCATCAAAATATTTTCAAATATAAGACAGTATAAATTTGTTCCTCTTTCTCTTTAATCATTTTATTATTTTTTTCATTTTTCACCATTTTAATTGTTTAATTTTATTCTCTTTCTTATATTAAATTTAGATTTTTAAATTCACATATTTTAAATAAAATTTTTGAACATTTTATTAGACCAAATTTGCTCTAAATCTAAATTAACCAATGAACTGAATCCTCTCTCTCATTAATTCCTCTTCTCTTCTGAATCCGTAGCCCGCAAAATCCGCAAAATTCCCACAAATCCGTTCTTCTTTTTGCCCTCTCTTCCTCATTCATCCGTTATGGTGGGATCAAAAAAAAACTGGAAAATTGGTGGAGAAAACATTGACTGAATTCCCAATTCATTCCGCGCAGTTCATTTGCACTTATTTGAGAGAGGCGAATATTCCGATTGAAGAGGGGAATGAGAAGGGGCTTTGCTGCTAGTGGAGTTTTAGTTGATCCCAATTGGAGGATTTGGGATGGGAAGTGTTCAACCGGCCCATAGCAACACAAGACCACTTGCATTTTTACACTTGAAATAGGAGATAGATTGGCGTTGAGGTTGAGGGGTGGATGGATTTGCTCCAACTGTGGAGAATCCCCTCAAATTGGACCGGTTAAAGGTGGAAATAGCAGCAGCTGGGGTTGAATAGAGTCAAGTCCAGTCCATTCCCCTCCCAAAAGAGTCCATTCAATGACTTTTTTGCAGCTGGAGGTTTAGTGGGCAAAAAAGTCCACTCATCGCTGCGGGGCAAATATTATTAGCTTTTTAGTAAAAAACTGAAGAATGGGAATGGAATGACCAACTGGGCCAAAAAGGCAACACTCAAACTCAACCCGACAAAGACTAGTTTAATGTAAAAAAGGACTACGGGATTATAGCGTTTAAAATCCTTTTTATATAGTGAATTTGATACGGCAAATGACAATTGGGCAAGTAAAAAAGTTGGTTCAGAACTGAAATGGATCTACCGAGACTACAAAATATCAAATGGGCAAAATTTATTTTTGGTCATTTTCATGCTTTTATAATATTTTTTATAATATTTAATTTTTTTCGGCAATTCCATTATCCCATTTTTGGGTAATGTTCGCCTTTTTTTGGCTGCCACATTTCCCACCCACTAAAATTAAACATTTTTTGGCTCCCCGGATTTTGCAACAACAAAAAAATCATCGCCCACAGCTAAAAATCCGCTCCTTCCATAGATGAATGCGCAGTTCCTCTGGCTTTTCCAATTCAAATAAATCGGCAAAGAACACCGCAAAAATCCATGAATAGCTCGATTGCCCCTCCAGCGCTTTTGCTTCTGTGTTGGTTGCCGAGTGGCTCTGGAATGAATGGAGGATTTGGATGGTTGCACTGCTGGCGGATTATCCGCATTTGAGTAGCAGCAGTAAAGGCGCTTTTTGGAAGGTGAATTGAAGTGGACTACAATTGCGCGGAGGACTCTTTTGAAGAGCACCCCTACCTCAACCGGAGCCGATCTACCAGAGACTTGGTGGACCGGAGCGGACATTCAGCAGAGAATAGTACATTGGATGGTGACAGCTGCCTCTGCCCAATAGCCATTCCTCTTCCGTTTCCCTCCGGTTCCAACAGTCCTCCTTCCCTTTCCTTTTGGTACTTCGCGCACATTATATTCAAATAATAATATTCCTCCTTTCATTCTCCACCAAAATTTCCCGCAATTCATTCCTCCCTCCAATGTCCAATCGCCACTTCCCTTCCATTCCATTTGGTCCTTTCATGCTTTTCCGGCTTTCCTCCGTTCCATCCCTTTTGCCTCACATTTTGTACAGCAGCACAAATAAAACCAATGAATGATTGTGAATTGGAAGCTTCCACCTCATCCCCAAAAGTATTTCTCCACTCTTATTTTACATGGACACAAATGCAAATCTGCTTAACTGGCCTCTCTTTTCCCTTAAAATGGTCCAAAAATGTTGTGGAAAACCCATCAAATGGAACACAAAGATAGCTCACGGCCCAAGGGCTTAAGGAGAAGTCAAAAATCATATTTAGATTAGATTATTTTTTATCCTATTAAAAATTTTCCAGTTTTTTGCTTCACATTGTTAATTTTTTCCCTTCATAACACAATAAATTCGCTTCAGTAAAAAAGGAACATTAAATGAGACTAAAAAAGTGGCTTTTTGCCCCATCTTTTAATATATTTTTTCCTCATAAATTGGTCTATTATTCGTTTGAATTCCTTCTAAGCAGATTTTCTCGATTTGGAGGACATTTTTTTGTCTCCATTTTCTCCACCAAAAAAGTCCATCAAAACAAGAAGTGTTTTGGCCCTCGTCATTCCTTCCATTTTCCCCTCCATTTTCTCGCCACTTTTGTGCGCGCACCCTTTGTCCTCATCAACACTAAAATGTCAACCAAATACTTCAAAAATTTCAACCTCCCATCAGCCAAAATTCCATTGAATGAATGAAAAGAAAACTTTTGGTGGGTTCTGCGCAGATTTTGTTTGACTTGACCTCCGATTCCCTTCATCCTTTGTCAATATTTTCCTCAAATTCGAGACAAATCCATTAACAAATTTGAAATCAAATCAGCTGATAATAATTTTAAAGCCTTCCATTTAATCAAGTCCAAAATTCATTCCGCGCATTTCTGTCAATATTTGGCCAATTCTCTGTTTTTTTAACCAATTCCTTGGCTTTAAGCCTTTCTATTGATTTTCCCAATGCTTTCATTGTGGCCATGAAAAATGAAGGCAATGGAAGGGATTCTAAATGGGACTGCTCGCGCAAATAATAGAGAGAGTGTCTTGGGCGCCGATGATTGAGGGAGGTGGCCAAATTGGCCCTCGGCGGAAGTTGAGGAAAAGATGGTAAAAAGATAGGAGAAAATGAATGAAATAAGCAAAAAAAGGGATAATTGAGATGGCTTTCTATGCAACCTCTGCTAGCTAAAAGATTAACTTAAACTTAAACTCCTCATTCGTATGTCTAAATTTTCAAAAAAACATGTTTAAAAGTGCGACTCAATTTAAGGATTATAGACAATTTTGGGGATTCTTAAATTAAAGGGAAATGCAGAAAAGAAAGAGATACGGTAAATAATAGAAAGGGTCTGCATGGATTTGGACATTTTCTAGGAGGCATTAGCTGAAAGAGAAATAAAGTTGGCCCAATGAAAAGCAAAATAAATAATAACTCACCCTCTAACCCTTATTCCCATTGGGCAAAACTATATAAAAAACAACAATAAACCTTGGCATGAGGAAAAGCGAGCGGCATAGGCGATGACACGATAATATTTGTTTGTTGGCAAATATGAATAAAAACATTGTTATTGATGGGAATGTAAAAGGAGATTGGCCCGGATGGAAAGAGTTTTTTATGCTATTTCCCTTTCTCTTCTCGAATTCCATTCTCGTTTTATTCATCCATTTCTCCAAATTTTTTTGCCCATCAATTCAATATCCAAATGTAAACAGCATGGCAACCAGCTGTCAAACAATTTGCATCTCCCAGGGCCCAGCTGGAAATTAGAGGTTTTTTTAGTAATTTCCATTAATTTATTCTTTTTGCCTCGCATTAGCATGTTTGGATTAACTTGCATATAATAATTTAACCTTTATATTTGCATTATTTAAACGAATAACCTTTCGAATTTTATAAAAAATTAACCCACAAAAATTTCCAATTTCATTTTAATTTAACACTTAATAGCTCCATTAATATAATCCATATCCAATTCATGGGGCCAAAGAATATAGTCCAAAAACCACAACCAATCTATTTTCTATATTCAGTATTCACTAATTATTTAAATCCATCAATATGAAAATATGACTAATCCAATTTCATATAAATATATTCAATTATATAAATCCCAATTTCATGCTCAGTCAGAAAGGTCATTTATTCAAAATATTTAATCAAAAAATATAATATTTAATTATAATTAATTGGCCATCAAATCACCATTTTTTGTCCCATTCATCAATTCACCATTCCTTTCCTACTCATTCAATCAAAGCAAAGTTTGCGCATTTGATTCCATTTCTGTGGCTATTTCCGGTCCAATCCGGTCCATTTTCTTCACATTCCTCAACAGCCACTCTCCATTGGACGATCATTTCCCCAAAAAGATATTTGCTTCTGTGTTCTGTCCATTTCCCTTTATTTCCTTGCCTTTAATTCCACCAATCATTGGACCACCATTTTCTCCCCAAGGGCTTTTTCTATGCTCACAAATTTTTCATCAAATTTTATAAGCAAAATCAACAATTTCTTGATGATTTTGAACACGTTGCCATTCCCATGTTTTTTCATTAAAATTTCAAATAATTTTCAATCCATTTCTTCAATCTATAATGTTCTCGCATATTCATTCATTTTATATTTATATTTTCATTTGGTTGTTCACGTAATTGAATGGTTGGAATTGTGAAGAAAAAGT
This sequence comes from Pratylenchus scribneri, assembly GCA_030063045.1. NCBI lineage: Eukaryota > Metazoa > Nematoda > Chromadorea > Rhabditida > Pratylenchidae > Pratylenchus > Pratylenchus scribneri. Next base: position 2,178,990 of record JAQSEB010000082.1, read on the forward strand.
ACGAGAATATTGTTAGTTGGTTGGTTGTTTGAATAAAGGGATGGTGGGAATTGGAAGGAGAGTGTGGAATGAAGGAAAAGGAACCGGACCGGCAACCAACGACTGACTGGCAATTGCCGCGCAGCAATGAAGAATGAATGAATGAATGGAGGGAATGAATGGGTGGGTGGACAAATTCGACGAGCAAAATCGACAAAAATCGACAATTCACTCAAAAATTGTCGGCAATTTCATTTAAAATTTTTTAAAATTTCATTTTGGTCCATTTAAAAATTATTTCTTCCCAAAATAGTAGACTTCTTCCTCATTATAAGAACCAAAATTGTTCTATCCATTATATTTTATCCATATTAAGCTTATTTCCCCTTCCCGTATTTATTTATGTCCTCCCCAATTTGGCCAACTATTTGACCAAACCCCCTTCCAATCTTCCCATCAAAAGTATGCTCAAATGCAGGCTAATATAAATTCCTTTTTTGTTATTTTTGCCCTTCTTTCCTTATTTGCTCACACGACGATGAGATCCTTTTACTCCATTTTCTCCACGGTATACATTGCAAGCCAATCTATTTTCCCCAAAATTCACCAAAAACACATTTCTCCCCCTTCTTCAATTGGCCATATCGCCAAAATTGTCGTCGTCGATTTGTTGCGCACACGCACGCGTGTACATGCGCAAATTCACCGCCAAAAGAGGAGGGAATGAGCCAGCCTGATTCATTCATTCATCGGCGATGATTTGCCTTTCCCCTGCGGGGCCCTTTTTCCTTCTCATCCATCCTGCGCATGCGCATTTTCCCCCGCCAGCCTCCATTTCCTCCCACACATAATCCTCCTCTACAATAACAACCATCCATTTCATCCCCTCCGGGGTCCGTCCCATCATCAATCGCCACAAAACACAAATCGACATTTTTATTACCCTCTCAGTTACTATTTTTCATCCAAAATCGTAGAATTCTCACAACTTTTTCATCATCCCATCTCATTTAAAAACAATTTTGTCGCGTCGCAACTTTACCCAAAAAAACATGATCGCGTGACGTAGAAAAAGTTCATTAAATTTTCTATTTTTTGCAGAAAAATCCCCAAATAAAAAAAGCCTAACAATGAAAGTGTTCACTGTTGGATTGGAGCAAAAGCCGCCATTGGAGGAGGGCGAGAAAAAGTCCGGTCAGTTTTCAAAGAAAATAAAATTTTTGTATAATTAATTAATCCATTTTTATAGCATCGCCCCCACCCGGCTATTCCACCACCGAAGCTCGCATCCCACTGCCCCTTGGCCCAGAAATGCCCCGGGCCCCATTGCCCCCACAGCCCATCATTGTGCGCAAATCACGCGGCTACAAGGGCATCCTTTTGGTCATGCTCTCCGTCTTCTTGATGGCCATTTTTGCGCTGGTCCTCTCCGAAATGGCCTACAATCGTCAGCGTGATGAGAACTTCTTCAAGCTTAGATGGTCAAAATACATTCTCAAAAAACATTCAAAATATATTTAAAGGGCCGAATTGAAGCACCGAATGGGCTATGAAACAGATGGACCCATGGAGTACTATCAACGGGCTGCAGCCTCAATTGGGGACAAATTTGATCGAATGCTCAACTTGGCCAAAAGGTATTCATTCGAAAAATTGAAAAGGAAAAGATTATATTTCTAAAAGAAAAAGAATTTGTAAAGATAAAAGATTGATATGTTGCAACTTGCAACCGATTTTGTTTTTAACTGACCAAAAATAGTAGTGGAATTGTAGTTTATGTTCAATGGTCATATCTCATCAGTCTGTGTACTGTAGATGTAGACATATCCCAGGGCATTAATTTATGATTTATTTTATTCAGCACAGCCAATTTATTTAAGGGAAATGCTAGTTATACCAGATCAGTTTCTTCGCAAAAGTGTTAAATGAACCAAAATTTGAATTGACCATAATTTAGGTTCAGACTAGTCAAATCGATTCGGAAATGAAATCTTTTAGGCAAAATAGACCATAATTAATCGATTGATGAGTCCTGCAAAAAATCAAAATCGGATGCAATACAGCTAAAAGCTATCTTAAAAGGACGAATATTTTCGGCTATTAGAACACAGAAGACATTTGTCATATAATAATTTTGGTTTTTTCGAATCGATTTGAATTGGTTCGAAATGAAAGAAATGAAATTGAAAACATCATAAAGAGAATTTGTAAAGTAAAGAAAAGAGCTAGTTAATTAAATTTAATAATAAGAACAATGCGTATCAATAATGAATAAAATTACAGCAATGAAATAAACCCTCCTCCCGTGGCTCAATCCCTTTCCGTCGATGATGACGATGCGACCACCACATCCACTCAGCCACCAACTCCACCAGAGCCAGTTGTGGCCATCGACACATTCCCAATGAAGCCGGATGTTTCGCTGGGTTCATCACAATCAAAATCATCGCAGGCTTCATTCGAAATTGAACCACCACAACCGCCGATGTTCCCTGGAGGCGGATTGGGCAATGCCTTGAGCCAAATTCGCGATGCTCGCCTGCAATTTTTGCGCAATATTTTACAAAAAATCAAACAACATGCCGAGGACATTGGCTTCGATGGCACAATGCAAGTTTCGATCATTGAAGTGGAACCGCAAAATGGAAATAATGATGGACAAGAACAACAAAATGGAGGCGAAAACAACAATGGGAATGTGCCACCTTTTGGCAACATGATGGGACCATTCCAACGCCAATTGATCATCCAACAACCAAATCAACAATTTCCACCGCAATTTCCACAAATGCCACCGCCACAACATTTTTTCCCGCATCCTCGCCCACTCATTGATGATTTTAAGGCAAATTTAGTTATTTTGTGAATTAATTAATTTATATTTTTGAAGAATTCCCGCTCTTTCCTCGACGGATTCGGCGAAATCCATCCACCAAATTTCATGCAAAATAATCAAGTGAATGAACCAGAAGAGCCACAACGAACTCGAATGTTCGGTCCAATGCCACCCCAAAATGAATTCCCTCCAATGGGTGTCCCACAAATGCCACCAATGATGCAAATGCAACAAAATGGACCACCAGAAATGATGGAAAAGTAGGAATAATAATTAAAATAATATTAAGAATTAATTAAAATAAATTAATATTAATGAAAATTTTTAATTAATTTAATTCAAATTTAAGTGGAATGCGTTGGCCACGGATTAATGCATTCCGCCAGCCGGAAATGCTCTTTTTCCATCCAATCTTTCCTCAACAAATGAACCTCCGATTCCCACCCCAATCCGCTGAATGGGCACAGCCTCCACAACAACCGCAACAAATCGGCGTCAACCCGGCATTGGCACGCCCTTCCTCATTTGACCGTTGGAATCAACAAGGAGGCCAACGGCCACAATCAGAGACAATGCAAGGAATTCCGCAAGGAGTTCTGATGGCCGGGGAACAACCACAGCCACAACAACAAACTCAACAACAACCACAACAGCCGCAGGCACAATCGCCGCAACAACAACAGGCAAGAAAAGATATATTAAATCATTAATAAGAAAGAAATGTTATTTGGGGAACATTTTAATATATGAAATATGATGCAGCTGAAAGTAAATTTTGATCTTCATTTATTCTAATCAAGTGAAAAATAGTATAGGGGAAAGTTGGGGCAAACGACCATTTTTTATTGTCAGTGTCAGCATAGATTTCCTAGAACATTAATTTATAGCTCATTCATATCGGCTTGGTCAATTATTAAGGAATTCCTAATTTCTATTAGATTTTATTCATTAAAAAGATGTTATTAAAACGGTTTAAATCACGATTTTTTTGACCATAACTTTGGTTTAAATGAACTAATCAAATCAATTTGAAACAAATCTTATTTAAAAAAATCGACCATGACGAATCGATTGAGCCATATATTAATGTTATAATTAAGAACATATCGAATTCAGAACCAGTTGAAAAAAAGAGATCAGCTACAACATATAAATATACAATAAAAGAAAGGAATCTGGAAGGCATTTTTGAACACAAAATTCTAAATACTTTTATAATAATTTTTAATTTAATTTTATTATTCATATTCAGATCCAAATTGACTTCCCCGAGGTCAAGCTGCCTCCGCCGGTGATCAGCGGCGACAGCACCGAGGACAAATTCCCGGTGGCCCCACCGCAACAAAACCAACAACAAACACAACCACAGGCCCAACAACAGCCACGGGACTGGCTGCCAAAATGGCTCACCGAGAATATGCCAACAATGGTGAATAACAATGCCGGAGGGCCACCCGCCCAACAACCAGCCGAAATGGTCAAATTCCCCTCGGTTACGGTGCTGGAGCCAGCCGGCAACCAACAACAAGGAGGCAAACAAATTGCCGATAATGAAAATCGTGGAGAGGGAGAAAATACAGGCCGTGAGGAGGGAAAGGTGATTGACAGTGCCCGTGGCGAGATTGGTGCCCGAATTGACGACGCTCAACCGGAGGAGGTGGTCGAAGTGGATGCGGCTCCACAACAAAATGAACAGCAACAACAAATCCAACAACAGCAACAGGGTCAATCCGAGGGACAGGCACAAGGCCAAGAAGCGGCACAACAACAGGGACAACAACAGCAACCACAAATGGGAACTGTGCCTCTGCAAAAATGGTTCCCAGAAGTGCCTTCCGTCTTTTTCCAGGTATCATTAATTTGTAGATACGACCCAAAATTATCATAGGGCTAACTTTTGCTCTTTATAATATTTCATCAAGAGCTGATGAATTAATTCTGTTAATTTTGTGATCAAATTAAAGAGCAAATAGTTGGCTATTTTGTATGTTAATTTTATTTTAATTAGTTCAGAATTGATTAAAAGTTATGTCAATACCAATCAATGAACATTTCGCAATCTTTAATAAATTTGATTCTAAATTTTTTTTTTTGGGAATAATTCATTCAATTCTACATTTTAAAACATTAGAAATCTTAATAAAGCTAACAAATTTAAATAAAATTAGCAATAATAGATAGCCAATTGTTTGCTGTTTTATTTAATAAAAATTATCAAAATTGGGTAACTCCTTGATAAGTTATTAGAAACGGAGCCCGTTAATCGGATTATCCATAAGTGAAGAAAGGTTTTGTTTCTAATGAAAAGAATTTAAAATAAAGTTTGTTAAAAATTTAAAGTAAATAAAATATTACTTAAAAATGATTAAAATAAATGTAAGGTTGATGATCCCAATGAACAGCAGCAGCAACAACCATTGGTGCCCCAGGCCCAGCAACAACCATCGGCCCAACAACCACAACAATCGGCGGATCAACAACACCAAAAAGAAGATCAATCGGAACACTGAATTAAAAATGCCAAAATTAACAAAAAATTAATATTCAATGTTTGATATTATTACCCCAAATCATAAATATTAGTAAAATTGGCATTTTTTGAACGGAGAAGAAACAAAACTGTGAATATATTTTCCCCGTCGAACACTGGTTTGCCTTAAATATGTTTTTTTGGCCAATCCACAAAATATTTTAAATTGGTCCAATTCGCCTTATTCCACATCACCGCTCCTTTAATTAAGCATATTATTTTGATTAATTCCATTTGTTTTTTTTTCTTTACAAAACTTACATTCATTCAAACATTTCCACCATAAAAACTCATCAATTTATTTTTATGTCAACCCAAAAACACACATTTTATTTGGTTCGTAGAATAAATTTTTTAAACAATTATTTATTTTTGTGGTATTTTATTAATATGGGAATTTGAGTCCTTTCTTCTCATTGAATCGAGCCTCATTTTTGACCGGTTTTGACCAAGATGTATATTGACGACCCATTACGGCGATATAATATTCCAATGTGAAATTATTGTTGCAATTGTCCTCCTCGCAACAATCCGTGCAACTCACCTTTAAAAATAATTCAAAAATAGGTTTAATTTTGGGGAATTCTACTTGGTCTTGGCCATATCCTGTGGATTCACAATTTCGGGAACATAATTCGGCACATTGCCGACTAATTGAAACAAACGAATTGAGAATGGTCAAAATGGTGGTCTGCAATATTTTTAAAGTATTGCCATTTGTCAAACATATATTTAAAATGTTTATGAACAGAAATATTTAGCCTTAGGCAATGGGAATATTTTTGAAATAAAACAAATTTGGGAAGAAAATGTGTCTCATTGAAAAAAAATGAAATTTTGTGCAAAAAAATCAGGCTGAATTAAGGCAGATATATTTAACAGGCAGAATTAATTTAGTGCAAAACAGGCGGAAGTATTCAAATAAATTTTAATTTAATGATTTCAATCACTCAAATAATTAACAATTTTGACGTCAACTAATTTATTAATTTGGTACTATTTTAAATTGTAAACTTACCGAACAATATTTTTCCCATGGAGCACACTATATAAAAAAATATTTATAATTAAGGAGGGCAAAATTAAGAAAACTAACCGGACGAATCACCTCATTTTGGCTTATCACTGTTAATGTGTCATTTGCGCACCAACCATCCTCGGAAATGCGATAGGGCTCAAGGGAATTTGTGTAGGAGAATTGGCAAGCTGAAATGACGAATTATGATATGGAAATTTAAATTAAAATTGACGAAAAATTTGACTAATAATCAAAAAAATTAGATTTTAAAAATATTTATTTATAAAATATTTTTTGAAAATCGTATTATGCCTTTTTGTACCTAAATTGAGCCCAATAAAATATAGAACAAACCATAACAACTGAGGGCATTTGCCAATGGGAATGATGTGAATTGGAAATATAGCAAGAAAATTACACAGTAAAAATAAAATAGCATTTTCTTTTGGTAAAATAAATTTAAGAATTTATAAAAAAATGTACATAAATGCCGAAATTGAATGTCCTCGAGCAGAGAATTGACAAAATTACTTTGTTGTTTGTTATTTGTTAAAGTGGAAATTGAGGAGTAGATTTTTGTTTTTTTTTCAGAAATCTCATAAATTTCCCATAAAACATAAATCTTTCCCACATTCCTAACATTTTCCTCAATTTCATTGGATTTTCCATTGTATAGCAGCAGCAATTTTCTCGTTATCCTCTTTCCTGCCAAATTGGGATTATTCAAGTGGAAAATAAAACACAAAAGGAAAATTTATTGAGTAAGCAGGAAAATATTCAACAATAAAAAACATCTTTTTTGAGGGGAAATGAGGGTCAAAGCATATTAACTTTGATTATTTTTGGCTCCTTATTGGCTTTTCGCTCGGATGGATAGATGAAGAACATCGATAGAAGGAGGCCATCCATTGTGAAAAACACCGAATTTGCAGTCTAAAAAATGGAATTGATGAGTGGAGGAATAATGTTGCGAAAAAAAGAAATATTGACATTTTATTAAATGAACTCACGAGTAAATAAATGTCATTGATGCCAACACTGTAAATCTGTTTAAAAATGGGGAAAAATATATTAGAAATAGTTTAAAAATTTCTTTTAGGAATTTCATCCGTTTTGGGATCACCAAATTTTAATTGAATAATAATTATTTATTGGTAAGATAATGAAATCAAAAAAATTAAGGCAAAGTTTGGATGATTGGCAAAATTAAAATTAAAAGAATATTCGACTTAAATATTCCATAAATTTTTTATTAATTTAAAACAAAGGAATTTTAAATTTTTGTCAATTATTTATTAATTTAATTACTCACAATTGCGTGCAATTCCATAATCCATGTGAATGCGACTGGGGCGAAGGGGACAAAGTCAATATATTTTGTTGAGATCGCTTTGTACTTGTGGGGGAATTAATTAAAAATTATAAATAAAATTTACAATCAAATATGGACACACGAATGAGCCAAGGATTTGGGCCCCGCTGGCACAAACACCCGTGAACTGTAATTAAAATTATGGTGAATTTATTTAAATTTGATAATGATTTTGCCTGGAGGCCCATTTCCGTTGGAAGTTGGGCGATGAAAAGGAAGAGAATGGCTGAAACCAGAAATTTAAATATTTAAATTAATTAATCTTACCAATGCCAAGGAAAATGGCCAAAATTATGCGGCACAATCGACGCTTCGAAAAATAATTTTTGTGAAGGAAATTTAGTTTAGAATGAAAAACTTTTTTTGATCGATAGAAGAGCATGGCCAAAAGGAAAAAAGTTTGCATTAAAACCGCATAACCCTTAAAAAAATGGCAAAAATTAATTGATTGGAGCAATAAAAGTAAAAATTTGGAAGGAATATTTAAAGTTTTTGCATGTGAATTAATTAATTACCTGCAAAAGAACAAGTTTGACATCGTGAATGAAAATGGAATATCGAAGCCAAAGGAATGAGCCAATGATGGCACACTTTAAAGGGAGAATAATATTTATTTTTTTTAAATTGAATGATTCGGCCGAACCAAATAGGGAATTGCCGTGTCGCTATCGCTGCTTTGCCTCCTGTACCATTTGTAAACGGCCTGGCTAAATTATTTTTAAAATTAATTTAAAATAAGCTAATATTTTTAGAAATAAGAAATATAAATTTTATTTTTTTAATTTCCAAAAATTATAATGTGGCTAAATTTTCTAAACTAATCTAAATATGAGAAAATTAATTAAAAAATAAATGTTAAAAATGAAATTTTATATTGGCAAAAATAATGTAAATATTTTAATAAAAATACATTGGACTGGTGATCAGTAGAATGGCATGAATTGCTGGAAAAAAACAATTAAAAATTTTTATTTTATTTTCTACCTGTCGAGGTCAAAAACAAACTCCATGCTAAATTTTCGGTATAGCTGCGGAACAATGCAGCCGGTGAGATATCCTCCCAAGAAGGCATACTGAAAGGATTCTTCACTACCGCCTAATGAGCAAAACATTTTGGGTAGACATTCCAGTATTTATTTATTTTTCATTGTTTAATTTTATTAATAGCTTAATTTAATTTGGAAAAATAATTCAGGTATTATGATTATATCATGAAAAATATTCGGTAATGAATAAAGAAATTATAGGTTTCTGATGTAGAATTTAGGATCGGGAAGAAACCAATACTGCATATGTAAATTTTTTACACAGGACAAATTAATTGAAACTAAAAAATAGATGTCTCCAAAATCATGGCTATCAGTTGATAATTGATATATTGGTTGAGAGGTCTCCAAAAAAAGGGGGGGTGGGGTGAAGGGGTGTGGTATCGGCTGGAAGAAAAATGACATATGGGGGTATTATAGAGGAAAAAATGTTTTATAATGCTTTTAAAAATGATTACCAAAAAACTATAAAAATTAAATCTGGAAGCATGCTTCGACTGCACAGCATTTAAGAGAAATAATCCGAAAAAAGAAAGAAAAAGCAAAATATGTATTAGAAAAAAACTGCCTGGTGTCGAAATTTCCTTTTACCATCATTTTATGATATTAATATCCATGAATGTGATATGAAAGAGAGGACCAAAAATCATGAATTACATAATAAATATTTATCATGTGTGAAGATTGAAGAATGCAATAAATGGAGTTAATTAATGTTTTTATTGCTGGAGGATTTATTGGGCAAATATGTTTGTTCACGAATCAACCAGTTAGCCAAAAATCCATTGCATTGCAGACTTCCTCACCTTTTCCCCATTTTCTCCTTATTTTGAATCGAATTACGTCGTGTCCTCCTAAATATCCCCATATTGCCTTTGCCTTTATCTCCGCTTTAATCTCAAAAATGGCACATACGCCGTCCACTTGCCTTCCATTCACTATACTTTGATTTTGTGCGCAACTTCGCTAAATTGTTAATATGCGTATTTGTGATTTGTGAACATTGAATGGGCATCAAATATAGTTTGATATTTTGACAAAATGTTTATTAAGTTTTCAGAAAGATTTTAGTTCACTTTTCCGGAAAGATTTTAGTTCACTTTTCCGGAAAGAATTTAATTAAGTTTTTCAGAAAGATTTTAGTTCACTTTTCCGGAAAGATTTTAGTTCACTTTTCCGGAAAGATTTTAGTTCACTTTTCCGGAAAGAATTTAATTAAGTTTTTCGGAAAGATTTTAATTAAGTTTTCCGGAAAGATTTTAATTAAATTTTCCGGAAAGATTTTAATTAAGTTTTCCGAAAAGATTTTAATTAAGTTTTCCGGAAAGATTTTAATTAAGTTTTCCGGAAAGAATTTAATTAAGTTTTTCGGAAAGATTTTAATTAAGTTTTCCGGAAAGATTTTAATTCACTTTTCCGGAAAGAATTTAATTCACTTTTCCGGAAAGATTTTAATTAAATTTTCCGGAAAGATTTTAATTTGACCATTTGCCATCTGCTACTTTTACCGCCTCTCAAATGAATGGTTGATCATTCTACAAACAATATATGGATGATCTCTCAATCAACTGTGAAAACGAAAACGCTTAATCATTACCTGGGAGAGAGTCACGCAAAAGTGAAAATATTATATTATAAACGGAGCTTATGAGGAATTTATAATAAAAATGATGTTTCACGTGTGTTTTTTATAATTTGATTTAGATTGGCAAAAAAAAATAATAAATGAAAAATATGAAACTCATTGAATATCTATCAATCAAAATGATTAAAATTTGACACAATGAATAAATAAGAGTACTTTTCCGTTATGAGCCCCCATACCAAATTGTCCTGATTCCCTTTGCACTTTTTTGGTAAAATCGTCATTACCTTACCATGATGGCTTGATATGACGAGGTTAAATTCTTGATAAGCACCCAAAATTACCTCTAGAGGGTGAGTTTCATAATTTTTGGTAGTGTGGAGGTGGCTCATAACGGATAAGTACCTAAATGAGAATTTATGGATTTTCATATTGTTAGTATTTCATTATTTTGGATTATTAATTAATTTTAATAAAAATAGTGTTATCGAAATATTTTTAAGACCCAATAATTTCTAATCAATTAATTTTCAACAGAAATCACAAAATCATATGAATTGATAAATATTTTTAGAAAATCTTTACAGAAAATTTGTCATTTTAATTCACTTTTCCGGAAAGGTTTTAATTAAATTTTCCGGAAAGATTTTAATTCACTTTTCCGGAAAGATTTTAATTAAATTTTTCGGAAAGATTTTAATTAACTTTTCCGGAAAGAATTTAATTCACTTTTCCGGAAAGATTTTAATTCACTTTTCCGGAAAGAATTTAATTCACTTTTCCGGAAAGAATTTAATTCACTTTTCCGGAAAGATTTTAATTAAATTTTCCGGAAAGATTTTAATTCACTTTTCCGGAAAGAATATAATTCACTTTTCCGGAAAGAATTTAATTCACTTTTCCGGAAAGATTTTAATTAAATTTTCCGGAAAGATTTTAATTCACTTTTCCGGAAAGAATTTAATTCAATTTTCCGGAAAGATTTTAATTCACTTTTCCAGAAAGATTTTAATTTAGTTTTCAGGAAATATTTTAATTCACTTTTTCGGAAAGATTTTAATTCACTTTTCCAGAAAAGTTAATGAGAATAGAATTGGACCAAAAACAAAATTAAATTCTCTTGAAGAAAAACAAATTTATTACTTCTACTTTTGTCCATTCATATTTCTACGAATTGGCCAAGTTTTAGGGACCATAACCAAATGATTGAACAAGTTGGTGAATTTGTCTGCAATTGAATAACACAGGGAAAATGGGAGGCAGAAACAGAAGCGAAGAAAAGGCTGATGAGTTTCCGTATTTCATTTTCAATCATTTAACAAGAGAGAATTTAATTATCCATTCGATGAAAAATATATAATTACATTTTTTTGAAAAATAGTAATTTAACTGTATCATAAATTGAATTCTTTCGTAAATATATTGCTGACAAAATAAATATTTCAACATTTATATCATCAATGGAAGTAATATTTTTGGCATCACTGCTGAAAAACTTCCTTGTTCACTTACAGTGTCAATGTAAACAATTAATTCTTTATGCTTTTGATTCGCGTAAATTATGTTCCAAATCAGCTGAAGACATTCCGAATATCGAAGTGCGCCCTTTTGATCACCAAATTTCATTTGTTGGAATCGAAGGAAAATTTTTGCACATTTTTCTGTCTCCTCATTCATTATCCCCTGACCATGTTTAGAAAGGGATGAAATTGCTTAAAAAATAAAAATTTATTTTTATCGAAAATTTAAATATTTTACCTGAATTTGTGAACAATAATGACAAAATGAATACAAATTCTTCTCGGCTTGGAGCAATTTGCAAAAAATTTTTCATTGACAAATCAAAAATAGCTTCTGCCAAATTTTTAATTCTGAAAATGTTTTTAAATAATTTAATTTAATTTAATAAAAGTCGAACACAGGTTCCTTGGAATTTAATCGTATGTTATACAATTTAACAAATGGATAGTCGATAATTTCCATCAATTCTGTTTCGGTATTTATTTTCATTGAATTAAAGCGGCCAATTAAAAAGCCAGCTGGCACTGAAAAATTGCTTACTGCGACCATCTTTAATTTGTAAACTTTAAAATAGTTCCTTATTCTTGCCTGATCATTTTGATCTAGTCGAGAAAATGCTGGCAATATTTTTGCAATATCAATTGATATTAGCAATGTTTTAGTTAGGCTAATTGGTTCGGTATGGAAAATGCCATATTTTGCAACATTTTGTTCAAATTTTTCAACATCAAAAAATTTACTTGGTCGATTCTAAAAATAAAATGACATGACTAAATTATTGATTTATCAACCTTATAGAAATCTGCATGAGCCAATAAACTATCTTTACTTTGAATCAATTTTTCGAATGAGTCGAAATGGCCAATAAAACTGTTTGGAAATCCAATAACATTTAGGAAAACAAGATTGGCCTTCTCTTCAATGTCCAACATCTTTTTTAGGAAAATAACACCTTTGGCTTCTTCTATTAATTCAATTTTAATAAATTAATTTAAAAAAATATTAAATTAACCAGTATTTTTCATTTTTATCAGTTGTCTTTCTACACTTTTTTTGACAACTTAAAAATTAAATTTTAATATTTAATTTCAAATTTATTCAAACATTCTTCTTTCATCCCGGCCCCAAGGCATCCACGCATTCGACATCCACGACAATTGGAAATTCGCAATTTTCTGGCCGATGAACTTTCCACTCTTCCCTGCAATCGCACATCACAATCGCATTGGTATTTACGATTGTTCAAGACAAGACGCCTATATAAATTGCAAGAATTGATAATTTATAAAAGCTTAAAAATAAAAAAAATGAAAAATCATAAAAGAAAAATATTATGTGGTCCATTTAACAAACAAACCGGAAGAAAGCTCCGCATGGCCGACAAACCATTGCCCCAAATTGGGAAAAGGCCTTTGGCGATTCGCAAACCGCGCATAATTTGTTATTTCTTGGTCGTCCCATTTTTAATGTGTTTAATTTGCTTTTAATTTGGAATTGAGGAAAAATAATTTCTATAAATTAATAATGGTATATTAGGTATTATGGAAGGAAATGAAAATGTTGAATGTGTTGAAATGGAATTTGCGCAAAATAAAAATTAAATTAGAGAATAATATAATTGCCCAATACTAGTATTGATAGACTACAAAAATTATGTTTTTCTGGATGAGTGAAAATGAAAGAAGAATGAAATAAAAATTTGCGCAGTTGGCAATCGATAAATGCGAAATATTTCATACCCAAAAAAGGGACAAACCACTTTTTCTAATAAGTGCCTTCCAATTCAAATGAATAGTGAAATATAATTGGAGGAACGATAATACATCTAATTTATTATTTAGTAAAATTAAATTAGCTAGAAAAGAGCCTAAGACAAAAAAATATTCTAAAATAACTTAATTATAATTTATATTTATTTTGTAATTTGCCTTGCAGGCAGCAGAGGCCATTTGCCCTGTGCTTTTCCCTTAAAATCAATGATTGATCATTCTACAAACAATATATGGATGATCTCTCAATCAACTGTGAAAACGAAAACGCTTAATCATTAGCCGGGAGAGAGTCACACAAAAGGCAAAAGTGAAAATATTATATTATAAACGGAGCTAATGAGGATTTTATAATAAAAATGATGTTTCACGTGTATTTTTTATAATTTGATTAAGATTGACAAAAAAAATAATAAATGAAAAATATGAAACTCATTGAATATCTATCAATCAAAATGATTAAAATTTGACACAATGAATAAATAAGGGTACTTTTCCGTTATGAGCCCCACTACTAAATTGTCCTGATTCCCTGTTGCAATTTTTTAAATTCAGTCATTTTATGTAAATTAATAGACTCCCATTATTATCTGATAAAGTGATGACAAATTCATATGAATTTTTGAAAAAATTTTTTTTTATAAACCATTACAACTATTTTTTGTACTTACAAGAATTTGGATTAACAGATGAATAACGAAAAGTGGTTTAATAAATTCTATTCCAATAATTTCGACTAATTTCACTTTATTATTTAAAAACTAAAAAGAATTAATTTGTCTTGCGGCAATGTTCACCTTTTGGCTAATCAATCAAATTTATATTTTTGTATATATATTTTTATTTATTATGCGAAGAAAGTGGAATTTTAAGAAAATATTTATTTATTACATTCATCATTCATATTCATGTCCATTTCATATCATATCATAAGTCAAAAATTAAATTCTATCCTCCAATGATGTGAGGTTTATTTATTTTGGCATTTTTGGAAAATGCGGCATTTTTAAATTACATGGGAAAACATTACATTTTTGAATTTATTTTATTTTTGTAAACGCGACATATCTGCATTGTTTAGGAAAACCATTTTTTTGAACCATTTTAAGAAAATGCTAAATTTTTGAATTGTTTGGGAAATGCCACTTTTTTTAATCTTTTGGGGAAATGTATAAATATGAAAATTATTTCATTTATTAGATTTTTTCACAAAATATTATATCCAAAATTTTTCTTTAATTTTGCTGATGAGGGCATTGTTGATTGAATCTTAATTTGCAAAATTGTTTGAATTTAAAATTTTGTTTAATATTTTTTTTTAATTTATAGAAGGGGAATCTATATTAATTTAACAAAAAAAAGAATTAATTTACCAAAAAATGAATTAATTTACACAAATCTTTCGTGTCAAAAAATATCATTTTTGAGGCCATATAACTTGGCCAAATCAAACTTCTTTAAGAATCCATAACCACAAACCCCTAATCCCATCATGCTCGAACCCCCTGAACCCTAGCTATGGCCAAGTTATATGGCCTCAAAAATATAATATTTTTCCAGGCGAAAGAATTTGTCAAAATTAATTCCTTTTTTTGAGTAATTTAATATTTTCTCTTTAAATTTATCCAAGTGGAATTTTTAAAAAGGCCAACACTCATTCATAACCAACCTCCATTTCTTTTTCACCCTTTTCAATATTATTAATATTAATTGATTCATGGAATAAAGGTAATCAAATTATGTTGGCAATATTTCAAGAAAAAATTTTCCTTCCAAAATTAGTTGATTTTATTAAGTAAATTTACGAAAAAACATGACACACATTTTGCTCGGCTTCTTATAATTTTATTTTTCTATTTCATTTATTAATTGGTGAAAAAAATTTACACCTTTATTTTGCTCTTTTTTTCTTCAAAAAATGACATCAAATTTGGATTTTCTGGAAATGCTGGATGAAAATATTTGGATGAATGTTTTGCGACTTTTCATTGCCACAAATATATTGTTAACAAATACTTTCCTGATTTATTTGTTTGCTCGTTTTTCTGAATTACGAAAACATCTATGCAACAAATTGATCCAATTGAATGCAATTATGGATTTAATTTGCGGTATTTTGAATTCTATATAATTTTATAAGAAAAATTTAATTTTGGGGAAAAAACATTGAAAAATTGAGAGTATTAAATTTTGAGAAAATCCTAGACCCAAAAACCTTATACACCGAATCGATAGATCTCGTCAAGACGCGTCGATTGGTAAATATTTTGTCAGGAATTAATTGGTTTTGAACCACAACCCAATAATGGTTTAAGTGGTTTAAAATCCTTAATTTTTAATCAAACCATGACAAATACCATTCGTTGCGCATTGACGAGATCCTAGACCGACCGTTCGCAAAATTAAATATTCTTTTCTCAATTTCGAATGTTTTATTCGTAAAATTAAATAACATCCTAATTTATTGCTTAATTAAATAGGTTTTGGACCATTTCTGCGCGCCATATTCCAAATTTACACGGTTGAAGCACAAATTAAAGAATTCTCCAAATTAACATGCATTTTTATTTGTTTTCCATTCGTTTTTGGCCTATCCGCCAGTCAAATTACATTTATCGCCATAGCCATTGATCGACTAAAAGCAATCGCTAGTCCATTTGGTTATATGGACCATAAAAGGGTTAGCGAAATTCTTATTTTTTTAATAATAATTATGAATAAGGATGGTATTTAATTTGTCAAAAAAAAACATTGAAAATGTCGAATAGAGTATTGAAAATGTCGAAAAGTTTATAACAGTTTATTGGTTTGTCCTAGACCCCCAAACCCTATACCCAATCGATAGTTCTCGTCAAGAGTGGTTTGGACAAAATTAAGGGTTTTTTAAACCACGTAAACCATCATAGGGGTTTTGGTTCAAAACCAATTAAACCATGACAAATTATATACCATTCGATGCGTCTTGACGAGCCTATCCAATGGTATATGGTTTGTTAATTTTGGACAAACCATTAAACCGTTATAAACTTTTCGACATTTTCAATACTCTTTTCGACATTTTCAATATTTTTTTCTACATTTTAAATATTTCCCTTATGAATAATACTTTAAAAATTAGACTATGTATAAAATTATTCTAATTTTATTGATTTTATATTTTTTAAATATTTACTTAAATTTTAGAATAAATTTGCTTTCCTTGCTGGATTTTTTGCTCTTCTTGTTGGCACAATTAGTATGGTTATGGTTTTTATTGGATTAAATGTGAATATATCTTCACCTCAATGTTCCATTGCCATCAATTCGGGGCCATATTATCCAAAATATTGGATAAATTTAATGGGGATTTGCACTTTAATTATATTCTGTATGGATTAATTATTCAATTTTTTAAATAAATCGACCTTTTTACAGCAAATTATGTTGCCATTTTGATATTCTTTTTAAAACAAAAATCTGCGAACATTCAAAATCATTCATTTTCAAATAATAAAATGCAGCAAGAAATAAAAACCAAACAGCAGATGAAATTAACAAAAACAATTGCTTTAATTTTGCTGATTTACACAATTTCTTGGGGCATTCCCACATTTGTTTTGATCATATTTTTGGTTAGTTTTATTTAATTATATTTTTAAATATTTAAAAACAAATTTAAGTTTTTGGATCCAACCAATACAATGCGAATGAATTTTGTGAGCTATATCCAAGGATATGTCACTGCGGGTGGTTGTGGCTTAAATTTGTACATTTATTTGTTCAAACATTCTGAAATTCGCCAATGCACATTGAAATTGTTTGGATATAAACGGAAAGAAGTAACAAATGATGAGAAAAAATGGGCCATCAATAAACAACAAAATTCCACAAATCCACATTGATTCGATTTAATTCAATTGGATAAAGTTTTAATCAGAAAATAAATAATATAGAATAAAATAATTGAGACAGAGATGATTTGCCAATAAATAACAATAAAACTTAATGAAATTCATCGGCTGAATCAAATATTTTGATTTTCCACAATCTTGTTTTTTATTTCTTCTAAAAATTTTGTATTTTTGTTTTTTCTAGGATTTGATGTTTTTTTTTATCAAAAAATATTTTATATTTTTGTTTATTTTATTTTATATTATTATGCATTTTAAAACATATCTTCAAAAGTAAATCCGGAATTGACCAATTTCCTAAACTGGCCGCAACATATATAATTTACAATTGCCTAAAATGAATAAAAACTTATTTGCATTTATTAAAAAATAGGTGTACTAGTCAGTAGGGGGGGGGGGGGGGCAAGAATTTAAGAGGGGGGGGGGGGCACCCGAAAATTCATTATTCTGCCTCCCCCGGTACTTTACGACTAAAAATAGTACGAGAGGAAATTCTAAATCCTAAAAGTCTAACCTAATCCTACCCTAAAACCTAATCTTACCCTAATCCTAAAACCCATCCGGCCCTACACAAACCTTATCCTATCCTACCCTAAATCTCATTAGGGCTGGACAAACCTTATTTAGGGTTTAGGGTAGGGTTAGGGTCAGGTTAGGGTTGGACCGGATGGGATTTAGGGGTAGGTAGGGGTAAATTATAGGTAGGTATGATTTAGGGCCAGGATAGAAAAATTCGGTTTAGGGTAGTTATTCTATTTTGTAAAGGTCTTCAAAATACCGGGGGAGGCAAAATAATGAATTTTCGGGTGCCCCCCCTCCCCTCTTAAATTCTTGCCACCCCTGTTAACTGTGTGCCCCCCCCCCCCTGTTAACTGACTATTACCAAAAAATATTTTAGAATTTATATTTATTGAGCATCTCGATGAGAGATAATTTTATTATTAATTCATTTATTTTTGAATATTTTTATCAATTCGTTGATTGGATACAAATTTCGTTACAACTAGTACCCCTACCTATAATTCATACATTGGTTTTTTGGTATTCTTATGAGGATTAGAGATTTGAATGAATTTTCTCATTTTGACAGTCAAGCACGTCATTCATTCATTATTCGTGCTTACTGTAATGAATATTTTATTTTATTTTTTACTTCCTCAATAAATCCTTTTTTTATTATAAACGAATATATAAATTGACTTAATAAATTCTAACTGAAACCATTTATTTCGTTACCTTTTCTTTTTTATTTCCATTTTCCGTTTTATATAAAATCGACCACTATCCACACAACATTTATTTTATATTTTTATAAAAATTATCCACATCATACGCCCAGCGTCCATTCTAATTTTCTATTTCATGAAAAATTTCCAACTTTTCCCATTTTTTTTGTCAATTTTTGACAAAATAATTAAATATTTCTCTAAATTAGATGTTTGTCTCATTTTTGATATTCTTTTTTACCATCATTGATATTCTTATTTTATTTGCTCAACAATTGAACTATGATGATTGCGGAGTAATGCCATTCCCACCCGGTTCTTCTGGGCCGTGGCCATCAACATCATCCGGAGGCGGACATCATCATCATCCCAATATCTTGGTTGTATAATAATATCGCATAAAATATTGGAATTATTAGGCGTGAATCACATAAAAAAACAATTCAATTATTTTATGTTTTGACTTAAAATTTTTTATTACTTCTCAAAAAATTATAAGTTCAGTTGAAAAATTATTTTCAAAAATAAATTTTTCCTCCATTCATAGATTAGCGGTGGCAGCTCAGCGGAACAAAATTCGAATTTATTTCCTTGGATGGCAAGGGTGGCAAGGTAAAAAAAATAATTTAAAGGGATTAGAAAAAGATAAATGAATAAATTATTAATTTTATAGGGCATCGCCCCTTCCAGGCCAGACAGGTTTTTGTGGAGCATCAATTTTAGGCAATCGGTGGCTTTTGACAGCCAGACATTGTGTTAATGAATATGCACGTGTTTTTGATTATGCACGTATTGCTGTTGAACCATATTACATGGTTGGAGTGGGATCGCCAAATTTGACGGAATTAGATTGGAGACATCTAGTGCAAAAAGTCTATGAATATCCCATCTGGAAAAGTTGGTCATTATTAGGCTTGGACTTTGATATCGCATTGTTGGAGGTTAATAAGAAAATTACAATGTAAAAAAATTTAGTACAGGGCATTAAAAATAGCATTCTTGAAATTTACGAAAATTAAATAAATAGATAAATTAGAGCATTCTTTTTGATTATTATTGATTATAAAGAAATTAAAATTATTGACTTAAAAAAAACAACAAAACATTGATATATTTTTTTTATTAAAATTATAAAAAAATGACTTTGATGGCATTAAAAACATCGGAAAATGTTATACATTTGGGTGCTTGTAATTTTTCAGATAAAAATATTTTTATCATAGAAATATACATTTTTAAATTTCAGTTGCACGAAGGAGGTCATCTCGAATTCAGTGAAAAAGTGCGCAAAATTTGTTTGCCAATATACTATCCAATTGAGAATGGAAAAAGGGCAACCGTGATGGGATGGGGCACTCAATCTTGGGATGGGAATGGCGAATTTTTACCATTACCGGGAAGACCAATAGATCCAGAAATGCTTCGTTATGGGACGATTGAATTAGGCCGATGGAGAGAATGTTATGGTAGAAATCCATGGTTCTTTTGCGGTGTTGGAAATTCCTCTGAAATGCTCTGGACATTGACTGGCGGAGTATATAAATTTAATATGACTAATCTTCATCTATGCAAATAAATTTGTAGGGCGATAGTGGCGGACCAGTTGTAGTGAAGACTGCGCATCCTAATGACCCAGACATGGGTGAGTTTAGATTAGGGGAATTAAATGATTTTTGTGGTTCAAATCTTGAAAAATTGAAGAATTTTTGTTAAAAATTATTTATTCATTTTTAGTAAGGATATAAATATTAGATTTTTCCCATCAAATTATAGCACTCAAATAGCATATGGGTTTTTTTTATTTTGTTTAGGTTGTAAAATGCCAATTTTGGTAAATGAACTGGACTTTTTTTAATTAAATTATTCATTCAACATTCATTTATTCTGTTCTGATATAAGATTCCAAAGGAAAATAAATTTTGGGCGTACAGATACTTGGTCGAATGAGCATTTGGTCGAAAACTATTTGGTCGAAACTCCATTTGGTCGAAAGAAGAGATATTGTCATTTGGTCGAAAGATGTAAAAAGTATCATTTGGTCGAAAGAAGTAATATTGTCATTTGGTCGAAAATATTTAAATATTTTAAAATTGGCAAAATATATTTATTATTTATACTTACTGTTCGCTGTTGCTCCATTCCGTATAATTTATTGATTAAATATTGTATTAATTTATTCATTATATGTTCTACAAACTTGTTTTGTTCCTTATAAGAATTTGGAAAGCTTTATTAAATTTAACAAAAGATAAATCATAAATATTAATATATTCTCCATATTTATATAATTGATTAATTAATTTTAATTATCAGATTTTTGTAAACGAATTCATGGCAAAGCGAAAAATCCAACAAAATCATCCACAGCTTTCCAAAAAAAAATAAAGTAATTAATTATTGAAAAAAACGGATATTATTTAGAAAAATGGTTAAAAAATTTTTAAATGGTTCATTGTAATAAAGAAATGGTTATGCTTTGCCTAAGGAATGTAGTAAATGTACCATTTTTGGTTAATAGTGTACCATTTTTGGTTAATAATGTACCATTTTTGGTTAATAATGTACCATTTTAAAGGAAACAATGTACCATTTTTTGTCCAAAATGTACCATTTTTTGAAAATGGTACATTATTTCCGAAAATGGTGCAAAAAAAGTTTAAATGGTTCTTTAGGACAAATAAATGGTACATTTTGGCCTAAAAATGATTCATTGCAAGGTATAGAAGATGATTCAAATAAGTGTGATGCCGAAGACGAGGGAAACAATTTAGATGGAGAAGAAAATAATGAAGAAGATGTATATCAAAACTATGATGAAAAAACACTGGTGCTACAACTGAATTAATCCGCGATATTAAAGAGCCAATTGTATTCCCCCCCCCCCCCCCCCCCCCCATTCAACAATTAATATGGCCAGTACCTCCAATATTTCCTCGGATCATACAGATCACGATTATTGGTAATTGCATCATTTTCCATTTGTTCCACATATTTTATCAATTTTGGTCTTTATTTTTGCATAAAATCTTTAAATATTTGTTTAGACCAATTTTAAGAGGATTCCAGCACCCTCAATAATGGGTGGCACACCTCAAAAGTTTTTGCTTTTTGGCACAGCTTTTTAAGTCGATGGGACATATTTTTTTGCCAATGGCACGGTTATTTTTAAACATTACTAATCCAATTACCGATGTATTACACGACTTTTCCCTTTATTATTTTATCTGCCCGTAACTTCTTTGGATTAAAAAATTTAAAAAATCCGATGCCAGAATCGGATCCGGTATGGTCGAAAACCTCTGAAAATATGTCATTTGTACTTAATTGGACACGAATAACCTTGTTATACCATTTTCGACCAAATGACAATATTACTTCTTTCGACCAAATAGTTTTTCGACCAAATGATACTTTTTACATCTTTCGACCAAATGATACTTTTTACATCTTTCGACCAAATGGTCTTTCGACCAAGTATCATGTAGCCAAATTTTGCATAATTTTATTTAATTTAAATCAAATTTTCAGTGATTTATTATCAAATTGGCGTCGTTTCAACAGCAGTGGATTTTGATTTAGGTAATTTTATATAAAAAAATTAATTTTAAAAATATATTTTATAGAAAAATTTGAAAAATTTGGAAAAACTAATGTACGTTATTTGAAATTGCAATATCGACATGCAACTTATATGGCGATTGACCATTTCTGTGAATGGATTCGCATTACAACAAAAGAGGAAGTTAAATGCCAAAAAATACAAGGAGGACAATTTTAATCCGTTGTAATTTTGTGAAAGAAATTAATTGATTAAATGGAATGATAAAATCAATGTTAATGAAGATTTAATATGATTATTCAAATATGAATAAATAATTTTACTTTCATTGCTAAAAAATATTTTGGACTTTATATGATAAACATATCAATTCGATGATAGATTTATATTATTATTTTGATATTAATGCATTTAATTTTCAATATTTCTATCAATTGCCTGATTCTGATTGGGTACAATTTTCGTTACAACCGTTAAAACCAGAACCCCTATAAAATTCATACATTGGTTTTTTCATGAGAATTAGAAAGAGATTAGATATATAATTTTCTCATTTTTTCAGTGACAGTTAAGCACGTCCTTTCATTCGTTATTTTTGCTTACTGTAATGAATATTTTATTTTATTTTTTTACTTCCTCAATAAATCCTTTTTTTTTATAATAAAAATATATAAATTGACTTAATAAATTCTAACTGAAACCATTTATTTCGTTGGCTTTTTTTATTCCATTTATATAAAATCGACCATTTTCCATACGTTTTATATTTCATAAAAATTATCCACATCATAAGTCCACCATCCTTCTAAATTTAGATTCATTTAAATGTATTTTCTCATTGTTTTCTTCTTGTTCCTTTGGATGCCGCCCATTTTCAATGGGTTGACCCAGTTGAATCAAGATTTAATTAATTGGGCAGATTCGGCGCAGTTTTATCCAGAAAACCTCCGAATTTACAGCAATGATTTGGCCCAATGCTTGAATAGGTGAATTATTTATATTATATATTATCAAAATGGCAAAATGATTCCATAAATTAATAAAGTTTTATTACTTTTTTTTTGAATATTAATTGAAAAAATAATTCAATTTACGACGATAAAAATTCTTAAATTCATATATATGTCGACGCTAAAAATGAATGTCCTCTAAAATATAAAATGTTATTCGTCAGAGAAGCAGAGAAAAATGGTTTTTCGAAAAAATTAAACATAGGGTTAAGGTTAGGTTAAGGGCGTCATGGGTTTATTAGATTAGGAATTAGGAGTAGGGGCTAGGGCTTAGTTTTGTACTCTGTTTCTTTAGCGTAGCATTGTGTTATATTTAGTTTTATAGCGGATATTCAGTTGTTTTAGTGCCATGCCTACATATATATTATCAATTAGTAAAATAGATGATCACTGACAAAACTGTCTTAAAAAAATAAAACTCAATTAATCATAATTATAGCATGCCATTCTACAACCAATTTGATGACTTTGATGCCATAAAAGATATGTCAAAAATTAATCCGTTAAAGACCATTCTGTCGATCCTCCAATGGATGCCAAACAGTGAAACGCTCACAATGAATCATTATAATGTAAATATGAATTATTTTTTTAGGAAAATAAGATAAAATATGAATATATGAGTTGAAATGAAGCGACGTTTTATATACATATTAGATTAAATAATTCGATTTCTTATTATTTATAAATACAAATAACAATTTAATTTCCGAATTATTTATTGTAATTAAGGTACTTTTCCAATGTTTGGCACAACAACGGGACAATACGAAATGTTGTGTTAACCAAATTGAGTTGTTTATAAAATCGTTGTCAGCTGGAGAATCAAAAGAATATGAAGAAATGCACAAAACATGGATTCCACCAAAGTTAGTTTTATTTAAAAATAAAAAATAAGGAAATAAAATTTGTAGAGGACTATTTTGGAAATTGCCACTTGGAGCATTGACAAAAGAGAATGTGTTGCCTCAGTTCCTTCCAACTGAAGAAGAAAGGCTTGAAAAAGAAATCAACTGGGATGTTTTTGTAAAATTACAAGAGGAAAAAATTGCTGAAATTGGCCAGGAAATTAGATTTAAACCGAACCAATGTATCAAATTGTGCAATGCCGAATTCCCAATTAATCCATGGTATTATTTGCCTCTGATCCGAAGTGGAGCATGCGAAATGGTATAACTTTAAATATTTTTAATTCATTTTTTATTAACGCTTTAAAATCAATTAGCTCCCAATTATGTAAATATTTTTGATTTTTGTCCTTTTGCAGATGTATAAGCCAATTAGTTATTGCCTTGTGCCATTTGGTGTGCTCAAAGAGCGAACGGAAAAGTATCCCTGAGAGTGTTGCAATGGAATTGAAATGCTATAAAAATGACGGAAATGATAATGCTCTGGGGAAAATTTATATCTGAATAAATCAACATTTAATTGGAATATAAAATGAAATAAATTGCTTAAATATAATGTGATGATAAAATTAGTAATTTTAATGGCGATGTAAATTTTATTATTCACACGAAAAATGGCATATACACCGCCCATTTGCCTCCTCCATTTTTTATTTTTTTTTATTTGTGCGCGACTTCGTTAAATTCTTATTGTGATTTGTGAACATCGGAAAAGACCAACAAATATATAGTTTGCATTTTGTCGAAATTTTAAATTTTAATTTTTTTTTATCTTCATTGAAAAACGTTCAAACAAATATGATAATTGCTATTTAACAAATTGTCAAATAAAAATAATTTGGTAAAATTAAAACATAAATATATGAAAATATTTGAAAAGATTGGAGTGAAAAAGTGAATAAATGTTTTCTAATTTTATTTCATTTGATCTTTAAATTTGGATTTTATTTTAATTTTATTTTATTTTGATGAATCGTGAATCCGATTTAATTGCTTTAATCAATTCTGCCCCGAAGCACATCCATCACCCATTCATCGTCCACATTTTCTCTATTCCTAATAAGTATTTCTATATTTTCTCTTTTTTCATCGAATTCAATAATCTTCATTTTTTCCCATTTTTTCCCATTTTTTGGTCAATTTTCAATAAAATAATTAAATATTTCTCTAAACTAGATGTTTGTTGTTTCATTTCTGATATTCTTCTTTACCATCATTGATATTCGTGGCTTATTTGCTCAACAACTGAATTATGATGATTGCGGCACAATGCCATTGTCTTCCATTCCAAGCAGCTCTGCTGGACCATCCACATCATCCGGAGGACATCATCCAATTTCCTTGGTAATATATCGTAAATGCTCTTTTAAAAGACCAGGGTTTTATTTTCAACATGGGGGCTTATTAGAGAGTGGGGAATTATTAGAGATGGGATTTTAATAGAGCATTTCAGTATTAATATTAAAATAAAATTTCTTATGATTAAAATGGAATTGATATGGATTTTAATTAATTTACATAAAAAATAATTCAATATATTTTTTTTGTCTAAATGAAAATGAAGCTATGAATTTAGTATTAATTTTAAAAAATCATAAATTTGAATATTTATTGGAAAAAAAATATACATATAATAATTTTTATTCTCTCCATTTGTAGATTAGTGGTGGCCGTTCAACAGAAGAAAATTCGAATTTATTTCCTTGGATGGCACGGTTGGCAAAGTAAAAAATAATTTTAAATAATTATAAAATAATAAATTTAAATAAATTATCAATTTTATAGAGCATCAGCCCGTGTAGGTGCTAGAGGTAATTGTGGAGCATCAATTGTGGGCAATCGGTGGCTTCTGACAGCCAGCCATTGTGTTGAGTCTGAATCAGAACTTTATAAAGTTGGAGTGGGATCGCCACATTTGGGACGATTAAATTGGAAATATCAAGTACAAAAAGTCCATAGATATCCAATCTGGAAAGATTGGATATTTACAGGCTTAGAATTTGACATCGCATTATTGGAGGTATTCTGAAAAATATTTAAATGAATAAATAAAAGAATAATAAAATTGATTACAAAAAATTAAATAAATAAAGCATTCAATCTAATTTTAATTGATTATTTATCGACTCAACTAAATTCGAAAATATCATTATTTAATTGACGAAAATCAGATTAGATCAGAAAATATTTTCATCACTAAAATATACATTAAAATAATACTATAGAATTAATTCAGTTGCCCCAAGGAGGACATCTCCAATTTAATGAAAATGTGCGCAAAATTTGCCTATCAATGTGCTATCCAATTGAAAATGGAGAAAGGGCAACCGTGATGGGATGGGGCAATCAATTATGGGATGGGGATGGAATACTATTTCCAGAAACAGAAAGACCAAAATTGTCAGCTCTTCTTCGCTATGGTACAATTGAATTGGGCCGATGGGGAACAAAAGAATGCAACTATAACTCTGTGAATCCATGGTACTTTTGTGGTGCTGGAAATTCCTCGGAAATGCTGTGGACAATGACGAGCGAGGTAAATAAATTAAGGATATTTTAATTTGACTGTTATTTGAAGGGAGATAGCGGAGGACCAGTGGTGGTGCAAACCGAGAAACAGGATGATCAAAATATGGGTGAGTTTTGTAGAATTAATGAAAACAATTTTGATAAATTAATATAATTTTAAATCAAATTTTCCAGTGATTTATTATCAAATTGGCATCAATTCATTTATGGATGAAAGAGGTTTAATTAATATATAAATAAAAATATAATTTAAATCAAAATACATAGTAAAATCTGATCAATTTAATCCGCATACATTGAAATATCGACATGTATATTATTTGGCGGTCGATCATTTTTGTGAATGGATTCGAATTACAACAAAAGAGGAAGTTAAATGTCAAATGCATGGCAGGAAAATTGGTCCATAGTTAAACATTTATACGAAATTTTAACTATTATTGAATTAATTACTTAAATATAATTATAAAATTAATAATGTGATTTAATTTTTGTTATTCACAAAATAAGAATAAATAATTTTATTTGCAATTGCTACGAAATATTTTGATGAATGTCTCGATGAGAGAGATTTATATTATTTATTATTAATGTAATTATAATTAATTTTCAAATTTCTTTCTAAATTCCATGATTCTGATTGGTGCAATTTTCGTTACAATTACAACCAACAATTACCCTTATACATAATTGATACATTGGTTTTTTTGGTATTTTTATGAGGATTACTATTAGAGATTATATATATAATTTTCCCATTTTTCCAGTGACTGTTAAACACGTCATTTCATTCGCTCTTATTAGTGCTTACTGTAATGAATATTTTATTTTATTTTTTTACTTCCTTAATAAATTCTTTTTTATTATAAACGAATATATAAATTGCCTTAATAAATTCTAAAACTGAAATCATTTATTTCTTTGACTTTTTCTATTTATTTCACATTTTCCATTTTATATAAAATCGACCAATTTCCACGTGTTTTAAATTTATATTTCCCAAAATTATATATGTTGGGGCGAAAGTTGAAATTTACCCACTATTTCGCCGAAGAAGTAGAGTACAAACCTAATCCTAGACCCTAGCCCTTATCCCTAATCCCATGCTCCGAACCCCTAAACCCATATTTAATTTTTCGATATCTCATGTTTCTCTGCTTCTCTGACGAAAATAGTGTGTAAATTTCAACTTTCGCCCCGACAAATACATAATAAAGTAGAGTAGGAGAGAGTTGGTTTTTCAAAAATTTTGGTTCTAAAATTCATTTTCATTTTTTTTAAAAAAATTCTAATTTTCGGTTTCTCATATTTTCTTTTGTTTTTGAGTAAAAATTCGCCATCTCTCTGCTGCTCTAATAATAAGCATTTAAACATACCAACATTCTAAATTTAGATATTAAATGTATTTCCTCATTGTTTTCTTCTTTTTCCTTTGGATGCCGCCCATTTTCAATGGGTTGACCCAGTTGAATCAAGATTTAATTAATTGGGCAGATTCGGCGCACTTTACAGAAAATCTCCGAATTTACAACAATGATTTGGCCCAATGCTTGATTAGGTGAATTTGGATCTTGTCTAAACAATATTTATATATCATTAAAAAAACCTATATAATCATAATTTTAGTAATATGCAATACTACCAGGATGGGCTGCTATTTAGAAAAGAATTGCAAGCCATATTGGATATGTCAAAAGTCAATCCAGTGAAAGCCATCCTCTCAATTCTGCAATGCATGCCAAAATGTGAAACACTCACAATGAATCATTATAATGTAAATATCAATTTTTTATATTAAATTCAAGGGAAATTTGAGCTAGTAATTGGGATTAGAGTTAAATTACCCGGGAGCGGGTAATTGGGGTGCGGGTAACGGGTCGGTCCAAAATCCCTTGCGGGTACCCTACCCGCCTACCCTACCCGCCAACGGGTAATTAACCCTAATTTAAATTGAATAAAACAACATTTTTATATTCTTTTATATTAAATTTATTAGAAAATAAATTTTCAAAATAATTAAATTCGATTTCATAATAGTAGCTAATCTCTGAAAAAATTATTTAAATATAATTCATATTCCACTCATTTATTTATAATAAAGATACTCTTCCAATGTTTGGCACAACAACAGGACAACACAAAATGTTGTGTTGATCAAATGGATAAGCTTATAATATCGTTGTCAAGAGGGTCAAAAGAAATGATAGAAAAAATGCGCGAAACATGGTTTATGCCAAAGTTAGTTCGATTCAAAATTTGAAAAAATGAAATAAAATTTGTAGAGGAGCATTTTGGAAATTGCCACTTGGAGCATTGAATAGAGAGTATGTGTTGCGTCAGTTACTCCCAAGTTATAATGAAAGGCAAGAAAAAGGAATGACACAAGAACAATTTAACAAATTAAAATCGGAAAAAATTGCTGAAATTGGCCGTGAAGTTAAATTTAATCCGAAGGAATGCATCAAATTGTGCAATGCCGAATTCCCAATTAATCCATGGTATTATTTCCCTCTGATCCGAAGTGGAGTATGCGAAGCGGTAAGAAAAGTTTGGCTTGCATATGAAAATATGAATATTTTTATTTCTGCTGTTTTATCATTTTAAAATTAATTAGCGGGAAATGACGAAAATATTTTTTGTCCTTTCACAGATGTATAAGCCAATCAGTTATTGCCTTGTGCCATTTGGTGTGATCAAAGAGCGAACGGAAAGAGAACAGAATTTACCTATAAAGGAATGAATTGAAGTGCCGCAATTTGAAATAAAACAATTTAAGGATGGAAATGAGAAAGTTTGGAGAAAAATTTTAATACATAAATATTAAATTAACATTTAATTGGTATTATAAATTGAATAAAATGTTTGTCATGCATAAATTAAAATATAATATCTACGTAAATATTTATTATTATTATACTTTTTATAACAATCAGCCCTTTTATGTGTCAATTAATTTCTTTTATTAATTATTTCTCAATGTTATAATATTTGCTTTTAATTTATTCAACAGTAGGATTAGCCAAAGCGTGGAATATGTAAAATAGAAGAAAATAAAAATCTTTTTTTTTATGATATTTGAAATATTTTTGAACACAATCCAAACGTTTGAAAAAGCAAAAATATATTTAAAAAAAATAAAAATTGATATTTGGTGAGTTGTCCTTTAATTATTTCATAAAATCTCCTTTTCCGTCATACTAGTTTTGCTTTTCACATGTTCAAACTCCATAGTCCATTATCCATTTTTTTAATAGAATCTTTCCTGCTGACAGCCTTATGAAAGATTTTCGTTACGTTTGCTCTCTCTAACATCACACTACGGGTTTCGTTTGTCCCCCATATCGTATTTATATTGATTTCGTCCAAATGCGCAAATATTACTTCCCGAAATACTTATAATAATATAATTATAAGCAAATCCAAACAACACCATAAAAATTTAAAATATTGCAATAACCTCATATTTTTTTGCCAATACTCAATTGGTTTCTTATTTAGTAAATAAATCGTGTTTTTATAATATTTGAAGTGATTTAAGAATACTAACTTTTTTTCATATTTCCTTTTTAAATTGTCCTTCAAAAATGCAATAAAATACCAAAGTTTTAATAGAATTTGCATTTACCAAAATTTTTACATATTTTGGCATTTTTGCGAGATATAAATTAGGACCCTGGTAATAATTCTTATTTCTGTTCATTTTCAGAATAAATTAAAAAATTATTAAATTATTTTCTTTAAAAAATTTAATTCAAAATTAAAAATGGGACGAAAAAGTAATAACAATTTGTGCTTGGTTTGCGAATCACCGAAAGCCATTAACCAATTTGGGGCAATGACTTGTCGGGCATGCGGGGCATTCTTTCGGTTTGATTAAAAAATTTTAAATATTTATTTTATAATTTTAAAGTCGGCTGATTGCGAGCAATCGTCAATATTATTGTGATTGTGATGTGAGATTGAGGGGAAAGGTGGAAACTGAAAATGCCAGAAAGCAGCGAATTTCTAATTGTCGTGGATGTCGAATGCGGAGATGCCTTGGGGCAGGAATGAAAATAGAATGTTTGAATAAATTTCAAACAAAAAAATTGTTAATTTTTTAGCACTTAAAAAGTATACAAATAATGATATTATTGTCAAAATGGAAATCCAGAAAATCGACACTTTTACAGGCAATTTTATGGGAATTAATTTATAATTAATTTCCTAAAATAATTCAGAAGATGTCCAAAACCATAATTTCATCAAACAATTATTGGATATCCAAGAGAAGGCATTTATTATTTTATTGAATGTCCAGGGTTTTGGCAACAATTTTCTTGAACAATTCGAAACATTTGAACAATTAATTCAAAGTAATGATAATTTGTTGGCTCATTCCGAATATTATAAAGTATTTTTTGCCAATTAAATTTTATTAATTTTATTTTAGAATCGCCCAATTGAATATTTTGACAAGGCAGCATTCGAAGAGAATGTCTCGAAATATGGTCTATTCAGTCAAGAGCCAATTAATTTTACAAAAGTCTTACTTTTGTCCATTGATATTGCAAAAACATTGCCGGCATTTTATCGACTAAATCTTAGTGATCAGGCATTTTTTAAATAAATATTTAAAATGATAACTACAAATTTTTTTTGTCGAATAATTAAACGAATCCACCCTGAATGATGGGTTATGATGGAATTTTATTATGAGAAATATTAATCAAAATTATTATCATTCAATTCGAAAAATACAATTGAATTTTGAATTGAATTTAATTTTATGGTGTTATGCTATTACTAGGTCATCTCCAGATCTCCAGTCTCCACGATGATACATAATATACATAATAATAAAAATAAAAAATTAGGAATGAAAATATTAAAAATAATTTAAATTTTTTCCAAATGTTTTGCTTTTTTGGTTTTTCCAAATATTACTTAGTCTTTTCAAACATTTTGTGTTTACGAAAAATTTTTTTATGTTTGATAAAAACATAAAATGTTTGGAGAAACAAAAACATAAAATGTTTGGAAAACAAAAACATAAAATGTTTGGAGAAACAAAAACATAAAATGTTTGGAGAAACAAAAGCAAAAGATGTTTGGAGAAACAAAAACATAAAATGTTTGGAGAAACAAAAACATAAAATGTTTGGAGAAACAAAAACTTAAAATGTTTGGAGAAACAAAAACATAAAATGTTTGGAGAAACAAAAACATAAAATGTTTGGAGAAACAAAAACATAAAATGTTTGGAGAAACAAAAGCAAAAGATGTTTGGAGAAACAAAAACATAAAATGTTTGGAGAAACAAAAACATAAAATGTTTGGAGAAACAAAAACTTAAAATGTTTGGAAAACAAAAACATAAAATGTTTGGAAAACAAAAACATAAAATGTTTGGAGAAACAAAAACATAAAATGTTTGGAAAACAAAAACATAAAATGTTTGGAGAAACAAAAACATAAAATGTTTGGAGAAACAAAAACATAAAAAATGTTTGGAGAAACAAAAACATAAAATGTTTGGAAAACAAAAACATAAAATGTTTGGAGAAACAAAAACATAAAATGTTTGGAAAACAAAAACATAAAATGTTTGGAAAACAAAAACATAAAATGTTTGGAGAAACAAAAACATAAAATGTTTGGAGAAACAAAAACATAAAATGTTTGGAGAAACAAAAACATAAAATGTTTGGAGAAACAAAAGCAAAAGATGTTTGGAGAAACAAAAACATAAAATGTTTGGAGAAACAAAAACATAAAATGTTTGGAGAAACAAAAACTTAAAATGTTTGGAAAACAAAAACATAAAAAATGTTTGGAAAACAAAAACATAAAATGTTTGGAGAAACAAAAACATAAAATGTTTGGAGAAACAAAAACATAAAAAATGTTTGTAGAAACAAAAACATAAAATGTTTGGAAAACAAAAACATAAAATGTTTGGAGAAACAAAAACATAAAATGTTTGGAAAACAAAAACATAAAATGTTTGGAAAACAAAAACATAAAATGTTTGGAGAAACAAAAACACAAAATATTCGGAAACACAATATTATTTAGGAAAATCGTTAACTAATAAATTTATTAAAGATGATTTCGGTTGGCGGTTTTGCAGCGGCAAGTTCAATTTTAATTGGCCGCTTCAATTCATTGATGATTAATGCCGAAACGGATGTCATAGAAATTATTGATTATCCGGTTGTCAAATTGTTCACAAATTTTACAAATTGCAAAGAACCAGTGTTAGTTTTGAATAAATATAAATAAAAGATTAAGAAATTATTTCAAGGATTAAAAATTTGGCGGAAGCCGTCTTTGATTTGCCAATGAAGCATTTCCGTCAAATTGGCCCAAGTAAAGAGGAATTTGTTCTCATTTTAGCATTGTTGTTTACAAATTCAAGTACGAATAAAAAAAACTTTTTTATTTATAACAAATATTAATAATAAAATTAAGCAACCCCATCTCTTTCAAAATATGGCCAAGGGATTATGAATGCAGAGACAGAAAAATATGCAAAAATATTACTTCGATTCCAACAACGGCAATTTGGGGAGCAAAAGGGCGCACTTCGATTTTCGGAATGCCTTCAATTGCTTTGGAATGCAATTAGTTCCGTTCAAAAGCATCGTGAATTGATTGTCTATATGGATAGCGTTTATGAGCAGGGACGTTTTGATAAAATAATGCCAAAGATATTGGCACATTTGGTTGCTTAAATCTTTTTGATGAAAATTGTATTTAATTGAATTTAATTTTTTTCCATTTTGTCATTACCCAGACCCAATCATAAGTCATAATATTCAGGATATATTTATGTATTATAAATATAATTATGATCTTGATTAATTAATTAATTTTTTTGTGTGAATAAAATTTTTATTTACCTTATTTTAAATAATTTTTTGACGATAAAATTTCCAACAAATATATCAATTCAAATTTATATAAAATAAATATTTTTTATTCCAAACATTTTTTTATAAATCGAAACATCATATTTTACAATTAGAACAAGTTTTATCAAATCAGAAATGTTTTTGCAACAAGTTATTAGAAATCAGTGTTATTTAAGAATCCAGCAGAATGAAATACTCCAATATGAAAAATTCACACTTATATTTATTCAATGTTTTGGAAATTTTAATTAGTTTGATTTAAAAACGTTTTTTAATTCATTTTTTGCAGAAATTATCTTCGAAACAATTAGAAAATGGACTCATTTGAAACATCATTTTTATAAATAATACACAAAATAATATATTTTCCATTTGAATGATTGCCTGTTGCCTCTTCCAACTGCTAAATGCCCATGAAAAATGATCAAGAGTTTTGATTTTCAAAACCGATTTGAGATCACCCATAAATTTTTGAATGATCAACCATTTATTTTTGGGGAAAAGAAAGCAAATGGCAAATGAACTGCTAGCTGCCTATAAGGCAAATTGAAATTGAATATTCAAAACAAATAAAGTTATTTTATCCTATCATTCCTCATTTTTTATTATTATAACAATAAAATTTTACTTTGAGCATCGAATCATGGACTATTTTCATTTTAATTTATTTTAATAAAATTATTTTAAATTTAATTTCTTCGGAAATTTCCCTTCTCAGAAGTGTATAATAATTATATTCAGTGGAATCGGATATAGCATATTATTATAATATTAGAGAATTAATTTTGCCTTTCGCATTTATCGATTGCCAACTGTGCAAATTTTCCTAAAATTCCACATTCATTTTCACTCTCGTTTAAAAATAATTAAAACTAGCACGGGGTCAAGTCATGTGATATGACATGTAAATTTCTCTTCAATTGTACAATTTTATTTCAGTCAAAAAATTTTTCAAATAATCTTTTTTTTCAATTCCTATTAATAAAATGGGACGAAAATGCAGCAACAATTCGTGCATGGTTTGCGAATCACCAAATGCCATTTCCCAATTCGGAGCAATGGCTTGTCGAGCATGCGGAGCATTCTTTCGGTTTGTTGATATAGGCCATAATATTTCACTTGCATCATTTAATAATGAATTATTTAAAACTAATTCCGACGGTTATTATAGGCGACTTGTCCTCAGTAATCGTAAATATCATTGCGATTGTGATGTGAGATTGAGGGGAAAGGTGGAAATGGAAAGTGAAATTGCCAGAAAAATGCGATTTTCCAAATGTCGTGGATGTCGATTGAAGCGATGTCTCGAGGCCGGGATGAAAAAAGAATGTTGGAATAAATTGAAATTAAATTTTAAAATTAAATATAATTTTTTAAGCTGTTAAAAATCGCGAAAAAAGTCAACTCATCAAAATGGAAAATAATATCAGCATTTTTAACGGTTAATTTAATAATTTTGATTAATTTATTATAAAATGAATTTATAGAAGATGACAAGGATTTTATTTTCCTAAAAAAATTGTTGGACATTGAAGAGAAAGCCAATCTTGTTTTCCTGAATGTTATTGGATTTCCAAACAGTTTTGTTGATCATTTCGACTCATTTGAAGAATTGATACAAAGCAAAGATAATTTATTGGCTCATGCAGAATTATTTAAGGTTGATCAATCAATAATTTAGTTATTATTATTTATTTTTAGAATCGACCAATTATATTTTTTGATAAGAAAGAATTTGAGGAAAATGTTGCGAAAAGAGGAATTTTTTATATGGAACCAATTTCCTTTACCAAAACATTGCTAATAGCAATTGACGTTGCAAAAAATTTTCCAGCATTTTCTCGATTAAATCTGAATGATCAGGCAAGAATAAGTTGACTATTTTAAAAAGTTTGAAATTTAAAGCTGGTCGCTGTAAACAATTTTGCACAGTCAGCAGGCTTTTTAATTGGCCGCTTTAATTCAATGAAATTAAATTCTGAGACAGAATTGATGGAAATTATTGATTATCCTTTTGTTAAATTATATACTCTGTCAAATTCCGGGGAACCTGTGTTCGACCTTTATTTTATTAATTAAATTATTTAAAAAAAATTTCAGAATTAAAAATTTGGCGGAAGCTATTTTCGGCATTCCAATGAAAAATTTTTTGCAAATTTCTCCAAGCCGAGAAGAATTTGTACTCATTTTGGGATTATTGTTCACAAATTCCGGTAATATTCAAATAAAATTAATATTTTATTATTAAGCAATCTCATCCATTTCTAAATATGGCCAAGCGATAATGAATGAGGAGACAGAAAAATATTCAAAAATATTGCTTCGATTTCAACAAATGAAATTTGGGGAGCAAAAGGGCGCACTTCGATATGCGGAATGTCTTCAGCTGCTTTCGAGCTCAATTTACTCGGCCCAGAAGTATAGAGAATTACTTGTTTACGTTGATACGATAATTCAACAGGGAAGTTTTTCGGCAGTGATGCCAAAAATATTACTTCCATTGGTCACATAAATTAAATTTGGAAATGAAATTGATGATGAAGATGAACTATATTAATCTTTTTTATGAAATTTTATTTTATTATTATATCTACAGTATTATCTTATTAGTATTATACATTATATTTACAAATGAATTCAATTTATATAAATACATTTATTGAAAATACATTTTTAAATATAATTCATCAAATGGTTATTTTCACTAACTATGATTAAATTATTGAAATAAGAAACTTAAGACACTTGCTAGTTTTTAATTTCTGATGAGTCCTTTCCGGAAAACTTAATTAAAATTTTTCCGGAAGAATTAAAATCTTTCCGGAAAATTGAATTAAAATCTTTTCGGAAAAGTGAATTAAATTCTTTCCGGAAAACTTAATTAAATTCTTTCCGGAAAAGTGAATTAAATTCTTTCCGGAAAAGTGAATTAAATTCTTTCCGGAAAAGTGAATTAAATTCTTTCCGGAAAAGTGAATTAAATTCTTTCCGGAAAAGTGAATTAAATTCTTTCCGGAAAAGTGAATTAAATTCTTTCCGGAAAAGTGAATTTAAATTCTTTCCGGAAAACTTAATTAAATTCTTTCCGGAAAACTTAATTAAATTCTTTCCGTAAAATTAATTAAATTCTTTCCGGAAAACTGAATTAAAATCTTTCCGGAAAATTGAATTAAATTCTTTCCGTAAAATTAATTAAATTCTTTCCGGAAAAATGAATTAAAGATTTCCCAGTAGTTTTAAGATCATTTTTTTAAATTTATTTTGTTTTTTTTTTGCCACTATTAAACAAATTCCAACAAACTCACGTGAAACATCATTTATATTATAAAATGTACATTCGCTATATTTATGTATAATATAATATTTTCGATTTTGCATGACCCATAATGATCAAGCGTTTACATTATTACAGTTGATCTGAGGTCATCCAAATATTATTTGTAGAATGATCAGACATTAATAATATGGGGGAAAAGCGGGGGGCAAATGGCCTGGCTGCCTAAAAGCCAAATTGAATAAATAAGCAAATAAAGTAATTTTATGCCATCTATTCTCATTTCCTCTTATTCTAATAAAAATTCTAATTAGTGACATTTTAGATTAATTTTTCTCATGGGCTAATTCCAATTTGATATAATTTTACTAAAAAATATGATTAATTTAATTTTCCCGAGAATTTTTGTTCCTCTAATTGTATAAGGGTGCGAGAAAAGTCCTTGGACTATTTTTAAAATGAAATTTTGGACACTGATATGCAAAATTTTAAAAATTTCTTTTTATATTCAAATTCTTTGCATAATTTTACCCTTAAATTAATTGAGAAATAAAATTTTATGATCTTCCATTAGCATATTATAATTTATTTAAAAAAGATCCATTCATTTTGAAGCTGAAAATCCCGATTTTAGGAGAAAATTCTTTTAATTATAACTCGAAATTGTGTGAATGAAAATTAAAAAAATTTTTAGGAATAATAACCCCATATATTTTCTTTAAAATGCACCAAAAATTTTTATCCCTACCTTAAATGTAAAAAAGGGGCATCAAAAAAGACTCAGAAAATGGCGCGGACTGGGGGAAATCCAAAATCGGTTTAAAATTGTCCCTCAAAAATGTTCTCAAAATTAGATTGCTTCTCTTAAAATTTGCCTTTTTCATAAAATTAGATATGGGAATAATATGTAGTCAAATTGATTCAAAATGGATGACGCAATTACGAATTTTAAAATTTTTAAATTTTACGGATCAAATTTTCAATTTTGTTACCAAAATAGTCCCTCTAGGCTAATTTTTTTAAATTTTAATATTTTAATTTCCTCTTTTGGTATTTTTTCAAACAATATCTGAATTAATGGAAAAAATAATTAAAAATTTGTAATATTTTTTTATAAGTTTGGAAAAAATTTAAATGCGCCTAAAAAATAGGCGGACATTTGGACCTTAAGGATGAAATATATTTTTGGCCGCCTCTCAAATGTGAAACTTAATATTTAAAAAAATTTTTATATTTGACTCATATTGATACATAATTAAGCCAAATAATAAAAAAATTGTCCAATAGGATATATTTTTATAAGGAAATTTCCGAGTCCAAAGACTTTTCTCGCACCCTGTATTCATTATTCAATTAAATTTGATGCCACTTATTAGAAAAAGTGGTTTATCTCTTTTTATGAGAGTAAAATATTTCGCATTTATCGATTGCAAACTGCGCAAATATTAATTCCATTCCTCATTCAATTTTACTCTCAATAAAAAATATAATTTTAGTCTATCAAAACTAGTATATTTGGGCTAGTCTAGTTGCTAATTTTCCTAGTTGCCAATTTTAATTTTTATTTAATGCAAATTCCCATTCAATTCCACATTCAACAATTTCATTCCCCAATCCCCACCATAAATATAAATACCTATATAATTTATTCAAACTAATTTTTCTCATTTCCAATTTAAAAGTAAAATTAAACATTAATAAATGGGACGAAAAAGGAATAACAAATTATGCGCAGTTTGTGAATCACCAAAGGCCATTTCCCAATTCGGGGGAATGGCTTGTCGAGCATGCGGGGCATTCTTTCGGTTTGTTGATATAGGCCATAATATTTCACTTGCATCATTTAATAATGAATTATTTAAAACTCATTCCGACGGTTATTATAGACGTCTTGTTTTGAACAATCGTAAATACCATTACCAATGCGATTGTGATGTGCGATTGCAGGGAACAGTGGAAAGTTCATCGGCCAGAAAATTGCGAATTTCCAATTGTCGTGGATGTCGAATGCGTGGATGCCTTGGGGCCGGGATGAAAGAAGAACGTTGGAATAAATTTGAATTAAATATTAAAATTTAATTTTAAGTTGTCAAAAAAAGTGTAGAAAGACAAATGATAAAAATGAAAAATACTGGTTAATTTAATATTTTTTTAAATTAATTTATAAAAATTAAAATTAATAGAAAATGCAAAAGGTATTATCTTCCTAAAAAATTTATTGGACATTGAAGAGAAAGCCAATCATGTTTTCCTGAATGTTATTGGTTTTCCGAACAGTTTTGTTGACCATTTCGACTCATTCGAAAAATTGATTCAAAGTAAAGATAGTTTATTGGCTCATGCAGATTTCTATAAGGTTGATCAATCAATAATTTTATTATTATTAATCATTTATTTTTAGAATCGACCAAGTAAATTTTTTGACGTGCAAAAATTTGAAGAAAATCTCGTGAAAAAAGTTTTTCATATGGAACCAATCAGCCTAACCAAAACATTGCTAATAACAATTGATATTGCAAAAATATTGCCAGCATTTTCTCGACTAAATCTGAATGATCAGGCATGCATTACAATTTTATAATAAAAAGGATTAAAAATAAACGGATAATTAATTTAAAAAAATTTAAAGTTGGTCGCTGTAAGCAATTTTGCACAGGCAGCTAGCTTTTTAATTGGCCGCTTTTATTCAATGAAATTAAATTCTGAGACGGATTTAATGGAAATTATCGATTATCCTTTTGTTAAATTATATGCTCTGTCAAATTCCCAGGAACCTGTGTACGATTTTTTTATTTATTAAATCATATAAAAATATTTTAGAATTAAAAATTTAGCGGAAGCTATTTTCGGTTCTCCAATGAAAAATTTTTTGCAAATTAATCCAAGCCGAGAAGAATTTGTTTTAATGTTGGCATTATTGTTCACAAATTCAGGTAAAATATTTAAATTTTTTATAAAAATAAATTTTATTTTTTAAGCAATTTCATCCCTTTCTAAACATGGACAGGGGATAATGAATGAGGAGACAGAAAAATGTGCAAAAATATTGCTTCGATTTCAACAACAGAAATTTGGGGAACAAAAGGGCGCACTTCGATTTTCGGAATGCCTTCAATTGTTTTGGAACACAACACGGCCCAAAAGCATAAAGAATTACTTGTTTACATTGATACAGTAAGTGAGCAAGGAAGTTTTTCAGCAGTGATGCCAAAAATATTGCGTCCATTGATGATGTAAATAAAATTAAAATGCTGATTAAAATGTTCTAGTCTCATTAAATTATTTATTTTTATTATTTATATTTTTATTTACAATGTTATAAAATTAAATTTGTCGAAAAATTTATTTTTCAAAAAAATATAATTTAATAATTCATTAATAGAAAATTTAATCTCTTGATTAAATGATTGAAAATACGAAACTCAGCCAATTGCTAATTTCCCTTCGCTTTTGTGTCCCATTCTCTTTTCGTAATTCATTTGACTCTTCCTCGTTTCTGCTTGACTTTTCCTCCCCCAATC
This sequence comes from Pratylenchus scribneri, assembly GCA_030063045.1. NCBI lineage: Eukaryota > Metazoa > Nematoda > Chromadorea > Rhabditida > Pratylenchidae > Pratylenchus > Pratylenchus scribneri. The sequence goes on from JAQSEB010000082.1 coordinate 2,219,459, forward strand.
CATCTGCCATTTGCGGAAATTTTCTTTGTGAAAATGCCAATTTTCGGTTAGCAAAATCAACGATAAGACATTGACGTGGAAAAATTGACAAAATCAATGAAAATTCGCTGTTAATTTGGGAATATTGATCATTAAAATCCGAAATTGCCAATAAGCATGTGCCATCCTAAATGAAAAAATTACTTATAAATTAATGCCATTCAATACAAACATCATTCGATTGGTAGGCCAAATCGTTTGCGGCAATGTCTAGAACAATTTTCCCATTTCCTTGCTCATTTTCCTCTTCTCCTACATTTCCTTCAATTTCCAATCCAATTTTTTCTTCCTCATTTTTGCAGTTTTGCATTGTCCAAATCCCTGTTTCATTCCCCTCTGTTGCATTCATCCAATGGCCAATTTGTCCATTCAATTGTGCATTGGCCATAATTTGTGGATAATTCGGTGAAGGAGGGTCGGACAAAAATAGAAGAAGCATTTTTGTTTTTCCTTGAGGATATTTAATTTTATTTTTGGCGAAATTGTAGTCGTCAAATATGTTGATGGAAAGTGAGCGGAGAGGGATGGCAAAACCGAGAATATTATTTCCATTTGATGACTGAAAAATACTTATTTAATGTTTCCTAAAAACATAAAATATTGTTTGCATTTCTTTAAAATGTAATTATTCGAATTCTGATTTTAAACTATCGTGCACTAAAATTTTTAGAAAACTATTCTGTAATTAAAATCTTTCAGGAAAATTTAATTAAAATCTTTCCGGAAAAGAAAATTTAAATTTTTCAGGAAAATTAATTAGCAAACTCTTATTCCAAAACTTATTTTTTAATTAAATCTTTCCGAAATAAAATCTACTTTTCTAAAAAATCAAATAATTTCTACTTTTCTTTTATTTCTGCACGTTTTTTAAAATGCAACATTTTTCATTTAAATACGATGGCACCGAAAAATTTGCTTAATATTTTCAAGCTAAAATACTCATTAATTTATTTATTTATTACTTGCTGCTTTAAAATTGGTGTGAATGGATGCCACAATTGATCGACAATGTTTTCCTCAACGCAATTTTGATCATCCCTCCCCATTAGAGCATGCATTTCCCATTCCATTAAAGTTGTGCATTCATCAGCCAATGAACAATTAATTCGATAGATTCGATCCATGTAAAAAGTCATGAATCTTTATTTTGAAGAAAATAATCCATTGCGTCGGAATGGCGAAATTACCTTTGATTATATGGCCGGTTAGAAGATTTTTTGACAAACATTTGTCTCCAATCAGCATTTAAATCTTCTCCTTCAAATGTGGATGTCCCAAATTGAAGTGATTTTGTATGGGCATTGAATTGAATATTGAAGAAAAGAGAAAATAATAGAGGAATAATTTGCAAAATAAAGTTCATTTTTATTTTTAGTAGAATAGTTAAAAATAAAGGCTTTTGGGGAGGAAAATATTAAGGGAGATAAGCAAAATGAACGAAGAAGGTGGCCATCACTTTCTCGTGATGATGACATTAGATGATGATTTGATGATGCCCCCTAATGATGGAATATTTTTTTGTTTATTGTGTTTACAAATACCATTATGGTCATTTTATTGTTCCAACAATAAATAAGTATTTTGGTTATTTTAGAATATAAATTAATGGAAAATTCTTAAAAAATTTTAGTAAAAGTATTAAAGAAAATTAAAAAGATATATATGTTTTGGCACATTTCGGAATTCGGAAATTGACCAATTCCGGATTTGCTTTTGAAGATATGTTTTAAATTTATGTTTTCCCAAACATTGTTTTTGTTTTCCCAATCCCAAACATTGTTTTTTTTTCCCAAACATTGTTTTTGTTTTCCAAATCCCAAACATTGTTTTCCCAAACATTGCTTTGTTTTTCTTTCCCAAACATTGTTTTGTTTTTGTTTCCCCAAATATTGCTTTGTATTTGTTTTCCCAAACATTGCTTTGTTTTTCTTTCCCAAACATTGTTTTGTTTTTGTTTCCCCAAATATTGCTTTGTATTTGTTTTCCCAAACATTGCTTTGTTTTTGTTTTCCCAAACATTGCTTTGTTTTTGTTTTCCCAAACATTGCTTTGTTTTTGTTTTCCCAAACATTGCTTTGTTTTTGTTTTCCCAAACATTGCTTTGTATTTGTTTTCCCAAACATTGCTTTGTTTTTGTTTTCCCAAACATTGCTTTGTTTTTGTTTTCCCAAACATTGCTTTGTTTTTGTTTTCCCAAACATTGCTTTGTTTTTGTTTTCCCAAACATTGCTTTGTTTTTGTTTCCCAAACATTGTTTCTGTTTTCCAATTTTATGAGTCGTCTTTTTTCACTTTTTCTGACAACTTAAAATTAATAATTTTTTATTTTAACTAAAATTTACTCCAACTTTCTTCTTTCATCCCTGCCACAAGGCATCCGCGCATTCGACATCCACGACATTTGACAATTCGCAATTTTCTGGCCGATGGAATTTCCATTTTTCCCTGCAATCTAGCCTCACAATCGCAATGATATCTACTGTTGCTCAAGACAAGACGCCTATAAAATATTGGAAGTTAATTGTAAAGAATCCATTATTAATTAAAAGTGTAATATATATGTTACATCCAAAATCGGAAATCATCCAATTACGGAATAGGATGGAAATTTTAGCCATCCAATTTTGGAAATCTCGGCTTCTAGGTATCATCCAGACACGAGTGTAGGCTCATTCGACTCGTCATAGTCGATTTACTATTTGAAATTTCAATTTCAGACCAATTTAGAGGCTAGGGTTAAGGTAGGGGGCATGGGTTTTAGGGGCTAATAAGGACTAGGAGTCTAAAGGAAAGTTCATATCAGTCTGAAATTGAAATTTCATATAGTAAATCGATTATGACAAGTCGAAGGACCTACTCTCGAGTCTGTACGAAGCGTAGAAGCGAGATTTCCAAAATTGGATGGCTAAAATGCCCATCCAATTTCGGAATTGGATGATTTCCGATTTTGGATGTAACATATACAACCATACAAGGGAAATATTAAAGTCAATCAACAAACCGAAAGAATGCCCTACATGCCCGACAAGTCATTCCCCCGAATTGTGAAATGGCCTTTGGTGATTCACAAACTGCGCATAATTTGTTATTCCTTTTTCGTCCCATTTATTAATGTGTTTTTTAAATCTTTAAATTTGTTTTTTAATTTGGAATTGAGTGAAAAATTAATTTGGATAAATTAATATAGGTATTTTTGAGGCGAATAAAATTGTTGAATGCGGAATTGAAATTGAAGGTGAATTTGCGCAAACTAAAAATTATAATTGGAAAGCTAGTTTTAAAGTGGATATGGAATTGAATAAATATTTGCCCAGTTGGCAATCGATGCGAAAATAACATTCTCCAAAAAATAGGGAAAAACTACATACTTTCATTTTCATTTTCATAAGTACGGGAGTCGAAATGTAAGTACAAATCTTACAAAATAAGTACGAATCGGAACCCTGGCTTTAAACGTTCTTTTTTGGGGTAGTAAACGCTTTGAACAATATTCCCTTTGAATAGTAGTCCCTTTGTATAGGCATAGGCAACAGCAGACCATTTGCCCTTTGCTTTTCCCGTTAATAGTTTGCTCATTCTATGTAATTTATTAATGTTCTCAGATCAACTGTGGTCATTAGAGTCGTTAATTTTATGTAAATTCTAATTGATGGATTTGTTTTAAATTTTTTCGAAAAAAATTTATATTCATTTTCCCTTTCTAATATTTATAAGTTCTGGACTTATAAAAAATAAAATACACTAAATACATAAAAATTTTATTCACAAAAAAAAAACAATAAATTTCACAATCATAACACATATTTATTTAACATTGTTATGACATAATGAAGCTTGGGAAGATTAAATGGCTATGACATACTTAAATTAAATACAAAAAATTCATTTTTCATAAATTTAAACGACCAAATGGGCCAATATCTTTGGCATAATTTTATCAAAACGTCCTTGCTCATAAACGCTATCCATGTAGACAATCAATTCACGATGCTTTTGAACTGAACTAATTGCATTCCAAAGCAATTGAAGGCATTCCGAAAATCGAAGTGCGCCCTTTTGATCACCAAATTTCTGTTGTTGGAATCGAAGCAATATTTTTGTGTATATTTCAGTCTCTGCATTCATAATCCCTTGGCCATATTTTGAAAGAGATGGGGTTGCTTAATTTTATTATTAATATTTGTAATAAATAAAAATGTTTCTTTTATTCGTACTTGAATTTGTAAACAACAATGCTAAAATGAGAACAAATTCTTCTTTACTTGGGCCAATTTGGCGAAAATGCTTCATTGGCAAATCAAAGACGGCTTCAGCCAAATTTTTAATCCTTGAAATAATTTCGTTATCTTTTTTGATATTTAATTCAAAACTAACACTGGCTCTTTGCAATTTGTAAAGTTTGTGAACAATTTGACAACCGGATAATCAATAATTTCTATGACATCCGTTTCGGCATTAATCATCAATGAATTGAAGCGGCCAATTAAAATTGAACTTGCCGTTGCAAAACCGCCAACCGAAATCATCTTTAATAAATTTATTGGATATATTTGGAAATACAATTTCAGATTCAATTGTATTCGAATTGAATTAATTTTTGTTTAAAATTTCTCATAATAAAATTCCGTCATAATCCATTTTACAAATAAATTTATTAAAAATGCCTGATCGCTAAGATTTAGCCGAGAAAATGCCGGCAATGTTTTTGCAATATCAATGGACAAAAGTAAAAGTTTTATGAGGCTATGTGGCTCTTGACTGAATAAACCACATTTCGAGACATTCTCTTCGAATGCTGCCTTGTCAAAATATTCAATTGGGCGATTCTAAAATAAAATTAATAAAATGTAATTGGCAAAAAATACTTTATAATATTCGGAATGAGCCAACAAATTATCATTACTTTGAATTAATTGTTCAAATGTTTCGAATTGTTCAAGAAAAAGGTTGCCTAAACCTCTGACATTCAATAAAATAGTAAAGGCTTTCTCTTGAATATCCAATAATTGTTTGATGAAATTATGGTTTTGGACATCTTCTAAATTATTTTAGGAAATTAATTATAAATTAATTCCCATAAAATTGCCTATATCAATTTGTTGTGGTTCCATTTTGACAACAATATCATTATTTGTATACTTTTTAAGCGCTAAAAAATTAACAATTTTTTTTGAAATTTATTCAAACATTCTATTTTCATTCCTGCCCCAAGGCATCTCCGCATTCGACATCCACGACAATTCGAAATTCGCTGCTTTCTGGCAATTTCAGTTTCCACTTTTCCTCGCAATCTCACATCACAATCACAATAATATTGACGATTACTCGCAATCAAGCGTCTTTGAAAATATATGAAATTTTTAAAACATTCTATGTTCAAACCGAAAGAAAGCCCCGCATGCCCGACAAGTCATTGCCCCAAATTGGGAAATGGCATTTGGTGATTCACAAACTGCGCATAATTTGTTGTTACTTTTTCGTCCCATTTATTAATGTTTAATTAAATTTATACAGAAGAAAAATTTTGAAAATGCTCAAAAATAAGAATATTAAAATATTTTTTTAATTAAGCTAATGGTAGAATGGATTTGTTTATAAGTATAATTTTGTAAAATTGTATTGAGGGGAGTAAATATGCGCGGATTTGGACTAAATCAATAAATATGAAATTGGTTCATTTATGGTTAGAAAAAGGGCAATGAGAACCATTCTCGATGAGTAGAATGATGTTAGAGAGAGCAAACGTAACGAAAACCTTTCATAAAGCTGTCTCAACAGGAAAGATTCTATAAATGCTATAGAGTTTGAGCAATGAAAAGCAAAACTACTATAGCCGATGTGGAAAAAAGAGAAGATTTTGTGAAATAATTAAGGGCTAAAAACACTCAACATTTATCCATTTTTATTTTTTTAAAATATATTTTTAATTTCAAATTTTTCGATTATGATTAAAAAAATATTTAAAAAATTATAAAAGGATTATTATTTATCTTTATTTTATATATATTCCTACTTTTTGGCTAAAATTAATTCCAACTCTAATTCATTTAAATAATGCAAATATAAAATGACTAATAAGAAAAAAATTAATTAAGACAATAATAACGATTGGAAGGAGAAATTCTTATAGCCAAAATTGGGTGCAAAATAAGTAAAATAGTGCAGTCAATTTTTATCTCGTAATAAATATTATGAGAATTGAGAGTTGAATTTATTTCATTTAAATTTCCAATTTAATCATCCTTTTATATGACAATATTTCAAATATATTCAATGTTAGATTTTCATTGTACTTCTTTAATAATGTTCCCTTCAATAGCATAAATATTTGCATCGCGCAATTCATTGTGAATATTGTTGTTGGCCATTGTGGCGGCAATTCTACTTCGGGAATGTAGAGGAGGATGGCTACCCGAAATTGGATGGATCGAAGAGACAGTTTTGCCCATTGCTCGATAGAACATTCCGCGCACATCCTTTTGTATTGATTTATTCATTGTCAAATAGATGACAGGTGGAATGCCTGGAAATTACAAAAAATTAAAATAAATTTATAACTGACCATGGGCATTCATCCAGCAGAATTGGCCAAGAACAATGATGGCTTCACTGATGTGAAAATATTGCATATAAACATAGACGGAGGCGGCAATCGCATTGATGACGCTGATCAGAAAAACTTGAAAGAAAATCTGCAAAATAGAAATATTATTTTAATTATCTAATTTTTTTATGATTGACCATTTTCTGTGAGAAACTATGCTGGCGACCGCTTGCTTGACGTCTTCCAACTGATTTGAACATTAAAATAATACAAAATGTGGCATAACTGATTGCCAAAATAGTCAAAAGCACATTATTATGAATTGTATGCTCAATGTTTTCATACTAAAAATATTAAATATTAATAATAAATTATTTAATAAATTACAATTCCTTTGGGGTCATCAATGTAGCCAACATGTGGATTGAAAAACCATGAAAAATAGATGCCAGTGAAAATGACCGGTTTTGTGAAAAATATATAATACAGGCCATAAAGGGTTGGCACTCCAAGCCAAATCCACAATTTATTATTGCCAAACATTTTATTGGCCAATTCATTTGACCAAAGTTCAATGCATCTATTCAGGGCCAAAACCACTTCAATGGATGATTCTGCACACCAACATCCTTTAATATAAATTAGATTAGTCAAATTTGACCAAAAACCAAGTCCCCATGCGCCCAAAATGTAAATCATTCGAGGTGATGAGCAATAGACGGCTCCAATGTAGCCCAAATAGCCGGTCATCCATCCATTTACAATCAATGTGAGCATATCGATTATTCCAATGTAGAACATTATTTTATAGCAATGACTATTTTTGGTGTGTTTCCACATTGAGATCATGCAGGGCACATAAAGCACCTTAAATTTATTTATTTGGACATTTATTTAATGGGGGAATTTGCCTGATAAATTGTGGTCAATGTGATGAATCCAATTCCCAGCCATTTATGTTGTCTTTGCTCCAATGGAATTGACTCCAAATTGTAGGAACTGCAATTGTAAAGCCGCTCAAATTCATTCGGTTCAAAAAGGAGAAGTTCCATTTATTGTGGACAATTTTATGAATTTTTTACGGAGTGAGAATGATTTATAAAGGGGAGGTGGATTTGATTGCAAATCTAAAATGGCAAAATATATTTATGGTATTGTACAAAAGAAATTCATGGAATTGGCAAAAATGCCAATGTATATTTGTGGCCAACAATTAAAATATATAATTGTTATATATACGTTGACCACTTTTAGCTTTTGGACCAAGATAATTATGGGATTAAAACATCAAATTTCAAAGTTTCCATTTATCCGTCATTTTTAGAAATCTTTTTCATGGAATTTAAGCACTTTTAAAATAAATTATTCCCTTGAGTATGAGATGAGTGCATTTTGGCCAGACTAGAAAAGTCTAATCTAATTCCTAGTAAAAAAAGTCATTGTGAATTGATATTAATATTCACATGATATTTTGGAAAGTTAAATAATTATAATATTTTCGAATATATTCTCAAAACTTTAATTGAAAAATGGCACGAAAATTTAAAATGTGTACTTTAATAAAACCCACCCAGAATTGAGTTCATTTTTTCCTAGAGCACGACTAAAATAAAAAATAAAATTTTAATCAAAAATGATGAAGAAAATGAATTTAGTTTAAGTCAATTGCCTTCTTTTATTTTGAATTTTGATGCCACAAAATTGTATTCTCGTACCTAGAATGAACAATTCAGACATAATCCTCCATGTTATTCATTTTTTCATAAAGTACAATTGAATACTCAAAATGCATGATATTTAATAAAAATGGCATTCAAAAAAGATGTTTATTTTTTTTATTGTACCGTAAGGAAATGAAAAAAGGCAATGACCATGAAAGAGGACAAGGAAATGCGCAAAGGCAAAAAGTGAGGTAAATCGCAAGAAAATCAAACAATTTAAAACCCATTTTTCTTCATTTCCTGATTGAACTTTAATTTCCCATTCCATCATATTTGCGCATTATTAATATTTAATCTTGTTTTTTCCCCCTTTTTCCCAATTATTATTTATTCTTGAAATGAGAAAGACAAGTGCTTAAGAGAAAGAAATGTTTAATTTAATATGAAAATTGGAAAAAAAATTACCAGCAGCTGATTGAAAGTGAACATTGATAAGCAAATGGCAATATTCATTAAATTTTGTTCATTTCGATGACATTCATTACAAATTCCAAATTAATGCTGGTGAACTTTTGTATTCAATAAATTTATCGTTATTTTAATTATGAATAAACAGTTGAAAAGATATTAATTATATTTCAAAAAAATCTAAAAAAATTTTTAATTTGATAAAACGTGCTTTTTTGAAATTTGATATGTCCAATGTCCATTTTAATTTGGAAAAAAATAATTATGGAAAAAAAATTATTTTGAATCAGCGAATTTTAATCCAGATAATTTCTTGAAGAATTAAATTAAAATAAAATAGATTAATACAATTATAATTTAAATTTAATTTAATATAAACTTATGAATCAATTTTGTCTTTTTCGAGAAATAAATTTGGATTCCACAAAGTTTGTTCTTTGGATTAATCGAAGAAAATGTGCACTGGCGATTTGCGAAAAAGAGGCCGATGGAAATGTGGTCATCCCGAATGGATTATGGCCAATCTTGTTTAACAATAAAAATGACCAATTTATTTAAGCAATTGTTGCTCTCTTTTTGACCAAAATATTCTTCCCAAAATACTATTTAATTTATTTCTCAAAAACAATTAATTTGGAGATGGATTTAATTGTAAGTTAAATGTCAATAAATATCGCAGATAATAGTCATTAATATTTATTTCCTTTTGAGTCAATTTAAATACTATTTTATTTTGCAATTCTTAAATATTATAAAATTAATAACATAAAAATAATTAATAAATAAATGAAAAATTTGATTCAGCTGCCAAATTCGGTCGACGATTTTCAGCAATGGCCAAAACCGGGTCGAATAAATACTAAAGGAAAAGCAAATAAAGTCGCCTTGGTGGCCAGAAAAATTGGAAAAATTGCAAAAGAAAAGAAGGACAAAATTATTGGGGATGAAGCAAAGGAATTGGCTGCCTCAAAAATTCGCCAATTTCGACCAAAACAATTGCTGCGAAAATTTGTGCCAATAACCCAATGGTTCCCAAGATATCGTTTGGATAAAATCCACAAAATCATATATTAAAATTGTCACAATCAATTTAGGCTGGCAACAATCATTTTTTGTTGATTTATGTGCTGGATTGACAGCCGCTGTTTTTTCCATCCCAACAGGTCTATAAAATTAGATGAAAATTAATTTAAAATATAAATAATTTTAAGGCATTGCCCATGCCGGAATTTGTGGAGTTGCTCCCGTCTATGTGAATTTTTTCATTTAAATTTAAGCAATATTTTATTTCACAAAAAAAAATTAAAAAGTGGTCATAGTTCTTTAATTTTTCAGAGTTCTCAAGAAAAAATATTAAAATAAGAAATTAATTTTTTATTTGCTTTAACCAATAAATATTTCAAAAAAAAAATAAAAAAATAATTTATTAATAATATTTTCCATAGGGCCTTTACACTGTCATTTTCCCCACATTCTTCTACATGTTTTTTGGCCATTCTCGGCACAATGCCCTCGGCGGATTTGCCATCCTTTCTTTGATGACTCGAGCCGCAATTGAAAGGGTAGATCGAAGGCTGGTTAACAATATTGCAATGTAAATAAATAAGAAAAGAAATTTAATAATTATTTATTCTCCTTTTAAAAAGAAATGCCAATGTGACATCATCAAATTCATCCAATTTTCCTACCAATTTTACTAATATATCAATGGCCATGAATTTGACAATGTCCGTGCCAATTAGCAGCACAATTTTGCCAATGCCAATGAATTCGGAGGAAATGGCCGAATACAATCAAACATTTGCATTGATGAATAATACACAAATTGATGGAGAAGATGAATTGTTGAATACCATTGTGGATGAGGTAAAATTAGTTTTAAAATTCATTTTAATTATTATCAAATAAATTTATGAATTGGAGTTAATATCGATATTTTACAAAGAAATATTTATAGAATACAAATGAAATGAGAAAATTTTTATGGGTTTATCGAATATTTTTTAATTTTTCTTTTCAAAGAAATATATTCAGAAAAATATTAACAAATATAATGAAAGAATTTTATTATGATTGGGAACACATATTTAGTAATTTATTTGAATTAATTACTATTATCAAAATTATAATGAAATTAAAAAAAATAATTTTAGATGAAAAATATTGTTTATCCTATAACTTCTTTTATAACCCTTGAGTACTTTAATTATTTTTCAACTTCACCGAAATTTTTGAAATTATTAGAGAATAGAGATTAAAGAAATTATATTAAATATTTTTTCAAATGATAAGAAAAAATATCGTAATTTTATTTGTAGAGCACTTTGAACACGTCATTGATCATTGCTGAATTGAATGTTTCGGCTGATGATGAATTGAGCACAACATCCAGTAATCCCCTCCTGAATGATCCAATTCAATTGTCTGTGGCCAAAACGCCAGTGAACACATCCAACGGGAATGAGATAATCAGTGAAATGGGCAAAAGAATGCGCGATATTCGGCCAATCCACATTGCCACATTGATCCTCTTTCTGAGTGGAATTTTTCAGGTAAAATTTTCAGAAGAAATGAAATTTATTTAAATCACAATGTAGATTTTAATGGGCATTTTTCGACTCGATTTCCTTTCATGTTATTTCTCAGAACAAGTGATGAGTGGTTTCGTGTTGGGCGGATGTGTTCACGGTTAATTGGATAAAATTATAATTAAATCCTAGTATAAATTTCAATGGAATTGCATTTTTGGGGAATTTAAATGTTAGAAGTAGAATTGATGAAAAAAATATTGGAGATGATATTTTGAATTAGTTTGCCTTTTTTCGATATTTTATTAAAATTTATTTTTTTAAATTTTATGGCCTTAAAAATCGTAAAATCGAATCCGAAAACCGAGGATTTTTTTTTTCGAAACCGAATTGAATACCAAGTACGGTTTCCCTAAATTTGTTTTGGTAATTGGAAAATAATTCTTTTTTTTTCAGTTTTCTTCTCTCAAATTGGTGATTTGCTTGGCATTCAACATTTGCTTCCTCCCAGATCTGGCCAAGGCTATCTTTACAATGTTCAAATGAATATATTAAAATTCTAATTTAAATTTATAAATTATTATACAGCGTATCATCGATATATACGCTCATTTGGCATTCACAAATGCACAAACATTGTTGATTAGCATTTGTTCAATTCTTTTTCTCCTCTTTACACAACAAATATTCGAAGTTTGTGAACAAGAAATTTAACTTTAGCCCTAAAAAATTTTTCCAAAATTTCTATAGCCATGGTTGGCCGATGCATTCGAATTTCCAATGCCCTATGAATTGTTGTTGGTTATCATCGGCATCACGGCCACCAATTTTGCTGACCTCTCCAATCGGCATAATATCACCGTGGTTGGCAATATTCCAACAAAGTTATTTAAATAAACTATTTAAAATTTAATTATTTGCCATTATTCCAGTTTTCCGCCTCCCTCAATTCCTCGTTTCGAATTGGTCCGATTTGTTTTATTCGATGCGGTTAGCATTGCAGTGACGGCGGTGGCAATCCATTTAACAGTGGTCAAAATTGTCGAAAATCGTTATCAGTACAAAATAAACAGTTGCCAGGTCAAAAGACAATTTTTTGATTAAATTTTGCGCGATAAAAAAACATTAGCCCGCGATGGGACTTGAACCCACAGCCTTCGGTGCCGGAAACCGACGCGATATCCATTTCGCCACGCGAGCCTTTAGAAGGGTCCCCTAGTAAAAGAATAAAGTGCTTTGTTGAAAAAAAAGGAAGAAGGGGAGAGGAGATGTAGAAAATAGGCCATCAAATTTATTTAATTTGAAGATTTTCGGTCAAATATTTCACAAAAAAATGGGAAAAAATTTCTAAAAATTCTTAGTTTAAAAAATTTAATTTCCATTTTATTATTTTTTTTCCATAATTTTTCTAATTAAAAATAAATATTTCTTTAAAAATTTTAAAATGGTCAAATCAAATTTATTTATTTTTTACTTATTTTGTTTTAAATTTAATAACAAATAAATAAATAAAAAATTTAACCACAGGAATTATATTCGCTTGGTCTTTCCGGTCTTTGTTCATCTGCATTCCCCGTCTTCCCAATAACATCAATTTTTGCGCGCACCCTCATCGGTGATGCCAATGTCAATAGTACACAAATGACCATTTGCTTTTCCTCTCTTTCGTTGCTCACTGTTATCCTCTATATTGGTCCGGTGCTGGAATATTTACCAAAGGTTTAGGCCATAATAAAAATTATTTAATTTTTATTTTTTTTACAGTGCATTTTGGCTTCTATTGTGGTAAATTTTTGCGTCGTTTCCTCTTAAAAAATATATTCCAAAAGATTGTCTCCGTTTGTTCATCGTTCAATAAATTCGGTGAACTTCGTGACCTTTGGCCATTATTTAAGATTGATTTCGTAAGTATTAAATAGTCGGATGGATAATGACTAATTACATATTTTTTAGGCAATTTTTCTGGTCAGTTTTTTGTTAACCGTTTGCTATGACATTGCCGAGGGGCTTGCCCTTTCCGCATTGTTCAGTGCCTTCACAATTGTTGTGCGCGACCAATGGTTTGTTTAATTCAAATTAAATAGGTTCATTATTAATTCTAAGACAAGGAAAAGATTCTTTATTTACATATTTTGTATTTATTATTATGCCTTTTGTAGGCCAAAATGGCATTTCCTTGGGCATGATAAGGAACTGAATGAGTACAAAGAAGTGCCGAAACAATTTTTGCAACAGGTCGCCGATGAAGGCCACGCATTCATTATTCGATATGATGCCCCATTGATATTCACTAGTGTGCATAAATTCATGAAGGCATTTTTAATATTTATTATTTAATTAATCAAATAAATAAATTTTTAAATGAATTTTTGCCCAATAAAAATCAATTTCCGAATGAATATATCAAATATATATAAATGATTGCTTCCCAAAATAAGGTTTTGCTTCAAAGTGTGAAACGTTGGGACCAAATGGCTTTATGCAAAAAATGCTCTACAAGTAGTGAATTTGCCCAAAATGAGGACATCAACAATACATTGATCATTGATTGTTCCGGTTTCCCCTATGTTGACTATTTAGGGTTACGAACGTTGAATAAGGTTATAAAATTTTGTTAATTAATTTAAAAGATTTTTTCATAATTTTCAGGTTTACAAAGAGTTTTCGGAACAAAATGTACTCGTCAAATTTGCAGCTCCAAAAGGTTATTCTTGTTAAATTGACTTTTAGCAATTTTCTTATCTTCGGGGTCAATCATCAATTTTTCACCCCAATTTCCCTTTTATCATTTCCCCCACAGTACAATTAATGCGGATGTTCCGTGAGACCGACTTTTTCGATTCCGTTCCTGAGCAAAATGTCTTCCCAACTGTCAAGTATTAATAATTATAATTGGATGGAAAATAAAATTGGGCAAATTTTTGCAGGCAAGCAGTAAATTCATGTCGTCCGGCAAACGCATCTTTCGAGACTAAAGAACATAAATTGGATTTGTTGGATTCGGATGAGGAAGAACAACGATCAAAAATGCAAAATAATCATTTTTATTAAATTTTTGGAATTAAAAATTGTCTTTTTAATTTGATGAGAATCAATCAATTTTTTTATAATTCGATCACAAAATTGGAATAAATTTCCTTGTAATATTAATTAAATTTGTATCTCATCAGTGACCACTTTTCTGGCACAAATACGTAGATAGAAATCATTTTTTGTATGACACATTTCTTTCCATTGTTTACAATTAATTTTAGGCCTCATCATCAATTTAATTCCTTATTCTTTATTTCATTGAAATTTTTTTAACAATCAAATTTGATGATATGATAAGAAAGAAAATGTTTGCCAAACGAAAAGAACAATGAATGGTGTGAAAATGTCTCGTCCCATTTTTGACCTTTCCAAATGGACAATTTAATGGAGCACGAATTGAAAAGATCCAAATTAAAAATAAAATTAGTAGAATTTTGAAAATAGAAGGTGTGCCGAACTAATAAAAAATTTATTTATTATTTAATTGTTTGAAAACTATTCCGATTTTATCAAATGCAATCATTTTATTATTCTTTTAATAATTTTTATGAATACTTTTGTTTAATTAATCATAATCATTCATTGGTCATTAGAATTTCACTTCAAAAAATTAAAACCAAGGTGTCAATTTATTATTAATTTTGGCAATTTGTATTGATATAAGCCAAATTAAATAAAAACATTCATTAAGGAAAATTAACACTACCTAATTATTTGATCAATTATAAATTAATAAGAGTAAATTTAAATTTAACCCTTTTATTATTTCAAATAATTTTCAAATAAAAAATATCAATTTTTATTCCAAATATTTTTTTTTCTCAAATCACAAAAATAGTAAAAAATATTAATTTTTATTGCCAAAAATTGGCAATTGATTCAAAATGCTGGTCTTTCCAACCAAAAATATTTGAGGAGATCATGGATGCGCCAACATGGATTTGCATTCATTTTGGTGCCCAAAAATGGATGATGGACTTATTCCGCTAAATAAGCGATTATTCACAATTCTATGATTACTATTTTACATTGAAAACGACCATCGACCTTTTTCCTATTCCACAATTTCTCATTTTTTATCGACAAATATTCTATAAAATTAACCCAAAAATGCATCCACAAAATGCCATAAAAATATTCGGTCGAGATCGAGACTGATTCCTTCGAGAAGAGCAAATTTTTAATAGCAAATAACGAAAAAATGAGCAGTAAAAAATGGTATTTGGTTGCAATATTTGAGGGGGAAATATGATAATCGAAGTCACAAGGCGCCCGCATTCCACCCCGAAACCAAATGGGTTATCATAATTTCCATTTTTCAATGGTTTATTTGCCCTCTCACAAAGCCACTTAACCCCAATTCCTTGAACACTCCCACGCAATTTGCCCACAAAAAACTCATTGGACAATATTGGTGCATTCCATACGAAAAAATTTGCCCTTATAAATACCCGAAAGTGGGTCATTCCAACTGTTTATACCCAAAAACACCATTCCAACGAAAATAGAATATAAAAAGCCAAATAAAAATTCAAAAATTACATTCCGAAAATATCTAATTTTATTTTAAAAATTCAGATTAAATTCGATCCAAAAAATTCACAAAAAATGTTTATTCAACCGAAATATAAACAAAAGGCGGTTGGCTGTATGAATGGAATTTGCCTTCACATTGGCACATTTGGCGATGGAAAAATTAGTAACAAAATAACGGAAATTGCATCAATGAAAAGGAACAGCAACAAAAAGAAGGCAAAAGCCCTAATTGAATGCAAAAATGAAGAAGAAAAGAAACAATGCCCGGCAATGAATTTATTTTTGCCCTCTGAGCCATTCCCAGCCGGAGATCAACAAAGTTTGTTGGAAGAATTGGAAGCGGCCATTCGAGCTGGGCACACGGCAATTGGTCAAATGGAACAATTGAAGGCGAGAGGAAATGTAATCGCCGAAATACAGGATGCATTCGAGGAAGAAATTTCGGGGGCGGAAAATAATGGAAAATGCTTTTTAAACAAATTCATTGACCAATTATTGGGACAATATGAGTTGGCCAGACAAATTGAAAAGGTTGGTTGACAAAAAAATCAATTAATAATACGAAGATTTATTGCCTACCTTAAAGGCTAAAATGAATTACCCTATAAAACTTGTAGGGTTATTAGGATAAAAATACAATCGTTAGGACACACAAAAAGAAAAAGCTACTATTAGCATTTTAAAACATTAAAATTGGCCTCATCGAAGGTGATTCAAATTGAAAAAATAAAAATTCTAAGAAAAATTCGCCTCGCCAAGCCCATTGGCCACTTAGTTAATAAGCCAAAAGCTAAATTGCTGAAAAATGGCCTTAACTCAAAAACATTATTGCCATTCCCTAATAATCCCTACATATTCTTGGTCCTAGCACTAGAACCCGTGCCAGCTCTACCATAACCCTAGCCCTGAACTTGTTTTATAAGGGAAGTCTTTTTAGTCTCTAAGAGGCAACCGAATTAGGGAGAAAATCCGTTAAAATTATATTCTTTTTTTTTTTCATTTTCACAGATTGTCCCATCCCTGCTTGAAGAACTTTGCTCTGATTCCCTTCACGATGAGGAAAAACTCAATTCCGAACGTCTTTTTTCCAAGAATTTTGCCAAACTCCTCGATATGGTCATTCGCTTTGATGCATTGAAAGCTTCCATTCCGGAAATACAAAATGGATTCAGCCTCTATCGTCGGATGAATTTGTTGAAAAATTTTGGCGCAAATGGAGGCCAAAAGCAGGAAAGAATTTTGTATGCACATTTGGGCGACCAAATTGCCCTTTTCCTCTCTCGGCCAACCCCGCTGCTCATTTCCGTGGTCAATGGGGCCGAAAGGTTTATTGGAAGGCAGCTGAGCAGAGAATTGGCCATTTCCCATTTGAGTGAAGCACTTTTGGTCATTTACAATGTAATGAATAGGGGGACTAAATAAAATAAAATAAAAATGTTTAATTAACCTGAATTTAGGTACTAAAACATACAATGGAGAGAAGGCGACAATTTAGTATTAGAAAACAAATTGGTGGCCAAAATGTTTCAGTCCAAAAAGGCAGTTGTGCGGATGTTGGCGATTTTCTGCTTCGTTCAATGGTTGGTTGCCTTCTTCTATTCGATCACGTCCAACGAACACCGGGAGGCGTTTTTTGTTGTTCAAATTCCCCATTTGATGTGGTCGAATTTGCGGCAATGATCAAAAGGGATACAAATGTGGAAAAGGTTGCCCTTTTTTACCTTCAAATTTTTATTAATAATCATATTTCCCTTTTTAGGCCACCCAACATCTTTCGGCCCTCCAATTCATGTCCAGGCATTTCAACGACTCCGATACGCCTTCCCATGTGCGCCGAATGTTCATTTGCTAATTGATAATTCCATTTTAATTTTTTATTTTTTCTCATTTACTTTTTCAATAAAAATTTAAATTTTTTAAATTTTATTTTTTATTCATTCAAAAAATTTATTCTATCATTAAATATTTATCATGGCAAAAATGCTGGATTAAAATATTAAAAAGTACATTAAAAACTCGGTAAAGCAACGAATTAATTCCGCAGACTGATTCTGAAAATGAAGTACAACACTGACAGAGTTCACACTTCACTGTTCAACGGAATTATGAGAGTGTCATCCATTCGCGCGTATTTCCTCCCTTTTGTATTCAAATGAATAAAATGGTAAAAATATTGCAATTGGCCATTTCCTTCCTTCCTTACTAACTCTCAATTTTTTGATGGAATGATGAAAAATTTTAATTTTTCCACAATTTAAATTGGAAAACGATGGGATAATTAACAGATTAAAAATGAATAAAAATAGAGATTTTTGGGATTGGAATTGCATGCAAATTTATAAATACCTGGATGATTTTTAAAGTGCGTAAATCATTCTAAATATAGCCACAATTCTTTTTAATCAACAACACTTTTTAATGGGAATTTTCCTGTGCCAATGTCAAAAAGTCAAAATTATTCATGGAAATGTTTGATTTCCGGGTAACATTGCATAATTCTCAATTAATTCCAATCCAACCATATGATTTAATTTTCTTAGAATTTAGTTTTAGTTTTTTTAATAAATACAATAAAATTAAATTTAATAAATTAATAATAAGCAAATTCCTAGGGCAATAAGCAAATTAATTTAATTTCCTCTCTAAATCAAATTTTCTCATTATAAATATTTCTAAATCTAATTCCATATTCTTGTGAATTCAATAATTTTAAATTATTTTTAAAAATAATTACTAGGTAAAACCTACAAATACCATGATATAATACTCATTTAAGTTAATTTATTTTTTTTCCTTTCCAAAAACATTTTTTTTTATTTATGATGAGGCATATTTTGCCTAAAAACATCGAATTAAGTGAATCGAAACTCTATATTCTTTAACTTGTGATGCAACCAAATATTTTGTAATATTAATCATCGTCCGATTTTGCTGTGACGACTATAAAAAATGCATTTATTTTGTAACCAATTAAAATATTTTTGTTTTCATATAGTACTAAACATTTTATAAATGAATGGAAAAAAAGTCGTGTAATATTCATGAATGCTTCATCAATGATTTTTTTGAAAATTATCCTCATTTGTTGTAAACATTTCTTTATCCTTTAACATTTGACGCAATCATTCAGATTATTAAGAGCATTCAATTTGTTGGGTCCATTCAGTTTATTAAAATATGAATTAATTTCTTAAATATTTTGCAATTAAAAGTTGACAAAATATATAGAAAAGTGGAAAAAATGTGTATTTGGTCTATCTTTCTTGATGAAAATAATTTAATTTTTTAAAAGTTAATAAGGCAGGTGGATCGTTATAGATAATAAATCTTAAGTATGCTTCATATTAGTAATAATTAATTTAAACTTTCAAACAATTTATCAATTTGTAACAGAAAATGATGGCAATTAAATTTTAAAATGATTTTTGCGATGAACTTTTCACAAACAATTCCACTCATTTTCACCTGCAACTTTTCAAAAAATCATGCCGTAGTCTACTATATTCTCAACAGACTTTACCCAAGGGAATATTTTAAAAGTGCTTAAATTGCAAAAATTGGGATAAACGATAAATGGAAACATAAAAAATTTGAATTTGATTTATTAATCCGATAATTACCATTGCTGAAAAGTTAAATGTGGTCATCATGAATTATAAAAATTATATATTTTAATTGTTGGCCACAAATATACATTGGCATTTTTGCCATTTCCAATTCCATGAATTACTTGTGGACATTTACATTAAATATATTTTGCCATTTTAGATTTGCAATCAAATCAACCTCCCCTTTATAAATCATTTTCACTCCTTAAAAAATTCAAAAATTGTCCACAATAAATGGAACTTCTCCTTTTTGAACCGAATGAATTTGAGCGGCTTTACAATTGCAGTTCCTACAATTTGGAGTCAATTCCATTGGAGCAAAGACAACATAAATGGCTGGGCATTGGATTCATCACATTGACCACAATTTATCAGGTAAATTTCCCTTCAAATTATTAAATAATGTCAAAATAAATTATTTTAAGGTGCTTTATGTGCCCTGCATGATCTCAATGTGGAAACACACCAAAAATAGTCATTGCTATAAAATAATGTTCTACATTGGAATAATCGATATGCTCACATTGATTGTGAATGGATGGATGACCGGCTATTTGGGCTATATTGGGGCCGTCTATTGCTCATCACCTCGAATGATATACATTTTGGGCGCATGGGGACTTGGTTTTTTGGCCAAATTTGGCTAATCTAATTTATATTAAAGGATGTTGGTGTGCAGAATCCTCTGTCGAAGTGGTTTTGGCCCTGAATAGATGCATTGAACTTTGGTCAAATGAATTGGCCAATAAAATGTTTGGCAATAATAAATTGTGGATTTGGCTTGGAGTGCCAACCCTTTATGGCCTATATTATATATTCTTCACAAAACCGGTCATTTTCACTGGCATCTATTTTTCGTGGTTTTTCAATCCGCATGTTGGCTATATTGAAGATCCCCAAGGCTTTGTAATTAATTAACTAATCTTATATTAATACTTATTTGAATATTCTTTTAATAGTATGAAAACATTGAGCATACAATTCATAATAATGTGCTTTTGACTATTTTGGCAGTCAGTTATGCCACATTTTGTATCATTTTAATGTTCAAATCAGTTGGAAGACGTCAGGCAAGCGGTCGCCAGCATAGTTTCTCACAGAAAATGGTTCATTACAAAAATTTATTATTTTAATTTATTCTTTTTTTTGTAGATTTTCTTGCAAGTTTTTCTAATCAGCGTCATCAATGCGATTGCCGCCTCCGTCTATGTTTATATGCAATATTTTCACATCAGTGAAGCCATCATTGTTCTTGGCCAATTCTGCTGGATGAATGCCCATGGTCATTTTTATCTCATATTTAATCGATTAGTGATTTTCAGGCATTCCACCAATCATTTATTTGACAATGAACAAATCAATCCAACGGGATGTTCGTGCAATGCTTTGCAGAATTGTTGGCAAAACCGTTTCCTCCGTTCATCCAATTTCCGGAAGTCATGCCCAAAATCAAACTCGAGCAGCACGTTTGGCCAGCACATTTGGCAATAATCAAATTTCCTCTGTGGATGCCACTTTAAAAGAACTTAAATCCGGAATGAATGGATGAGAAAATGAATTACCGTACCGAAGAAGAATTGAAATATTTTTATTACTATATAATTTTCAAGTTTAGCATTATCATTTATTCTTTTTAACAAAATCTAAATCTATTCCATTTGCTTTTGTTTATTGAATAAATTCGAATCAAGAAGCAAAAACACAAAAGAAAAGAAGAAAAAATCATTTTTGAATTTTTGTTGGAGGGATCTTCTTTTCATTCAATTTATAAATTAGAAGAAGGGAAGTTCAAATCTTCTTTTCCTCCGAGCTATAAATTAGAATAAAGAGAATATATAGCATTTTTCTTATTTCTAATTTTTAGCGTATAAATTGTAGCTATGTATTTTAGTTACTAGTATTAATTAGAAAAATTATTTGTTTACTTTAAAAGTATTTGATTAAATCCCGAAAATCCGAATAAAATTCAAAACTATCATTTACATTTATTAATATTTACATTTTCTATCTACAAATTATTTTTATTATTATTAAATATTAAATTCAAATAAATTCTCATCAAATTCTTCAATTTTCCTCTTTTCGCCACTTCCAATTAATTCAAATCAAAATTCAATTTTCTTTTTTGATCTCAAAACAAATGTTGCGATAATGGCAAGGTGTCGCTTTTTTGATGGCTCTGTAGAGTTTATTGATCTCATAAAGCATTTCGGCCCTTGGTTTCATGAATCCCGAAGTCTTGTTCAGCCAATCCATATAATGCCATTGTGGGTCGGGCAAACATTTGTAATAATCTTTTGCTGTCAATCCTTTGCACTTCAAATCACTGGAAAAATAATCATTTCAATTTTATTTAAATATATCAAATTTTTTGCTAAATTATACCTTAATCGGTCCGTTTCCTCTGCCAGCATTTCTTCTATTGGCGGTGGCTGAATTCGTCCATGAAAAAGGGCCAAAACCAATCGAATTTGACACTCAAAAAGTTGGAATGGAAGAACGGGGAATGGAAGGCCAATGACGAAAAGAGAACAGGGATGGTGGACATGGACGCATTTGGCCCAAATTGGCGAAACATAGGACCCATCATCCGGGCATTTGATCAGACCTGATTAAAAAGGAGATGACGATTAATAGATAAATAAATATTTAGGCATTATTTAATCAAAAATCTACCTTCTTTCTCCAAGAATGGAATTGAATATCGATATCCAGTGCAGAAAATAATGGCATCGAGTCCATTTTTGGTACCCAATTCATTTCCATCAGCCAAAATTAAACTCGATTCTGTGGCATCCACCACTCGGCATCCTTCTTCACAATTTTTTGGCCTCTCATTGGCACGAAAGTAATATAATGTGTTGTTATTGTTATCAATATTCTCTAATGGCATTTCATTTTCTAGCATAGCATGTTGATTTCCATTTTGAAAATTGGAATCACCAGGAATGTGCAGAAAGTAGACCTATAAATTAAAATATTTCAATTCATTGTATTTTGGAACTAAAGAATTAAATTCTAAAAAATTAAATTTAAATCTTTCCGGAAAACTTAATTAAAATCTTTCCGGAAAACCTGATTAAAATCTTTCCGGAAAACCTGATTAAAATCTTTCCAGAAAATTTAATTAAAATCTTTCCGGAAAATTTAATTAAAATCTTTCCGGAAACTTAATTAAAATCTTTCCGGAAACTTAATTAAAATCTTTCCGGAAACTTAATTAAAATCTTTCCGGAAACTTAATTAAAATCTTTCCGGAAAATTTAATTAAAATCTTTCCAGAAAAGTGAATTAAAATCTTTCCGAAAAATTTAATTAAAATCTTTCCGGAAACTTAATTAAAATCTTTCCGGAAAATTTAATTAAAATCTTTCCGGAAAATTTAATTAAAATCTTTCCGGAAAATTTAATTAAAATCTTACCGGAAAGTTGAATTAAATTCTTACCGGAAAACTGATAAATTTATATGTATAATTTAGAATAATTTTATTTATTAATAAGAAAATTTAATAATTAGAGGCATTCATAACAGGGATGGGTTCGATGTTTCGATTTTTTCATTTCGATGTCGATTTTCGGTCATTTTTGGCATCGAAATTTCGTTTTTCGATTTCGAAAAAATTTTTGACCCATCGAAATTTCGATTTTTGATTTCGATTTTTTATTTTGAGCCATCGAACCCATCCCTGATTCATAATATAATATTTAATATTACCTTTTTTGCGAATTTCACAAGTTGAAGAACAATATCGCATCCAGATGGACCGCCACCAACAACGGCAACATTTTTGCCTGCAAAATGTTCTGCCCTCCGATATTGATGACTATGAATCCATTCCAATTTGCTTTTGTCCAATTTGGTCACACAATTTGGCAGTCTTGGTGCTGAATAATGTCCAATGCAAACGAAAATGGCATCGAATAATTCCGATTTTACAATTTTGGTGCATTTTTGCTCAAATTCAACCTCCCATTTTTCATTGGCCAATTTGCGAACACAAAGGACTCTGGTGTCGAACTTTAATGAAGAAAATTGAATGTAAAATAATGAATTAATTCATTTTACTTGAATTAAATGTTTAATAGGTTGCGCAAATTTGGCCAAATATTGCAAAACTTTCTCACTCTCCGGGAATGAACTTTCCTCCGGGGTCGAAGCCAAAAATTGGAATTCATCGAATGCCATTAATTCTCGGGGAATATTTGTCCTTCAAAATAAAAACCAATTTAAAATTAACTCTTTTTCCCAAAAATTCGACCTCAAATTTGAGTACATTGAAGAATGGGCATCAAATGCTTCATCAAAAACCCAAGTGCCACCCAGCTGTTTGGATTGCTCAAAAATGCGAATTTCCACGTCCAAAATGCCATTCTTGATTGTATCCTCTTGAACTCGTCTGGCAGCACAAATTCCGGCGGCTCCTGCCCCAATCACACAAATTCGCATTTTAATTTGCAAGAATTCAATAAATTGATTTGAAACTAACAAAAAAGAATTTTAAAATTTTATTTAGAAAAAAAAAGAAAATACTAGGAAATGATGAATAAAATGTGGATGTTGCAATTGCTAAATCCTTTTATTGTATTTTGTATTCTCCGCCTTTTATTTTCATTTTTCTTTGTTCTTTCCATAAATTTACATTTGCCAACAGATGTCTTTATAGCAATTGAACGTTGAACGGTTTTTTAAAAAGTTGTCCTTTGTTTATGTCCTTTGTTTTTTCTTCCATTGGAAATCTTCTCATTTTAGATTTATAATAGATTTGCCTGATTCATTTCAATTTGTTGGTAGGTAGCTGACATATTTAATCTTAATAACAAAGATTTCTCAAAATAAAAATAAAATCACTACTTTTTAAAATATATTAAAGAAATAAGAAATAAGCCAAGAACTTTTGTTCAAAAATTGTCATTATTAAATAATCATTGA
Source organism: Pratylenchus scribneri (assembly GCA_030063045.1). NCBI lineage: Eukaryota > Metazoa > Nematoda > Chromadorea > Rhabditida > Pratylenchidae > Pratylenchus > Pratylenchus scribneri. The sequence continues at coordinate 2,243,805 of JAQSEB010000082.1, forward strand.
TGTCATTTCTAAAATATCCAATATCTGTTAAATTATAATTTGTTTCCAAAATACCAATACCATGAATTGGCCATTGTGTCGAGAATTTTCTCAATTCGAGAAAGTCTAAATCCTCCTTCAATTTATCTAATTGATATTAAAATTAGAATTTTCATCATCAAGACAATTAATAAACTTTCATTAATTAAAATTAAACCATAACAAATCAAAATTGAAATGAAAATGCCTATAATATTTACTTTGTCGCATTCTACTGCACTTTTTTCCATAGCCTCCTCCTGCCCCAAAAATTTATTTTCAATGGACAACAAATATAGATGTATATATTCTGAATTCTTAGTGGCCATAATTCATTGTGCGGCTGATCAATATGCCCCCAGCCTAATGAGGAAAACTGTACGACTGATTTCAATTCGCCCATCCTACGGCTGATTAAGATGCCCATCCTAATTCCTAATAAGGAAAAATTGAAGGAGGAAAGGGAGGAAAGTGCAGGGGAAAATGAAGGCAAGCGAAGGAAAAGCGCCGGGCAAGCAGGGCAAATGCCTTTCTCATAAAATGATCATCCATAAAAAGATTTACAGATGATCCTCAATAGATCAATCAAAACGAAAATTGAGATCATCCATTACGAATAAACATCATCCACAGTTGATCACTCGTAACTCTTTAATTCTATTTATATTTTCTTCCCATTCACTCAAAAATAAAATATTCTTCACAAAAATCTGAGTGCCTCGAAAATAAAATTTTATAGAAAAAACCCTTTCAAAGGCAGCTAAGTCAAGATGAATAATTCACCTTTTCCCCAATTACAATTAAATTTTTCCCCACTGGCAATGGAAATCAAAAATTTACATGATCAAATTTTATTGCCAAATTTGGCAATTCATTTGCAAATGAAGACGGCCATTGCTTTGGAAATGAGCGCACGGTACTTTTTTACATTAGAATTATTTATGAATTCAATAATTTTAGACAAAAATTTATGGCTCCAATTTCCAATCATTTTACAACAAATCTTCCAATTCCATTTTCATTCAATTGGGGAAATGAAAGAACATCACAATTCTCTCCAAGAAATGTAAAAAATGTTCCAACAAAAAATGTTGGAAAAATATTTGAAAATGAGGAGAAAAATGAAATTGAAATATTGGAATATAAAAAGGGCAAAAATTCAAATAAATTTATGAATACAAATGAATTAATGATTTATGAAAATGATTTGGAGGAATTTTCCGATATATTCAATTCGGAATATGATGATGAAATAAAATTGAGTAAATGGCGTCAAAAATATTTGGCCTCAATGTCCAATGTGTTCAGCCAATGCCGGAATCAACCAAGGCAAATGTTGTCCCGTAGAAAATATGAAATTTTGGTGGATCGAGTGAAAAAGATTGAACTGATGGAGGCGGCCGGTGCCCAATTGCCCCTTCATATACTAAAAATTCGGAAAAAATATCGGGTTATAAATATTCCCAGCAAAAATGGACCAAAAACAATGTTAGCCGAAAGGAAAGGGAACAGAATATTCATTTGTGTTGATCAACTCTTTGATGTTCTCTACAAATTCCACATGGACACCCGGCATGGCCGTAGCATTTCAATGTATACCCAAACGAGGAAAAAGGTTGGCTTGGAAGAAATTTATTATTTAATTATTTATTTTAAAACAATTAAATTAAAATTTATTTTTAAGTTTGCCAACATCACAGTGGAATGTATTTTGAAGTTTTTGGGAGGCTGTGAGGATTGCAAAAAATGGAATAAAAATGAGAAAAAATTGAACACACTTTTGACGCCCAATAGGAACAAAGAAAAAGTTCGTTTTATAATTTAATATTGGAAAAAATGTATACTAATTTTATATACGAAAAATATTTTATTTATTAAAAGGGTTTTTAATAATTTATTTTATCATTTTCAGAAAATTCGATACAGCAATTTCTTTGACTTTAACAATCAAATAATTAGTTGTCGGAATTGCCCCTATAAAAGGGAGGAAAAAGCGGATCAAAAATCGACAAATGCCCTTCGCAGTCATTTGAAGAAATATCATCAAGAATTGTTGCGAGAATCCAGACAAAAGGAAATTAAGCAGGAGAATGATGAGTTTGGAATGGAAGAGGGAATGAATGGGACGAAAAAATATTTGCCAATTGAGGGAATGATTGGAATTGACAAAAATGGCTGGAAATATAATGAAACTTTGGGAAATTAATTGTAAAATTTTTCTGATGATTTGAATTTTTTAATTTATTTGTATTTACATATAAATCTTGTATTTATAGCAAAGGAATTCCAACAGTGTCTTCTGTTTCCCAAAAAAGTTTAAAGAATATAAAAAAAATAGATAGTAATTTATAAGGTAAAATAAAAATTATTATGATTCGATTTTGGGAGGCTGCGGCGCAGGAAAAGCCGAGGTTGAAGTTGAATAGAATAAGAGATTTCTTGGTGAGGCCAATGACTATATTTATTCAACCTCTCTCAATTCCAACATTCGCTTCCCAAATAAATTCTCGTCCCTACTAAAACCTGTCTCGGCTTTCTTACTTCGCCGTGATCTTCCAATCATGCCTCGATCTCCCGAAACCTGACATGACCTCTCTAATTTCGTAGCGATTGACAAATTCCCCTCGGCCTCCACAAATTCAATTTATTTATTTGATAAATTTTCTATTTTTTAAAATTTCTATTGGGAAATACAAAACATTTTACACTTTTTTTTTGGAAATTCTCCCGCAAGGTTACATTCCGAACTCGTAAGAAGAAATTGATTATGATTATATTTATATATAAGAATAAGTGTTCATAAATTATGAATTTATCTTCATCAAATTTCAACTCAAAATAAGATAGATTAATCGGCAAAATACTTTTGACTAACTTCAAATTGCTTTATATTCCTCCTTCATTCTCTGATTAATCAATCCATCAATAAATAAGTCCAATTCCTGACAAATTTCTTGCTCTAAATCGCGCATCACATCCATCAATGGGTTTTTTAGAGATTCTGGAAAATTTAAAGATTAATTTTCGAATAATGGTAACAATTCAGCCTACCTCGCAAAGTCGGGTCCTTAAGCAACAATTTTCGAGTGACCAATCCAACTGTTGTGCAATTCAATTTATAGGTCTGAAAAATTAAATTATCGATTGAATCAGTTAGGGAAAATTTATCAAATTTTTTAATGGAAAATGAATTTAAAAAATAATTCAATTTTGGTAGTTATATATTTATCTACAATTTCCAAGTTATATAAATATAATTATTATATTATTAAAATCCTACTTTCTCTGATTGAACTCCTTTCTGCCTCAAATTGGCCAACATTTGTTCATCCATTTTGGCAACTTTTATCAGACGCACTTCATCGATTCCCCAATCATTTTGACGATCAGATGAAAATTTAGGCAATTCGCTGAAACACTCAAAGAATATTTGGGCCTGAATTTAAAAAAATATTAATTATTAGTAATTTTTCATTTTTACTTGAATTTCGTTAAAACAAAAATTCAATGCATTTATGGCCCTTCGTCTTTCCTCTTCATCCAAGACCATTTTCTCCTCTTCCTTTTCCTCATTGTTCGATTCCAATGGTTTCCATTTTTGTTCATTCTTTTCCTCAATTTCTTCCATTTTTATTCCATTTTCGGCCAATTCCGCTTTTTTCTTTCCAATTTCCTCCTTTTTATCCCCTTCAATCAATTTCCTTTTCCGTTCTCGGCATCGACAATTCGGATTTTTACATTTTTTGCGTCGCCCACTGTATTCAATCGCTGATGATTTGTTCTCCGTTTCCGATAAATCCACAGATTTTTCCTTTCTGCTGAAATTTTTTTTTGATAATTTTTTCCCTATCATTAGATTTAGATGTAGCTTAAAAAAATTGTTGAAAAGGTAACTTTTTTTGATATTTATCTAATTTTTTTGAATTCAATGTTTTTGTTCAAAAATTTCCCCAAAAAATTCACCTGTGTTTGTGGCCAATTTTCTTCGATTTTCGTTTTTTCTGCTCCTTCAATTCGCTGTCTTCATCTATATTCATATCTTCTTTATTATTTGGTCGATTGCGGACAGAAATTCCATGTTTATTTTTCGACGACATTGATGAAATCTTAGTTAATCTGGAAATTAATTTATTATTTAATTAATGCATTTATTTGGCTTATAAATTGTACGTAGAATGTTTTTTAAAATTTATTTTATTGCTATGGATGGAAAAATGGTTGAGTCAGAATAAATTATCCAAAAATCAAATGTATTTAAATCAATCTTCAACTGTTGGGTTGATTGACTATGACTAATATGGGATTGGTTTTTACTTAAATTTTTATTATTTTTCTATTGATGGTGCCCAAGGGGATTTATGGGTAAATTATAAATTTGAATTGAAAGGAGAGACGCGAAATTATTTAAAAAAAATTTCCCGCCATTCGGATTATTTCTTATTTCTTTCCTCCTCCTCGGGCCTCGGCTCCTCCTTAAATTTTCTCACAAACCAAAATTATGCTTTGAGCAATTTCAATTCATTATTTTTTAAATTCATTGTTTCATTTTATATTCTAATTTTTGATTTATTTTTCTCATTTCATTCAAAAAAATTTACTTTACATATTCCCACAAAGCTCAATTTTGAGTGTACATAATTATTGTATTTTCAATTTTTATTGACTGAATATTTAAAGATTTAATTGGGGAAAAATAAAAATATAAAATAAATGAACAAATTGAATATTTTTTTATATTATTTTTGAGAGGAGCTGAATTGAATTGAAACCAATCGATCCAATTATAGATATATACCCTCCTCAAAAATGAGCGGCTGGGGCTTTTACAAAAAGCAAATATAGATGTGGCCATTTTATATTCGCTCATTATTTTCTTTTCAATCGAAAATAAAAATGTTGGAATGAAGAAAATGAATGAATGGATGGAATGGAATGGCATTTTTTGTAGTCTTATTTGGCAGGCTTTGTTATTGTATATTTTGTATTAATTGTGACGGAAATGAGGCACAATGAAATTTGGGTTCAAATGGAATATTTTGTAAAATTTTCGAAAAAATTGGTGATTCAAAAATGGATTTTATATAAAAAAAATTAAAAATGGTTCGGCAAATTCGGAATTAAAACTAATTACCAACTTTTTTCGGAATTTATGAAAATTGAGAAATATCGATTATTAGATAGACATGCCAATTTTTATAGAATAATTTTTTAAATTGCATGTTTGAAAACCAAAATTAATTTTATGTATTTATTTGGCCTGAATTTTCTTTTTTTTTATATTAATTGAAGGAAGGTTGTAATCAAATAAAAATCAACATTAAATTAGTAATCTAATAAAAATATAAATTCGCCCATTCTTTTCCATGGAAACAACCCCCACCACCAATTGCGCATCAACCAAAATGGAGTTTAAAAAGAACGGCGGAGAGAGGACAGATGAAAATATAATTTTTGGAATAATAAAATAACATTTTTATATGCACAAGTTTTTGTTGCGCTCTAGGGGATCTTTATTTTGACGAAACAAGAAAGAAAATGCTTTTGAAATTTTCGTATAAATAAAAGAGAAATATAATTTATAATTAATTACTAAATCAAAAATAAATTGAAAATTTAAATTTATTTTTATTTTTGAAAATGAAATTAGGGAAATGCTAATTCTGGTTTGGTTTGATCAGTTTTAAAATAAAATGTTAAACCGGTTTAATTAATTCTAAACTTAAATAGGCCATAATTTAATTTCAAACGGATCAAATCAATTTAAAATTGAAATTTTTATAACCCTAAGGAACCGATTTAGATTATGATTATGATGAATCAAAAAATAAAAAAAAAGAGTGTGTAATAAATGGATGAATCCCAATAAAATATATTGATGACCATTAAATTAAAATATCGATGATTCAATTTGTTAAAATTTGCTAGAAATTTCTATATTTTTTAGTCATAAAATTTTGGCATAATTATAAGGATTAAATATTAATAAAATGATTAAAACATTTACTAAAATTATAGGTCTTCTCAAATATTTGATTATTACATTCCATAAAAGCAGCAATGTTATTTGCTAAATTAATTCCATTTTTCATACTTCTTGCAATTAAAATTCTGTTCATTTCACATTTTTGTCATGGTATGATTTTTTGTGTAACAAAATATTGTTATTATTATCATAGAATTAAATTTGACTAGATTTTACACTTTTACCATTTTTACAGCAATTATATGCAATCGCGGTCCTCAATATTACCCGGAAACTGGACCAATTAATCCCGATCCTTTGCTTTTGCATATAAGAAGTTCAAGCGGATACGATTGCACTTCCCATAAAGTTTGTAATAAAAATATTTAAAAACATCAAAAGCAAAGTTTTTTTATATCTTAAAATGAAATTTAATTATCCTAATTTGATATATATGTTGCAGTAAAGATGGGGAAAATCCCGGGATTTACCAATTCCCCAAATTTTCTGTAATATATCCAATTTAATTTTTTTGGCCGATTTTAGAAGTGCCTGGTTGCTCTGAATTGCAATGTGAATCCAATTGATGATAAAATTTACAATTTGACTGGAAGAGGGCTAATCAAAATTCGTTAGTGATTGATTAATTTTAATTATATTTATATTTAATTTATTACAGATGAGACTGACTGTGTCAAGGAAACGACTTATATTCATGGAAAGGAATATGGGCCAGAGGAAATTTGCCATAAATTTTATAAAATCAAAAGAGGCTGCGAATCGTGCCGCATTTGTGACCAGGATTATTGCAATGAAGGTAAAAAATTTCTTGATTTTTTTGAACATTTATTATCAAAGCCGATTTAATCGAAGCATTATAAAAGCAATTTAATTTATTTTTCAGTTCCAGCCAAGGCGTTTGTCCCTTCACGTTTTTCATTGCTCTTTGTTTTCATTCTAATTGGGCATTTTCTGCAAATTTTGCTTACATTCAATGAAGAGTTTTCTTGAATAATTAAATTAATTCATTATTCATTTTTTCAAATGAATTGCATAAAATAAAATGCTTATTGTCACATGTACTATATAAATAATAAACAAAAAAACAGAACCATAATGTTTTATTTTATATATTTAAAGTATTGTTTTTACAAAGGTGTTAGTTTTAAAGTACAATTCGCAGTTAAATGCCCGTTTTCATTTTCTCCTTTTTTGGTTATTTTGACTGTAATTCCCACTTTCGTGTTTATTTTGAACAACTCTTAATTACACGCTATAAATCCCGTTCTTATCTTACAATTACAACTCAAAAATAGAATTTTAAAATTTTTAAAAATATGTAATTTAATCATTTATATCATTTTTGTATGAATTGGTTTAATTAAATGAAATTTTATCAAATGAATATATTTTTAGTATTATTGATGTACTTTTTAAACCAATTCATAAAATTGAGGGCATCCTTTTATGGCATAATCTTTCAAATTCTTTCCAAAATATGTGTTGTGTTCAGCAATAATTTTTTTCATGAAGCCACTAAATATAGAATACGTATTTAATTTAAATAATAAAATTTCCAACCCTTTGCCGGCATTTTCTTTCACACATTTGTATAATTTTTCCATCAATTGATCAATATTTTCCCTAATATTGGCCAAATCATTTGAATTAACAAATTCCTCCTTGACTTTCTTCAAATCCCCAATATTACAGTTCTTTTCGATCATCTCTAGCATTTTACCGTCCAAATTCATCAAATAGCTATAAAAAATTTTAATTAAAATATTTTGAATTTTTTTTACAAATTTTTATTGCTGCAATTTTCATCCTCATTTATTCCATTGCATACTATATTTTTGGCTTCATATCTTAGAATAATTTTCATAATTTAAAATTTTTGATATTTTCATAATTTGCACTATTTTAACATAATTTTAAGAATAATTAAATTTTGCACTATATTACTGTGATAGTGAAATTTTGGGCATGGATTGGGAGTTGTATCTAGCGTCAGGGTCAGGGTGAACGGTAAACAGATATTTTTCGAAAACCAGGAATCGGTTTTTAAAACCGAGACAGTCTAAAACTGACTATCTTCTACTCTATTAAAAATGTATATTTTATTTCTAATGAGAGGTACCAGAATGCAATTTCTTTTTTTCGAAAATTTGAAAAAGTTGGTAGAATAGAAAATAAAAATTATTAAGTACAAACTGAGCACTTCATTAATTTTATCAATATAATTCTAATACTCGAAATCAATATATTTTTACAAATATGAAAAATATTTTGTTGAATTATATATTAATTTTCATCTTCTTTTTTATTCAATTTTATTCATATTTTTATTATAGAAGCTTTTTTCATATTTTTGAAGACTAAATTGCGATAGTTCATAAATTTTATTATAAAATTAAAATAAAAGTAAAATAATTGCAACCATTTTGACTAATAAACATGTGATTCATCTCTCATATAGAAGGAAAAAAATTAATTTTTTTATAATATTATGAACCACAAATGATGATGATTTTTTTAATGAAATTTGTAAATAAAATAATATATTAAACAATTTTAATTATGCATTTAAAATTTATCAAAATTTTTTATTTTTATCTTTTAATTTTTTAATATTATTATAAAATACGCTAGATATGCTGCCATCAAATTTTATTACATTTGTAGTGTTTATAACCATTTTCTTTGCGAACCCTTCAAGCGGTAGAATTCATAATTTTTATAAATTTTTAAAATTTTGACTACATTCCAGGTATTATGTGTTATCGCGGACCTATGAATTTTGAATCTAGCTCATTTCTGAAAGAATTGGTGAAAACTGATTGCTCTAAATTGATTAAAAACACTGAATCTACATTTTCTGTGGTCAGTTCTAAAATTTATTAAAGGATATTACCGTGAAAATTTAAGTAGGAGCCTTTTAGTCTCTATGAAATTCGGAGTTGAAGAGGAGGAGACTTGAGCTTGTCCCAAATTTGATTTTTCAAAAATTCGTGATTTCAATTTTCTATTGGTCAATATAATTATGTTTTTTTTTTCTTTTTTCAGTGCTTGCTCGCTCTTAAATGCAATGTGAAACCGTTTCATGAGGAATATCATAATTTGGCAGCAAAGGGAGTGCGCAAAATTTGTAAGAATTGGTTTTTATAATTAGAAATATAAGAAATTGAGTCAAGACTTTTATCAAGAGAGAATTTAAAAGATATAAAATACTATAGTATTAAATAGAAATATTGAATATTCTGTATTATATAGTCAAAATTATAAAATAAAAATGTCAATTAAGATGAAGCAAAATGTGTGGAGGAAATCACGCTTTTTGGGCCTTATGGGATAAGATATACAATTGATGATATGTGTGTAAAATATTACAAGGGAGAACGAGGCTGCGAATCGTGCATCACTTGTGACACGGATTTTTGCAACAAATGTTAGAGAAAAATGCGCAACTATAAATAATATTTAAAATTTCTATTTTCTTGAAATTCTTCATAAAATATAACTAACCTAAAATCTTAATATAAATCAATTCCTATCAATTAATTATAATTATGATTTTTGCCATCCTTTTTAATATCCTATTTTTAAAGTTACATTTCCTTCATCGGAAGCTGTAATCTATGCAAATGGCACGAATACTACTTGGAATAATGCTGATGACAAAAATGCTTCCGATGACTATGAAAACAATGCCTCGGATGGAACATTGTATCCTATTTCGTTCTTTATGTTTTTTATCCTGAATTTGGTCATTTTTTACATGGCTGAATGTTATTTGGCTTAAAGCGATTAAGAAGAAAAATTCGTAATTCAAGAATGAATGAAGAAATATGTTCAATTTGATATTATTTGAATTTATTTGTAAAAAAATCACTATATTTTTCCAAATAGTCATGAATTTTAATCATGATATAAATAAGCTTTTACCATTCTTTTAAAAATGAATATGCATTAGTCCACAAATTTCTTTATAAAATCAAAATAAATGTGAAATAAAGGCAACCATATTTGTCGATCCTGTGATTGTGATTCATCTCTGGAATATAAAACGAAATTATTTCTAATTTTATAATGAACACAAATGTTGACGAGTTGGGAATGAAATATATATATATATATATATATATATATATATATATATATATATATATATAAATATATCGATACTGTCCTTACGTATTAAGTAGTAACTAATATCTAATTTTAATTCCCTTTTCAAAATATATTAAAACTTCATTAAAAATTTAATTAAAATTTTATATCTTCTATTTTATTATTTTTAAATATTATTAAATTCGCTAAATATGTTGCCTTCAATTTTTATTATTGTTCAAGTTTTTATAACCATTTTCTTTGCGAATTGTGCAAACGGTATAATTTATAATTATTAAAAATTAATCAAAAAAATATTATATTTCTAAATATAAATTTGATTTTCCATTATATTTCAGCGATCATGTGTTATCGCGGACCTTTGAATTTCGAATCGAGTTCATTTCTGAAGGAATTGAAAGAATTTGATTGCTCTAACTTAAATAGAAACACTGTATCTTTATTATCGGTGGTCAGTATCAGTCAGGGTGTCTAAAATACCACATAAATGTGGTATTTGCCACATTTTCGACCATCTCGCCACATTTTTCCCACATTTTTGATTTTTTTGGCGAGCACTTTTTGTTATAATTTTTCGGTAGTTAGCCATTTTCGACTAAAATTTTTAGCTATGCGGCCATTTTTTAGTAAAATTTTTCGCTGCGCGGCCATATTTGGATATAAAATAATAAAGAAATATACAAAATAAATATTTTTAAATTAATTTTTATTTGAATCTTAATTGTTTTAAAAAATGCCACATTTTTTGCCACATTTTTGGCCAATTTTGCCACATTTTTCCCACATTTTTCATAGCCAATGCCACATTTTTGGTCAGACCTTATAGACACCCTGGTATCAGTACTAAAGTTTATTATTTTTTATAGGATACAATATATATTCCAAAAATTTATAATTTTTTAATTTCTCCTTCTATTTTTAAAGTATTTCACTATAAAATATATTTTTTCTTTTAATTTTTCGAAAAAAATAAATAATAAAAATTACACAAAAAATGATTTTAAAAAGCTGTATCTCAAAAATTTCGGACACTTTTAGTCTAATTGGAATTGGAATCCGGAGTGGGACATAGGTCAGAGACTAGAGCTTTAAGCTTATTCACATTTTTAAATTTTTCCCTATAGGCAATTTAAATTTTATTATTTGTCTTTTTTTTATTGCCAGTGTTTGCTCGCTCTTGAATGCAATGTAAATCCGGGTGATGAAGAACTTTTTAATTTGGCAGCAAGAGGAGTGCGCAAAATATGTAAGAATAGAAATAATATGAAAATTGAAAAATTATATTCCTATAGATAAAAAATTGATAATATTTTTATTCTAAAGTAAAGCCAATAATTAATTAAAATATATGTAGTGATAATAAAAAATTTTAATTCAGATGAGGCAGATTGTGTTAAGAAAATCACGCCATTTGGGCCATCAGCAGGGATAAGATATACCCCTGAAGAAATGTGTGAAAAATATTACACTGGGCAACGAGGCTGCAAATCGTGCAAGATTTGTTACACTGATTACTGCAACAAATGTTAGAGAAAAAAGGGGAACTATATCAAAAAAAAATTAAATTTCTATTTTGCTCCATTTTTTCTATATAATTTACTAAAATAATTTAAATCTTTTTGCTTGAACTAATTCTTATCTATCTATTAAATTTTCTTTTAATTAATGAATGATCAACATTTAAAATAATATTATAGTATATATCTAATATAATATTCTTTTTTTAAAGTTCCTTTTCCTTCAGCCGAGGCTGTTATCTATGCTAATGGCGCGAACAATACTTGGGAAAATGCTGATGACAAAAATTCTTCTGATTATGATGCAAATAATGCCTTGGATGGAGCATTGCATCCTCTTTCGTTCTTTATGTTTTTTATGCTGAGTTTTGCAATTTGCATGATTAAATGCTATTTGGTTTAATACCTTTAAAGATGAGAGAAAATTCGAAATTAAAGAATGATTGAAGAAATATGCAGTTTGATGTTTTTTGAATTTATTTGTAAAATTTACCATTTATTATTCCTTAAAAAAAGAAAAACCCTAAAGGAATTCATAATCTTTCTTATAAAAAAATAAAATCTTGCATTCTTTGCCATCAATAAGAATTTATCGATCAATATTTGCACAATTATAAATTGATAAAGGAAAAAAATCAGCAGCAGCCCCAGCAATCACCATAGCAATTTATCAAATATTTTTATAAACAATAAAATCAATTTTTTCCGTTCTTTTCCTAAATAATTCTTTAAATTTCCATCTCAAAATTAAACTCACATGATGCCTTATCAGCTTTTTTTTAATTAAAATATTTTCATTATAATTTATAAATAACATTTAATTCCAATATTTCTTGACTTTTAAATTGATTTATTTAACTTGTTTTATAATAGAGCAAAAAATGCGAATTTGTGTGATTGGAGCAGGAGCGGCGGGAATTTGTGCAGCCAGACGAGTTCAAGAGGATGCCATCAAGAATGGCATTTTGGACGTGGAAATTCGCATTTTTGAGCAATCCAAACAGCTGGGTGGCACTTGGGTTTTTGATGAAGCATTTGACGCTCATTCTTCAATGTATTCAAATTTGAGGTCGAATTTTTGGGAAAAAGAGTTAATTTTAAATTGGTTTTTATTTTGAAGGGCAAATATTCCCCGAGAATTAATGGCATTCGATGAATTCCCATTTTTGGCTTCGACCCCGGAGGAAAGTTCATTCCCAAGAAGTGAGAAAGTTCTGCAATATTTGATGAAATTTGCGCAACCAATTCAACATTTAATTCAAGTAAAATGAATTAATTCATTATTTCATATTCAATCAATCTCAAACTATTCAATTAATTAAAGTTCGACACCAGAGTCCTTTGTGTTCGCAAATTGGCCAATGAAAAATGGGAGGTTGAATTTGAGCAAAAAAACTCCAAAATGATTGAATCGGAATTATTCGATGCTATTTTCGTTTGCATTGGACATTATTCAGCACCAAGACTGCCAAATTGTTTGACCAAATTGGACAAAAGCAAATTGGAATGGATTCATGGTCATCAATATCGAAGGGCAGAACATTTTGCAGGCAAAAATGTTGCCGTTGTTGGAGCCGGCCTTTCCGGAAGTGACATTGTCCTTCAGTTGGTGGAACATGCAAAAAAGGTAGAAATTTTTATAAAATTTTCATTAAATTATTAAAAATTTATTTATATCTTTTTAAGGTTTATTTTTTACATATGTTCCCCTCAAAATCGATAAATGGAATGCACAAAAATGTAGAAGCTAAAGTTGATGCTTGCGGTTTTGGCTTGGCGGCTGCACCATTTTACTTTCATCACAATGAGAGGCCAAAAAATTGTGAGGAAAAATGCCGTGTGGTGGATGCCACCGAATCGAGTTTGATTCTGGCGGAAGGAAATGAATTGGGGACTAAAGATGGACTCGATGCCGTCATTTTCTGCACTGGATATCGATATTCAATTCCATTCTTGGAGAAAGAAGGTGGATTTTTGATTAAACATTATATTCTATTTTTAAGAAAAAAATTTTAAAAATATATTTAAAAAAGTTGGTTTTATTAATTTCGTATCTTTTTTTCAAAATACAAATCAGAATAGTGCAAATTACAATTACAAATCAGAATGGGGCAATTACAATTACAAATCAGAATAGTGCAAATTACAATTACAAATCAGAATGGGGCAATTACAATTACAAATCAGAATAGTGCAAATTACAATTATAAATCAGAATAGTGCAAATTACAATTACAAATCAGAATAGTGCAAATTACAATTATAAATCAGAATAGTGCAAATTACAATTACAAATCAGAATAGTGCAAATTACAATTACAAATCAGAATAGTGCAAATTACAATTACAAATCAGAATAGTGCAAATTACATAAATTTTTATTATGAAAAAGAACCAATTTGTTTTTATTGGAAATTAATTTAATTTTTGTAAATAATTTGGAATTCGATAAAAATATTTTTTAATAGTTAATTTTAAAAAGATGTTAATTTAATTTGAATGATATATCCAATTTTTTTATTAAACTAATTTTCAGGTCTGATAAAATGTCCGGAAGATGGATCTTTTGTGTCGCCAATTTGGGCCAAATGCGTCCATGCTCACCATCCCCGTTCCCTTTTCATCATTGGCCTTCCATTTCCTGTCCTACCTTTCCCAATGTTTGAGTCCCAAATTCGACTGGCTTTGGCCCTTTTCCATGGACGAATTCAACCACCACCAATAGAAGAAATGCTTGCGGAGGAGAGCGATAGATTACGGTAATTTAATGGTCTATAAATATTTAAATTCGATAATTCCAAAATTTATTTAATTAAATTTAAAACTTATCTAAAATTATAGAAAAAAATTTAAAAAATTTGTCAGTATAATGAAGAAGGAATCAATTCCACTGAAATATTTCCACAAATTCCCTTCGGATCCAAATGCTTCGTGGGATTATTTTGATTGGTTGGATGAAATAAGCGGACAAGGAAAAAAGCAACGGTCTCCGGCAATTTATGCAATCAATGAGCATTTTCGGAAAGGAAGATTAGTGACATGCTATTATCGGAATATTCGATATGCCATCAAAAATGATGGGCAACAATTTGAAGTGATCGAAACGATCGAAAATTGATCAGAAGAAGAATGGATAAATTATTAGCTAAAATTAAATGATAAATGAATAGAATAAATTATTGATTATTTTTTCTGATATTTTAATGATTTTTTGACAAAATGTAGGAATTCTGGCCCATCTTCTCCGTATCGTTCCACAACATAATTCAAACTTTTTTGGCATTCGCTCAAATTTTTTTTCTTTGATTGCACCAATTCAAAAAGGGAATGGCTCATATGTCAGAATTGGGAGAGGGTAATCAGCACACACGGATATTCCCCGCGAGAAATTCGAAAAATTTATGAGCAAAAGAAAAGAAAATAGGAACAAAGAGAGGGAAAATTGACCTTGTTGAAAAAGATGGCCAAAAATTGAAATATAATTAAATTAAAACTTTTTAATGGTAAAAGGTAAAAGCATTATTTTTTTTTGTTTCATTGTATTTTGCTAACTTTTTAATTTTCAATTGAGTTTATTAAAATATTGCTTATATTTGGTCTTTGATAAGTTCGGTAATCTTTATTCCATTATTCAAAAATTCTTTCCCCAATCAACTTAAAATTTAATGCCAAATTACATATTAATATTAATATCGATAACATCAAATTGCTCTCGGATTGATTATGATGATTAGATTACGATTTATGAATGAAATAAGGAAAAAACGGATTAGTTGTATAAAAAATGAGATAAATATAAATAAATAAAATAAAGAAAGAAAGGAAAGAAGAAAGTAAGCTTCAAACATCCCTTGAAAACCGCATTCATAGGAAATAGGACTGCTCTGATGTTAACTCATTCATTGTACTGTAGAGTTCGGCAAGGAGCTCGATCGGTAAAACAGTACGAGAATCCTGAAAAAACTCGGTACTGACTACTGAGTTGGTAACGAAAATTAAAAAAAATCTTCAGTCGGGATCTCGTTCGGAATTGCCGAATCAGTACCGTGTCCGGATCCCGAAAAATACCGATCGGGTTCCGTACCGTCCGATCTCTATTGTACTGCTTTTGTCTGCACTTGAGTTGTTTGGCATTAGTCCAAGTTTATAGGTATGGTTTTTGTTGTGTTCACTGATACCATCTTTTTCCTCAATGCTTTCCAACATTTCTGTGTCCATTTTGGTATGAATGTGGCAATTAAATGGCGCCGAAATTCCTCACTGGCCCAGAAAAGCAGCCAACTTGGCATCACCACGGAGCCCAAATCCATTGTCCACGGGTATTGAGTGTAGATGGCACTGAGCAATGCCATATTCGCTGTGTCCTTCACCACAAATAATAGAATCTGGAATAATGAGAGAAATTATTATTATTGTTGATATCCGAATTATTTAGAGTAATAAATTGCATGACATTATTTTAAAATGTATATTTTGCAAACTATTTTGAAAATTGGGCATTTCCGGGATTGCCCAGGCCTTTAGCTGCGCAATTTTGGAAATTTTAGCTTCTAGTCTCGTAGAGTCATAAAAATATGCTCAGTCGACGCGGAATAGTCAGTTTAATATACCGTATTTTTCCAATTGAATCCCATTTCCTATTAGAAGCACACCCTAGACCCTAGATAGGCTCTGAAATTTATAAAAGCACATGGGTTTCAAATAGTAAAGATAAGGTGGGAAATTCCAATTTTAAAATCTGTTTTAGAGCGTAGTTAAAAATTAGTAAACGAAAAATATTTTGGCTACAAACAACGGTTCAGATTTTTAGACAAAATTCATACCATACCAGTCAGAAATTGAAATTTCTTAAACCAAATAGCCTTTTTTCAAATATGTACAAAAGTCTATAAGTCGAAATTTCCAAAATAGTCCAGCTAAAGACCTCTGAACAATTCCGGAAATGCCCAATTTCAAAGATTGTAGTTAAATACCATAAAATCTATTCATCGTTGGACTCGCCTGAATGCTGGCCATCAAAGCGTGTCCTAGAAATGTCAAGAGGGCATAGGCCAGCAAACGATGTTCCACATTTTGTCGATTCATTTCTGCCATATTTCTGGTACCGACTTGCACACGATGCCTTCTATAGGCCATAATTGTGCTTGCATTCAAGCAAATTGAAATTGCCAAAAAGCCACAAGAAAATATCACACCGAATGGTATTTCTTCTGACTAAAAATTTTGTGAATTAATATAAAAATTCATATATTTTTTGAAGCACTTACAAAATCCGAATCCGTACCAATGAAGAAGCTCCCGGTTGTGTTGTCTCCACTAAAATTGTCCATTTGAATGGATGCCGTAGCATTGAAATCATCGACAGATAAACAAATTGGAATTAAAATGATTATTAGCAAAGAGATGGGAAGAAGTTTTCGCCAAATCTTTCAATATGAATAAAAATTAAAATTGAATTTTTGAGTATTTTTAAATGCAAATTTTTTTAAATAATACTTTTATTGTTGCTTAAAATTCTTTTTTAAAAATTATTCATTAAAAATTTTAAAATTTTTCCAAAATTTTTCATTAAAAATTTCAAAAATACTTAAATAAAATTTAAAAAAAAATTCTATCAGAAATAATTTTTTCTCTAAAATTTCACCAACCCTTTTATGTCTGACTGGCATTTTAATGGCCGTACATCGGTTCAGGAGGATGAAAAATGTGGCCAAATAATCGCCAAATATTGTGCATTCACTGAGGAAGAATATCAAACAAAGAGTCCAATTTGGTAGAAGCAAAAAAAGAGGCAAAAGTAAATGACCAATCAAAATTTGCAAACGATACAAATATGAGTCCATCGTATATATTAAATTCTATTTTTTGGGGTAAAATTTTATTCATATTTTTTAAGCGTTCATTTACCAGAATTGAGCGAACTAAAATGAGTATATAGAAAGAATTGTGGAATTTTTTATGCCACAATATGGTAAACATTTCCGCAACATAAAGAATCATTGAGGGAAAACTGATGATAAATGAAAAGATTATGAATTCATTTCGAAGGGAAGCAATTTGTAATAAAATGGATTCAAATGGCATTTATTATGTTTGTTTTGCTGATATTTTTTATTATTCTAAAATGTTAAACTGAAATGAAATTTTTAAATAAATTTAAAATATTATTTTAATAAAAATTTGTTACATATTTTTATAGGCATATTTAGGTTGGAATTTTACTTAAGCTAATGTAAGGCTTATTAGGTTAGGTAAAATGGATGGATCATATATTAAGCCACATTTTATTACCACAAAAACTGATTTATGAAAATTAAATTTTGTACCACAATTAGAAATATAAAAATTATTCAAATATGCATTTTTTATAGAATGAAATATTATAAAAATTAATTAAAAATTCTTTTAAAAAAATGTTACATTTTTCACTGAATTTTGTTTGACATAGATTATATTCGAGAATTGTGCACTAAAATTTGTTAACATTATTAAAATTTTATTAATTTTCATTCTCATTCTTACTACATTATCCAATTGCAATTGCAAATATCAAAAATGAAAGATCAAATTCATTGTTCCCACGAATTTTCATGCCTCAGAAGACTTAAATTTGTTGAAATTTGAAGTAGTGGTTTGGGGAAATAAAATTTTGTTACCCAAATAAGAAAGGAAAAATATTTATAAGAGAAAACAATAAAAATGAGAAGAAAATAATTAATTTTAAATACAATTTTTAAGCCATATAACTCACAAGATAAGATAGCAACTGATCATGGGACTTTGAAACGGAACCTATGCATGTTTTAATGAGATGAGCGGACGCAAAACATTGCCGTAACCAAGTAAATTGGATTGGCATAGTCAAGAAGAGAAATAAATACAAATGAAGTTTCTTTATTTGACATTAATTAAAGCGTGTATGCTTCAATTGGCATTCCAATTTGCTAATCAAAAATATAAATAATGAATACAATTACCTTTTTTCCCAGGAAGTGCAACAAACCAACAATAGTAAAATGAGATAATATTAATTTGCTGAAAAAATAATTAATCTGCCGAAATTCAAAAATTATTATATTTTTGAGGCCACAAGGTATTAGGACTCAGGGTATAGGTTCAGAGCAGGATGGGATTAGGGACTAAAGGTTAGGGATTAGGGAATCTTAAAGAATTCTGATTTGGCCAAGTATATGGTTACAAAAGAAATATTTTCGATACGAAAGAATTTCAACAAATTAATTATTTTTTCGACAAATTAATATACATCCATCGTAGAATTTCTGAAAATCCAAATTTTTTAAGGTCATAAAATTATAATATTAAATATAACTTAAATAAAAAAAATGCATATGAAAAATCTTCAAAAATCCATCAATTTCTAATTTTAGATTCAAAATGATTTTCTCAAATGGGTTGCGTTTTAATACAATTTTATTCAAACAAAATTAGAGTGATCAGAATATTTTCCTATTATTCAAATTTTCCATTATTTCAAAAATGATCCAAAAACTTTAATAAACAAATCCAATTCCAAAATAAAAAAGTGAAATAGTGTTTGAAATTTTTTTTCAATGATAAATGATAATTTAGATTAGATTATTTTGGATCATTTCAAATCAAAAATCTTTTAATTCTTTCAAATAATTATTTATGATATATCAGGAATTATCACTATCTTTAAATGTATAATTATATGAGTAATTTGAACATTATTTCGATTTCTTTTTTGTTGATACCGTCATTTTATTTTGTCGATTTAAATTTAAATGATATCATTTTCGAACGATCATTATACTTAAGGTACAACCGGAAAAATGAAAGCCAATTTTAGATCGAAACAAAATGTAAAAAATAAAAATGATTAACAAAATATGATATGAAAAAATAATGAAGAAGGACCGGCACACCCAAAAATAATCATTTTGGCAATGGGAAAATATTAAAAGATTAATAAGATGACGAATAATATAAATTGTTGGGCTATATTTAAAATGGGCTACATTATTCTATTCTCAATTATATTAGATATTTTAAATTATATTTTTATACTTATAATTTCCAGGCAATTGTTATTTAAATAATTTAATTATTTATTTAAATTTAATTGTTAAAATTTAGCAATGGCTAATTTAAATAAATATTTTCTTTTATTTTTTCTAATTACTTTTGGCACTTTCATCAACGCCATTTTCAATAATGTGCTCCAACAAAATATCAATAAAATGTTTGTAAATAAGAAAAACGAAATTGAATATTTTCATTCAGAAATTTGAACTATTCATCACTCGAATTATCCGATGAATTGAATGCCAAAGTGCAAAAACATTTGGCCCATTTGTTGAATGAAACAAATTTGCAGAAATATTTCATTGAAAATCAAAATAATTTAACCAATCAAAATTTCAATATAATTAAAAATGAAAGCCAGAATATGGAGAAAAATAAATCATTAAAATATTCCTTGGCCAAAATTCTCCTCAAAAGGAAAAGCGAATATTTATCTTTTGAAAATTTTGAATGGGCTCCATTTGTGGATGTTCGAGCGGAGGTGGAAAAAAATTAATTATTTGATGAATTTTATTGATATTTTATAGGTCGATAGACAATTACTGGGTAAAAAGCCCCAATCACCTGTGGTCAATGATTGGTCCACATTTCGCACACTGATTCAGCCAAATTGCACGAAAATGGAAAAACTGCAAAATCAAGATGGTCAACAAATTCTGGTCCTAGTCAAATCGGCCCCCGATCGAATTGAGGTTGACAAAATCCACAAATGGGCATATCATATAATCTCTTTTAAAACCCCGTGGGGAATTATTTTTGAACACCTTAAATTTGAGAAAATTTGGGGTCTAACTCCTTAATTAATAGACATTTTTAAGTATTATAGCAATGTAAATTAAGGATAGGGATTAGGGAACTAAGAAAATGTAATTAAAAAAAATTTTTAAAGTTCACCTTGAGATATGGGTTTTCTAAGTCGAGACTGGAGTATTAATATTACTGGCAGGGGTTTTAAAGAGGTTCTACGGTATCAAATATATAGAAAATTAGAAGGAAACAATAAATTATAAAAAAATAAATAAATAAAAATTAATTGAGCGTTTTAATAATTTTGTTTTAAATTTTTTATTATAGCAACGAGAGGCGATTCGTGCCACATTTGGCTCCTTTAAATCCGCCGTTGGCATCAAAATTCGTACAATTTTTGTGATGGGTTCCTTGCTGAAATGGCGTCCGGATTGGATGAGTCAATTGAGGGCTGAGGCCAAAGAATTTGGCGATTTGTTGGTTGCTGACCATCAAGATGACTATTTCCATTCTTCCTATAAATTGAGTCCATTTCTATAACTACAGTACCATAATTTTGTTCAATTTTTAGTTTGCCAATTCCATCAAATTTGCGCGAAATATTTGCGAAGGCCCCGTTCCATTTTTGATGGTTTTGGACGACGATTATTTATTATTTCCATGGGAATTAATTCGAGAAGTGCAAAAATATTCCCCGAATGAACATCTTTACACTGGATATTGTTATTTTAATAGTCAACCATTTCGGGATAACAACAATAAATGGGCGGTATGAATATTTGAATATTATATTAATCTTATATTAAATATAAAAATAATTTTCATTTGAGAAATTTTCAATAATTTATAAATTAGTTAGATTTTCTCCATCAGATGAAATCTGATTTTTTATTTTTTAGGCAAAACTGAAGTGATAGTGATATATTATATTTTTCACTGTTTTTACAAAATAATTCAGTGGATTTTATTAATAGTTATTCTCACATCAATAAAAGTTTCTAATTTCAATATATTTGAAATGTGTGAATATTTATACCCCCATTTTTGCAGGTTACCAAAAGGGAATATCCATACGAAAAATACCCGCCATATTGCACCGGGGGCACTGTGCTATTATCGCAAAAGACTGTGCTAGAATTTTATTTGGCCATCCAACATACAGAATTTTTCATTTGGGAGGATGTTTATACGGGTAAAATAATAATTCGAATTTATTTTTATTAAATTTAAAACTCTTCTCCAAATTGTAGGAATTCTGGCCCATCTTCTCCGCATCGTTCCAAAACATAATGCAAACTTTTTTGGCATTCCCGCAAAATGGGGGCCTCATTTCCGTGATTGTACCAATGCGAATAGGGAATGGCCCGATTGTCGGGATTGGGCCGGAGTGATTAGCGCCCATGGATATTCCCCGAGAGAAATTCGAAAAATTTATGAGCAAAATAAAAGAAAATGGGAATTGGGAAGAAGGAGGGGAAAGAATTGATGTTGTTGAAAAGGATGGCCAAAAATTGAAATAATTAATTAACTCATTAAAAATTTTCAATTGAAAAGCATTATTTTTGTTTCAATTTATTTGAATAAAATTTTTATTTAATTATTTTATTAAAATATTGATTATATTTATTCTTTGATGAGTTTTATTTCAATTCAAAAGCAAAAAAATAATAATAAAATAGGTATTGTATCATTAAGTATTTTGTTTTTTTTCCATATCATGGACTTGTCCAAGCATTCATTGTTCTTTGGGTAATCATTTTATTATTATTATTATTATTAATATTGTTGCTGATGCTGAATGCAGTCCATCCTTCTCCAGCAGTTGAGGAGGACGACGGAAAGTTGCAGCAAAATAATTGAGTGAACATTTGAATTGCTGTAATTAAATTTTAAAATATAATCCTTTTTCATTTTTACATCTGATGAACGCTTTTCGATAAGGGCGAATCGTCAAAATGGTCACAATTGGATTCAGGGCTGGCGGGAACCACATTGGATCAATGGATAACATATAATAATATTGGATCCAGGAAAACATTTTTACATTGATACCAAACAATTGGACAAAGAGGATGAAAAGCAGTGGGATATATATGGTCAATGGCAGGCAGGCCTTTAAATATAAATGATAATGCCAATTGGCTATTATAAGTTTATATCTATCTCATTTTAATAAATTTAATTTAAAGAGAGACGCACCCCTTTGAGGTTTCAAAGAGTTGGTAAGTATGTTCTCCAGATCCCGAACTATGGATTTATTACCACATCATTTTCGCCCCATCGGGGCTCAACCATCGTATTCAGCACTATCGAATACCCCACATTTGATATTTCTATATCAAAATCCAACTTATGGCCTAGTTGCGCAAGAATTGAACCAAATGCAAAATCACTATCGACAACGTCTTCAGCATCCTCGACTACCCAAGATTTGATATCTCAATTACCGTAGCAATTATATACCGTATACTTGATCATACCGTATACCAAATAACAAATATATTCTAGCATTGTCAAATCAAAAAACTAATTATTTGTTGGTCGTGATCACACCCTCGAAAACCAGCTCATTTTATATCGCAAAACATAGAGAAAATGGGGTAATATTCAATTAAGCAAACTCTTCTAAAATTATTTTAATAAAATAGTAACCTGAATAAGTAAATTTTTGGTAATTTGTCGGTTCATTTCATTAATCTTTTCTTGTTGTCGCCAATTCCTCGCCGGATTCCCTATGCCACCCGAATCGCCTCTATTTTTGATGAATTTATGCATTCTCCATCCGAGCAGACAAATTAGGGAATAAGCCAATGTGCAGGCAAATATAATGTAATAATTGGTCAAAGAAATCATCAAGCCACTAAAATTAATTAAAATTATTTATTTTTTCTAATTAATTTATTACATTTCATTATTCGTCATTGAGGCGGCCAGTAAAATTTTATGGCTAATGTTTAAGTCGAGAATTTTGGCCACTGCCGGATCATCGAGATATTCTTTACCATCCACCGGATAAGATAACCAACCAAGGGAAATACAATAAATTAATGGAATTATTAACATGCCAATGAACATGCCAAAATATTTACGCAAGGAAATTGTTTTGGATCTGAACGAATAAATAAAATATAAAAAAATATTTTATATCATATACATGGGACCCGACACTTCTGGATGAAACGTTCTGCTGGTGCTGCATGCTGTTGGGCGATAAAGCTGCTATTTAATTGTGTATATTATGCGTAAAAAATGATATAAAAAGTATTGGCCAATTTTCAATATTCACCGAGTTATGCCAAAAAATGGCGAGAAATATAATTACCAACGGATTTTTGGCTATAATTTTGAGGATATTGAACATTTACCAATACTTTTGATATTATTTTTTAGCTAACTTTATGCTTGATAAAATCCTATAAACAATGGCATAGCAACTTAACAACCATCAGCATCAGACCCTTTCGTCCGCAAGTGTCGGATATGCAAATGTCGCCAAACAATTTTATTTATTCACCTGTTCAAAACCAAATAGCGATAAATGAATTGGACCACATAATTGAACAATGAGACATAGACAAGAAAAACATAACCAATATAGGCCATAAAACCAAAAATACGATAATCAGGATTCTGAATTTGCACAAGGCCATTCAACCATCGGCCATTACCGCCCTTAGCCGTAAAGAAAATAATCTGTTTGAAGATTAGAATTAAATAATCGGTAACTATTTAAATTTATTAAATTTTAGTAGACCAATTTAAAATTAATAAAAATGTGAATTTACCGTTTCAGAAAGAAGTACGGCGGTCAATAAAAGCATATCAGTTATGCAAGTTTGTATTAAAATCTAATCATAAAATTTGATTTAATTAAATAATTGGAGTATTTTTACTCTGCTATAAATTTGCATTGGTTTTGGCGTTCGATGAAGGATGAGCCTTGTCAAAAAGCAATTGAAGACAATGCCAAATGAAAAAGTTGACAAAGATATTGTGGAAACAATTTGACGAATTATGGAATAACCCATTTTTACTTATATTAAACAAAAGAATAGCAAAGATAAAGCGGAATAACAAAACTTGGCTTTTAAATCAGTCGGCTTTTTATACTAAATTATTACAATTAAATTTAAAGCCATTCTTAACATCATTTTAATGAATTTTAAGAAGCCTATTTCAAAAAATTTTTTTATTATGACAGTAAAAATTTTAATTAAAACGGAAGTAAAATAACAAATAAAGATTCTTGTTATATCCATTCATCTATTAAATACTTATTCTTATTGTATTGCTAAAAGACAGTATTGCATAGGAAAAATTCATTTTTAAAACAGAAAAATTACTAAAGCTTAAAAATTTAATTGGAATCCATGCAAAAAAATATTTCACGAAAACATATTAGTTTTACACTAGTTCCACATTTTTAATTTTAAATTAACGTCACATTATTCTTTTTAATGACATTTTTAAAGGAAATTTTAAGTAAAAATGTACTTTTAAAACATGATATTATAATTTGAAAATAGTAAGATCACACGAAACTTTATTTTTATCTTTTAAGTATCGTAATCAATTTAATAGGTAGTAGTAAAATAAAGTTGGCACTCAAATCTATTTTATTTTAGGGAAATATATTTATTAAATTACATTCATATACAGGGATGCTATCTCCAAAATACAAAAATATACCAGTTGCCTACAAAAATCTCTAAAAATTTAAGAACTAAATTTAAAAATTCGTCAAAAATATGACATGCTTTAAATAGTATTAAAATGCAATATAAAAGTTTGTCAACTTTTTTATTTATCTTGTGATTTGACCTAAGATAGCTGAATAAAACATGAACACGAATGAGAACGAATAATAAAATAAAAAAAAATTACAAATGAGAACGGACAATAAAATATAAATAAATCAAAATTTTATGAGAAATAAATTTTCAAATGAAATATTAATACTAATTTTGTATTATTATTAATTCATTTTGAATGGGAGAAAATTGTGGATGGCATTAAAATTGTATTTTGGCTCAAAATTTGTTGTGAATTGACGGAGGATGAACGGATAATGGCCATTTGACAATTATTCATATTTTGTTGTTGCTGGTGCTTATTTTTATATTTTCCAGTGGTCGAATTCTCGCCGCCAATTTGGGCAAAACAAAGGAATTTTGGCCTTTTTAAGAGGACTAGGCCATAATAGATGGAGACGGCGAATGTGTCGATCGAGGTGAATAGCATAATATACCAACCCAAATAGTCGGAAATTAGGATGGTTGTTAACTAACAGGAAAAATGAATTAATATAAATTTTTAATTTTTTGAAAAAAAAAATAAATAATTTAAAATTTAAATTGTCTAATAAATTATTTCGACTAAACCTCATATTTAATTTTCAATATTTGCTTACATTATTGACGAGTGTGCAAGCAAGGCCAGGCAAAATTTTGAAAATTATTTCAAATACCAAAGTAATTATGACGATTCGATTCCGCTGAAAATCAATTATAAATTTATGAAAATTTCTTGTCAAAAATTACCGCAAGAGACATTTTCTCAACGCTGCCATTTTGTTGTTGGTGTTTGTTTGTTTTTTGCCGTAAAAGTAGGACAAATAAAATGCTAATGGCCAGATTGCAACCACATTGAACATTGTTGAACATGACATTGTATTTATAATGGAGCTTGGTTGCCACACATGGATGATTTAGGCAATATGAGGCTATAAAAAGAAACAATGAATGAATAAAACAATAATTTGATGGTTAATCCATTTTATTAGATATTTCATCCTATAAATATAATTTTAAAATAAGATTTGGTAGTTTTGGAGATATGAGCTTATATAAAATGCCAGTTAATAAAATTGAAATTAAAATGGGAAATATTTAATTTGTCGAAAAAAAAGTTGAAATATCGAAAAAGTTAATGAAATAATGTTCGAAAAAATAATAAATAATACCAAAATATAATATTGGTTTAAGAGTTTATCCTACATTCACAAGCCATTTTTCATTGGGTAAATCTCGTCATAAGACTAATCAAATAGAATATAATTTGTCATGTTTAATTAAAATAATATTGTACCTATTTATGCTTTTGGTTTAAAAACTAATTTAATTTTGGTTAAAACCTAAGTTTAAAGTTTAAACATGATTAATAGAATCTATCAATTGAGTATATGGTTTAAAGGGTTAGGATAAAATAAACTTTTTAGTCGTTTCTTCAATAAATTCTCTTTTCGATATTCATTATTTACAAATTAAATGTCAGCTGATTTAAAATTAGTATTAAGAAAGTGATATTCTTTTTTTAAATCTCTATGTTTTACCTTTATCCACATCCAATGGCAATTCCAACAAAATTGTTTGGCCCGCATTTGCACAAAATGTTACCAAGCAGAATAGAAAGTTGAACAATGTAACCAATCTTTGTGCCCTTCTTTTGGGATACGAAGTTGGCCAAATCAAAACAAAACAACTTAAATTGGGCATTTGATTAAATTTTATTTATATTCAACACAAACCGATCCAATGTGAGGAAAAATGTGGCACATGAAATTGTGGTGGTTGTCGCCGGAACCCAAAGACCCAGCCAAAATATTTTTGGCACATCAAAATTTGCATCATTAAAAAGCCACGTGGTTAGCATATAAAAATTGTAGGGCATTGAGAGAATAAG
The DNA here is from genome assembly GCA_030063045.1 of Pratylenchus scribneri. Lineage (NCBI taxonomy): Eukaryota > Metazoa > Nematoda > Chromadorea > Rhabditida > Pratylenchidae > Pratylenchus > Pratylenchus scribneri. The sequence continues at coordinate 2,270,928 of JAQSEB010000082.1, forward strand.
ATATAGAGCCTGTGAACATTGATAGGACATCAGGGAATTTGCAAATCCGTCCTTTAGTGCCAACATTTTACGATGAAAAAGTTGCCCAAAAATGGGCAATGAGATGAGGAAAAGGGCGGGCAATTGGAGGGAAGGAACGAGAAAATATTCAACAGCATTCACAAATCCGGAAAAGGATGGTTTAGAAACGGTTAAATTGGTTGACATCTTTAGTGGAGAAATCTTCGAAAAAATAAAAATTTAAATCAGAAATTTACTCAAATTTGCAAGAGGTAATTTAAAGGTGAAATTAATATATTCTTCAAACCATAATTCAATGAAGAAAATTTAGGGCGAATTAAATTATTGCCCTAGGTTAACCAAAAGTTGTGGCCCTGATTATTTTTGTGACCCTTATTAAAATGAAATTTTTGACCCAATAAACCATACTCCGAGATCTAAAGCTTTGCCTTAATCCGAGACCCATCCTAGGGAGTCCTAGAAACTTAGTCTTTCTTCAGTTTAATCTCTGTTATCATTTTATTTTTAGCGTTTTTGACAGAGCTACAAAATTTGGGGATGTAAATTTCGTCACACATTTTAAGTTGAACTTTACAAAGGCTAGGGCTGTGGTACAAAATTTTAAGAATGAAAATTTTGTTGTTCCTTTTAAAATTATATAGTTGCTGAAACATTTTTCGATTTAATGAAAATTTTCTTTAAGTTATTTTATTCTTTATTTAGCTTGGCACTTTTCTTATTGCTGTAAATTTTACTGCATGTAAATTTAATAATGGAGCCTTTGAGGATCATTTATAACACACCGAAAATGAGGGAAGGGTGTAATTTAATAAAATAAAAATTAGTGGATGTCATGGCATTGGCCGTAGGCGGCATCACATGACGAACAGAAATAATTTCGTCCTGAAAATAAAATTCGATGAAAACCAACAAAGTACATCAAGTTCAGGTATATTCTCCTTAATTTAACAGGTGAAATTATATGGAAAATTATTAATTTACGGAAGTGATAACAGACTCTGGTAATTTAATTGAAAACTTGGAAAATTAAATTGTGGAAATCAAAAGGAAAGTGCCTTTAAAATTATGGGATTTGCTCAATCGACCAAGCCACAGATACAGGACATTTAGTTTTTATATAATATGGTAAAAAAGATACATTTTACCATTAGATGAATATGTAATTATAGAATTCATTTCAGACATGAGCCACAAAAATCAGTGTTACAAAAACGTCTTCGCCTCGTCTGAAAAAACAGACGAAATGATGAGACGAATGACGAGGGTGAATTCAGAAAAGAAAGACGAGTACTAATGACAAGCTGTGTGCCATTCAATACTGTAATGGAAAAATCTCCGTCGAATTTATTATTCGCAGTAAACAACCGAATTTGCCATGGATTCCATAAAATTTAATATCTATCAATAGAATTACCTAAAATTTATTTTCCTTTTATCCATCCAATTCAACATTTTTGGGTATATGAAAAATTAATTTGAATTAATTTTCCGCTCGAAAATGAGAAATCCTTTGATTATTTAATTGAAAATTGGAAAATTAAATTGTGAAAGACAAAGCATATTTCTCTTTAAATTATGGGCTTGTAAACAAATTTATTTGATAGACCACAGAACACCTTGGTAAAAAACGTACATTTTATTTTTGCCGTTGGATGAAATAATTAGGGAGCAGATTTTTAGGTCACAAAAATCGCAAAATAGGCGCCTATTTTAGGTTTTTTTGGAAAATTTGCCAAAAATAGATTTCAACCTCAAAAAAGGTAATTTTTGGCTTTAATTTTTGACATTAAATTTTTCCCCAAAAAGTGCCTAAATAGGTAAAATATGTTAAAAAATTTTGTCAAAAAAAGTGAAATAAATACTCATAAACACTATTATTTACTTTTTCTATCAAATCCGATGCTGCAAAAATAGATCAAAACTTAAAAATCCGCTCCCTAGTAATAATTATAGCTTTCATTTCAAACATGAAAAAAAAATGATTTCTCATTTATGATATCATTCTCGTTAGATCAACCAATTTCGCATGGATTCATCTCAAAATTTAACGAAATTTTTCAATTAAATCAAATAAAATTTATTTTCCCTCAATCCATTTCAACATTTTTATGTACTTTAACCCTATTGAATATTTAAACAAGGCTAATCAATCCTTTCATTGCAGCTTCCGTGAGGCTCCTGTTTTCCTCAATTCGTTTGACTGACGGCTACTTGATAAATGATAAGAATAATGAAAAGCCAATTTTCTATCAAACACATTTTACTCCCCCTTCATTTTATCTTTCTTAATTCCACCCAATTCAAAAATATTCCATCAAATTTTCCATTCTCGAAATGTTCGTTTAGTGTCGATGTCAATCATTTTTGCAGAAAAAGCATCAATTTTTTGGTCAATGTTCTTTCGTCCTTCTTAATTCAATTTTGTGTGATTTTTGGCCACAATTCTCGATGATTGATAAATGAAAGAAATTGAGGGGTAGAGGGAGAAAGATGGGGATGGCCTGCTGGGCCCCGTTTCAATTTCCACTTTTAACTTTGAACTTTTTAAAAGTTCAAAGTAAAAGTTAAAGTTAAAAGTTAAAATTAAAGCGTTTCAATTTTGACCGCTAAAAAGTTCAAAGTTAAAAGTAAAAATCTTCAAAGTTCAAATTAAAAGTTAAAAGTGACCAAAATTCTGTTTCAATTGAAAATTTCCTACTTTGAATTTTTCTCTTTCAACTTTTAATAAATTGAAACGCAATTTCCCTTTGAGCTTTTAAAAGTAGAAAAATTAAGATTAAATTAAATTATTTTAAATATATAAAATCATAGCTCGAAATTCTATCAATAGAAAATTCGGAAATTTTCAGAGATTATTGTCTAGACAATTCTATATATGATAAAAATTTTTTGAAATTTTTATTCTTTTTTTTCCTATTAATTCTATTTTCTAAAAAAGTAGAATGCGGAATCATCCCTCTAAAAAAATACCAATTCCAAAAATATTTTTACTAAATTTGATATTTTATTAAAGAGCAGAATGAGTTCTAGTGAATTATGTAGAAGCTATGTGAATCGAACTAAAAATCAAAAAGTTATGATCAAAAATGTTAAATAGGACAAAAATTATTTCAACATTTTTCTTAAAAATCATATTTTTGAAAGGGATGAACCAATCCATTAAAGAATTTTAAAATTCAAAAGCTATCATTTTGCTCTTCAAAATGACATAAGAATATTTTAAAACACTTAAGTGGTTCAGGAATTATGATGCGGCAATTTGCTGCGCACATAGGCATGCGCCCAAAAGGCGTATCGTTATAATTTCTTTTGGAAGAGAGGAAAATTTTTCAAAAATTTTTTATACATATATCCGTAAAATATTCTATAAAAATTTCAGATTTTTTTATTGAAAATTTGTTAATTTATGAATTTTTTCTGAGGACGTGCGGCGATTCGTCGCACCATTTTTAAAAATGATAAAAATTTTCAGAAAAATCCAAAATAAAAATTAAAAGCTAAAAAATTATATATTGACTAATTTTGCAAATTTCAGAATTTTTTTGAAAATATTTTCTGAGTTATGAATTTCTAAATTCAGATAGTCGACGATTTATAGCCTTTTTTCATATTTTTCGTTTAAAAAATTCTAAAAAATCATAAAATTATCATTCACCTAAAAATTTTATATTGGTGGATAGAGCAGAGCCTTTTCTATATAATATTTTTGATTTCATAATTTTTAAATTTTTTCTAAATTTTTTATGATTTTTAAAAAAAGTTCAAAGTAGTGATTTAGGCCCTATTTCTACTTTGAACATTTTTATTAAAAGTTCAAAGTGAATCTTCAAAGTTCAAAGAAACTTTTAAAAGTAAGGTCAGTTCAAAGCATTAATTGAAACAGAATCACCATTAACTTTGAAAATTTTACTTTGAACTTTTAACTCTGAACTTTTAATTTGAAAACGCTAATTGAAACAGAAAATTTTCAAAGTTCAAAGTTAAAAGCAAAAATCTTCAAAGTAAAAAGTTAAAAGTGGAAATTGAAACGGGGCCCTGGCCTCTTTTCCGAAAAAAAAGAAAAAGACAAAATGCAAAAAATGACCACAAGGGAAAATCAATGATCGAAATGGGAAGGAAATGGAGGGAATGAACCTAAATGAAGGGCCAAGAAACGGAACAAAACATTTGTATCATTGGCCTCCTTCCTTAAAATTGAAAGCAAAGATAAACCCATTTGGCCGTGAATGGCGGAAGGAAGGGACAGAGGAGAAGGTGGAAGGGGCCAAGAAAATTTATGTGCATGCCCGCAACTAGGCCAAATGGGCAATTGAATTGACGGAGGAGAATTCGATTTTAGGGAGTAATGATTGGAAGGAAAAGGAATTTGGGCCATTCATTTAGGCCATTAAAAGGAGAGGGTAATATATTTTTGCACTCCCATTCATATATTTAATTTAATGGGCAAATTCTCGGGCGAGAATTATGGGGGCACTATGAACAAATAGATCAAATAGAAAATGTTTCAATTTGACGGGGGTCAAACATTTCTACATTAAATGGCCTTCCCCAATTAAATAAAATCATATGGGCAATTTTGGATGAGGAATTTTGTCACATTTTATTTTGCCCACGTTTTAATTCTAATAAATTTCCAAAATTAAATAGATTATTTATCCTTATTTTTATTTGCATTTTAATTCCAAATTTATGTTTTTAGCCATTTTTTTAAATAAAATGGATTTTCTTGTATTTTTGCCATCTTAATAACCTTCAGTATTGCAATTTTTAATCATATTTTTTTCTCATTTTTTCTAAATAATTCTCATCCATTTTCCTTTCAAATTTTACCTTTTTAACCACCTTTGTTAATTTATAGATAGACAATGTTTGGGCCTAAAATGTTCATCTTCTTGCCATTTTTTTCAATTTTCCTTCTTGGCCCATTCTTTGGCTCCTTTAAATTTGCCCACTCTTCCTCTGCTCAATTCGACCCTTTCCAAATGTCCCGCGAAGAATTACTCCAATTGGCCAAAGTGCAAGATTCAGAATATGAAGATGATTTGGGCCAATTCATGGGAGAATTCTTTCACGATTCCCAGTCCCAGTTGATTGTGGATTTGGATTTATTCCGCCAAATTTGGGCCGAATTGGACAATTTGAGGGAGGCAGCTGTGGATGGTGATGTGGATTTGGTGCAGACTGTGATCAAATTCTTCGAGCCAATCACCAAATATGACATTTCAGCAGTAAGTGATGTGATGATATTTTAAAATATTCGAGAATAATTTATTTAATTTTGAATAATTTATTTAGCTCACAAATTATAATTTTATTAAATTTTATGAATAAATTTCGTCAAAAAAATGAAAATTTAATTTATCATTTAATAAGATTCCATATTTTTAGCCTTGTCTCTCGGATATAACCCATTTTCTGTACACAATTTACAATTATGCCACAACAGCACATGCAGCAAGCCAATGCAATAATTGCAGTTGTACGGACCAATATCGAGCAGAATTTCGAAAATTTCAATGGATTTTTGACGGTAATCAATTAATTTAAAATTAACAAATAAATAATAAAAAAATTAAAATTTTTTAAATAGCAAAAAAATAATATTGATTTTGAATTTTGGTAAGCTTCTGGCCAAATTGGCTAAAATAATAATTAATATTCTAATTAAATATTAATTTAATTTTAATAAAAAAAATACTAATAATAAATTAATATTTTTTCAATAAATTTTTATTAAATATTCTCAAATAATTTTAATTTTAGTGGTCGATGCCATTGGTAAAGTGCCTGCCGCTGTCGTTTGTAGGAAAATCATTTGTTTTAGAATTTATATCTGTTTATTTAGCCGGCAATAATTTATGGACAGGCTCTTGGTCAACTTGCCGCAAAATTTCGGCCATCAAAAATCGACAAGGACAACGATGGCAAGGCCAATATTGTATGGCCCGATTCCAACCATACAATCGGCATAATCCCCTGAAGGCATTTGTCAGTAAGCCAGAGGATCCAACCGCTGTTTGTAGGTAAATTTTGATTCAATTTTGGACATTTTAAAATTGGTTTTTATTTAATTTTACAGGGGAAATTCCACGAATGGAAGTGGCAGATTCGAGGATTGGTCCGATTATGAGAAGACTTGTTTTGATATGGTTTATATTTCTATTTTAATTGAAATTATTTGGATAATTTTATTTATACAGATGCCTCTTCTCAATTTGGGACTTTGCACTCCGTATAAATTCATTCTATTTCATTCAAATTTGGATTATTTGAATTTTTAGTGATTCTTGCACGGATTACGATGTCCGAAAATTGGTCCAATTTAGTGAGTTTTTATTAGAAATATAAACAAATTAGACTAATTTCCTATAGTCTATGATGCTGTGGAATTGGCGATGGACCAAAAATTGGTTTGCAATGTCACAGTTCAGGTAAAATTACAAAAAAAAAAGTCGGAAAGAATTGCAAATTTTAAAAATTTTAGTGCAGTAATTCCCGGCCTGAAAATCAAATTTACAATGACCGAAAATCCATGGCCGTTTTGTAAATTTTAATGACATAAAATGACCAAAATTCCCTTCTTAAAAGGTGCCTTTTGTTGGCCATTGGCTCATTGATGCTTTTCGGCACATTTTACGATATTTATGTCCATCGCCCTTTGGAAAAGTCAATTCGCATTCAAAGAGCCACGGAAAATAGCAACGATGTTGGCGGCCAAATTTTTGCATTCCATCAGCCTCGATCACGTTTAATTCTCTTTTTGCGAATGTTTTCAATGGTAAAATATATAAATTTTATTTCAATGATTAATTATAAAATTTATAGGCCCGAAATTTGGACTACATTTTGGACACTCGAATGGAAGAGGGCCAAATTCGATGTTTACATGGTTAGTTTTAAATTGATCATTTTATTAAAATATAATTGAGAATATGGAAACAAATTTTTGAAAAGCAATATTTTTCATTATTTTAATTATAAATTTTTAATTATTTAAAAAAAAAGTAATTTTAAATTTTAAAATATTTTTTTAAATAGACAAGATTTTTATCCCAAAAGAAATCTCCGAATTTATCAGTAAATGGATAAAAAGTATTGATTTTGATTCGGATTTTCAAAATATAATAAATCAGAGTAATCTATTGTAATCAAAAAAATTTTTTTCGAAAATATATATTCTTAAATTTATAGGCGCCCGATTTTTGAGCATGTGCTGGGTTGGTTTAATCAAATTTAGAATAATTTTTCCCTATATTTAGGTAATATTCGGTCATACGGTAGGCTTCAAAATTAAAAAAATCATTTTTAATTTCCATTTTCTTCACAGTATTACTACATTTGCACTAATTTGACAACCGGTAAATTAAATAAAATTTAAAAAATAATAATTAAATTGTAAAGATAATTTACTGCAAACACTACAAGAATTCCCCAAATATTTCTACAACCAATTGGTCGTACAGGCTCCACTCGCTGTGGATTCATTTTTTCTACTTAGGTTTTTTCTCATTAAAAATTTCAAAAATTAATTTAATTTCACAGTGGCCTTCTCACATCCTACATTTTCTTGGTTAAACTTCAAAAGCAACAATTTCGGTTGGATGCCTTCAGCACATGGTAAATCCATCATTTTTAAAAAAAAATGAATCCATAGTATTAGAAATATAAATGAGGATTCAAATAAAATTATATAGGATTAAAAATAACGAATATTAGGTATTAGGTTGTTGCAATTGCAATAGAATGAAAAAAAGTAAATTTAATATTAAATTTATTTTCGCAGAATTAAATCAAAATTATGCCTAATTCAATATCTCTGCTCTGCTTATAGCAGAAATTAAAATAAATTACTTAATAATAAGAAAGAATTGACCCATAATTAATTAATTAATTAATTAAATATTTTATAAATTTTTAATTTTCTTCTAAAAATTAAAGGTTCGCCTATTATGTGCGTCGATATTTACGGTAATTTTAACAATTAACGATAATTTATAATATCCCTTCCAGCCTTACACCCGTTTATATTGTCGTGATGCTTATGCTGGGTAAATTTATGGCTTATTATAATGAAAATATAATTAATTTTGAACAGTCACTGTGTTCACCTATATTTCTGATGGACCATTTTGGCAACCAATTGTTTGAAAAAATTAATTATTTTATTAATTTTTAATTAAAGGACCCAAATTTTTGTCGAAACAGTTGGTGGGCAAATTTACTGTACATTAATAATTTTGTTACACAGGATTCTGGGGTCAGTTTTATTATTATTTTTTAAATTATAATTTAATTTAAATAAAATGAAAATAAAAATTTCTTTTCATAAAATTAATTCTTCAAAAATAATTTAAGTGCATGGGCTGGACATGGTATTTGGCGAATGATTTCCAACTCTATGCCTTCGCCCCAATTTTGATAATCGCATTGCACAAGTATGTATAGTGACATATAAAAAGTGCCTACAAATTTTAATTCACAGATTTAAAATGGGCGGAGTTATTTTCGGTATTTTCCTTTTGATCATTTCTTCGGCCATTTCTGTGCTCATCACAATGCGAAATGGATACCCTCCAGCACCATTGCTCACTACAAAATTACAAATGTAAATAAATAAAATATTCAAATAAACTTATTTAAAATGTAATGAAAAAAATTCCTTTATTCCAGTGTGGCCATACTCAATGATTATTGGGCCGTTCTATATGGTTTATTAAGATTATTTATCCAAATTTACTCAAAAATTTTTTCTTGCATTCAGTTAAACCCTATATCCGTTGTGGGCCTTACATTGTTGGCTGTATTGTGGGCTATTTTTTGGCGGAATGCAAAAAGCAAGCAGCCACAAAACCTTTTCGTCTTTCGACCGTAACAAAAAATATAATATAAAAGAATTTATTGATTTTTATTTATTCAATTAATTTAAATTCTTTAATTTTTTCCTATGAATTTCTTCTTTTTATCAGTTTCAATGGCTTTTTGGCTGGTCATTGGCCACAGTGTTCGGACTTTATTCCATTTTTGGTCTCTACCATTTCACCAAAACCGGCGACATTTCCACTTGGTATTCCCTTTTATATACGGCCATTGGCCGATTGGCATTTGCCATTTTCCTTGGTTGGATTACATTTGCCTGCGAAACTAATAATGGCCGTAAGAATTTAATGGCCAAATAAAATTTGCATAAATTTAATTTTGTACAGAAATTGTCAATTCAATATTGGGTCACAAAATGTTCGTTCCACTCAGCAAAATTACGGTAAATTTTAATGCCAAAAAGCTACCGTATTTTTTCTATTAGAAATCCTACTTATATTTTTCAGACTCTCACTAGGGTAGGCTATTATTAGAGAGTGGGCATTAATTAGAGTGGTGGCCTATAATAGAATACGGTATTAAAAATTATTATTAATTTTGATCTTCGGACCCCTCAAAAATGTATTCCATTTGTTTTCCTTTCATTAAGTTCTGTGCGTATTTGTTGCATCCAATCCTTCTACAACTCTATTATTTGAGTCGGCCAAATGCATTCCATTTTACACATTCCTTTCAATTGGTTAGCTCATCCTTCCCCCTTAATATCCTAAACCAATTCCTCAGCTTTTGATGTTCTTCGCTGCCGTGGCCTCCTCCTATGGATGCGCCCTTTTGTTGAGTTTGGCCGTGGAAATGCCGGTTATGCATTTTGATAAATTTCTATTTGGCCCTGGCGGTGGTGGAAGTCAACGATTTCAGTCGAGAAGTGCAGCTGGCACATTGGATGGGGGAGGAAAATCAATTGGGGAATCACAAAAGAATGGAAAGGAATTGGCGGGACAAGGCCAAGAATTGAAGAAATTATTAATGGCCGATGGAAAAGAAGAAAAGCCCATAGAAGAATTAGAGGAAGAAGAAGAGGAGCAAAATGGACAAAAATATTCAACGGAAAAAGTGTGAAAAAAAAATATAAAATTTGATAAAAATTATTTGTGAATATTTTTTATTTAAAAATTTTGATAAAAATAAATTTAGCCAATTTTATTACCGTATTTCTCCTATTAGTAGCCCTGTCTGTATTTGAAGCCCCCTTCTATTTGTAGCCTCTTCTAGAAGATCTCTGAAATTTATTAGCCATAGAGCTATTAATAGAAATGGTAATATAAAATTTTTTTATTAATATATTGGTTTTCTCTTGAGCTATGTTTTTTGTTAATATTGCAAGAAATTCACACAAAATTTGTTTATTCTTATTCTTGGCCCTTATGTTGGATGAATCATGCCCCTCTGGCATTTTATCTCACCATTTGAGTCATTTTTAGCCTCGGCTTTTGGTTAGGTGTCGTTATTTATTTATTTTTCACATTCTTATTAGCTTATTGATTTTCCTCAAGCTATGTTTTTGCCTAATCATTTGCCTACACCGGACGGCACACATTTTATCGGATACCTATAAAAGGATAAAGCATTCCTTTTATTTTTTTGTTAAAATTAAATAATCCCCTATAAATTTTGATTATAAAACTCCACTAATTTATGAATAATATACATATTTGCTAATTCTTCTCTTATAAATTCCACTATTTAATTTTTCGATATTTAAATGTATTTAAACTCCATTCTTTTCGTCCTAATTTTTTCTATTATTTTACTTTCTTGGAACAATTGCTTAGTCCAATGTAAAGGAGGCGGATTCAGGTGAAATTATACAAAAATTAATTTTTAGAAAATTAAAAAAAAATTGTTAAGAGGAAGTTCGAGCGCGCGAAGTTTTTCCTCGGGATCTTCTTCATATGGCCGGAGTTCAAGTTCAAGATCAAGTGGCTCGGGCTCATTTGGCAGTTATTATGGAGGAGGAGATAGAAAAGGTCTAAAATTTTTATTTATTTTTTTATTTTTAGTCAGCAATTCTATTATAAATTAAATCAGAAAAATGGGAAAATAATCCATTAAATTTTTAAATAAGTTATTTTAAAAAATTAGATGACAATCGAAATCGAATATGGCGCGTGGCTGTAGTGCTCTTTTGGTGCGCTGTTTTCATTTTCGGGTTGTTATTTATTGTATTTCTTTGTTGGCGCCAATTTTGTCCAAATAATGACTGTACTGGACATTCTAATGATGAAGCAAAGGAGCAAGAAGAAGAGAATAATTTAGGTAATTTCTTACTTTTTATTTTTAATTAAATATTTTTTTTAATTTTATTTTAAATTCAGCTCATCAACAACAACAACGCCCTTTGATGGATTCCTCTAATCATTATCAACGTGATAATTTGCATTGCACATTACAACCACATCATCATTATTGCACCGAAAAACATACTTGGATAATGTGATGATTCTATCTTTTACCTCACAATTTTTAATGCAAAGTGCTCAAAAATAACAAATGTCCTCTGAAATTCGAAAAGATTGTAGAGATATCGAGACATAATCAGGAATAAAAAATAAATGAATAATGTGATATACTCCTTTTTTTATTGGATAGTGAATTTAGTCACAATTTTATTAAATTTAAAAAAATAAAATTCACATCAAATTGAGCTATGTTATTTTGAATATTGCAAAAAACATCATTCAAAATTTAGCATTTTTGCTCTTGGCACTAACTTAGTTAGTTAGATGAGTCATACTATTTTTCCATTCTTCATTTAGCCATTTTTACCTTTTAGCTCTTGAGTTGGATGCCGTCATGCCATTTCGTATTTATTTATATTCCCGTGTTCTTATTGATTCTCTCACTACTATGTTTTGCCGCCTATTATGCCGACGGCACACACTGTCGGCACTCGGCTGGCAATAATAGAGCATTCTTTATATTAGTTTCTGTCAAAAATTAAATAAAGGATTTGGCAATAAAATTATAAAGAGCCTGAATCTCGACGCACTATGCAATCCAGTCCAACTAAAATATTTTATAGAATATAATACTTGTTAAATTCTCCATTATTAATTTATATTAAATATATTTAGATGTTTTTAAAATTCACTATTCTTTTCGTCCTAATTTTTTCTATAATTTTGCTTTCTTGGAACAATTGCTTAGTCCAATGCAAAAGAGGCGGAAGCAGGTGAAATTATAAAAATTAATTTTAAAAAATTGGAAAAAAATATTTATTAAGGGGAAGTTCTAGCTCGCGAAGTTCTTCCTCGAGATTTTCTTCATTTAGCAGGAGTTCAAGTTCGCGATCAAGTGGCAGCTCATCATACAATTTTAACATTTTTACATATGGAAGTTACGGAGAAGAGGATGGAAGTGAGATCTAAAATTAATGCACTATTAAATTTATTTGATTACATTTTTAAAAGATGCAAAAATTGGCAATCGTAAAGAATCCGCATCCCAAATTAATTTTTTCATTTTTGATTTAAAAATTCGATTTTAAACGTTATCTGGGTAGGGGAATTCAAATCTGACATTCATTTTGTTATATCTTACCATCTTGGTAAGAAAATGTCAACTTTTACCAAGGAAATGCATAGGGGGTACCAAGGACATTTTTGACGAAAAATTTTTACATAGCCAAATAATAGCTCAATCAACGTAGCTCGATGAGCTGAGTTTAAAGGTATCACTTTTATTTGATAATATTGCGTTTCCTTCAAGTTAGAGGTCTAAATAGCTTACCAAGACAGATATTTCTTTTGATCATAACTTGTTAATATCTCCATATTACCTTATAAAAATGCTACCATTGGACTCAGCTCATCGAGCCGCGTTGATTGAGCTATTATTTGGCTATGTAAAAAATTTTCGTCAAAAATGCCCTTGGTACCACCCCCTATGCATTTCCCTGGTAAAAGTTGACATTTTCTTACCAAGATGGTAAGATATAACAAAATGAATGTCAGATTTGAATTCCCCTACCCAGATAACGTTTAAAATCGAATTTTTAAATCAAAAATGAAAAATTAATTTGGGATGCGGATTCTTTACGATTGCCCAAAAATTTTTATATGGATTTAAATAATCTTTTCCGCAATTCGCATAACTAAATTAAAGTTTAAATAATTCCTTATAGACAAGATAAAAATCTTTATTGAGTTGTATTGTAGATAATATTACTACTTTTTGGACAATAATACTTCAAATCGAAAAAATTGGAAAAAAATGAAGAAACATATAAAATTTTTCAAAAAATTATTTTACAAAAAATCAGTTGGCAATCGATTATGGCGTTTGGCTGTAACACTCTTTTGGACTTTTGTTATATTATTTGGTACATATTTTATTTTATACGTTTGTTGGCGCGTATGCTGCCAAAACACAAATTTCACCGAATTGCAGTCAGATGATGAAACGAAAGAACAAGAAAACAGAAATAATCCGGGTAATTTTTTAATTAATTTTTATATTTAATAAATTTTATATATTTTTCAGCTCATCAACAACAAGAACAATGCCAATTAATGGATTCCTATAATTATTATCAATATAATAATTTGTATTGCACATTACAACCTCATTATCATATTTGTACCGAAAGCCATACAAGCAGAATGTGATGAAATTTTTACATTGTTGCTATCTTCTATCTCACAATTTTTAATGCAAAATGCTCAAAAATAAGAAATGGTCAGAAGTTGGAAAAAATATGGAGCCATAATCAAGAAGAACATTAAAAATATCAGTAGAAAATTTGTTTATTTTAATGAAATGACTAAATCATTACTTTATAAATTACAATAAAAACACCATCATTTATTAGCATCAATTTAAATTTTTTAATTGATAAATTAAAATGAATCACCCAATGTTTCTATATTTCTTCTCTTTCTATTCTTTTGCCGTTCCATTCATTGTTTCCCTTTTGCGCAATTCTCCATTCATAGCCGCATGACCATTTTGCTAGAATTTTACAAAATTTATTTTAATAAATTTCTTCAATTTACCGTCACTGCTGTTCCATTGGTCATTGCCGCAGTTTTGCCATTTTCCTCCAATTTTGCGCCCTTTTTGCTTCGATATTTGTCTTTGCCGCCTCCAAAGACATAGGCATGAAGGAAGAAATTGATGAAAAGAATCAAATAGCTGACTGAAATAATAAAGTTTTTTTTGGAATTTTAAAAAATATTTAAAAAATGTATGTATAAATTAAATAGTTCTTACCATCCATGCTGACGGCAAATGCGAAAACGCGGCTGTCCAAATCGCATTCAACCTTTAATTAAATATGGTAAATTGAAAATGCCAATCCCATTGACAAACCTTTTGCCCGTAGACCAACCAACCCAAGTGGGCAAGAATTGCAACGGAAATGATGAATTGCCAAATTTGAATGGTGGTCACGAATTTTGCCACCGGGCCGGGCACTTTGATTTTCATTGAGCGCAAAAAATAGTACTAAAATTGACGGAGAATAAATATTTTTAAAAGGAAAATTATTATATAGGTAATTTTTTGACAAAATTAGGAATTGAAAATTAAAAGATGGAAATAAAAATACTAAAATTGGAATAAACAAATTAATTTGTATTAATAATATTTTTGAATTTATTTGAGACTACCGTGTACATGTAGGAATGAACAAAATAGTTGAGATAAATGCCCCAACGATTGAAGGCAGGTGTGATCGGATATGAGTAGAAGGCATAGAGCATTGTCTGCACAAAAATGAAAAATTACACGGTAATCCCCTTTAAAGTCCTCACCAAAATGTGATGATACCAATGGAGGAAAAGAAGGGGCCGTTTGCGCAGCACCAGAAAAACGGTGTCGACCAATTCGAACATTTTGCTGACAATGAAAAGCCAAACCCAATAGCCATTTGTGCCCAACGTATAATCGTGCACTCTACAATATGAGCCTAAAATAGGCAAAATAAGCAGTTAGAAAATTTTCATTATAATAAGTAGAAAAGATTGAAATAAAAAGGAATGAAATTTAATAAAAATTTATTCATTTCTTGACCAATTAAATTTGCATTTCTATTTCTATTACTTTATTTTTGTCTATTTCCTTATAAAAATTTACCAAATATTTAATTAGATCCCCAAGATTTTGGGTAGGGTATAGGGTTGTCAAAAGTCGGTTTCCGTTTGAGAAAATCGATGAAATTTTAAGCCCAAATTTTACTTTAAATAACCGAAAATAGAGGAAACCGAAACTGAAAACTGACTTTTAAAATCGAAAACCGGGTTTTAAAACCGATATGTTCGAAAAATCGACATTGGAAAACTCTAGTTTTGTCCATCAAATATCTTGGGAGAATAGTTGCCATAAATAATATTGATATGAATATAATTAATGATATTTAACAAATTAAAACTAAAATTAGTTTTTGTTTTGTGTTTCATCAAACTTGGATATTTTCTTAATTTAATTAATTTGCCCCCAAATTTAATAGATTATATAAATAAATAAACCCACTTTGCAATCCATGGTTCCAAATTGTGCTGAAGAATTCCTGTGTCAAATTGAGAGTGCCAAAAATGGAGAAAATGGCCAAAAAGGCATTCCAAGCATTCAAAGGGACAAATAAGTTGAAGGGTTCTCGATTGCGCATCAAATATCGAGTGCCGAAAACCACAAAAACATAGGCCAATGATACCTGAAATTTGGCGAAATATTTTTATCTTATTTTATAAATTACATGGAATGTCAACGGGAATCGATCCTCGACCCATCGCCGTGCCTCGGGTTCGGGAAATTCGGATGCAGTGAGCATGTCCAAAAATTTGCCAGCTTCGAATGCACGTGGCTGGGAAACATTGGCCCAAAATGAGGTGGCTATGTCAAAGCTGGGAGAAGATGAGACAGTCAAATTGTTGGCGGCAACCATTTTTAGCGAGAATTTGATGAATTCAAATTTTTATTACCTAAAATATTAAAATTAAATATTTTTTCAATTCCATTTTAATTGAATTTAGAATTTTAATCGGAGCAATAAATTGGGGATTCACTGAACATTTTCATTTTTAATTGGCCCTTAAAATTTGTCCACCAAAAAATGATATGATATAAAATGGGAAGATTATCAATCAACGAAGGAAAGATGGAAGTGAAATGAAGGGCAATTTGCTGCTCTGGCCTGATGAATGAGAACATTGGATGGGCGGAATGAAATGGAATGGAATGGCCATGAAATGCGAGAAAATCACCCCATCTTCAACCACTCTTCTTCGTTTTTCTTTGCAATTTGCAACTCCAAAAATTATAGTTCGCACGGGAGCAAAGTGAGGCCGGTCGATCGGCGCCAATCGAACAAAAAGTTCATAATATCTATTAAATGTTCTTTAACCCCTAAAAAACATTCAATCTTTATCAATTTATTGAGGAGTAATTGGTAAAAGTTGGAAGAATAAATTGCATGTGAAATGAATGGAAAATAAAGAATTTTTTACGAAAGAAAAATATTTAGTAATTCAAAATTATAATAGTCGAGATTTATCGTCATTTCTAATTCTACTTTGCCATTAAAATTTTGGCGATTCGATTATTAATGGTGCCAATTTTTTTGGAAAGAATTTGATTAATTATTGATTGATTTGAACTGTTTTCCTAGTTGATAGCGGCCATAGATTTTTAAATATTTTTTGATCGGCGGATAAAAAAATAAATTTCGAATAAATTAGACCAATTAACAGTAATGATTTTTGATTATTGAACACACTTTTGATCGTTTTAATTGGTTCATTAGAAGATGAATTATAGCCTCGTCAAAGTTTATATGACCGCGGATATAGTATGGGATGGAAGAGTACTTTTCCTTTGTCTAATTCTTCTAATGCATGATTTTGTATTGATTTGTCCTCGGTCTTCTTTGTCTTCAAATCATGTCATGATCATTCACAAAAGTGTCTGCCAACAACAAATTCTTTCAAAAAGCGGTTCTCTTCTCAAACCCTTTTCCCAGAACTTGGGTTTGAACGGCTTGGACAGAGCAAGGACATGCCCATGGGAAATTGGAAGAGAGGAATAAAATGATTATGGAATTGGGCTTTTTCATTCTAACTAGAACAGAACCATCAATAAAAGCAAAATTTCCAAAATTTTCAGCTCTTATTTTAAATATAATTAATTTTAATTTATTGAAAATATAACATAATGATTAATTTTTTGCCCATTACAATGGCTGTTGGCCTTTTTCTTCTAATAACTGGTAAAAAGCAATTTTTAATAATATATTTGTAAAAAATTTTTATTAAATTAATTTAATTAAGGAAAAAATTCTTCGGATGGAATGCTTCAACAAAAAATATTACAATCACCCTCAAAGGCTACATGTGCCAAAAGAAATTGTGAATATTTTAAAAATTATTGAAGAGGTGAGGAAAAGGGGAAAATGATGAAATCGGAGGCTAAATAATGAACAAATTGGTGGAAAGAATTTTGGCAAAATGGACATTGGCCCTTTTCGGATATTATTATGAAAAATTGCCCGTAGAAGTGAAGCCAAAATTGCATTTAAATATAAACGAAAATGGAGAAGCAATTTATGCGGAAAAACAAATTAGTCTAAATTTGGATAAACAAAGTGGTATTTTTGATGTACAAATTCGAATGGCGCACAAAGTTGCAGAAAAATTGGAAAATAAATTTATTAAAGTGAATTCGGTGGCATTTGTGTTGGGCGATGCATTGGCCAGTCCACATTTTTTTACGGGAAATGGAGTGAGTACTGGTAAGAATATTTATATTATTATTAAAATAAATATTTTTTATTTTAAGGAAGAATGGGAGTGGAATTTGTGGCGGAAAAATTGAAAATGTATAATTTGGGCAAAATTCATGGAATTGAAAATTTAATTAACGAAGTGAATACAAAAATGGATTTGGTAAAGGAAACTGTTGTGGAATGGGTCAGTGATTATATTGAAATTGTAAATCCAAAAGGGAAGAGAAACATTCTCCAGGTATTTTTAGCCGTTTATAAAGCAGATTGTAAATGGCCAAAATGAGCAACAGAAATGAGTTGAATTGACTGACTGATGAGATGAACAAATTTAATTGACTATCAATTTGACTATTATTTCATTCTCTCTAGCAATTTTTATAAAGCTTTTTTTCGGTGCAGAATATTATATCCCATTTTATTCATGATAAAATTGCAAAGGTGGCATTTATTATAAATGACAAAAACTTTTATTTTAATCCATTCAATCGTTAATTGTAATTCGAGGTTCAATTCTATTCTTTCATTTTTCTTTTCTTTTTTTTACTCTGACGTTCGTTTATCCGAGTATAAATATATTTCACAAAAGTCAATATTCAATCTCTCACTCTTCCACTCAAGAGCAGAGTAAACGTACGGTCTATACCAGCAGCTGTCTATTATTATAACTTATTAGCGGCTGGCAGCAATCGAAACTTGGAATTATTATTCTTCTGTTCGTTTTCATTTCATTCAGAGTAGATAGCCCATATTAAAAATTGTATATTAACTTTTAAAAATGTTCATCCATTTTTTTAGAAAAATTCGAAAAATCAATAAAGAATTTTATTAATACTTAATATATATTATTTAATAATTACAATTATAAATTAAGTAAAAATAAAATTGGTTTTTATTTTATACCATTTTTATTGAAAAATTTCAGCATTCTGCCAAATTCCGTGATTTATTTTACATTGTTAACACCAAACCCAATAAAAAAATCCGACATTTTCTAATATTTGCCCGACGTCATCATCCAATTATAAAGTTTATTCGCATCATTTTCTCCTTTATGCTTTGTAAATTGTAACCTTTTCTATGCTTTATCGAATGAAAGCTTTCATTGAAAATGTTTTTTATTCTTTATTTTCTCCCCAATTCCGATTCCCGAATCCGAATGTAATTTGATCTTTTTTAAACAATTCTTCAGCCAAAAAAATTTGGAAAATATTCATAACGTGTTCGGAAAACTGGTCAGTGAGGAAAACTGGTCAGTGAGGAAAACTGGTCAGTGGAAAAGTGGTCAGTGGGGAAAACTGGTCAGTGGGGAAAACTGGTCAGTGGGGAAAACTGGTCAGTACGGTAAACTGGTCAGTGGAAAAGTGGTCAGTGGGGAATTTCTTTTTAGGTAGACAAACCGTAAGTATTATACTTAAATCGATGCAATTCGGATAGCTAGGCATCAATTAAACATTAGTTTCCTATAATGGTTCGAAAATATACAAGTTAGAACATTTTTAGACTCATTTCTTTACTGACCACTTTTCCACTGACCGGTTTACCATACTGACCAGTTTTCCTCACTGACCAGTTTTCCGGGAACCATTCATAAATGCTTTCAGAAAAAATGACTAATTTATTTTGTCTTAAACCAAAAAAGAATTGACACTACGGGAATGCAGCATAACAACAATTTAGAAAATGGCCAAATATTGTCTGATGAGAATGAGTCCAAGTCAATGATCATTAAACAATCTAAAATAGAAGAATTAATAAATTGTAGAGGAGACAAATTGGGCAACGGAATTGAAAATGGAGACGGAGACAATGCTCATAAAAAATTGCTTAAAGGAAAGGTGGACAAATAAAATAAATATAAATTAAAAATCCAGTCTCACAATTTTGTTTTAAAAACAAAAAATAAAAATTTAAACTCTTTTTTAAATTTATAGCTAATTATATTTTTCTTTAATTTCTTAAAGGATTCCTCAATAATTAGTCAAAATGGCCTGCGGCATGACAAATCAAAAGGAGGGCATAGAGAACCATTCTTCGGCAAATTCCATTTTTGTATGGCATTTTTGTTGGCATTGGTCACATTTTCGTGCACTTCAATGCGATTGAATTTGAGCATGGCAATGGTTATTAAAAAAGATGAATAAATTATGTAAATTGTAACTCAAAAATAGGTCTGCATGGTCAATTCAACGGCAGTTCATATCAAAGAAAATGATGGCCAAACCATTATTGAGGACACAAATAACTCATCATTTTCAATATATAATGAAGAAAAATGCCCAAAACAACAACAATCTACTCAAGATGATGAAAAGAGTATGGGTTATAAGGCAGGTGCTATCTCACTAATATTGCACATTATTTTAAAAATCCCATTCACAATTTAGGGCACATTGGAATGGACAACCACGGAACAAGCCCGTCTTTTTGGTGCCACATTTTACGGGAGCTTTTTCACCATTTGGTTTTCCGGCTATTTGGCCGATCGTTTTGGTGCCAAATTGTTAATTTCATTGGCCATTATCGATTTTTCAATTGTTTCTTTGTTGTCCCCTCTGTTTGTCTCAATCAATTATAATGTTTTCTTCTCTGCCAGAATATTTATGGGCTTAGGCGAGGTAAAATATTTATAAAATTGTGCGAATTATTTAATTTATTTATTCTATTTTTAAGATTAGGCAAAGTAAATTATAAAATTATTATTTAATTTATTTGCATTTTTAGGGTTTAGTGATGCCCACAATTGCATCGGCTTCGGCCCGTTGGTTTCCACCGGAGAAACGAAGTTTATTGATTGCAATTTGCACAATAGGCAATCAAGCAGCCGCACTCGGTGGCTTTTTAATCTCATCACAATTATGCACATTGAACATTTTGGACGGATGGCCAACAATTTTCTATACTTTTGGTTGGTCCAAATTAAATGTAAAAAATATTAAATAATTTGAAAGGTTTTGTTGGCATTTTTTGCCTTTCGCTTTGGGTCATTTTCTCATCGAATAGTTTGGAGGGAAATCGTTGGATTGGTCAAAAAGAGCAAAAAATGATCGAAACAAGTTTTGGCGATCAGCAATTCAAAAAAGTAAAAATTATTTCAAAATTATTAATTTCCAAAAAAGATGACCGGTCCAATTCCATGGCGCCAAATGGCAAAAAGTTTACCCTTATATTCCGGCATTTTATGCCAAACAAATGCCACCTTTTGTACAGTCATTATGCAATCATATTTGCCCACATTCTTCAAGGAAGTTGTCCAATTGAATTTGGAAAATGTAAACGCAAAACGAGGAAAATAATTAATTAAAAATTTACAGAATGGCCTTTTCTCTGTTATTCCTTTTGTTGGACAAATTTCTTCCAAAATATTCTTTGGTATTTTGGCCGATTTTCTTATCAAAAGGAAAATGCTTTCTGTCACAAATACGGTTAAATTATTCCAGGGAATTGGTAAATTGAATTTTTTTTATAATTTTTTGATATATTTTAGCAAATTTTGGAGCTGCTTTTGCCGCAATTTGTATTGCACTTTTTGTGAATTGTCGAACACCTGGATTTGCGGCAATTTTCATGTTTTTATGGGGTAAAATATTATTGTGGAAAAATTTAAAATATATATAATCATAAAAAATAAAAATTAAACAAACAAATTTTTCGTACTTACGATTATCCGTCTGGGAATTTTTGAATGGAGGATCAATCCCTAGGATTAGGGATATATTAGATGATAATCTATTACCTATAGACCCTAACCCTTGAAGGTTACCTATACCTTTCCTCAGATGACATAAAAATCTCCGCACAAATAACCGATAATTGTCAATTTTGTAAACTAATTTAATTTACCGAAAAGAAAAGAAATGTTTCAAATTTGAAGAAAATCAAAATAGATTAGTTGATTAAAACTTCTTGAATTTGATGGAAATACATCCAAACAAACAAACAAATGTGTCTTTAATTTCAAGAATTAAAATAAATAAAATTAAAATATTTTAATTTAATCATTTTTTCTTCAAAGGCATCAGTTACGGTGCCAATACCAGTGGCTTCCTCACTCAACTAATTTCAATTGGGCCTCGTTTCAGCGGAACAATCAGTTCATTTTCCACGGCCATTGGCATTATTTTCAGTGGAATTTCGCCAATTGTCGTTTCTACAATTGTTAAACATGTAAAATATATTTTGATAAAATGAAAATAATATAATTATTATTTAAGGGAACTTTAGAGGAATGGCGTCTAATTTGGTTTATTTTGGCTGCGTGTAATTTATTTTGCATTGCATTTTTCTTCATTTTTGCTTCCGGTAATTTTTATTCATTTTAAATATTATTTTTAATATTTTTGTAGCAAAGGATCAAAAATGGAGAGCCCAAAATGAAGAAATTGATGCCATGAATTGAATTTACGGGCCAAAATTTGACACCCAAATTACTCTTAAAAATAGACGGGATAAATGCTTTAATTATTAATATATTATTGAAAGTTTTTCTGACTAATTTTCAATGTAAAATCTTATTTACTGTTTGAACGGGATTCGACCATGGTTTGTAGCGTAAATGATCAATCCAAATCCAGCAGGCAGTGATGGAAGGATTTATGTTCCCTCAAGAAGACTTATCAAAATTTAATACAATATAAATTATCATATTTCTCTTCTTCTCATTTATAGCCTGAAGGCAGTTAATATTTCTGTCCAGAATTTCCAGTTTTTATTAAATTTCCAATTGTGATACGCATTGATTTTCACTTTGGATTTTTTCCAAATTAGTCGATATGAAAATCAAATATTTTGTTAATTAAGAACTTTTAAATTATTTTAGTAAAAATGTATCCAAAAAATCAATAAAAAATTCTCATTTTCATTCTCGACTTAATGTTCTCCCCTTATCAACAAATTTTTCAATGAAATTGCTTTTCCGTTCATGGCGGAAAGAGATTAACGGTATTAAGAACAAGCCGAAATTTTTAGTGACAAATTTTATTTTGCCTTATCATCAAATAAAATGTAATTTTTGAATTTAGATTTCATTTTTTAATGGAATCAATTAAATTGAGGTCCCCAAATTGATTGGTTGTTGGTTAATTCTGCTGTTTGTGGGTATTCCCGTGTTTCGATTCCGACTGGCCTTAATCGCCTTTGCGCCCTCATCACTCCGATTTTGTTCATTTTCCAGCCAGTTCCTCTTCTCCCCAATTTTCTATTCAATAATTCCTCATTCCGAAAATTCCAAATAATTCAATCATTTTTGAATGGGAAATAGAATAGCAGAAAACGACAAATATTAAAATTAAAATTGGCCTATTCTAAATGCTAAAAATTAAATCAACCTAAGTCTAGTAAACTTTAACCTTATTGCTATTATCTTAGGTAAATAATCAAATTTTTAAATAAAAAAATTACAAAAGCATAGTTTTTTTCTGTTCAATTCGTGCACAAATATTATAAAATATTTTATTTTAGCTTGAAAAGACTAACAAAATGTTAAATTCTTTGGGGAAAGTGAAAGTAAACAAACATCAAATTACTGATTTTTTCGGATAAATTTCATTAAAAATAAAAATTCATGTTAAAAAATAAAAATCATAGTTCCAATGAATTTAAAATTTTAAAATATTTCCCAAAGAGCAGAATTAATAAAATTAAATTTAAATATTCCAATTCAATGTGATCTAAAAATCGATATCATTTTTTAAAATATTTTTTTTTCAAAAATATTATTTTTAGCCAGCCAAAAATGTCTATTCCAAACCCGGTGCTCTTCATTATGACAAAATTGTTCCTCATCAGTCTTTTCCCTTGCCATATATTATTTGCCTTCAATCAGCAACAACAATTTCCTGGCCAACCAATTTTCTCCCAACAAAAACAATTATTTCCATACAATTCCCCTCAATTCCAATCTTTCCAATTCCAATCCCAATTTCGTCCTTTGTCTCAGGATGGATCGAACTCCATTTCCCACTTTGATGAATTTAGGCCAAATCATTTGGCCCGTGGCTGTAAGCATTTTTGTTCAATTAGTGAACATGGCTCCATGCCCTGCTGGTAAATAATTTTAATGCTTTCCATCCATTTTAATGCCCATTCATTAAGGAATGATACATTACATTATTATGAACAAATGTTGGTCGGTTTATTGAGACGAACAATTGCCGTACAGGTAAAATCGCTTATGGGCTTATTAATCTTGTTTTTATGGATAAATTCTAATTTAATTTTAAATATGAAATTTTTGTTTTATGAAATTGATTTATTATTCATAATTTAATTAGTCCGATTTTTGGAAACAATTTATTTTTAAAAAATTTTAATAATTTTTAAAAATTATTGTAGAATTAATGTTTTTATGATGAATTTTAATTTATTCTTAATTTTATATGACATTTTTTATTTTTTCGGGGCCAAAAGCAATTTTTTAAATATGAAAAAATATTGACCTCTTATATTTTTCATTAATTTGAATGAATATTTAATTAAATAAATTTATTCCTTTAATTGTTTTAATCAGTCCAATCGCGTTGTATGGATGATAGCCAATGGACAACAACAACAAAAACAAATTGACTTTGCATTTTTGGCCAATGAATGCTTTCAACGGCTAAAGAATATGCCAATGAGGCAAAGGGTGGAGGATGACAATAATTGGGTTAAAATTCTTGTTAATAAATTTAAAAATTGCCAAAATTTTATAGAAAGATGCTGATTTTGTTTATTCTCGTGTTCCGACAGCATTGGTGGAAAATGTGCAACGGGAAGTGAATAAAATGATCCATAACCACTACGGCGATGAATTTCCAATGTTGGATGTGGAATGTCCGCATGGATGCGAGAGGTATTTTAAATAAACTTAATAAATTTTTTTTGTGTAGATCCTGGGACATGTGGAAATGGCTTTTCATTGGTTCCCTTTCTGCCACTTTTCTGCTTTTGACATTTTTGGCATTTTTTGTTATTCGTTTGGATCAAAGAGAACAAAATTCATGGAATTTGGAGGCGGAAGAATATAGGACAGCCAAAACAATTAGACCCGAAATTGGAATTGACCGGCGGCAGAAACAAATGAGAACATTCATACGGATTGAATAATAAATTTGGAAAAATAACTAATAAGGGCAATTTTGTTAATTGAATGCATTTTTAAATAATATTGCATTTAAGGAAAATCATGTGATCCATTTGAAATTGTAATTATAATATTTTATTTAATATTAAAAATTAAAAAATGTTTATAAAATCACATTTAAAAATTCTATTTTATTATTGATCTATTGGTGTAAATTAGAAATAATTAATGAGAATCATTTTTTATGGGATTCAAAAATTTTACTAAAAATATTTATATGCAAATTCCACAATCATTCATAAATTGGAATTTCCATTTCCTTCTTTGTTTCCTTCTTTTGGGCATGATTGGTGGAAATATGCGCAAGTGGGCTGCTGCCAGAGATGGGATGAATGGACACAGTTCGGCCAATTAAGGAGCAAAAAAGAATTCGGCAATCACGTTTGATCGATTTGTTCATGGTCAAATAAATTACCGGGGGAAGCCCTAAATTTAGAAGGAATTTATTAAAAATTATATTTATTAGCCTTTAGAAATCAAAAAATTTTATAAGAGACAAAAAAATTTAATTTTTTATAGAGGACTTTAATCAGAAATAAAAATTGACTGACCATGGGCATTCATCCAACAAAATTGACCCAGAATGATGATTGCATCGCTGGTGGGAAAATATTGCATATAAACATAGACGGAGGCGGCGATCGCATTTACAAGACTGATTAAGAAAACTTGAAAGAAAATCTGGACAGATTTGACAATTTAAATGGAAAACATTTGTTTGTTACCATTTTTTGTGAATAATTTTGTTGATTATTTGGACTTTGGGCAGCAGTGGATTTGAACATTAAAATGAGGTAAAATGCTACATATGTTGTGACCAGGGCCAACAGAAGGACATTGTTGTGAACAGTGTGATAAATGTTTTCATACTGAAAATTGTGAATTTAATAAGCAATTTCATCACTTTTTATTTAATTTTTTACTTTACAAAAAATTATTTTTAAATTTAAGATTATGATTATATTTAAATATTAAATTCTGCTAAAATTTTTTGAGCTGAATTTCTTTGCTGGGAATAATATATAATAAATTGTTAATAAATAGTGTAAAATTGGTAGAAAAAATTAATTTTCTAATTAAAAACAAATTAAAAATTTTAATTTAATTCTTTAAAAAGCAAAGAAAGAAATACAATAAAAAAAAGAAGACTCACCGAATTATGAACATCGTCGATGTAGCCAAAATGGGGATTAAAAAACCAGGAAAAATAAATACCACTGAAAATGAGTGGTCGAGTCCAAATAATGTAACAAATTCCATAGACGGTTGGGACAGTTAGCCAAAGCCAGAATTTTTTGCCTTAAAATTTGAATAAATTTAAGAAAATTTTATTTTTATAGGCAGCCACCTCCAAACATTTTAATGGCCATTTCATGGGACCAAAGTTCAACGCAACGATTCAATGCCAAAATCACCTCAATTGTGGATTCGGCGCACCAACAGCCTACAAAAATAAATTACTAATTTTTAAAATTAACTAAATTATTTAAAATTATAAAATTGACCCAATCCAATGGCTCCGGAAATGTAAATGAGCCGAGGGTAAGTGCAAAAAACGGCTCCAATGAAGCCCAAATAGCCGGTCAACCATCCATTCACAATGAGAGTGACCATGTCGATTAGGCCAATGTAGAACATTATTTTATAGCAATAACTGTCGGCCATATGTTTCCAAATGGACAAAAGACAGGGAATGTAGAGGAGCTGAAATGATATCAAAATAAAATAGATTCAATTAATTTAAATAATAATACAATTTTAATTTGAATGAGTATTAAGGAAATAAATGACCTGAAAAATTGTGGTCAAAGTGATGAAGCCGGCACCCAGCCATTGATGTTGCCTTTTCGTCAATGGGATTGAATCAATTTGATAGACACTACAATTGTATTGTTGTTCATAAATGTCCGGATAGAATAGGAAAATGTCCATTGATTGAGTCGATTGGATCAAAAAAAATTAAAATATTAGATGAATTATGAATGGGAGAATTGTCAATTAGTATTTTATAAGCTTCAGTTCAAAACAATAGAAAATATTGGAGAGGATCTTAATCGAATTATTTTTAAATATGATTAAATTAATTAAGTGAATATTTGGAAACTAATCAAAATTTTATTTAGGGAAATAGTCAATGTTATGTAACTAAATCTAAGCTTTAATTCAAATATAGTAAAATTATTTCAATTACAAAAATATATTCACATTCTTCCAAAAATTACTATAAAATTGAAAAATTCTCTAAATATTTACAAAATTTAACTTTCTAAATGGGATTTTGGTGGATTATTCCGAGTAATTTCATTATACAAGAAAATTTCAGGATGGCAAACATGTTAGGATTTGACCAAAGATTAAATAGGCATTTTTGATGGGAGGAGCATTAAGACAATTAAGAATGGATTAATTTTAATTGTTAGCCAACAATTGGTCCCTGTTACACCGGATTTTGATAAAATAATTTCCGTTGTCCCTTCCATTTCCTTTTTTTATTTTTACAAGAAAACCTTTCTCCTATTATACTTTTTTGTACCAAGATTGAATATTTATTTAATTATAATAGGTTGTGATTTTCTAGTAGAGATAGAGACTGAATTTTTAGATGGAAAAAATTATAAATAGTTGATTATTTTTACTTTTTTTGAAATTTGCCAAAATAGGTTTCGAACTTTTTGGCTTTTTATTGCATTTTATCAGAAATTTCAGTCAGTCAAAAAATACCAAATAATAAAATATTTCAAAAAAAAAAATACTTCGAAAAGATTAAATAATTACCTATATTTCATATAAAGAGGAATACAAAAATAGACCTAAACCAAAAATTCTCTCTTACTTTGACATTTAAATTTGAATCGAAATCGAAAATCGTAATTTCGACCCCACCCCTGTTTGAAACAGAGATAGAGCATCAAAATAATCAATCAATATTTCCTTTTTAATGCGTATGAAAAATAATTACTATCTATATAATATATCAAAAATCTATTCCTTTTCAAAATAATTTAATTTTAGCCGGTTTTTCCCCAGACAATTGACAGTTGGCATTGGTACCAATTTTTGATGAAGCAATTTCCGGTGCAAAAATTATAAAAGAGAATAGTGGCCTAAATACATTAGTGAGAAACAATTATGAATGAAAAATCACAAAGCACAAAATGCATATTTTAATTATTATGTATATTGATCATGATCATTCATTCATTTTAACAATTTTTACAATTACTCATAAGAATAATTAGTAATTTTATTTCCGATTATAATCTGTTATTTCCTACTGAGATTAAAATTTGAGCGTTATTTGATGTCTATTTTTTAATTTTGAGAACAAAAAAAATTCTAAGTAATGTTAATGTGATAGAGTTGTAGTAATGCGCCATAAAAAAGTCCAAAAATTTACCCAAAATTCGGGATTTTGGCTTACTTTTTTTTTGAATTTTCTAAATGGGAAAAAAATATCTATGATTTTGAATTCAAAGCTCAAACCTTTATTTTTCCTATAATTTTTTTCATTTTTTTGCCTTATTCCGAACAATACTTTTTCGCTTTTTATTGATAATTTGTCTCATTTGCTGCAGATTATATTTCGT
The DNA here is from genome assembly GCA_030063045.1 of Pratylenchus scribneri. Lineage (NCBI taxonomy): Eukaryota > Metazoa > Nematoda > Chromadorea > Rhabditida > Pratylenchidae > Pratylenchus > Pratylenchus scribneri. The sequence goes on from JAQSEB010000082.1 coordinate 2,299,252, forward strand.
CCTCAAATCGGATGAATGTGATCTTTTATTTATGCCACAGCTTAATTAATTTTATTTTTACCCACAAAATTAGACAATAATTTTATCGGTTTAAAAAGCATTCGGAAATAATTAAAATATTTTTGATGGCAAATTTTGCAGAAATAATTTGAATATGCCGAAATCTTATAAGGAAATTTATGATATATTTTTATAAAAAATGATAAATTTAGTGGAATTAAGAAGAGGAATTAAAGGAATTTTAATAAATTTATAATTTACTCAAATTGAAGGAATAATTTATTTATAATTTTCTGTAAAAGTAAAATTTTTATATGCTAATTCAATTTTGGTAATAATATTAAAAAATTATTTGTCAATTTTATAAATTTTTTATTAAATAATAATAAAAAAATATTCTGAAATGTTTCTAATTATCTGAAAACTGATTTTAAAAAATTTTTAATATTTTAAAGATTTTACTCAATTGATTTTGCCTTTGGCTGATTAATTCAGCTGTCGTCAATGTGTGTTTGCTTCGAATAAAGAATATTCTACTGACTGTGAATAAAAGTACATATTTATGGAAATTGAATTAATAATTATATAGAATGTCATTTTTTCAAATGGAATTGTCGAGACAAAGTTTCTGGGTTGTAAAAATGATACATTTTTTTTCGTAAAATTCAAAGAAAGCTGAAGAAGATTGCCACTTGCCAGTGTCCTTTTAGAGATTAGACGTACACAACACAGGTCAAAATCTATTGGTTATTTTTTTAATGATTTTAATATATTTCTAACTAAAAGTTTACAAAAATTTATAATTTTATATTTGGGTCGGGCGAGGTTTTAAATGATTGAAGTCAATAAAAAATAAATCTCTATATTATGGAAATTTTGGGGTCACTATAGTATGTGGGCTCCGAGCTGTATACATATGTGATATACCATTCGACTCCTCTCGTCGAGCTGAGTTCGAATCTGTAAAAATTTTCTGCGGGAGGCGTCTAGAAAAAAAGTTACAGCATGCTAAAAATCAAACAATGTAAAAGTGAAGGGTCCCCCCTTTGGGTCGAAAAATTTCAAAAAATTTTTTTGACAAAATTACCCCCTAGCCCCTACATATCCCTAGCCCTTAGCCCCTAGAACCCATGCCGACCCTACCCTAGCCCTAAACCCCTAATCCTAGCCCCAACATTGAAATTAAAAATGGCCTTAACTTTTTTATTTTTGAGTTTTATGCGAAAGCGATGGCAGATTCGTGCTCTGCTCATCGAGACGCGTCGATTGAACTATTACTTGCCCACGAAAAAAAATTTCAAAATTTTTTCGAGTTTCGACCCATAGGGGGGACCCTTCACTTTTGCAAATTTCATCATATTCTAACTTTTTTTCTAGGCGCCTCCCGCAGAAAATTTTTACAGATTCGAACTCAGCTCGACGAGAGGAATCGAATGGTATATCACATATGTTCACAGCTCGGAGCCCACATACTATAGAACAGCCGATATTTTATAAAAATAAAAAGCGTAATTTTAGTTATTTTTTTTGTTACCTTTTTATTAAAAAATGTCAATTTAAATATGGCGTAGAGAAGCCATTAAAAACTTTGAAACATTTTATAATAATTAATAAATATATCCTTTTCAACAGTATTTCTTCTATGGTTCTTCTTATTTTTTAACGTCTTTTACAAATTATTTTAACCATTCTTTGAAGAGTTGCTATTGGAAACTAGTTTGGAAATTGGAATATTCCCATTTTTGTTAGGTAATTCCATTTAAAAATTCAACAAAGTGAAAAAAAAACATTATACAAATTATAAGAAGCAAATTTCCGAAAAAATATCAAAATTTTAGGAAAAAACATATATCTATTTTTGCCAGAGGTCCCAGATGTACTTTTTTAAAAGATTTGTACTTTTTTTGAGGTGTCAAATCTTTGAAAATAAAAATGTACTTTTTTAAAAGATTTGTACTTTTTTTTGACTTTGGTGTACTTTTTGTACTTTTTTTTCACAAAATCATGAAAAAATCGTAAAATTTTTCGCTGCGCGGCTATTTTTGGCTTAAATTTTTCGCTGCACGGCTCGAAAAATTTTAAAAATTTCTTTTCAAAAACACGTGATCTTAGTTCTGGATGAACCCCGGTTATTCATTTATGATAAAAAATATATAATTAAAAAATTTTAGTCAATTTATATTAGCTTAAAACGAAAATCTTTTTTTTGACCCCAAAATCTTTTTTTTCAAGGCCAATGTACTTTTTTTGAAAAAAAAAAATCTGGGACCTCTGATTTTTGCCCAAAATTTAGTGAATCTTAAAACAATTTTGAAGCAAAGTCCATCTTTCATTAAAAGATTTTAATTCATTTTATGATTTAATTTAGCCAAAAACTTAAAAAATGGATGATGAAATTAATATTGGGTGGAAGGCAATTGTGGTTGGCAATGAGCGGCCCGGGCTTTTCCAAAGAGCAATGGCCAATTTATCGCAAGGATGGACGCCGGAATTCGTTGAAGGCGAGAATTCCCAAGTAGAATATCCAATTGACATTGTGCTAGGATTGGAAAGGGAATCGAGATTGACTCGATTAGAATTGACCGCAATCGGATGGATGGCACGTAAGTGGGGAAATTAAATTATAGAATGCTTCTCCATTCAATCGCTTTAATTAATTTATTTATTTTTATATAGCCCATCAAGTGGACATTAAATTAGCTGAAGGCCGTGAATTCCTGCCACTGAATTATGTAAATGCAAAAAGAGCCAATTACTTCGATGCTGGCAAAATCAAATTTCCTCAACCCACTCACCAAAATGGCCACAAAGATGCAATTATTGCCAGAAAATTTCACCGAATCCATTGTCAATTTAACCCTGAGATTTCCCAGAAACCGGTGCTTTTTGTTTGGCTGATTTTGCATTCGCCGCATTCATTTGGAACAAATCCGAAAGGAAAAGTCAGCCGAATACATTTATTGGCATTAAAAGAATTTTTCAACATTACAAAATGGAATAGGAATTTAATTTTTATTTAAAATAAAATTTTTATTTTGCATTGCATTGAATTTCATATATTAATTTTGAATTAAATTACTTTTTTATAACTTCAATTTCAATTGGAAAATTTTTAAAATAATTTTTAATGAAAATGAATTTGTACAAAAATTCATCCTTCAAAAATTTGGAATTATCATAAATTTAATTCCCTTTTTTCGTAGATTGCCTTGAGCGATCTCAAAATATTTGGCTTAAATAATAGAGGAAAAATGGGCCAAATATCCCCTCATCAATTCGCAATTGAAGATGAAGTAGAAGATGAAGAATTGGAGGATTGGAAAGAAGAAAAGAAGATAAAAAGGAACAAAAATATGGATGATATTTGGAATAAAATTGGTCTAAATGATGGAAAGAAGGAGCGGAGGAAGAATGAACAACGAAAAAGAAAACAATTTGGAGAATCGGCAGAGGATTTTGTCAAAATTGAAGAAAAATTGAATAATGCGAAACAAAAAGCCAAAAAAGTTTTTTTGGCAAAATATTATATTAATTAGAGAATCCAATTTAAGGAAGGGAATTCTTTTAAAGCAATGCTTTTAGAGAAGGCATTGGCCAATATTGGTGAATGCCAAACAACAATGTTCTCACTGCGTTCACGACGAAGAATTGCCGCAGCACAAGGAAGAGAAGATGAGGTAGGAATTTTGGAAATGGCAATGGAAGTATTGTAAAAAATTAATCTCAAACTGAAATTTAAAAATTTACTCGAAATAATCGAAAATAAACTAAACCGAAAACCGATATTTTTTCAAAAACAAAAAACCGGGTTTTAATAAAACCGAACCGGTCTAAAAATTGAATTTGACCAACCCCAGAATTGATGATATTTTCAGGTTGAATTCTTGCAAGGAGCAATGTCGCATTGCATGGACAATTATGCGAGATCAAATCAAATGGATTTACTTTTGGACGGGGATTAAGAGGATTTGAAAATAGTACAAAATATAATTTTAACTTTGAATATTCATTTCCCTTTTGAAATTAAATGGGAAACCGTAATTCTATTTTGTTCATTTATTCTTCGATTGTTCATCATTAGATCCATTAATTAGAATGATAAGATAAATAATTCCTACAATTTTCTCATCAGTTAATTTTATTATATTCATCTTTTTTTAACCATAAATTCACCTATTTCTTTCATGTAATTCATTACCATTATTTTTCTATATATTAATATTTACAATGTCAATGTGACTAATAAGTATTATTTAATTATTCAGAATTTTATTGAACATTGTTATAGACCCAAGAAAATTTTGTTTCTGCAAAATTTAAAGAGATTCGGAATTGGCAGCTGGAAATTAACTTTTTGGCATATCTAATTATGTGATCCATAATAAAATATAGATGCTATTCTGTTTTGTTAAACTCACATTAAAAATTATGAAAATCACATCCTAGGGTAATTTTGGACGTAGAATAAGAATCTGAAACATCACTGTTTTGCATTCACCAATATTGGCCAATGCCTTCTCCAATAGCATTGCCTTAAATAAATTTCCCTCCTTAAAATGGGGATTTTCCTAATTAATAAGATTTCGCTTAAAATAACTTTTTTCCCTCATTTGACAAAAATGCACCTGTCACTTAAAGCACTTGAGTAAAATCGCATCTCCACCTATTTTATCTTAAATATTCTCTCATCAGAAGAAAATATTTAATAAAAATACCAAAATGTACCTGCTGAATGCTTATTTTCGCTGGAATTCACTGATTATTCCTCCAATCGGTTTTCTACTCAATTTTACCCTCCTTTGGCTTATTCTTCGTCGAACGCCCAAGGAAATGTGGCTTCATAGTCGAGTACTACTCCAAACCTGCATTTTTGACATTCTTCTACTTATTTTATTCATGTTCGGAATGCCAGTAAGTTTTCTAATAAAAAAATTTAAAGGATACAATTTCGATGATTATTTGTTAATATTTGAGCTTTATTATTTAATTAAAGTTATCAATTAATGATTATTTATTTGAGATGAAATTGGAATATGGAAAATATTTCATATTAATTCCAAGCCTAATTAAAATATTTTTACAAAGTTCTTTCTAATATATCATTTTGGCCAAAATTGTTTTTATAAATTTATTTTTATAAATAATTATTTTTTCAAAATTAAGCATATGACATTTTTTGAGAATAAATTTCTTCTAATATTCGATGGCTATATGCTTATGTCTTCAACAGAATGGATTCAATTATTAAATAATAACAATCCAAATGTACAACGCGATTTCTTCCTTTTGTGGCATTCTTTCTATAATTTTGACGTATTTGCCATTACCATCCAATTTCTATATCGATATTTATCCTTAAATCTGTAAGTTTTATTGTTTAATGTGTCTTAAATGTTGAATCAACTTGCAATATATTAAGAAAATACTGATTTTATATGAATATAAATTTATATTTATTTTAGCAGCATTAAAATTAATGTTCGTCGTTATTTTTTATTATTCATTCCATTCATTATTGCATTTTCGTTGACATGGATTTTCGAACATTTTGGCATGTCTGAACCTTTGCTAAATTCAATTGAATTTGCGAAATTTTCCAATGTATCCATCGACTTCAATGAAGATCTCATTTATTCTGTTTTCCAATTTGATGTACGCTAATTATTCTTTAATCAATCTAAATAATTAAACTAAAATATAAAATTTTCATCAATTTACAAAATTAAAATATCATTTTTGTATTTTTTCTCGACAGATATTTTTTACGTCAATTTTGTTCATTTTGTACATAATATATGATTTGATATGCTATTCTATTATTATATTCTGTGGTCGCCGAATGATGAAATTTGTTGCTTCACGTACAATGAGTGAAAGGCTCAGAAAAATGAACAAACAGCTGACAATAAATCTCTTCATTTATGTAAAAAGGATATTCCATAAGACCATAAGTATTTGAATTTGGATTATCAAATTATTTTTGCTGTAGGACAAAGGCAAGATAAAGTTGATTCCATATATGAAGAGGGAAAAAGTCGATATATATTTATTTTTATTTATTTAATTCGACAATAAAAAGTATTGAATTGCCGAAAAACTATCATGAAAATAATATTTTTTAAAGTAATTAGCCAAATTAGACTTGTTTGAGATTCCTAACCTCCTAACTCTAATCTTAACATTGCTAGCCATGTAATTAATCTTAATAAGCCTATTGACACCTATTGATATCCAAGATATAAAAAAACTATTTTTCGACAAGAAAATTATTTTTCGTTAAATTCATACCTTTTTGGACAAAAAATATTCCTTCCCTATTATCATTAATATATTGATATTTTCTTTTTGCCGCAATCCTTTTCATTGCCCAACTACATCCTATAAGTTTTTATCTTGCCGCATTTTTTTTTAAATTTATATAAATTTTCATTTTACAATGAATTTAATTTTAATTTAATAATTAATAATATTTCCACAATTTTCAGGCAATCTATCCATTCTTATTCCAAACAACCATTGTTTTCCTAATTTTGAGTAATTTTTTCAATTCATTTGTGAATACAGGCTTTATTACTACCATCATCCACTGGCTCCCCGTGCTGAATCCATTGGCCAGTTTGTGGACATTTCGGCCATATCGAGATGCATTAATTAAGCCATTCAGAAAACCACAAATTTTACCAATATATCCGGAAACATTTTAATATTATTGTTTAATTTTTGCATAAATTTTTTAATAAATGAAAAATATTTGTGTTGATTCCAAATTTCTAAAATTTATTGCATCAAAATTTGGTAAAACAAATAGATATATTTTTAAATTAAAAAAAAATTAAATCATTATGTTCCACTTCATTTCAATAATTTTACTATTTTCTCATTTTAGATAAAGCAGGCAAATAAAAATACGAATATTTTTAAAATAAAGCCATTCAGAAAACTACAAATTTTACCAATAATTTAAGGCAATAAATTTTTAAATTCTGCATTGATTTTTTATCATTTCTGATGCAAAATATTTGTTGACAATTTCAAATCTCCAAAATTTAAAACATTAAAAATTTGATTTAAATAAAAATAAATATCTATTTTTATTTCGAAAAAAGATAGATTTTTTTGCCCACCTGCTCCATTTGATAATTTTACTCATTTTTAAACAAAGGATTTAAGCAAATAAAAAAAAGGATATTTTAAAATAAATTTCCATGCACTTGAATGGAATTCCCAACCATTTTAACTCACTAAATAAGTTTATTTATTTATGATACCTCAAAAATAAAAAAAAATGATTCATCTATTTTTATTTTTCCTGCTTATTCTAAATTTAAACAATTTTTTCCTACCATCAATGGCTGCAAATAAAGCAATGAATTGTCCAGAAATGGGCTTGGATCTTTGCAAAAATGAGGTTATATTATTTGATTCAACTCTTGTTTTTATTTAATTCGATTTGAGATTTGTAAAAATTTGCAACTAAAAATAGACAATATTATATAATTTTTAAATTAATTTGGTTTTTCATTTATGTTTATTTATTAATTATTCATTAGAAAATAAAAATTCTTGGATGGGTGAAATATAAAATTTTTTGATGAACTATTTTAATAAAAAAAATGAAAATAATTTATTCATCTTTTCTGCAGTATTACAAAGCTTATATGACTGAATATTGTGCCGATTTTTGTGCATCAATTCCAACGGCAGCACAAAGTTCGCCTTCCACTCAATGTGGCGATAAACCTGGATATACATCCCAGTTTGACCCAAAAAATAAAATAATTATTCAATTTTATATTTGGATTGTTTTTAGTTGTATTGCTTGGAAGGTTAACGGATTTTGCGAAGGCTTTGATGGTTTTTGGAATGATGAAAAAGTGAAGGAATATTGCGGCGCAACATGCCGAAAATGCTAATGAAAAAGGACAACTTTTTCTTTAATAAGTCAATTTTTTATTGTTTACATCAAAAAAAGCTGATAATTAAATATATATTTATTCTTATTAATGTCATTCATTTTTAAATTGACATTTGTCACATAAAATATTATAAAATTATAATGTAATTTCATATTCAAAAAATGGTTTCATTCATCGGAATTGAGCATTCAATTTTGTTGACCTCCTTGTTGGTTGCCAGTGACCGATTGTTGATTTTGGCCTTGATTGCCAGATGAGCGGCGAGCACGGCTTGGTTGTTGGCGACCGCCCTGTTCAGCTCCTTGTTGTTGGCCCTGGCCTTGATTGCCTTCAGCCTGTTGGCGTCCTTGGTTTTGGTTGGAATTTCTCTGTTGACGTCCCTGGTTGCCCTCGGCATTTTGTTGGCCTTGGCCTTGGTTTCCTTCTGCCTGTTGGTTTTGGCCACCTTGGTTTGCGTTTCGTTGTTGACGTCCTTGGTTTCCTTCGGCATTTTGTTGGCCCTGGCCTTGATTGCCTTCGGCTTGTTGGTTTTGGCCACCTTGGTTAGTATTCCTTTGCTGGCGTCCTTGGTTTCCTTCGGCATTTTGTTGGCCCTGGCCTTGATTGCCTTCGGCTTGTTGGTTTTGGCCACCTTGGTTAGTATTCCTTTGCTGGCGTCCTTGGTTTCCTTCGGCATTTTGTTGGCCCTGGCCTTGATTGCCTTCGGCTTGTTGGTTTTGGCCACCTTGGTTAGTATTCCTTTGCTGGCGTCCTTGGTTTCCTTCGGCATTTTGTTGGCCCTGGCCTTGATTGCCTTCGGCTTGTTGGTTTTGGCCACCTTGGTTAGTATTCCTTTGCTGGCGTCCTTGGTTTCCCTCGGCATTTTGTTGGCCTTGGTTTTGGTTGGCCTCGGCATCAGCCGATTGACGTCCTTGTTTGTTTGAGTTTCGTTGTTGTCGGCCTTGATTTTCGGCATTTTGCTGATTTTGGTTCTCAGCATTTTGTTGGCCTCCTTGGTTTTGGTTCGAGTTTCGTTGTTGGCGTCCCTGGTTGCCTTCAGCATTTTGTTGGTTTTGGCCTTGATTTCCTTCGGCTTGTTGGCCTCCTTGGTTTTGGTTTGTGTTCCTCTTGGATGGTTGCTGCTGCCCTTGATTTTGGTTCGCCTCGGCCTGTTGGTTATGGCCTCCTCCTTGATGTTGATTATTTGCTTCCACAATCAATAGGGCAACCAAAAGAAGGCAAATTGAAAGAATGAAACGCATTTTGTTAATTTGATTGAAGGTAGAAATGAAGGAAATTATTCGAAGACTGATGAATTTGGGGGCATTCTCATTCGGCTTTTATATGCCAATTTTTAGGTTCAAAGTTTACAGCTTCTAACAAATATTTGTCCTTCCATTTTTGTAAAGTTTGGGGGCGTTTGGGGATGCCCGTCTCAGCCAAGCATATGATCGAAGGGGCGCAAAAATATTATTTTGTTTACCATCACCTAATTTTGCTGCCCACTCATTGCATCAGTGGCAGAAACCCGGAGTCACAAAGAAAATATGCGCAAAATATTTTGAAAATTTCGTTGAAATTGTGAAAATTTTTTAAAAATGGAAAAACTCCTCAATATATATTGAGCACAGATAAATTGTTAAAATATTTTAGAAATGAATAAAATTCTGAAAATCTATGTCAAAAAAAATTCAAAAGATATTGAACATAAAAGGAAAAAAATATGTTCAAAATTTTACATATTTACAAAATTACGTGAAAATACATCAATTCTTATAATATTCTTAAAATTAGTAAAATCCAGGAAACATTTTGAGAATTTTATAATTTTGAAAATTTATATTTTTATTCATTTTGAAAAGCTTTTGAAAATAAGACCCAAAATGCATAGTAAATAGGAGTATCTTTTTTAGTATATTTTAAAAATTTTTTGATTATTGAAAATTATTACTTTAAAATTTTCACTATTTTTTCAAAATTTATTTTTTTTTCCGAAAAATAAGATTATTTAAATCCCTAAAAAGGAATATAAATTGGAATTTTTAGTAGGATTTCTTTATCAAAATTAAATAATTGTTGATAAATTTAAATAATTTTGCTTGATTTTCGCCAGAATATCGGATCAAAAGTAATATTTAGATGAAAAATAAGAGAAGCATATGAATTTATGTTGATTTTTTTTGGAGACAAATATTATTGGGATGATATTTTTGAGGATAACAATTAGATAGAAGAAAACTAGCAGATTATTATATTGTGGGATTTTTGACCTGGCAGATGAGATATTTAAAAAAAAACCGGTGTATAATTTGAATTTGAGAACAATTTTGCGAGATTTGTTATGGTGGATATTTTGGAGATTTATGTTTGAATAAATTAAAGAATTCGTTTTCATCATTTCTAAAATATTTCCAAGCACTTCTTTGCAAATTCTTCTAATTCTTGCTTTCAGAACTATCCACCACAGAATCTTCCAGATTGAAGTTCATATCATTTTCTTCCCCGTTTGGCAAAATACGCAGTCGCTAAATATTATTTTATATTTATTTATTAATTATATTTATTTTACCTCGTTTCGCCTTGATTTCTGATTTAGAATTCCTCCGCCTTCTTTATCAGTCTTTGACATTTTGCAATTTGTTTCACTTAAGAATTGCCAAATAATTGAGAGAATTTAGCTAGACTAAAAATTGATTTTATTTTTTTATTTGAGAAATTGTATAAATATTTTATTATTTTCGATTTTATTAATTTTTAACTATGTATTACAAACAAAGTTTTTATAACCTTTAATATTAAAATTTTACATTTCAGAATAATTAAATATCAAAAAAAACAAGTAAGCATTTATTATGTAGATATTTTTGCAAAAATATCTTAATTATGAGCTAATAAGAAATAATAACTATATAAATCATACATGAAAAGTGAGAGAGAACCAGGGCTGCCATAATACCGGGTTTCCCCGGCATTTACCGGGGTTTTGATGTCCTGGCCGGGGTTTTGCCGGGGTTTTGGGAATGCCGGGTTTTTGCCGGGGTTTTCATAATTTGCCGTGTTTTTGCCGGGTTTTTAAATTTTTAGCTAAATTTTTCGCTGCGCGGCTATTTCTGTGTCAAATTTTTCGCTGCGCGGCTATTTCTGTGTCAAATTTTTCGCTGCGCGGCTATTTCTGTGTCAAATTTTTCGCTGCGCGGCTATTTCTGGGTCAAATTTTTCGCTGCGCGGCTATTTCTGGGTCAAATTTTTCGCTGCGCGGCTATTTCTGGGTCAAATTTTTCGCTGCGCGGCTATTTCTGGGTCAAATTTTTCGCTGCGCGGCCATTTCTTGGTCAAATTTTTCGCTGCGCGGCTATTTCTGTGTCAAATTTTTCGCTGCGCGGCTATTTCTTGGTCAAATTTTTCGCTGCGCGGCCATTTTTGGTTTTAATTTTTCTGTGCGCAGCCATTTTTAACTAATTTTTCTTCCAATCAGGGCCATTTTTAGCTAATTTTTTTCCTTCCTTCGCGGCTTTTTCTGGCTAAACTTTTTGACGACAGACCGATTTTTAAAGCTTATGATATCTTTATTTCATAAGGCACATGCTCAAAAAGTCAATTAAAAATGTACTCAAAAAGTCAATTAAAAATATAAATCTGAAGTAGAAAATTTTTACAAGCTTTTAAATTGCATTTTAACACGTTTTAAAAGATGCCGGGTTTTTACCGGGGTTTTGAAAATTTTTGCCGGGGTTTTGCCGGGATTTTGAAACTGAATGCCGGGGTTTTGACTTTTGGAGATGGCACCCCTGGAGAGAACAGTCAGTGAATTAGAAGAAATTCACAAAATTATCGAAATCGATAAAAACAAAACAAATAGTAAAATTAATTGAAACAAACTTTTCGAAGTCTAAATAAAAGATTAAATTTTATTAATTGAATTCTTCGGACTAAATTTAATTCTATCAAAGAATTCTCGTCAAAATGGATTTAAGCAGGGATATGATTGAGGTAATTGTAAACATAATAAAAGTAGTAAAAGTACAAATTAAAGGATACTTATGATTCAGAGAATGTTCTGCCTGATCTCGGAGGAATTCTTCCTATTCGAAATTTGCTCTCTCCTCAATTCTTGCTGATGATAAAGAAATTTCAAAGCGATCATGGCGATTGCAAATAATCCAGAGCCCAAAAATCTCAGAGCATTTTGGGAGAATCACAGGAAAGCGTCCAAACATAATACATTAACAGGTTTAATTATTAATATAAAAACATTTTAAACTAAGATTTTAAGTCAATAAGTCTTCACAACTGTCCAAGAAGGCACCACCAGAATTGAATTTTTTCTGGCATGTCTGATCTTCTACAATCTTTACAAATTACCATGCAAATGGAACTCTGAATATGAGGATATGCAGGTTTAAGAAAATAGAAATATTTACAAAAATTTTAATGTCTTCGAAAACATCAAATCGAGTGATGATGAGGAATTCTATGACACAAACTACCATGGAAAGAAGACTGCAACGAAAATAATTCTCAGGTAATTTCAATTAAACACTAAAGCTGATAAAAATTTAAAGGATGGAATGTTCGCCAACCCAATAACAGATTTGGAAAATCTTCAGGATCGAAAATTTGCAATGGAGGTGGACGAAAATTTCAAGGTTTAAAAAATGAATCTTTAAAACTAAAAAATAAAAAATTCAAAATGATATGATGAGAAATCAAAGAAGAAGATGGAATGTCTGATACCAGCTCTTTGATTTTTATGAGCATCGATGTCGATGAAGTCAATGAAATCGAATCGGACTGGTGTTCGGTGGTGATATTTAATGAGAATTATAGTAAGATTTTTAAAAAACAGAAAAATAATTAAATATTTAGTGTCGATGAAACTAATCCGGAATGGGATGAATTCTTTAGACCATTTTGGCCAAATTCATGAATTTATCGACAAGAGAAGTAAGACCCAAAATCCAGAGTCAATTCAAGGTTTAATATATTAAATTACTATAATAATTTTTTTTATGTTCGGGTCATTCAAATTGTTTTTGATAACAGCGCAGAAATTCTAAGAATGAAAGTACCACCGGCATATATTTTTCCAAAATGCGAAATTAAGGTTTTTTATGTTCCAAATATTTGATAAAAATCTATTATTTTTTAGTGAATTCTATTGGACCTACAAAGCACATCTGCATTTATATTTGGTCAATTGCAGCAGAAAATTTGGCTCGTCCATTTCTGATTCTTGTTTTTTCGTAACTCTTTTATTTATTTTTTCTATTTATTTTTAAATTTCAGTTGCGAGTTTTGTTGGAGCAAAATTACACATACATCTTCGGCTTTAAAACAAATTGAAGATTGAATGAGAACTCTAAATTGTCAAGAATTTTATGATATAAAGCAAGAATTCTCAATCGAAAAATTCTCAACAATATGCGACGCTTTAAAATTCTCATTGGACATGATGGATTAGGGATACCATGATTTAACCAGGTTATTTTATTCTAAATTTTAATTAATTTCAATAATTTAAAAAGATCAAACTTCACTAATGAACAAATATTCTGTGCACAAGAAATAAAGAAGGACCACTTTTCGCTCAAGTCTTCTTACAAAGTATGGTGACGATTCTATAACTTTTGTTCGGGATGTAAGAATTTTTTAAAAAATATTAAAATAACGATAATTCAGTTGCGTGACAATAAATTGAAATCTACAATTGCCCTTCAATTTTTAAAAGTACAAAAGATGAAAATCACAAGAGATTTTTGCAAACTATGGAATTTAAAAAAAATTGACAAATTTTTGTGACATCATGGGCTTCAACTCAAACGATTTAAGTAATTGTAAGTTTTTAAATTCTACAAACTTTTTATTTTTCAAATTTTTTATCTTGTTAACTTCATGTGAAATGGTTCTGAAGATGCTGCAAAATGGGAAAATTTTAAATCTGCACTGATGATTTGCTACCAGGATTAAAAGTTACGCAGGTTTTATTTAATTTCTTCAAATATTAAAATTAACAAAACTTGAACCTTAAAGTTTTTAACATTTCGGAAAATCTATGCTATTTTCAATTTTGGGCCAAAAATATTAAAGGTTTTATGGTTTCGCTATTGAGTAACAAATTTTAAGGGTATACAAAATTTTTTGGGATTAAAAAAAGTTTTTATGGATAAAATATATGGTTTTTAGGAGAATGTTTTTTTGAAATGGAATTAATTATGAAAAATAAAATATAGATCAAAAACAGGAAGCTTTTGAATATAAATATCTAATAGAGACTCGAATTAAGAAGAGCAAATGAAATCTAATATATTAGTTTATTAAAATTCAATAAATTTGGTGAAAAATAGATTGAGCTTTAAAATATTAGATAAATAATCTATTTTATTCTAGAATTCTCAATTGCAATAAATTTGTGTGTTTATGAATTTCTCGGAAAAAATTCTGGCAAAATCTTGAATGGATGGAACACCAGCAAAATGCTTTATTTACAATTCTTTCGTAGATAAGAGGATTATGGCCAGGTTTATTTTATAGAAAAATTATCGAAATAATCATATGCAAATTTTAGTTCACCTTATTCAATTCAGTATTTATTTACAAAAGGTCTTATGGTTCAGTACGATGGCTATGATGGAAAGATGAAGAATTGATTTTCCAATGAACATATTTGATCATGATTAAGTTATGATAATTCTTTTATTTAATTTGAATTTATTTATAAAATATTTAATAAAAATTATAATTTATTATTACAGGTAAAGATATTCTGAATTTAGGTTAGCATATTAGGAATATTATAACAATATAGATAATTTTGAACAGATGTTGAAAAATAATGTATGGAAATATTTTAAAAATATTTAATATTCTAAAGATATTATAATATTATAATTTTGAACAGATGTTGAAAAATAATGTATCGAAATATTCTGAATATGTTTGTCATTTTGAAAATATTTCTCTTGGTATTTTGAATAGATATTGAAAATTTGGGCCAAAAGATTTTGAAAATATTTGAAATTTTCAAATTATTATCGAAATTCTGAAAAATTCTTATATTCACTAGATTTTCACTAGATTTTTAAAATGGAAATGTAAAAATATTTAAATATCTTTTCAAAATATATGCCTTTTTTATAAAATTCCCAAAATACATGCATTTCCATTTTGTCCATACGATGGCTAATTTTTGCCCATTTTCACCATATTTTCAAAATTCGCGCCAAAAATTGTGACTCCGGGAATTCGCGCCCGAATGTTCCAGTTTTCCGAACGCCCAATCCTCTCAAAAAATGACCAGACCCATCACAATTTTCGTTCAAAATTTTCACATGAATTTACACTTTTTGGGGAATTTCCTTCCTTTTCGATGGGGAAACCCAAAATGATTGATTTGAGTTGGGGATGGCCCCATTTTATCAGATGACTTCGCGCGTTGGACTTATTACTAATAAAAAATATTAACTTAAATATTACGAAAAAGGAAATGCAAAAATTTGTGCTCAAAAAATAAAAATTAGCCCAAAAAATAAAAAATTTTTTATTAAAATTTTTAATAATTATTAATTAAAAATTTTGGAGATATTAGAGTTTCGAAAATGATTTAAAAAATCAAGTTAAAAAAATAATTATTTATTCTATGATGATGTGCTAACTTCCCTCAATTCACTATAATTCCGGATATTTATTTTTTATTTTTCAAATATATATTTTAAATAATTTTACTCGATTAATGGCACTTCCATATATGTATTATTTCCATCAAATTGTTTATTTCATGCAAACATTTTTAGGGTAAACAAGTTTTATTGGGTTATTTTTCACACCCAAACCAAAACGTTTGTTTTACATTCGGCGGGACCCGGGTGTTTTCGCGAGTTTATTTACATCAAATTTGGGTCGAGAGTTCGGGGAACCCGCCACCCGGGGAATCCATCCACCCATATCAACTTGTTTATGCTCATTTTCATTTCCTCTATTTCATAAATTCGCAGTCAGATGACATTTAATTGCGCAAACTATCAACAATCGGAGATGAAATTGGAAAATTTAGAGCATTTTTAGTCTGGAAAACACCCCATAACCATAAACAGGTTTCGAATATTTCACTAATTAATCAAAAGTGGGCGAATATTTTTTTGAAAGTTTGGTAATTTTTTTTTTGAAATTTCATTTCAAATTCGGAATCATATTTTGCAATATTCAATTAGATTAATTTCATAATTTTATCATAATGGGATTTCGTGTTTGGATAGGATATGAAAAAATGTCATAAGAAGACGAATTAAATTCGCAAGAATGCATAAAATTTAAGGAGGTCCACATTTAAAAAAGACAGGATTAAATTGGGAAAAATTGCATCAATTCCATATTTCTTCCGGTTCATCAATTCTTCAATCCTGGTTGATTGGCCACTTTATTGTAAATTGCCATTGCTTGTCCAACCATTCCGCCAATGTCCGCCGGATTTGATGGCACAATCACAGTGTTCGTCTGTTTTGCCAATTGGGAGAATGCTTTCACAAAATTGTCTGCTGTCACAAAGGCTGCCGCATTTGAGCCTCCGGCTTGGCTCAATCCAGTGGCCATTCTTTCCAATGCTCGAACACGTGCCTCCGATTCCAACTCAATTGCCTTGGCCAATCCTTCACCTTTAAGGATTTGGACTTGTTGTTCGGCTTGGGCCAACACAATTCGGGATTCCTTTTCGCTTTCCGCCGATTTGGCCAGCGCAATTGATTTGTTAATCTGATGAGGAAAAAATTGAAATTTATTTGGGAAGAAAATAATTTAATCATTTAATAGCTAAATGAAAATAAATTTAAGTTTAATTCCATTTTCCATTCACCTGTGCTTGCATTTCAGCCTCGGATTGCAGAATGCGTTGGATTTTTTCCGCCTCTGCTGCTTTTGCTAATCCCTGCGACTTATTCATTTGTTCTTGCATTTGGGCTTCGGAACGAAGAATACGAGCCTGCTTTTCACCTTCTGCTTTGTTCTTTTCTGCTTCACAAATTCCTTCGGATTCCAGAATCATTGCGCGTTTTTTGCGTTCAGCCTCAACTTGCATCTGAAAAATAATTTTCATTATTATTTAGTTTGTCGAATATTTGTGCTTGCCTTCATTGCACGTTGGATTTCAGGAGGCATTGTCATTGTGCGAATTTCGTAGCGCAAGCAAATTAGACCCCATGGTTGTGCTGATTCTTTGATGCCTTCTGAAAAATAATTCATTTATTAATTTTTAAGTCACATATATAAAATTATTTTCTCTACAATTATTTTTACAATTTCTTGGTTTTCTTTTAATTTAATTCCCCTTATTTTGATTTATATAAATTGCCTCAAATTGTAATTCTGATTTGTAATTTGCCCCAAATTGTAATTCTGATTTGTAATTGTAATTTGCACTATTCTGATTTGTAATTGTAATTTGCACTATTCTGATTTGTAATTGTAATTGCACTATTCTGATTTGTAATTGTAATTGCCCTATTCTGATTTGTAATTGTAATTTGCACTATTCTGATTTGTAATTGTAATTGCACTATTTTGATTTGTAATTGTAATTGCACTATTCTGATTTGTAATTGTAATTGCCCCATTCTGATTTGTAATTGTAATTGCACTATTCTGATTTGTAATTGTAATTTGCACTATTCTGATTTGTAATTGTAATTGCACTATTCTGATTTGTAATTGTAATTGCACTATTCTGATTTGTAATTGTAATTGCACTATTCTGATTTGTAATTGTAATTGCACTATTCTGATTTGTAATTGTAATTGCACTATTCTGATTTGTAATTGTAATTGCACTATTCTGATTTGTAATTGTAATCGCACTATTCTGATTTGTAATTGTAATTGCACTATTCTGATTTGTAATTGTAATTGCCCTATTCTGATTTGTAATTGTAATTGCACTATTCTGATTTGTAATTGTAATTTGCCCCATTCTGATTTGTAATTGTAATTCGACTATTTTGATTTGTAATTGTAAATTGCCCCAAATTATAATTCTGCTTTGCAAATTGCCCCAAATTGTAATTTAGTATTTATATTTAGCCCAAGAAAATATGGAAAGAACTGACCAACAATTGCCATATTCAAATTGGCACGTTCATGGAAAACATTGTCCAGCATCAATTTGCCCACCTCCGCTCTCATCACTGTTTGGGCCAATTGGCTGATTGCATATTCAGGGCATTGAACACCATAGGAGGCCTAAAAATAGGGGAAATTGTCCAAATAAAATGAAAAGCATTTTTATTTCACTTTGTATGGATCGACGACGCGAACATAGAGGACTGCGTCCAAATCGAGTTGGACATTGTCCTTGGTGATTGCCTCTTGTTGTGGAATTTCAATACACATTTCCTTCAGACAATGGCGATAGCGGATTTCATCGATGAACGGCACCAGAAAATGAACTCCCTAAAATAATATTTATTTGATTATTTTATATATTTTCAATAATCAATCCTAATTAAGATGAAATATTTTGCTTACCGGTTCCAAAATGCATCGATAGCGTCCCATGCGTTCAATGACCCAAGCTTGTTGATGTGGCACAAAATGAATAATTGTGTTGAATTTGCTGCCCTTGAAATGCTTTGGACGGCGACCCATTTTCAGTGCTTTTTTTTGTTGATCAAAGAAAATTCAATAAATTAATTTGAGATGAATATTCCTTAAAAATCAAATTAAATAGTAAAAAATTTAATTTAAATCGCGAAAAGTAAATTACTAAAGAATTTAAAATGAGATGAAAATAAATAAAAAAATATTTCCACTCAATTCGTCAAATTTGGCCACGGATTATGGAAATGACAAATTTTTCTTGAAGATTACCCTTTAGAATTAATTTGTCAAATAAGTAAGTGCCCATAAATTAAAATTGATAAGAAATTTTTATGGGGCTATGGTTGGAAAAGGAACAAATATGGGAAGGAGATCAAAGGGCAAAAGCGAATTGAAAATGACGTTTACTTTTTTATTATTTTGGACAAAAGGAAGCAAAAATTCTTTGGTTATGAAATTATGATTTTTCAATTCCTTTAGAGGAAAATTCTCAGAATTTTGAAATGTTGAAATTGAATTGAAGATTTTCCTATTACTTGGAGGAAGTAAGAAATGAAGGCAGACTTAAATGTTGAAAAGAAATATGAGAAAAGTGGTGCTGCCTGGGGAATTGACGTCATTCAAAATGAGGTTGCTTTGAACAAAACAACCCAAAAAGAGCGCCTCGAGGGTAGCAATGGACGTCATTCAAAAGAAGAAGAAGGGAAGTAGAGGGAGAAGAAGCAACATAGCTTGAGGGATTGGGGATTGGGGAAAGAAGCTTTGTGGCGGCAATTTTGCATGAAAGATTGTGAAGAGGGAAGTAGATTAGTAATGTTTTTTTGGCCACTCCAATGTTCTATGATATTCGTAATGGAAAACATGAAATTGAATGTGCCATTTTTGGAAGCAATTTGATGCGACATTTTTGCGTAAAATGGAAATGAATGTGGAATGGGCGGATGCGTCATTCACCAATTCTTATGGAAATGAGTGGAAAACATTTGGACAAATGATGTGAGCAATGTTTGGTGGATGACGCATTTTTACCTTGCCTGAAAGAAGCAGCTTGTCATTGTCTTTGGCTTTTATTTTGAAATAAATTTTAATGGAATTTTATTCAAAAATGGATGATTAAAATTAATGTAAATGCAAATTTTTTATTTTTTGTTTGTGAGACTAAATTATTTAGAAACTGAAATTGTTCTTGAAATAAAATTTTGATAAAAAAAAATCGGCTTCTAGTGATATTTCCGGTAATGGACAATATGAAGAACATTTTTGGGCCAAGATTTTCGGAGGATTAAAAATGGCTAGCTCTGCTGCTGCTGTCTGCTGATGGTGGCCTGAGCACTGAGCTCTGCTGGGCAAAATGAAATGAGAAAGGAAAGAAGGAATGGGGGAAAAATGGCCAAAGATCGATATTTTTATGGGGGAAAATGGATGTGCGGACGACGAGGACCCGGCGAGAACAACCAAAGGGAGAAATGTAGAAAATAGAAATGAACGAGACACGGAATGAATAAAAAAAGAGAAAGTGGTAGGCTAAAGGCTAGTGAAAATTAATTCTTTTTGAAGAGTGACAATTGCAATGAATTTTTATTATAAATTTTATAACGATTAATTAAAATTGTTTTTGTAATTTTGTTTATCGATTGTAGAATACGGCAAATTATTAGATTTTTATGCGAAAACAAAATTAATAGAAAAATAACAGATGTGCAAATTGTGGAATTTCCTCTTTTTTGTTCTAAAATAATTACTAGTTGATCACTGGATGTTACTGTACTCTGGTTGTTTTCATCCACTTATTCATAGATAAATTATAGGCAATTTTAGAATTTTGTCATAAAATAATTAAGTTTAAAAAGTTTAAAATTCATTCATCAAAAAAGAAAAAACATTGAATCAATTTTTAATTAAAATATTTTTTCCCACATTTACTATAAAGTTCCGGCAATTTTTGAGGAAGTGGATGTCTGCTTTTTGAGTGGATATTGAGAACGAAAAAATGAAAATGTCAACAAAAAAAAAGAAATAAATTAGTCAAAAATTTTTGATCGAATCATTAAATGTACCTGCTCCAATCGTAAATTGTGCTTCATCCTTTTAAATGAAAAAATGACTAATTAAATTAAAGAACCAAAAAAATTTTTCCAATCTATTTTAAGAAAATTTTTTAAATTAGCAATTTTTATTTAATAAAATATCGAAATGATAATAATACATTTGATTTAAAAGAGTAATATCAAATAAAAGTTATCACAAATAATTATCTAAAAATTTAACGATGATTAAAAAAAATTTAATTCTAATAATTTAAAAATATTGTTTATGTTTATCCATTATTTTCAAACAAACAAGGATATAATTTATTTCCCCGCCCACGAAAATGTTTCAAATACAAAAATGTTCACATGTAATGTATTTTATACTTTCCCATGGCCACGCATTTTTTGATGGATTTAAATGTGAAAATTTGCCTCAAAATGGTCAATTTTTACATTCATTCAATGGTCACATTTACTCAACATTTATTTTTTTATGTATTCCTTTTTGCCTATTCCAATGGGTAAAAATGAAAATGTTAGCCCATTTTCAAACTGCATCCAATAGGTTAATTCAAATTAAATTTGTCCTAAAATTTAATAATCCTTTCCTTCCAAGAATGAATTTTTAGAAAGAAAAATACTGACAGTTCATCATAGTCAATTTAAATAACCAAAAATTATATTTATTAATTAATTTTGCGCCTTAATGGCTGCCGAAGAAATTTTTATTCATTTGATTTAAAAAATTACTTGATAATTTAATTCTTTTTCAATTCCACCTAAATAAATTGTCATTTTGCAGTTCACAATTATTTTTGACTCTCATAAATGAATTCGAACATTTCAACCATTTCCGCAAATCAACAAAATAATCATCAATATCCACAACTCTCTCAAATTTATATTCCTCCCGACCGATGCCATACTCGGGAACGAGAATATGCCCGACCCCAAAGGGCATTATTCAATGGGAATGAGACAACTACGATGAATCAAATGGCCCAAAAACAAATGACAATGAATGGAAATGGCCAAAATGAACAACAAGGAATATTTCCATTATCAAATAGTCTAAATCCATCCCTAATGCTCAATCAAAATTACAAATTTTCTCCTAATTACGGTAAGATTTTTGCCATGAAAAATTTGATTTTCCTTTGGGAAATATTCAAAAATGAAACTTTGATAATTTTCTTATACTCAAAATTCTTTTTTCTGTAATTTTTCCATAAAATTTTGCCCAAAAATTCTTTGATTTTTCTTTGCGGGAAATTTACAAAAATGGAATTTGACCATTCTCCCATAGACAAAAAAAGGTTTCTTTTTTTTTCCAGGCAATGAGGATGACGATTTTTGGGAGGATTTGACGGTCAACCAATCGAATGTGCTACGCCGAATGAGTGCCGTTGGCGGAGGCCATGGACCAAATGTGCCAGTCGGCAATGGGCCAGTCGTGGGAAAAGGTGAAAAGGGAATGTGGCAAGGCCATTTTGGGCCAAATATACACTAAATTAATTTCGCATTTTTTCTTTCTGTACCTAATAAAATTAGAATAAAGAATTTTTATAAAATAAGCACAAATTAAAGCCGAAAGATCAAAATTTTGGAAAGTAAAATAATTTATCCTAAAATAGTTGAAATATTCTCCGATATAAATCCAAAGAAAATAGAACCTTTGAAAAAAATTTTTTTGACATTTTAAATGTAAATCATGTGACAAAATTTCCCACATTTTTTCTGTTTTGAAACAATGAATTTCCTTCCCAAACTCCATCCAAACAATAATAATTCTCTTCCCTATTCAGAACAGCAGAAAATGTTGCGCGATGTGGTCATGAAATTACGCAAAAATGTGGAAAATTTGGGTGGCATAAAGCAGCCTAAAGTTCAGCAGAAAGAATTATCTACGATAGCAGCAAAAGGGTCCCGCTTAACATCAGCTTCTTCCAGTCGAGTTGGGCCAATAAAAATTGATGTTAGAGAGGAATTGGGCAATGAAAACGAAAATAATGTAGAGCCTTATGGACTTTGGGCTAAATTGATGGCCGAATTCAGCGGTGATCTTTTCCTTGTGCTAATCAGTGGGTTTAGACAATTTTATTGAAAATTGATTGACACTTTATTAGGTTCATTGTCGGCACTTGGATCTGATCCCATTAATGGCAGACTTCATGCTGGCTTAGCCACAGGATTGGTCATTTTTGTGTTAATTTCTTCTGTCGGACAAATTAGGTTGGAAAAAATCATTGAATTTTTATATTAATTTTTAATTTCCAGTGGAGGCCATTTTAACCCGGCAGTCACATTTGCCATTGCTTTAAGTGGTAAAATGCCAATTCATCAAATGTTCTTCTATTGGATCGCTCAATTGGGCGGTGGATTTGTCGGTGCTTTGCTCATTTGGGTAATTCCTTTTTAAATATAAATGTGTTAATTCCATTTTATAGTTAATTCTCCAATCTGATGATTTTGAATTAATTGCCGGAGGGGCAACAATTTTGGCCAAAAATCAACTTTGGTATCAGGTAATAATCATTGGGTGTTCAAATTTTAATTAATCTGTTCTTTTTTTTGTAGGGTCTCGCAGCCGAAATATTATTAACAGCCTTGCTTGTTCAAACAATTTTGAATGCCGCAGTCGAAACGCCCAATAATCCTTTGGCCCCTTTGGCAATTGGATGCACAATTTTGGTGGACATCATTGGAGCGTGGGTTTTTTTATGGATTTAATAATTTATAAATTTGCATTCATTTATTTATTTTCATTAATAAGTATACTTATTTTAGAATTAATTGTAAATAATTCGATAAATTATATTAATATTATATTAAAACTATTAAGATAATGAAAAATTTATTTTGACTTTTGAGAAAAAAAATAATTTTTTAAATAATTTTAATTTTTTTAGTGGGCCATTGTCCGGTGCCAGCATGAATCCTGCTCGTTCATTTGGCCCCTGTTTGGTTGCCTCATTATTCTCCTCCAAATTAACTGAATCCGAAATTTGGTCCCGGCATTTCGTCTATTGGGCTGGACCATTTTTAGGCGCTGCCGTTTCGGCACTGGCATTTCGGTAGGATTTTTTGAAAAATAATAAATAAATTTAAGAAATTTTTAGTAAAATATTCACACGGAATCGACCCAAAAAATGAACGAATTTTTATTGTTGAATCGCAATGAATGCGGGCAAAAATTGGACGAGCCTTTTGAACAGAGATGCTTCATCTTATATTCATTTATATTGGATTAATTTTATTTAACATTATTTTGTATAAATTTGTTCATTTTGTACAATTTAAATTAATGGATAATTTTAAAAATTAGAAAAAAAAGGTTGGGGCGATCTCTGCACCGACTCCAGCCGAATGCAACTGCCCCATTGGCCGGCGGCCATTTGCAGGCCAAGCTCTGTTCTTGGGTTGATTGTCCCGTCGAACCCTGCACTGGCAATTGCAGCAAAGCCGTAATGCCCAGAGGCCACCTCTTCCCAGTGCCTGTGTCCCCCCATTTTGTGCATTTCAAACAATTTGAGTGAGGAAGGGCCATTGATTGAGAGGGAGACGCGAAGAAGATGAGAGAGTAGACCGGCTGTCACAAACACACGGGGGAAGAGAGGGAGGAGAACACAATGTGGTGGACCACTCACACAGAAAGATTGAATTGACACACACGGGATTGGGCCTTTGAACAACAGCAGGGAAGAGGAGGAAGAGACGCCAGTGTGTTTGAGAGAAGAGGGAGAGGAGAAGCATTGAATGAGGGGAAAGTGAAGGGCAGCGACGCAGGAGTGATGGGCCACAGGAGAACAGACACACTGGGTGCCAGGGGCAGGAAACGGCGCCAGGCAGAGATCACCAACCACTTTGCTCCATTTTACAGCCCGTATATATAGAAAGTAAAAATGAATGGGGGAGATTTTCTATGGGTTGCCCATGGAGGATGACGAAGGCTGGTAGAAAGCGGCTGGCGGGAGAGAGGCTGGTTGATAGGAAGCAGCTGGCAGAAAGATGTGCTCTCTTCATTCTATTATTACTCTTCATTTTCTCATCGCATCTAATTTTTATTTCCAAGCATTGTCTCTCACATTAATGTGAGTCTTTCACTAAAATTTTACATTGGTTGAGTGAAGTGAAATTATTAGAGGAATATTCAATTATAAATGGAATATTAATTGTAGCATTGAGAAGGAAGAAGCAAGAGAAATACAAATTAATTATTGTCCAAAATAATAATATTTTAATTAAAAATTACGTATAATAAAAGAAAATATTGAAGAGAATTTAGTTTGACTTGAATGAGAGAAAGAGTACTGTACATTTAAAATTGACTTGATGAGAAATCGGACTTATTTTCCATTTTAGACCAAATGTTTATTTTTTTGCCCTTTGGACCAAATGATTTTTGGACCAAATAGTATTGGACCAAATTGTAGTTTTTTTTATACCTTTGGACCAAATGATAGCTTTTCCTTTGGACCAAATGGTCATTCTACCAAGTGTCATGTAGCTAATAATAATTATTAATAAAATATTTATTGTATAAAAATAATATAAAATTTTAATTAATGAAGTTGATAATTGACTTTATATTATTTGACTTTTCAGCTTAAAAATTAAAATCCTTTTCATTAGATCAGATTAAATTAGAGATGAATGTTAGTCCAAAAACGTATTAAAAAATTTGAAATTTTATTACAATTCTAACAAATAATTTATTCAAATTTTCGTCTGCGAATTTGTCGTTTTGTTCTTTTTGTTTGCCGGCAAATTCTTTTGCATACGGTCATCCAAATCATTCGAATCAATTTCCAAATAAACCAAATCAAAAAGATCATAGCCAACATTAAGCAAAAGAAAATATCCAAGCAAAAATACTCCATAAAT
This sequence comes from Pratylenchus scribneri, assembly GCA_030063045.1. Taxonomy (NCBI): domain Eukaryota; kingdom Metazoa; phylum Nematoda; class Chromadorea; order Rhabditida; family Pratylenchidae; genus Pratylenchus; species Pratylenchus scribneri. The sequence continues at coordinate 2,324,642 of JAQSEB010000082.1, forward strand.
GTCATCCCAACACTTTCAGGGACCAATTCGGCTAATGGACCAGTAGAGAGGACAAATTCCGTCCATTTTAGCAAATTTTCTTTCGGGCGATTTGGTTTTTCATGAAATAATTTTGCCAAACGCATTGCGGCATTTTTATAATTGCAAAATTATGATAAAATTATTGAATATCTTATTAATTCGTTCCGTATGCCCAATCGCAAAATTTTTATATCAAATTGCCTCATTAACCTAGGTATATTTTTTTATCCCAAAATAAAAATTAAAAAATAAAATTCAAATTAGAAAAAAATTTCTAAAGGAAAATTCCTTTGTATATATAATCTCTATTATATTTTATTTTTATGCAAATTTTCTTACCTTTCATTTCCCAGCATTTCTGCAATTTCTTCCCTCAATTTTTCTTTATTCAATAAATCAGCCTTTGTCAAAATGCGGGCATGCCCCCGATGTTTGGCGCAATTGGCATTTCGAATTTGATCAAAGAATAGGGGGATGGTCAAAATTGGGACGCCATTGATTGTGGATTCGAGAATGGAATTTTGACCGGAATGAGAGATGAAAAGGCGCACTTTTGGATGCGCTAATATTTAAAAAGTGAAATTAATTTAATAAGAAAGAAAATATTTTACCAAGTAAATTGTGCTGGGGAACCCATTCGAACTAAAATTAAAAATATTATATTAAAAATTCATTTTACAAAAGTAACCAAATGAATATTTAGCAATTTTTCGACGAAAGTTCGACTTCGTTCATCTCCTTTACTTATTTTTACAATAATGGAATAATCAGTTGAGAAATGGCTAAATGCATGTAATAAATTTTGCCATTTGATTAGATTCAAAAAACGGGTATTTGATATGGAACCAAGCGAACAGAAAATGGCACCTTTGGGACCAGATTCCAAAGCATTTAGTAAATCCTGGAAAGAATTTAATTAAATAACTTTTGGGATATTTTTTATATCCATTTATTATTGTATAAATAGCCACAAAAAAATAAAAAAATATTTTTTATTTGATTTTATCCTATTGAAAATACATTTAATTGAGTAAATTAAAAAATGAGAAAAAAATAATTTAAATTTTATTTAAAAAATTTTGTTGAACTTACTGGGCTCATTTCGCTTAAATTTGGCTTTAGAAGACCTCCAATTGGAATGACCTAAAATAAATATTAATTGAAAATTAAGATTAAGCTAACTTTATCCAATGTTGGCAATGCCGGCTCCAGGAATTCATCGGCGTTCACAAAGGCCAAATCCGTTCGACTGGCAATTTCCTCCAATGGTGGAAATTGGGGAGAAATGTACTGGCGGAAAAGGGCATTTTCCTGCATTAGATGAATAAAAATAGGGAATTTTTTTTAATAAATTGGAAATATATAGAAATTTACACTCCGAAAGATGGAAGTCAGTGAATACCAGCTGAGAGCATATTGCCAAATATTCTGTGCCCTTTCCCATGCATTCATTTTTGGACCCAAATGTATGGTTTCTTGTAGAGATGGCACAATGCTCAGCGGCGTGGGAATGCCTTTAAAAAACATATTTTTAAAATTAATTTACTTTGCATTATTAAAAGGAATTAATTTTTTAAAATTTGCATTTGATATATTTTAGTAAAGGCTAATTCAGTTTAAGTTAAACTGTAAACTGATTTCAACTTAATATTCAAAGTACTATACAATTTAATTTAGACTTCTTATTCTGATCCGAATAATTTTCATTTTCAATTAGTTATAAAACCATCAATTTTCAAATTTTTAAGAGCAAAAATTAGTAAAATATTTGGAGAATAATAAAAATATTAAATGACATGTTTTATTATCCTTAAATTAATTTAAGAAAGATGACCAAGAATCCAGCGATAGGCATCCGGAATGGGCCCAGTGCTTATCCAAATGTGCCTCTTGATACCAAGGAAATGGACAATTCCCGGGGAGCATAAATCGATCATATTAGTGAATGCCAAATCAAATTGTTCATTTCGAAGAAATTCAAATTCATCTTTGCGCTTTAAAATTGCTGAATACAAATTTAATAATTTGGCAATCCATTCAAGGTTCTCACATTCGCAAAATGTTACCATTGCTTGGTCCAACGAAAGTCTAACCGAAAATGTGCTGGCTTTCTCATCAAAAACATCATTTTCCGAAATTGCTGAGACAACATTTGGTAGACCCTCCATTTGAATGATTTGTTGAGCCAATTTTGTGCCATTCCCAAGGCCAGGTTGCATCACAGGAATCCAAACTGTCTTCAAAATGTAATCAGATTTTAGTATATTTTTTGTGAAAATTTTTTTTGATTTTAGATTATTTTGTGATTAGAATTTATTGCTTTCATCATTTTTTACTATTTTTTTTCAATTTTAGAAGTAAGTTTTCTAAACTATTTTAACCATTTATAGAAATTTATAATTGTTTCCTAAAAATTTTTTATTCAGTTGATTTTTCTTGAGCATGTATAATTAATTTTTATTTTATTTTTTCAATTTAAATCTTTTTTTAAATTTACCACATTATGGCCAGCCTCGACCAAAATGTCGGCGATTAAGCCCAAATGGTTTATCAAACTTGGGGACAATGATGGACTAATCGCAAGGATTTTTGCTCCTTCCAAATTTGTTGCCAATTGAAATAGACCGAATAATAACAATAATTTTATTGACAAAAAATTTTGAGAAGCCATAATAATCAATTTTCAATTGAGTAAGAGAATAATAAAGGAAAATGTGGGCGAATGGAGAACGCAATATTTAAAAATATTATCTTATTTTTCGCCCTAATTAACTCTTATCAATTTATATTTTATCAATCAACACAGATTGATTGTTTTGGGGCATTTTTTTTAACTTTTTATATATTAACCTCAAAGCATTTTTTGAAAATCTTCGATTGTACGAAATAAACATTGAACAAAAAATAAAAGAGAATTTTACAATTCGTTGAGATCTAATTTCAAAGAAGGAAAAACATTTTCGAATTGAATATTTTTTATTAGAAATTAGAATGCAGTTTTTAAATATTTTGTAAAATTATTTAATACACAGAATACAAAAAAAATATTTTTAGATGATAAAACAAATTTTACGAATTTGACATTTACACAAAAATAATTATATATTTGGAATACTTTCAATTCTTTATTTAATTTTTATGATTTGAAATTGAATGAAATTGCACGGATTGGTGAATTTGGTGAGGCCATCGCCATAGTACTAGGCAAAACAATGATCACATTTTTGTTGTTCACTTTGTTATTTTTGGCGCATAATTTTCTTTTGAATAATCGGCGAATAAATAATCGACAATCATTTCGAATTGTTTTGTTAAAAATCAAATAGATAATTGGTGGAAATGCTAAAAAGGATTATAATCGTGAAAAAAACATTAATATTTCATCACATACCATGGATGTGAAACCTGAAAATAAATGGAATTTAATTGACCATATTAGAGTTAATATTTAATATAGTGATATATGAGCTCATTTATTTAAATGAATTCTACAATAAAAACGCACCATAAAAATTGAGCCGCAGTGATTAATGATTGGGATGGGGTGAAATATTGCATCAGGACATAGAGAAAGCAACCGGCACTATTCATCCCGGAAATGATGAAAACTTGCAGAAAAGTCTGGCAATTTAATCATCCATATTTAGATTTAACAAGGATTTAAATTTATTAAAATAATATTCGGAGTCTTATTTTATTATTTTTTTATATAATTTCTTAATAATCTATTTTACCATTTTCTGAGAATTAGAAATCTTTATTAAAGCCTCTGGTTCGCCTTGCAAATATGAATATTGTTTTTTCATTAAAGAGGCACAAAAGAACAAATAGATTGATGGGCAGAGGATGGCCACTGCCAAGTCATGCACAAAATATTGGGGCACCGTGTACTGTAATGTAAAAGTGTAAAAGTGAGGAAAAATAATCAAAAATAAATTTTAAAAAATTTGAACCATATTGCCTTCCACCTCTGGTCTATAGCCAACGAATGGATTGAAAAGCCAAGCAAAATGAATACTTGAAAAAATGGCTGGTTTCACGAAAAACAGCCAATAGAGGCCATAAAGCGAGGCAAGGGCAAGCCAAATGCGCGTTCGAAAGCCGTGGAAAAGACGATGGCTTAATGCTGGATTGAGAATTTCCAGGCAACGATTCAGCTCCAAAATTAGATTTGATGTGCTCACAGTGAACCAAATGACTTAAATATTATGTGATACTTAATTAAATAAAAATGTGTAAAATTAATGAACAATTCAATGCCATTCCGGCGCAAAATATCAATCTTGGATGGGAGCAGAAAACGGCACCCTGCAATGTCAGCCAACCATGGAGTGGGCCCAAAATGGGTACAATAATCAAATCGAGACAGCCAATGAAGAAAAGTATTTGATAGCAGGGATTTTTGTGGGAATATTTGAAAAGGGATGGAAGGCAAAGCAAATAAAGAGGATAATAAATGGCCGAAAGAGCAATGGTGATCCAAGCTTCGGGCACAAATTGACGACGTTGATCAAATGAAATTAATGAATCAATGGAAACATTCGAACAATTGTAGAGTCGATTATATTCATCGGGATGAAATAAATATAATTCCATTATTCTTAGAATTAAATTTACAAACAGAATTTTGAGATTTTGGACGATAAAATTTCAAATTTATTTGGAAATTCTAATTGGAAAATTAATGAAATAAATTATATTAATTTTAATAATTATAATTATTAGCTTAAATTGAAATAATTACAATTTTAAGATAATTATTTTGGTGGGCGTCAATTTTCATTTTAATTATCAAAATAATTTAGCTGCACGAATTAATTATTTTTAAGTACATTTTTGGTCACATTGGTCTTCTAAATCTTCTAAATTAAAAGATTAAAATGAAATCCAAATTGTTTTCATTTTTATTTGCCACTTTTAAATCGTCCAAACTCCAAACTCCAAAAGCAAATTTAACCGATTTTAGATTAGACCACCCATGAAAAGAAAAAGAAAAATGCATAAATTGATGAATGGCCTCTGAAAATGTATTATTTTCTATAATTTTCATAAAAATACAAATTTATTTTAAGCCAATTGGAATCCATTATTTATGATTAAAGTTGTGTAGATTTATTATATTTGATGACGCAAATGAGGATTTTAAATTGACCAAAATTATATTTGAAAAATCCAATTAATATTTAAAATTTTCTTTATTTAATAATTCATCTTTTCTTTCCACAACAACAATTTCTTCTTCCAAATCCACCAAATATGACTGGAAATGATGAATAAATGGGAATTTGTGCGGATGGTGCTGCAAATTGTGGTTGAGGGGCCGCCATTGTTTGAATTTGGGCAGGTGCGGCTGCCAAATTTAGTAGATTTGCACAGGTGGCCGGGCATTGGTCTCTCATTAATTGGGCATAAAGTGGATTATTGCATAAATTGGCAATACCTGGAAATGTCGATTAAAATTTTTGCTACTTATATGGATGGTCCTCTTTTTTGTTGAGAAGGGAAAAAATAAAGAGTATCTCCTTTGAATCGTCAGGATTAGGGTCTTCTGGGGATACGAATGGGGCAAAATTACCTCACCGTACCCCCTAACCAAATCCCAACACCCATAGGGGGAGTCTTTATTTTTCCTATACTTTTTCCATTGAAGAAAAAAAACAGGACCCAAATCATATAAGTACCAAATTTTGTTTACAGAGAAAAATTTAAAAAAATTTCAAAATAAATATTATTTTCAATTTCATCCAAAAATCCTCACTCGGTCCACAATCCGTTGTCCCATCCGCTTTTGTCCTATCCTGTAGCGGTTCTTGCTGAGAAGGATTTTGTGGAGATGGATTATTCCCTCCAGTTTGTTGATTTGTTCCACTTGACCCAGTCTGAGTAATTGTTGAAGAAGTTGATGAGCCGCTGGCCGTTATTCGGGATTGGGTTTGCGAAATTCGTTCAACATAAAATGAACTGCCCGGCAATTCGAATTGCTGACTGCTTTGAATACGGAATTGGCCATTTCTGCGCACCACGGTGAACGGATTTTGTACAATGAAAGAGGGGAATGGGGAAGGAACATTCGGGAAATTGTCCCATTGTGTGACCAAAATATTATTTGTTGGATTGGATGCAACGCGGAAACGGCTAAAATATTTTCATTATTTTATTTAAAATTTATTCATGTGTATTATAAATATGCTGCAGTAAATATTAGATGTTGGTAAAATTCCGGAATTTACTAGATGCTGGGCTTATGGATTTTATAAATATCGAATTCTAGTGTAGCTTCAGTCAGCTTGATAAGTTAATTCGGTTCCATTTGGTCGATTTGGTCTAGTATATAAAATTTAGGCGATATTTAGTAAGCTTAAACCAGTTTTGGTTTCGACAGAGGCTTAGCTTTTAAAAATAAGTTCATACTGGTTTTGAATTGAAATTTCATAAACCAAATCGACCTTGCTGAGCCGAATGAACCCATTCTCAAATTTTTAAGAAGTCAAAATTTCCAAAATTTACTTATATATTCTGGTATATTTACCAATTTGAATTTTCCAATATTTTCTGTAATTTTTCTGGTTATTTCCCTCGAGAAATAAATAAAAAATAATCCCAAAAAAACTTGCCCAATAGGAATGTCCATTGTTTGCCCATTTTGGGAGGTGAATCGATATCCATTTGTGGTGCTTTCAATTCGGAATCCATTGGAGGGAAAATTCAAATTGAATGTTTGCGTGAATGATGATGTGGTGAATCTGGTGATGGTGGTGGAATGGATAAATGCAAATGAATTTATCAACAAAATTAATGGGAAGAGCCATTTGAACATTCTTGACCTGGAAGAATTTTTATGGGTTAATTTAACATTTTTTATATGGAAATTCCGACAAAAATGAACCAATAATTTAATAATAAAATTTATTTTCAACTATTTTAGATCCAAATTATAAAAAATGGCATAAAAGGCACATAGTAAATTTATTTCACAAATTTTCATCATTATTTTTATAGGTTCCATATTATCCCAATGCTGGCAGTTCATTGACGAAATAATTTGCATTGACTTTAATATTCAATTCACCATTTTTAAATTATTTGCACATTTGCATGAAGAGGGATCTGGTTGGATTAAGAGGGTTTTGAACCCAAAATCTAAAAGTAGCAGCTACCAGCCATTTCTCTATAATTCCTTTTATGATTAAAATAGGTACATATAACATCATAAAACAGAAAACAACAAATCATCAATGAATTTCCAAATTTTTTGCATTTGATCTTTCTTTCAAACGAAATATTGTTTAAATTATGTCAATTTTATTAAGGTTTGAGAGAAATTTGGTATACAGAATGACCATTTTTAACATGAAAATTTCCAGATAAATTAATAAATTTTCTCATCCTAATTTTTCCATTTCCATCCAATAATTCCATCCATAGGGCCTCCTTTTCTTTCAATTCCCATTTTCTTAATTGAATTTGGGCATTAATTAGGTTGAATGGAATTGGAATGCATCACCAAAAATGGAGTCCAATGAAAGATGGAAATGAGGAAGATGCCACCAATGAGTCACCACAAATTCCATTTATCCATTATTTTCCATTCCACAATCCACATATCCTCATAAATTAAATAAAAAAAAATAAAACAATGGCAAAAATAATTACAATTTTTTCCATTTTCATTGGTAAATTTTGATAAAAATAAAATTAATTAATTTCATTTCAATAAAAAGTTCCATTCATTGATGCTTTCCTCTACCCGGATGAATTGGCCAATAAATTGCTCCAAAATCAGACGAATAATTTTGTGAATTTGATTTTCACCGGTGATCCACAATATTATTATCCATGCACGGAATATAATCGAGAATGCAAAGAGAGAAGCAGAAATTGTTCGGAAATGGTAAAGTTGAACATATTTAAGAAAGAAATACAAATAAATATTTAAAAATATATGATTTTAAAATAAAAATTTAAAAAAATTAAATTTAATCAAAAACACACTTCATAATTTATGAAAATGAAAAAAAAAAATAAATTAATGCTATTTAATTTGAATTTCATAATTAAATTTTAATCGAAATTTTAATAATAATTCGACCCTATATAAAATTATTATTATCCTAATGAAATTCATTTCAAGGTGGCCATTTCCTCTTCTGCTGGCTCAAATGTTTCCAAAATGATGAAAAATTTTCTTGACAATTTCATTGAAACTACAAAGAGAATCGAACCAAATTGTGTTCAAATAGAATCGGAATTTGCCAATGAAGTGCAGAGAAAATGCATTTTTCGATTGATTAAATTATTGGAACAACAAAATTCAACACAAAAACCAGCAGCATTGATTATTAATGGGGATTTGACCAATTTTGGGCATCATTTTCAATTGGAATTGTTTAAAGTTGGTTAATTCTATTTCATCAAATATTCTTAATTAATAAAATAAATTTGAAAAATAAAATTATTTAAAATAAATAAATTTAAATTAATCCTAAATATCCAAAATTAGCCGAAAATAGGAGAAAAATTCTTTAAAAATAATCTCATTAAGACGGATTGGCTTCGAACAATGCCAGTGCCAATTTTGGTTGGCCTTGGCAATCATGATTATGAGAATAATGTGAATGATTGTGTGGGCAATGTTTGCGCCGAAAGAATGCTTCGATGGTTTAGCCAAGAATATGCACCGTCAATGGGCGATGGAATGATGGAAAATTTGGATTTGAGAAGGGGAAGGATGGATTTGCCGTGGAAAACAAAATTCGAAGGCAGTTTGGCCTATTCCAGCCGAATATGTTCACAAAGTGAGTTCAAAAATAAATTACCTCAAATTATGAGGGTAATTGTCCAATTTAGATAAAAACCATTCTGGCCATTCTCAATTTTGCATCCATTCCATCCAATTGCACAATAGACCAGATTATGCGGCCACAATTGAATATCCAACTGGGCAATGGCAAATTCGTGGTTCATTCCAATGGTTGACAGCGAAATTGGGTCGAATTGTGTCATCCTCGAAGGCATTGATGAATGCAACAAATGGGAATCGCCAAATTGTTCTGATAAATTTGCATAATCTTGGGGTGAAAGTTGGCGAACGCATTCGGAACACTTTGGAATTGTGGTCAGAATTTACTTTATTTTGATATTAATGACTATTTTCAATTATATTTAATTTTCTTCTCAATTGAATTTTTAGGTTAAATGTTTAAAGAAAATGCATCGTATAATCTCTAACTTCTTTTACATCACCACGGGGGATTATTTTTCAACTTTTAAAAATTGGGAAAATTTTTTAGTCTATCTCCTTAATTTTTTGGATATTTTTGAAGAAATTATAAAGAATTTTGTAGAGTTTTAGGGAAATAAGAAAATGTAAAAAATTAAAGTTCACCCTTTTATTATTAGAGGAGCTATGGATCCTCAAAATCGAAAGTGGGGAATTATTAGAGAGTGAGGAATTAAAAGAGATTTACATTTTACACTATATAGATTTATAATTTTTCAATTATTTCCAAATTTTCGGTCCCGCGCACGTCAAAATGAAATGAATAATGGAATACAATTGGATTTTATGATTTTATTTGCGCATATCCATGAGAATCATTCAATCACAATTCGCTGTATCAATGGCCGAAAAGTACCATATATTTTTGTTGGCTCCGTTCCTAATAATCGGTCAACATTATTTTATTTTTATCATTATTTATTTTTCAGTTTCACCACAATTCGATTTTATCCGGCAACTGTGAATGAAGGGGAGGAAAGAGCTGAAATATTTTTGATGCAAGCGAATTCAAATTCCACCATTAAAATTGTCCAAATAGTCAATTTCGAATGGACAAATTGCTGAAAAATAAATTGCGATAAAAATTATTCGATTTTATAATTTCTAAAATGGTCTCCAATTTTTAATTTAAATTTTCGTCATTTTTAATAAAATATTATTTAATTATTGTAAAAATGTGTGGATGATCCGATTTTTATTTATCCCATTCGTCATTAAAATAATTTATTTTGGGAATCTATTTTCCTCTTTTAATTTTTTTAAACACCAACCGAAACCGAAACCGCAATTGAACAAACAAATATTTATGATTTAAATAAATAATTTTCCATAAATAATAAATTGCAAAATTTTTTAATTTACAAAAATAAATATTTATTAAATAAAATAACCAAAATGCCTTTTATTTTATTTGCATTTATTTTGCTTTATTATTCAACATTCTCAACAGTTTATTGCGGCACAATTCGAACAATTTCGGCATCCTCTTTCTCTTCAATTATATTCTCAAATGATTTGACTATAGGGGATGGAGCTGGAGGAAATGGCTTTGGGCTGAATCTGAATAGCCAAAATCCAACAGAAATTATACCGGGGTAAATTCCTGAAAATTTTAATTTATTTATTAATGACGTATTAAATAAATTTGAGAATTAAAATGTCATATGAAACATTAATTTTATTTTGAAAAAAAGATTTTTAATAAAATTTTAAAATTAAAATTAATTTTAATATATAAACGATATAAATTTATTGAATTTTTTTCAATAATTTAAGTCGATTTCGTCTTTCTGCCAACCCAAATGATGATTTCTCTCTGTTGGTCAACCAATGGGACAATTTTCCTGAAATTCCATCGGCTGGCAGATCAGTCCTTGTGCAAATCCCGTTTGTTGTGACTCGTGTTTCTGGACAATTTCGGTAAGATTTATGTTGATAACAGAAAAATTCACAAGTAAATTCAATAAAATGGATTTGTAATTTTATTGCCATCCTCGGATATATTATGTAAAATTAATATAAAATTAAAAATGAGATGTAAAAAAAATTAATTAATAAAGAATAAGTATGTTGTTTGTTTAATTCGACTAAAATATTATTATAAATGTTTTTTGCAATTCATTAGAATTAATCTGATATCCTAAATTTCAATGTTTTTGTCCATTCTTCATTGCTAATTTAGTGTGTCTTCAACGTTTAATGCAAATTCGAATGTTCAACAACGACAACAATTCGAATTCAATTCAGCTAATTCATTATACACTGAGCGTATTTCCTCAATCCTAGCTCGGCTTACGATGGGCATATTCAGTAATAGAAATGTCCAAAATGCCGGATCTATTTTTGATTTTAATGTAAATTTTAATATTTTAGATTGGAGCAAAATCTTAATTTCTTTTTTTAGTCATTTTCAATGCAAAATGGCTTTCGTGTAGATCGCCAAACGAATGGAAATGGATTCCAACTTTTTGCAATGCCTTCCAATTCCAATGGACAATCACCAAAAGATGTTCCAAGGTAAGATGGACACATTTTTAGGTACTTGTTAATTAAGCAGATTTTTCCCCAAAATTACCTTAATAAGTTATCCCGTCAACCCCAAAATCACCTGAAATTATATTTTTTTCATCGTTTTACAATCAAAAATGAAAAATAGAATAAGAATCTCAAAAAATTTCTTCAGGTGGATAAAATTAACAATTACCTATTTATTTATTAGAAATTGGCATTTTTAAAAAGCATAAATTCGTGGATAGATTAGAAAAATTTAAAAATTTGATTAAATTAATCATTAAAAATAAATAAATTGAATTTTAACATTAGGAAAGCATAATTCTATTCAGCTTATAAATAATTAATAATTAACAATTTTCAGCCGTTTTCGTGTTAGCGTCGATCAAAATGAACAAACAATGGTTCGAATCAGCCAATCGAACAATAATTCAATTTCGGGCCCATCCAAATTGAATGTTCCCTCCGGATTCCGTGTTGTCCGGACAAATTCAAATCGATTCATGCTGCGTGGCCCGGCCCCAGATGAACAACAATTTGACATTCCTTCGAGTGAATTTAATGTGGAATTGGCTGAAAATGGTGGAAATAATGTGGACATAACATTCAACAATGGGCCATCATCTACAATGACCATGATGAACAATCAAAGGAATATTCCAAATAATGCCGCACCCATTCGAAGGGATAAAATCAAATCCGATGGGACCACCGATTGTGGACCAAGTAAAATAAGGGAATTATAATTAGAAAAATTTTATAATATTAAATGTTCGAAAAAATGGTGAATTGCCGAAAATTTTCCGCGTTGAAAAATAATCTTTTTTTAGGGCCATATAACTTTATTAGGATTAAGTTTATGGCCCAACATATAGGGTAGGGTTATATAGGTTAGGAATCTTTTTATTTGGTCAAGTTATATATGGTCTCAAAAATAAATAATTTTTCTATACGAAAACTATTCCAAAAATTCAGTAATTTTTGCACTAATGCATTTCAATTAATAATTCTATTTATTTTCCAGATATTGCCAATTTATGCAATAATCCACTTTATGCCCAATTAATACGGGAACAATGTCCGGCCACTTGCGCAAATTTCCCAAATATGGCTGCGGCGGCACAAATTCAAACAATTGGCCGACAACCTTCTATGGCCGCCAATGCACCAGCCATAGCCATTCAACAGCCTTCTCCTCCCGCGATTGCCCCTGTACCTGTAGCCATTCAGCAACCTGCTGCTGCTCTTCTTCCAATTTTTCCTCCAATTTATCCAATCATTGGAAGAATTGGGGGAGCAAATTGCGGAAAGAAAAAATGAATTTAAATGTCTAAAAATATGTTAGAAAATTATAAAAAGAAAGTAAAATAATCATGCGAATTTGGCCAATAATTCGGCAAATTTTAATAATATTTGAAGACTTGTACTTTGTTATTTCTTTTAAAACAATAAAAAGTCACAAGGCATAAACTTTTACTGTGCAAAAAAGAATAATACAAAATAAAATATCATTTTTGAATTTTTGTATTTTTCCATTTTTATACAAATAAATATGTCTATTTTAGTCCCTAAAACAGCGCATCACACTTTCGTCATTCTCATAATGAATATCATTCACGCCTCAATTAGCAAAGAAAACAGAAAAATTTTATATTTTATATTCATTATTTAAATATAAAAATAGCCAATTTATTATATCAAAATTTATTTTGTCCAAAAAAGTACTCTGTTTTTATCTCTGTTTTTAATGTGTAATTTTTGTGTGAAATATTTTTTAATTAAGTTAATTACCAAATATTTGTCTAGTTCTATTCTATTTGAATAGGTATTTTATTAAACTGAATTCCTATTTTAAATTTTATTTTAGGTTAATGCAAATTTAAATATAAAGCTGACTTCAAATTTGATATGATTAATACTTTTAAAATTAAATAAAAATCATAAAAAATAAATAAATGACGAAGTATTTGAGAATTATCTATAAATATATAATTAGCAGAATTAGTGTACAAAATTTCCATTTTAATAAAGCGCAAGATTTGATATGTGGCCATTATCTAAAAAATTTCTACTTCACAAAACGAAGACTGGAATTAAATTAAAATGATAAACTGTTAATAACATCCAATATATAAATTGACAAGACCAATTAATTAGATGCAAATTTCATAAAATATTCATTTACCTGAAAAATTATAAATCCCTTTTAATTTCAAATAAATCTTAAAATAATCATAATTTATTTAAAAATTTATTTTAATAATATTTATTCCTTAATAGTTGGCTAATGACCCTGGAAAAATTCAATTACTCTTTTTTGCAATGAAATCATTTTCCGGTCTCGATTTAAATTTTATTTTGGGATAATTTCTCCTTTTGATCTATTTTTTAACCATCAATTATCTTCAATATTCTTCATTAAATTTTTCAATATTCCCATTCTAGGAATTTGCCATCAACATTTTCGACTCCGAATTCCGATTATAGATGAATAATTATATTTACATTTCTGGACTTTGTTAAAATATTGTGTACAAAAATGTTAGATTTAATTTATATTCCCTTTCATTTCCCAAAATTCCGCCTCCTTCATCCTCCGTCTTTTAATTTTATTTTATTATTAAATATCAAAAAAAAGTTGGCTTTTAGTTACAAATTTAATTAATAAAATCTCAATTTTGCCATTAATAATGAGACTTTTGGACTTTCATGAATATAGGAAAAATTTTCTTGTAATAGCAACATATTCATAAATATTTTTTTGTGAACGTTTAATCCCTGTAAAAATGCAGAATGGTTGATCAAATTATCATTTTTTGCCGAAATTAACCTCATATTTATGTGCCAAAAATTTGCCAAAATTCGCCAAACTTTTCGGCAAAAAAAAATGACTTTTAAAATAATTTTGTTGAGTTTTACCTTTTGTCTTGGCTATTTTTTTTGTATTCAAAGTTCAATTTAAAATTTTTTTTAATTTTGTAAACTTAAAAAATATTACTTCCAAGAATTGCACTTTATAAAATAAAAGAATATTTTTATGAATTTCTTGGATTTTTTTAGCCAAATTTTTGTATTGCGATGTTTGTTTGGGCCCACACATTTATACCCATCACGCTAAAAATTGGGGTGACATTTAATTGTTGGGTGAAAATTTGCATTTCATTTTTTCAATCAAAATTATATTCCTCTTAAAATGGCTAAATTAATCAAATGCGCAAATTTTTTGTCCATTTCAAAATATTACCTGGCAATTTTCTAATCAATGGAAATATTCAAATTTTTTGAAATAAAAATTTCGACATAAATTCAATAAAATTTTCTAGATGAATTTGAGTGAAGAATGTGCAACAGGGAAAAAACTTTTCCATGAATCCTGCCTTTGTTATGCTTTGCAAATTTCCTTCACAATTTTATTCACAATTTCTGTCGTCTATTTAATCATTGTAAAACGGAAATGTCGTTCTTTGTTCCATCAGAATTTTAGTGTAAATTTCAAAAAACGGTTCAAAATTTGTTTTTTTTTTGCAGATTCTTCTGCTCAATGCCATCGGTGTTTCGTTGGCCTCTTCCTATGGTTCGGCGATTCTCTTTGCCAATTATTTTGTGAGTCATAGAATTAAATAATTTAATCATTTTTTGCTTTCACAGATCTCGAAATGGACCACAAATGATGATGAACAATGTTCCCCATATTTGCCGCAATTTGGGCTGGTCCTTTTCACCAAAATGACTGTCTATTTTTATTTTTTGGCTCTTCCACTTTTCCATTTTGGCATAATGTGCGAAAGGGTGAGGGCAACATTGCGCGCAAAAACATACGAAAAAGAGGCCCGAAAATTTGGTTTTATCATGCTTGGCATTATTGTCAGTTT
The DNA here is from genome assembly GCA_030063045.1 of Pratylenchus scribneri. NCBI lineage: Eukaryota > Metazoa > Nematoda > Chromadorea > Rhabditida > Pratylenchidae > Pratylenchus > Pratylenchus scribneri. Next base: position 2,339,825 of record JAQSEB010000082.1, read on the forward strand.
TATTTTGTAAATTTGGGTGGAAAAATGAATATTCGATATGGATTACTTTTTAATAGGAAATTTTGTAATTAAAAAAAAATTAATTTTATCCTATTTAAATTTACTTCAAAATATTATCCTACTGTTCAATTATTCTCTATTTATTAGGTTTAAAATTAATTTAACAATTTATTTTGTCTAAAAAACAATCATTTCAGTGGACAATTCTCTGCGCATATTCAATTTTTATTGCATTGACTGCACTCATCGATAAGAAATGGAATTTGCAACTCCAAATTGTGTTCCCAAATTTAGCACTGGTCAGAAAAAAACCGCAATTAATTTATTTATAATAATTAAAATATTTTAAATAGAGCGCCGAAGCAAATAATGCATTCATTTTCAATCTTCATTTTGCACTTTGTATTATCATTTTTTCAACAACTTTAGTCGAATTTTGGATCATTTGGCACAATTTTAGGGAAAGAAAACGGTAAAAAATATTATTTTATATTTATTGAACAAATTTTAATTATTTTTGATATGTTAAAATGTCAAATAAATTAAAATAACAAATTTGATGAAATTTCCATTTTGATTTTCAGCCAAAAGAAAGGCTCATTCAGCTCGTACAGTTTAAGCCACAAATTCCAAGTGAATGAGAATATTGTGTCAATGCAATTAATGTTGCCCCTCGATATTTGCTATTTCTTCATATTCCTCATCCATATTGGGCTTTCAATTTGGTTGATGAAAAAATTGGACATAACCGCCAAATATGACGATTATGCTTCCATACAACTGACTTATGATTGGATAGGAATGGTGAATTTGTCAATTTTGGAATATAATCATTTATAAAATTGCCCAATTTTTAGTCATACAACATCTATGGAAATGTGTCTGTTTGGCTTTACATTCAATTCCTGAAAAGAAATTCCAAATCAATGATGGTAAAAATTAGGCAGAATCAAGTGGCAGCAGAAAATGAATTGAAAGCAAAAAACGAGATGCAATTATATTTTAATCAGTTGAAGAATCAATGGGCATAAAAATATATTTCTGATTTATTATTATTAGGATAAATTAAAACACTGTATATAAATATTTATATTATTAATATTGTAAATATTTGTATAGTTTCAATTCATTTTTAATGGCAGACAAAAATATGAAATTTAATTTTAATTAATTTATTATATTAAATATCTCCTAATAAAATATCTTTTATTGCAAGTGAAAAAAATTTAATTATCATGCACATATGAGATATTTAATTCGAATTTTGAATAAACAATACATAAATATTTATATATTTTAACGAGTTTCCACCTCTGCTAACCATGTAACCAAAACATACTCAAACTAAAACATGTCCAAAATAATCTATATATATGAGCCCTAACTCTGGATGCAGTTTTCCAAGACTAACCTTCAACACTCACCCCACCCTTATGTTATACGTTATACCCAAAAAAGTTGGCGACAAAACTTTTTATATTGTATATAATCGTGATTTAATATACAATTGATTAAAATAAAAATATTAAATTAATTAATTATTTTATCCACTCTTAACAATTCCAGCAACAATTATATTATTGTATCTTGATTTTGTTTTGTCCAATTGAATTTGGCCATTTACTCCAGCAGCAGCCATAGTTATGCAGCGAGTTTCCTTCCGAATGCCCAATAATTTTAGGAGACCAATTCGATAATCATAAATAGTAAGAATAGTAACAAGTGGATTGAGGATTGGCAGCCAATTAAATGGAGCAAATATTAAAATTTCCAACTGATTCAGTAACGAATTTTGAATGCCGATGAGCATGGATAAAATGCCAATAGTCGCCAAAAAAAATACAATAAATGGGCAAAATTGCCTAAATAAAGCTATTACAGATGATTTTTTAAATTTTTAGTCTACCTATGCATAATTTAATAATCTAAATTGACTAATTTGCAAGAAATAATTATAATATAAATTTATTTAAAAATATATTTCTAATTTATATATATTTTTAATTTTTTTAAATATTTTATTTTTATCGACCTGCAACATCATATTCAAAGAAATTTGTTTGATTGTTTTCTGCTTTTGAGCTGTAATATTTCCCATAATATTCGATTTTAAAAATTTACGAATTCGAGAATAACAGAATATTATGGCCAAATAACACAGCAAAACTAGAATTAAAATAACCGAATATCCAATTTGAAAATATGGCTTTTTCTGAAAATTAAAATTTAATAATATTTTATTATTTTTTTCTAATTTTTTACCGGATCAAATTTCATTGCAATTTTTAATTGGGCCAACTCATCTGCTGTAAATTGTTCTCGCAAATCAGCAGGAATTTCTTCAATAGGAATATCCCTTTCCGGAAGAGATAGTAATATTTGTATAAAAAACCCCAAAATTTCATAAATAAAAAAGGCTGATGCCAAAAATATTTTGCGAAATTTCTCACTGATTTTTGGGCTGAAATTGGCAAAATTTTCAATTTTCTTTTATTTTTGTATACCAGCAAATTATAAAATATCGATGCACAAATTGAAGGCTTAATGTCACCATTATCATATTGAATGAGTGAATATATAAAATAAGTAAAATGTTGCGCAAAAGCCGTGAGGAAATCAAAGCAGAAACATTTTGGACAAAGATAAATGAGATGGAATTATCAGCCATAAAATAAAGCTGAAAATGTTAATTAATTATTATGTCTCTTTAAATTTTGCATTAATTTAACTTATTAAATAATATAATATTTTTATTCTTAAATTTATTGTTTACTTCAATGGATTCATTTTCATTGTCCATTTGTGTCCAAAAAATAATTAAAAATAATATTTAAATTATTTTTATTTAAACAAACTGACTGGTTGTGTGATTGTTTGTAAAATGAGCAAAGAAATATTCAAAAATGCCAAAAATTTGATGGCACTTCGATATTCCTTCAATTCCGATGAAGAATATTTCTTGGAGAGGAAAAGAAGGAAAATATTCATGAAAATTCCAATCAACAAGGAAAAATATGAATTCAACGCATTTATTTTTAAAATTGAAACCATTTTTAATGTTTGAAAAAACTGAAAATGAATAATTTTGACCGAGTACAGGTTGAAAGTGCAAATAAAATTTAAATAATTTGTCTGTCATTTTTTATGTTCAATTTTATGAGAATCAAAAGTCATCCATGGGAATTATTTAAGAATTTTATATTAACAAAAAATAATAATTTTTCGGGCCACATTGAAGTACGAAGTAAAAAATAAATTTTCGATCAAAATTTTTTGGCCTGCATTCCTTATGAATTTGTTTCAAATTTATTATTTTTTTTTACAATCCGCGCCATCAATGACCTTTAATTATATACTACAATATTTAATTAATGGTGCCGTGTTTGGATTTAGGAAGAAATTAAAGTTTGTGCTTAAGAAAATATTTTTGATTTTCTAATAAATAACATATTATTTCTAAATAATTGGATAAATTAGAGGAAACTCGAAAATAGATTACTATTTTTGTTGCATTTAAAATTCTCTATTGTATTTTTCGGATATTTATTATTTACCCATTATAAAATAAAATTGTTTATTTTATTTTTACGAAATGAAAAGAGATAATTAAATTTATTCAAATGTTAATTAATATTCTTTGATGAAAATTCTGAAAGAAATGAAAAATGACATTTCAAAATGTATTCTGTTTCTGTCATCATTGAACAGTGATTTTATTGAAATAATATTTAAAAAATAACACGAGGATTGAGCAAATTTTGTATTTTTCTTTTAGTATTTTCTTAAAATTTAATTAATTTTTATTCACACGCACGAGTTCGAAGACGTTAGACGTACTTTGAAATTCTCAGAAATCGAATAAAAACAGATAAATGTTATGTACTGACTGAATTCGAATTTGAAAAATGAATTTATTAAAAAAATTTCAGCTGATAAAGATGAAGGGCATTATTTGAGGCGACGATTTTTACTGCTGCTCTCCTTAAAAATTCGTACTTGCAAAATAAAAAATTAGATTTTGTCTTTTAGCTTAGGTCTAATACTAGGAGCTAACTTTGGCATGGGGATTGGGAATATTGGAAAAAACGCTGAAAACAAATATTCACAGATAATGGACATAATTTTCATTTGAAATCTTTATTTAAAAAATGGTTTAGGTATAGAATTTAGAATATATTTTATTTGAATTTATTTAATCATATCATTTTAAAATTTAGGATTAATAATTAATATATCACTCTACAAATATTTTTTTAGCAATATATCAAAAAAAATATAAATATTAATGCATTTCTTCAGCTTATTATTATCCACTAATATAAAAATAATTTTTGTTGATTTGATGCAATATTTTAAATTGTTGACAATTTTTGGAAATTTGCAGTCATTTTTGATAGTTAAAAATTTCAATTAAATATATTAGAGAATTAAGAAACAAATCCCTAACCGGTGACAAAAATATTAATACATTTTCAATTCACAATAAATAGTTGATTTTTTAATAAATTTTTAAATTATTAATTTATAAATTTTCATACCAAATTTTCAGAAATAAGTTGGAATTATAAATTAAATTTGCTAATCATTAATTAATAAGTAAAATTGATTATAATTTATAAATAAAATTTTGAATCAGATTCCTGTTCAATTTTGAACAAAAAAAAATTTAATTTAATAATCTTAATATTTTAAGTCAACTGGCTTTTCCATTTTTTGTTCTTATTTAGGAAGAAATTAATTAATTATTAGCAACGGCAATCAGTGGAAATTTGGCAACAACAAAAAAATTAGATCTTTTCCCCAAAAACAAAGATCAAATAAATCCAATTCTATAATGAAATGACCATAAAATTGTGTATGCATTTTTATGTCATATGTTAAGAATTTGATTGATTATTTTTATCAAAATAAATCAAAGTTGATGTTCAATAAAATAAATTAATTAAATGCAAATTATTATGAAGGTAATTAAAAAGAAAGATTTCCATATCCAGATCATCTTCTTTTCCCCCATTCTCATAAGTCACGATTTCTCTTTCCATTTTTACAGTAGCTGAGCTCTTGGTTACGATGGTGAATATAATGGTTGAGTAGATGCACTTATGACCAACTAAAAGCAGTTACAGGAGGACGTTTTCCAGCATTAGAACATTGACGCAGCTCTTCATCATTTCGCTTTTTCTTCTCCAAATCAGTTTTCATTTCTTTTGTTTTTTCCATCAATCGTTTGTCCAATTCGTTGCGGATTTTTTCGCTCAATTGGGCCCGAACATCGGAATATCGGCCAAAATCTTCGCCAATATCCAATGGAGTGATTGTGTGCAATGCATGTTCCTTTGAATTTTTTCATTCAGAATTAATTTATTTTTTATAATTTATTTACAATTAATTTTTGGAGTCCCAATTGTTCTGCCAATTCAAGTAATTCTACTTTGGAGCATTTCTCTGATTGAATCAAATGTTTCTCACAGCTATTCTGCATCACCGGCATATCATATTTGATGCTGAGTTTGAGAATGGCCATTACCATTGTTTCTAAAATCGATTAATAAAATAATTTTTCAAAAATTTTACAACAATCTAATTTCTGCAAAACCTAACTATTTTCCTATATTGTTGAGGGCAATTATTACGGTGGTAATTTCAACCGAGGTATTAATTATTTTATAAATATAAAATATATATTGTTAATTTCAAAAAGTTATTTTTCTTTAATTGTGATTAGTTTTTTTTAAATATTTCATCAACATTTGAGAATTAAAAATGAATGTTGTTTTTAATATTTTTGTACATTAACAATATTAAATCCTTTATTGAAAAGCAATCTTTTTCAAAAAATGTTTTTTAATAAATATTCTTAAAATTTTTAATTTTGAATTGAGCTGACCATTTTTCTGAGGATTATTCAAAATTCCGGATTCATGGACCATGCATCCCATGGCCATCGAAGAATAAACCATCAATGCGAATGCTTTCCAATCAAATCCGGCCTCTTCCTTTATAACGAAGGAATTGGAATTTGATGAACGTTCCGACCAATTGCCGAAAAATAAATTGTGAAAATAGCCGGAAATGCTGCCCAAAACCTGAAAGTCGATTTGGCATTTTTTGGTTTATATTTTAGCTCACATATTTGTTCACTGCAATGACTTTTTCCACCTCCTTCTTGTTTTCTTCATCTTTATTATCGCTTTTGGTCAGGAATGATAATCGCAAATCAGTATCAAGGGCCATTATTCTAAAAAAATTTTAATTATTTATTTTAAAATCATTTGTTTTTAATAATTTTAGTAGCAAATAAAAAAGCAGGCACATGACTATCCAAAAATAATAATTTTATATAGATATTGGTTCAAAAATTATGCAATTATCTTTAAAAACCACAGATAATTCCGACAATCTCTAGTAAAAGATGTTTTGAAAAGTTTTGAGCATAATTCCTAGATTTTAATATAATTTGATAATCAACTGTTTTCTTTTTAATTTGATACTAAAACTTTAGAATTGGTTCAGCCTTTGCTCTTTGATGAATTATTTCAAATAGCGACAAGTTTGGTCGGTGACAATTTTGCCATAATAAGTCGGCCGACGAAATTAGAGATTGTGACGTACCCACAAAGTTAACTCAATTTATATATTTCCATCCCAAGAATAAAAAATCAAAATCAAACTTTGTGTTGGAACTGTTCCGAAATACTTTCAATTTCAATGTAAAATTCGCTGAACGTTTTGTTGTAACAAAGCTAATGCCATGATTACATCCATTGTAGAAATATGTGTCTTTCATGTTTAAATGTTGTATATTTTGTGATTCCAACGAAAAGTCTACTTTCGCCAGCCATAATTGGTCCAAACAACAATTCTCATTGCAACAAATGGAAATGGATAGGATTGTTTCCCCATTTTGCTCAGTCTTCTTTCCTTTCATGCACCTAAACAATAAAATAAATATTAATTTTTTGAACAGGATCAGATTGTTGAAACCTATAAATTCTTATTCTTATGGCTTTTCGGTTATCTGTTTCAAGAATTTTTTGAGCCAACTGAGCAAAAGTAACGGAAATCCCCCCCCCCCCCATGGGTCATTCGATTATGGTTAGGAATTAGGATCTTTAAGGGACAGATTCTTCTCTTTTCACGTAAACCTAACCCTAACCCCAACTCTAATCAGTTGCATGGGGACTGGGGTGTGGGGACCTTTTCAAAAACATTCTTGACCGAAAAGAACCAAAATAATAAGTAGTATTTCTAAATGCTTGAGTTCCAACAATTTTCTAATGATATTTTATAAAATATTGGATTGATTGGTTTAAATTTCTTTCTACATAGAAGCATATAATATCCACTTATCAGCTAATCCAATATAAAATAGAAATATCAAAATTCACGGTATTTGTGCGGTTGAGGGTTGAGTCCGTTATTGCGAAGAGCGTCCCTCGCCCCCCCCCCCCCCCCCTATGAATGATTTGGATATGAGTATTGGCTATTGGGAGTTTGTAGGATGAGTAGACAAAAGTTCAGGGTTCCTTTTATGGGGCGGCCTTCAAAATCATTTTAAATTCCTCTTAAGATATGTGGGTCGTTATTGTTAACCAAATCCCTGGCATAACCTAAACATATATCTAACGAAAAATAAGAGGTACTCCTTCCCCTTTTCCTACTCATTTGAGTATCTTAAGTCGGTTTTTAGACTGTCTTGGTTTTAAAACCCGGTTTTCGGTTTTTGAACAATTATTGATTTTCGGTTTCTCTTATCATCGCTAGCATAATTTCCCAATTTCGGTTTAAATTGCATCACGAAACTTAATTTGGACTCGCCCAACAGAATAATATGTTTGATGATTTTTGCCCATTCCTTTCCTATCCCGGATATATACCTTATTAGTAAATTAAATTCATAAGAGGAACACTTCACTTTTCCACTCTTGACGGAAAAAAACTGATACAAAATCGACAAATACCGATTTCACTTTTTGAGAAATTTGGCAACAAACTTTTGTATTTTTATTTTCTCTTCTATCGAATAATTAGATTGTTTATATGTATGATGTTTGCATATTTTGGTTCTAATCATAATTTATTTATTCAAGGAATGTAAATAGAAACCATTTGAATTCGCCAATCATTTCCTCATTGCTCCTCCATTCGGCAACATTTTCATTGGTCATGTCAATTTGAAAATTAATTTGGCCAGCAAAATGTTGAGCGCTTTCATTGGCCATTGGAGATTATTTTTAATAAGGCAATAAATAAAAATGAAAGCTAAAAAATGACTCATTATATATTTAAATTTCGATTTCGACAATAAAAATAGAAAATACAATTTAATATGAGAAAATCTTATTCTGACAAAAAGCTTAAATTTTAGTAAAATTAAGACAATTTTCAGTTTGTATTATAGAACTAGCGAAAACTCTTTATTCTTTTATTATTTATATTTTGAACCAACAGAGCCAAAAATACAAAGAGATTTCCATAATTGGAAGTTAAAATTTATATTTGAATTAAATTATATATGAAGAATAGAAGATTAATGGATTTCGATTCACAGATCTACGAAGGTCGTCGGTGGAAAAACGATTACCCGAAAGGGATTTTCAGAAAAAGGGAAATTTAATAGATCCGGAATTCTGTGTTTTCCTTGCTTATATCTTTAAAAAGTAATGAGCAAAAACAATAAATTCCTAGTGCAGGAAATTCCTGGTTTCATCAAGTTTTTTCTAGTCACATTGGCTATCGATCCTCATTCAGTTCCCATTCCTTATATTTCAAAAATTTTCATTAATAAAATTTTATAGAATATAGCAACACATTTAAAATAAAAATAAAAAAAATTACACCATAAATTTAAAATATAATTTGAAACATTTTTTAATCAAATCATAATTATCCATCAATCATTGAGGAATCAATGCCAAACTTTTTTGGCTCATTTATCCCAAAACAGTTTTTCATAATGTCCAACACTGCTTGAACAAATATCTTAATTCTTTTCATAAAATTTAGCCTAGTAAAATCCATCAAAGTCAAAATATGCACCTTGTTTTTCACCTAAAAAATATGAAAATTTAAAATTAATTTAATTTGACCAACATTAAAATTAAAATATTCAAAATGATCAGTCATAAAACGAGGAATCTGCCATTTGCTGAGGAATTGAATAAATAGAAGGCTAATTCCAACAGAATTATGGTCGCATTTTGTGCAGTCCATTGGATTTCGGCATTTTTCCACACATGGAACATTCTGAGATTGACTAAAGAAAATTTGGTACTTATCGGTCATCAGCAGTCCGCAGATTTTTTTTGGCTCAACTGGGGAAAGATTACGGTAACCCCATGGGTCATCTAGTATAGGGTTAGGGTTTCATTCAGGGATAGGTTATCATTATCATCTAACGTATCTTTTAATCCTAATCATCCTAGTCTCCTAATCATCCATAAGGGCATTCATTATAAAAACATCTGTGTACATAATCCACAGTACCGTAAATGGTAACTTGTACGTTATCTGGGGGCAGATTTTTTCACCCCCTAAATTACCTTATGTTACTCCCTAAAAATGAAAATCCTAGAATCATCTAAAATCATGTTTTTTCATCGTTTTACACTCAAATATGAATATTAAAATAAGAATCTCAAAAAAAAATTTTTTAAATTTGCCCCAGATAACCCACAAGTACAGAAAATTTTTTGGAGAAAAATTTACAATATCATTGCTTCAAATAGAGGTATTAATCAAATTAAAGAAATTTTGACAATTTAATATATTTTTTCTCAAAAAATCTCTAAGTTCAAATATCCAATCTATTAAACATTTATTTTCCTACTAATATTATTAAAAATTAATCTAACTGATATTATCAATTTCCATGGATTTTCATAATTCGATGAAATAATTTGAAATTAATATATAAAATAATTTACAATGGAATTTGTATTCCATGATGTTTATATCCTTGGGTATTACATTGAACACATTTCATGTTTTCTGGCGGTATTGCAGCAATAATATCATGGCGATGGACAAATCGAAAACTTTAACAAAATTATTTTTATTTATATTTTCATTGTAATTTTACCTGAATTTGATATTCTCCTCAAAATATTTAGCAAATTGTGCGCATCCAACCCGTGGTTGTCCATAGCTGAAATGTGCGATTTTAACTGTCCGCGAAATTTTCCTTTCGAAGAACAAAAGTGAGGCCAACGAGGCTAATGCTCCACCAAGGGAATGACCCGTGAAAATCACCGTCGCATAGCCTTTTTGAACCTATTAAATGGGAAATAGAGAATAAAAGTTTATTTTTAATAAATTCGGCCAGAAATGTCGCAATTAACTATATGTAATTTAATGAATTATGGATTATTAAAGTCATAATATATGTTTTAATATTAATGATTTTATCATAATTTAATTTTAATTTGCAATAATTTTCTATGAATTCCACGGCCTTTCTTTTATCCATTAATTTTCTTATTAAGTTCATCAAAATTACCCAATCTTACCAATTTTTCAATTTGTTCTACAATTCGGTCCCACATTGATTTTCCTTTTCCTTCCCCAATTAAAGCCTCGTAGAAATATTTATTCACCTTTGGGAATATAATAATTATGCATTATTGAAAAATAATTACAAATCCTTTTTCCCAATTCTCCCCTTCATTTCCATTTCCCCCAAATGGAATGCATCGATTGGCCAAACCGTGCCAAATTTGATCGAATGTTTGTTTTATGGTTGTTGTCCCTCGAAATGCAATAACAATTTGTCGCATTTCTTCATTTATTGCCAACAAATATGCGCAGGAATTTCCCATTAAATCACATTCTAACACTTCGGACTTTTGTAATTTCCAAACACCATTCGGAAAATTGCTGAAATAAAATTTATTTAAAATATTCATATGAAAATAAGCCGAACTCATTTATGCATTGTTTTTGTTTTTCCTCATTTTCTTCATAAACACAATAGGAAAATATGAACATATTTGGGCCAAAAATGGGGATTATATCATTCAATTGCTTTGTTGCCATAATTTTGTTGACCAATGAAAATATTATAAATTGGAAAAGAAAGAATAAAAATGACATCGGAATGGGCATTTTAAATTTTCTTTTAAATTAATTTTAATTAAATTAATATAAAACTGATGAGCACTCAGCAGAGATTAAATCAAATGGTCCTTCCCTTCCATTCCATCAAGTTTATAGAACAAAAATATTTTTAGAAATTTTTAGCCCATTTTTATCGTTTATTTATTGGAACCGTCAAATGTTCCTTACATTAAAGGATTGTGGAATGGTTTGACCCTAAAATAGTACAATATCATGTATGAAATTATAATCTCAAATCGACTCTACGGTATTTCTAGTCCATTTTTCGAATTGTGGAGGTTTCGCGGAATTAAGAGGTTCAGAAATTATGGGAATTCGAAAATTGAGTATACTTTCATCGATTTATTTGGCCGAATTTTTAGAGAAAATAGTTAGGAGAATGATTGATTAGGCCTACCGAATTTATGGGAGAAAATAAGGGAGGGGAATTTTTGGATTTGATTGGATCTTGGGTGCGCCGAATTCGAAGAAATGAGGGAAAATAGAGAGGGGAATTATTGGAATGGGATTTGAGACGGGAGTGGAAGAGGAAGGAAGGTACCCTGATGAGAGGCTTTGAGAAGGGGCAGACTGAACAATGAAGGTAAGGCTGGCTCCAGCAGCTAGGAAAATGCGCGGCCTTTTGGCCAAGACCCTTACAATCAGCAGGACCAATTTTTATTTGATTTGAATTTATTGGCAATCGAAGTTGGTTTTGGTTTCTGAAAATCGATGAAGTTAACCAAAATTCAGAATTTTTGCTCAAAATTACCGAAAATAAACTGAAAACCGACATTTAAAAAACCGAACGGTTTAAAACCAACTTTGATGACCTATTAATTTAAATCGCAGTAAAGATCAATTTTTTATCAATTTAAATCGAGGTCATTTATTAAAATTTTTGTTGGTCCAATTTTTTGCTGCTTTTCTTTGCATTCTTCATTTTTATTGCCGACACCGTAAATTAATGGCGAAATGGCAGAATATACAATTGGCAATACCAAAAGGCCATGGACCAAACCGAGTACCACAACCAAGAGAACAACTTTCACAAAAACCTAAAAAAATTAAATTTAATATAATTTGATTTTAATAAATTTTAAAAATAATTTTAAAAAATATTTTCAAATTAAATCGATTTTAAAATCTAGAATTCATTTTTTAAAATTTTTGTAAATATAAAAGCTGAATAAATTTTTTACCTGAACCATATAAACCCTAATAAGGGCCAAGACCAAAACGCAAAGCATTGTGGAAATGCCCGCTTGAAGCATTGGCCAGGCAATCGATTTTAGTGCCAATCGAAGTCTCTCCCGATGATCATTCAAATTGTGTTCAGCAGTCAAATCAGCTACAATTGAGAAGAATTTACAAAATAATTAATAATTATTTGAGTTATTTTATTTTACATTTCGAATATGAGTGTTACCCCTTTTATTTTATAAGAGTTATTAAAATAAATAAATTGTTTGTCGTTCGTCGTTCCAAAAACAAAAAATGACTTTTAAAAGAATAAACTACCATTTTTGATTGTTGTTTCTTCTCCTGCCTTGTAATAATGGAAACTGATATGTGCCACAAAATCCACTGAAAGGCCAATGGCCATTAAACTGAACTTTTCTTTTAAAATATTCTCCAAAAAATATAATTCACGTTGTCATCATGGAAATTGGATCCAGGTCGATGGACCAAAAATGAAGAAAGCCAAAAACGCCAATATTGATGGATAAAACGGCCAAAGAGCCAGTCAAAACAATCAAAAGAGATGGCGTGAAAAAGGCCAAAACCAAGCACATACAAACAAGGGCCAAAGAAACTGAAATATCAAAGTAATAATTCTAAAATCTTCAACTTGAATATGAACTTGTTTGGATGGTAACTGGCGGAATTGTGAGCAATTGGTCGGCATAAATACTAAAAAATTTAATAAATGGAATCAAAAAATTCAAATATATTAAAAATATAAAATAGAATAAATATAAAATAGTTAAATACAAATATTATTTCATAAAATATACTTATTAATATTAATTTCTCTTTTTATTATTGTAGGCTAAAAAATGTCATTTTTATATTTGGTCCTAATAGAATAAATAGAATCAATTTTATTAAAAAATTCGTAAATATTTTTTTTGAAAAAGGCTATTAAATTTCAATTTTTATCATTTTAGGTTTGGAATATACTAATTTTTTTAATAGTCAAAATAATGATTTAATAGATTGGATTAGGATAAATAAATTCCATTCAAAAATAATGAAGTTTATTTAATTTAAAAAAAGGTCAATTTTTTAATTCATTAATTTCCCCAATGTTTATTACACATTTTCTTACCTATCATTCTCGTAGATTGTCAAATTTAGATGGCTAAATTCGGCAGCCAATTTCCTCCAATGCCGTACTGTTTCTAATTTTTCTGGCCAACTTATTGCCCCTCGAAAACTTGTGGTGAAGAAGAATTTATGGATACATTCCGGCAATTCCATTTCACATTCCCTTTATTAAATGCCAATTTATTTTAATGCAAATTATGTATTTTTACTCTGCCGTTCCAAATCGTATAAAATGACTCCAACGGCGATATTCTTGAAGTGAAATAAATTGATGCATAAATTTATAAGTGAATTGATAGAAACGGCCTTCCTTAAAAATTAAAAATATTATTAAACAATTTTTAACATTATTTATTGGATATTTTTTGGCCAAAAAGTAATTTTTGACTTTTAATAAATCAGAATCCGGTTTTAAATTCTATAAACACTATATCTATATGTAGTTCTAATCGAGACGCATCGATTGGTATCCATATTTCTTATTTAAATCGAAACTGATGAGCGAGTTAAACCGTTTTACAGTTAAACACTTTAATTTTAGATCAAAACAAGATTTTTATATACCATTCAATGCATCTGCATCTCGATTAGATCTGCAAATTGTGTAAAGTTTGGCACGGTCTAAAAACGGTATATGATTTATTAGAAAAACTACTTTTGGGGCAAAAAATAGCCTTCCGTACAGTATTTGTTACCGGAATTGGTATTCCATGTGAAGAATTTTCCCGTTGTTGGAATCCAATAAATGGCAAATATGCCGTCAACCATAAATGTGTACTAATTTGGCCAATACTTCCCGGCGCTTGTTCGAATCGTTTGACCACTTCCATAATTTGTGTGATTCTTTGGGGTGCTCGTAAATTGCCAGGATTATTCACAAAAACTGCCATCTTTAAGAGGGAATAAATATCCAATAAATATGAAAAATATTCGGCTCACCTGTCCTCCTTCTCGGAATATAATTTCAGTTTGCAATTTATACTGTGAAAAAATTAATTAAAAATTATTTTTACATTTAAAAATATTAATTCAGAGTGCAGATTTTTTTATCATCGAAAAATTATCCCAAGTTAACCCCAAAATTAGTCATAAGTTTTTAATTTAACCATGAAATAGTGTTTTTTTTCATGGTTTATATCAAAATTTAAAATAAGAATCTCAAAAAAATGTTTGCACACGGAAAGCAATATTAATTGATGAGATTGGAATATTTTTAATTGATAATATTAAATTAAATCTTAATTTAAATAAATTATATATATTTTTAATCTAATTATATTAATTTAAATAATATTAATTAAACCAACCAATGATAGCAACAATGAATCCCGATGGAATAATTTTTCGGTGGTCAATCCAACTTCAAGTTTGGAAATTCCCACAGCACAAATTGTCCAATAGAATATCAAAATGATAGCCAAAAGCCATTTTGCCATTCGACACATCAAAAAATCCACATAAAATTCGAATGCCGCCAAAAATGCCTTCCAAATTCGACCGTTCGATTTTTTGGTTAATTTCCGAAAAATACAATTCAATTTATTTAAAGAATTATTCTTTACTCATTTTTGCATTCATTTTTACGCTTTGAATTGGCGCATTCCTCCCTTTTCCCATTTATTGTCATTACGGCTGTGTAGAAAAATAATTGGAATAAATAAGCGAAGAAAATGGCAACAGAAACGAAAATGCAAAAAATCTGAAAAATAAAAAATAACTTTAATAATTTTATTTTTGGTAATTAATTTATCTAAATTTTATATTGATTTATTTTAATGTCCTACGAATTTATTCAAAGATTTTTCTTTGTAAAATAAAAAACAATAATTATAATATTGTATACTAATTTATTTAAATTTCTAAATTTTATATCTAATTATATTGGCAATAATTAGGTGAAAAAGTCATTTAATTTATTCGAATTTTTTGTCTATTTAATTCCAATGCAATCCCCTCCCCATCAGAAACCAACACGAATAGCGGGCACCGGCGTCCAAATGCCAATGGTAAAGCTGAGCCAATTGGTCAATGAAGTGATGGCCATTGAAGGACCGGCATTGGCCAACATTTTGGCCAATCTTTCTTGCAAACTCAATTTGAAATCCGCTGTCTGTGCCCAACAATGCAACATTATGAAAACATCGTCCACACCGACAGCCAACACCAAAAACGGAACAACAACCAAAATAGGCAGAAATTCAAGACCACACTTTTGAAATTGAATTGTAAATATTTGGTAAAGAATTACCCAAAATAGAAGGCCAAATGAAGCCAGCAGGGAAAGAAGTGGGCAAAAAAGACCAAAAAGAGATGCCCATCCTTTGCTTTCGGCATTCTCCTTTCGAATTGAGGATAAAACCTACAAAAAATTGCCTTTTTTTATTGGATGTTTTGTAAGATTACCGTAAACGCGATAATTGCTGCGAGACTGAGTGGCATCAATGGGACTGCTTCGGTGCCTGAAATAAATGAATTAATTTTAATATTTTTAATATTATTTTTTTACTTTGTCATGACAATAATTCCTACTGTACCACCACTTTTTGTTTTAACGCTGGTCACCCTTTCAATCAAATATTGCCCCAATCTGCTTTTTTAAACCAATCCTATTTTCCTCGAATGATGTTTTTTAACTTTTACATTTATTTACATTTTTCCGTAGATTAATAAAAAATAATTTAAAGACGAGTTCCCCTTATCCTTATCCCGTATATTGGACCATTAATAACTTCAATGGGCCCAGCTCTCGCTCCAAACAATTTTAGCCTAGTTTAGGACTAATATACCTGTTTGCCGCACTTCTTCCGATACCAATCCTTCGGAGGTTAAACAAATCTTCAGCAATGGATCATTTTGAGTGCTCTTCGCAAATTCCCAAACTGCCATTTCCCATTTCTTCATAATGGCATTCATTGTGGAATTTGGATAAATTGCAGGGAAATATATGACAATCAAATTGGCACTTTCAACCAAATTTGAACTGGAAATATTTTTAATAATTATTTATTAAATTATGAAGTATGGGGAAATTTGCCGAAAATTTTAATCATCTAATTTTATTAGGCTAAATTTGCTGAAAATATTTTTTAATATTCACCGATTGTTGATTTTGACTTGGAAGAAATTGTTGCCCAAATAAATTCGATTGCCGAAAACATCGATGCTGGGATAAGTGAGTTTGACGGCACCAGATTTCTCACTGCTATTTCTTCTGAAAAACATAAATTAATTAGAATATTCTAATAAGATTAAAATAAATTTATTATTTAAATTTAGTATAATCATTTAAACCATTTCCATTTTTTTCATTTTTACTTTTTAATTTTTTAATCATTTAAAATATTTTTACATTTTTGCATTCTTTTGTAATTGCCAATTTCGATAGAGTGCCAGGAAAATTTGTACGGCATCACTATTTTCACATTGAGCCCCACAAAAATCAGAATAAGCCCATTTTCGGCCATCATGTTCCACTTTTAGTCCAAATTGCAAAAATTCCTCCACAGCCAATGCCTTTTCAATATAACTGAAATGGAAATTATTGGGAATTGCAGAAAAAAAAGAATCAAATTTTATTTAAATAAAATATTTTTATATTTATTCTTCTATTTGAATCTATTAAACCGACCTTGGTCTAAGCAAGTTACCCCCATCAGCAGCCTGCATTGCCAAAATCAAATGAAAAAGGCCACCCAATTCACGGAAAAATTCCCTGGCCACATTGTACTCAAATCGGCTTGGCGCATTTTCGGCACTGAATTTTCAATTATTATTTAATAATCTATATATATTTACCCAAAATGGTCTCTAACATTGTTAGCTTCTTTGAATCGAATGAGACCAGTGCCAAGAATCAATGAAAAAGAAATACTAAAAAATTATAGGAAAAAGAATTAAAAAGGAGTAAAATTACCACGCAAAAATGATGGTCCAAGGTCGATGGAAAACAAAATTGCTAATTTGACAAAAACCATTTTGACATTTTGACTGGATTAATTCAACAAATTTTTGCATATTTTTTTTGAAAGGGAACCGAAAAAACTGGTGTGAAATGATGAATTAATTAATGGGCGAAAAGAATCGCATCAATGTGGATTTGGGGGCATCGCAAATTGGAAGGGAAGCTGAACGCAATAATCAAATGAGAATGAAGACGGCACAGATTGGGGGGGCGACGACCACATTATCCGAATGATAATTTGATGGACCCCAAAAAACGAGATTTTCTGGGTGAATGGATGAAGGGAATTGGCTGGGTTTGGGTGAGATGTTTGGTCGTTTTTGGGTGTTGTTTTCGGGAATCAATCGGCTTTATCTGATCCAAAGAGTGATCCGTCGTCGTCATTTCCTCAACAAAAACTTGTTAATTCCAGTTCCCCATTCAAACCAATCGGAAGAGGATTGGGGATGGATATTATTGAATATAAATAGCCACCGCCAATTAGCATAGCAAAAAATGCCGTTAAAAAAGAGTGATAAACCAGCAGTGGAGGAATAATTTATGTCCCAATATATTTTTTATCAGATAATAATAATATTATTTTTAATCTCCTCAAATTAATCAAATATGTCAACAAGTAAATAATTTTCGGGAATAAATTTTTATTTTATAATATTTTTGAATATTATAATAAAATATTGAATAAAATCAGAGAAAGAATTTCTTAGATTAATAATATAAATATGTTGCAATAAATATAGGGAATTAGTGGATTCCCGTGGTTAAATTCGAGTATCTTGGCTTCTAGACAACCTAGAGATTCGAGAATAGGCTCATTTGACTCATCATTGGCAATTTAGTTTAAGAAATTTCATTTTAAAACTTTTTTAGGGATTGGGCAAAAGTTAGTAAACCAAAAACTGGTTTGGGTTTAAACAACAATTAACAAATCTTATTAATCTGGAATTGCAATTTCATAGATTAAATCGACATCGACATGAGCTTATTCTCGGACATATATTAAATCTAAAAGACGAGATTCCCGAAATTAACCAATCCGCATTTCGGGATTACACCAATTCAGAATTAACCACAACATAAATTTATTTAATAATAGGATAGTATTTAATTTGCCGAAAAGAATATTGAAATTGCCGAAAAGGATATTATGTCTCATTTCTTTAAGGCCATATACTTGGCCCAATCAAGCTTCTTTATGATTCCCTAACCCCTAGCCCCTAATTCTATGCCTGCCCTAAACCTAATCCTAGCCCTAAATCCCTAGTTATGGCTAACTAAGTTATAAACCAAAAACAGTTTGCAAAATTATATTCTTTTCGGCTTTTTTTAATACCCTTTTCGGCTTTTTAAATATTTCCCTTTAAGGATATAAGGAATTAAAAAACATTTAAAAATATTTTTAAAAATATTTAATTAAAAATAATAAATACAAAAATTTATAAAATATCTTAGGATAATAAAAATCATTTCAAATGGACAATTGGGGAGGAATGGGTCGAAGATTGGACGACCACAATGCCCACGGCGGTGGATGAACGATATTTGAAAATGCTGGGAAATGCGGCCACACGAAGATCCGAACTGAGAATGAGGGCGGCCCAGGGCTGACTTAGTGTGTAAATGTCGATAATCCAAGGAGCTTGGGAGAACAAATTGTAGATACATGTTTCCTTGTTGAGCTCGAAAAATTTCACTGGCAAATATGCACCCAAAATCCAATAAATAAGCAACTAAAAAATGAAAATTTTTAAAATATTTTTTTTTTGTTAATTTTTGGACTTTTAAATTCATCTATATTATTTTTATTTAATTCACCTCAAATGTATTGAAGAGAAGTTGAGCGAACATTGTCCAAAGTGTAATAAAGAAAAGGCGAATTTCCACGGAATGATTGTTGCTTGTAGAGCCGATCAAATTTTGATGGATTTGTGTCTGCTTACAATTTGGATAGGGTTGAATTTGCGTCTGCATCATTTGTTGATTATCTCGATGCCGAATTATCAAGAAAAGGGTTATCGAGTTGAGGGCCACACAGATCAAGGCACAGACTGTTCCCAAAATTGTTGTGATCAATTCTTGACGAATCTAAATTGGACAGGTAAAATAGAAAAATACATTTTTTATTTTTTAGTTTATGAATCTTTCAAAATTGTTTCCAATCCAACCATCATTCTTTTCCTTCTCTATATCATTTAATTAATTTTAATAAAATATTAAGCAAAAATGTATAATAATAATTATTCATTTCATAATTTTTAAAAAATTTACAGCAGAATTTAAATCAAAGTATGTGGGAATTGGAACATAGCCTTTGGTGGGATCAGTGACAATGAGCGGTGCAAATTTGCCAATTGTAAAGAGGCGATTAAAGCAGAGGCCGAATGCAAAAATAAAAGAGAAAATTAGCCAAAAACGATAGGTTTGGCCCCAAAACTAAATGAAAAAATAAATTAAAATTTTTGGGATAATTAATTTAAAAAAGAATAATAAATAGTTTATTTATAAAATTTTTGGCCAAAATCTTTTCAGTAAATTATAATTTTCATTCTAATTATAATTTATAATCTCACCTTCTCATGCCGGAATGGGAAACAAATTCCGGTGAAGCGATTCAAACAAATCAGAAAATGGAGAAAATATTGCAAATAAATGATCAAAAACGCGGCGAACATGATCCAACCAATCCAACGGGATTCGGACAAAGCAGCGTAAAATTCTTGGAAAATGGGGAGCAATGGGAAGCGATAGAAGAGCAAAGTGAGAAAATAATAGAATATATCCTGAAATTTATTTCAAAATTAATAGGATCCAAAAATGCTTTTTAAATATACTAATCAAGTAAAAAAATCAGGAATGGTATCGATTTCGAGAAACCAAAATTTACATCGAAATTTCGATTTACATTTTTGAAAATTTTTGGACCTTCGTTTACGATTTTCGAAAATTTTTGGACCCTCCAAAATTTCTATTTACGATTCTCGAAAATTTTTGGTACTTCCGAAATTTCCTTTTTTGATTCGATTTCTTTATTGAGACATCGATCCCATCCCTGGTTCAAATATTCAACTTAGTGTGACAATTAATTTAAAATAAAACGTACCAAAATGGAGGCAATGCAGAAAATGCGCCAAAATGGACGGTGAAAGAATTGCTTTTGTTGGATTAGGAGGACATAAATAATGCGCAAATAAATGGGAACAGTAACCAATTCGTAAAGATGTAGAATTATCAGCACTTCAATGCTCAGCATTTTTTGCTAGAATTTAGAATGGATTAAAAATAAAATATCTAAAATAAAATATTATAAAAAATGTAATAGAATTAAGGATATGGATAATGAAATAAAGGAATCGAAAAAGTTTAATGCTTAAACTTCAAAAAGCTAAACTTTTGATGGTATTAAATTAATACGTTAAATTAACTTTTTTTTCTGATTAACTTAAAATTTAGTAAATTTTACAAGTTAGGTTAAATTGCAAATTTTAATATCAATTTTTGTCATTTTGTGTGAAAAAATGCATAAAATCAATTCATTTTAAAAAATTCATGACCTCAAAGTCCATGTGGGAAATATGTAAAGAATACGCAAGTTCCCATATTTCAGCTGTCGGTCTAACAACATTTTAAAGTACAGGAAAATCGAAAAAATTGACATAATGTTTTAAAAAATTTGTTAGCAAATTAAATTTAAAAGAATTTTTAAATTTTTTCATGGCCTAAAAACTTTAGAAATTTTATTATTTTTTAACTTAAATTAAATTTAATAAGAAAAGGCATTTGAATTTGACTGGAACTCATTCTTACCTCCCTTCCGGTGTCCAATTAAATTTACTAGAAAAAAAAATGATTCCATTTTTGTCCCCTTTTTTCGACGGGATTATTTTATGAAATATATTCATCCTATTAATTTTTGTACTTTCATACATCGATCAGAGGACGTTTTTAACGAAATAACATTGGTTTTTCACCTGCATTTGCAAAAATTATTAACCCAAATTCATTAATTTTGTTCGCAATTTTGTGCGTCAAAATTATTAATGCATGAAAAATTTTACGAAAAATTTTAGTTAGCTAATAATAATAATATTTTTAGATTCATTAGAAAAGCTAAAAATTCTTTTAAAAATGTCATTTACCATTAAAATGAATTAAAAATTTAAAAAAAAAAAGTAAGGAAAAATGAAGAATTGAAAATCTTAATAAAAGTTTATAAAAGTACAAAATGTTATCATTTTTATATTAATTTTTGTAAGATGCATTTGTGAAGAGAGTCGCCTCTCTAAAAAATTTTTTGAAGGGGACCCGCATGAGTTTTTATTAAAAATTTGGCAATGAAAAAAAAAGAATAGAAAATAATAATGAGAAAAAATCTTGGAAAAATGACAAAAGTGTAAAGACAATGAATGAACATTTATATACAGAAATTTAAAATAATTATATAAATATTCTAGCAATATTATTAAAAGTCACATTTAAATTAATTATCAAAAAGAAAGTACCAACCGCAACCGTGTACCCAAAAAATTGTGATATGCTCTTTCCATAGAATTCGTACATTCTATTGTGGACTTTGGAAAATGTTAAGTGGGATAAATTAAATTTTGCCTCTGATGAGATGGCCAAAAATTATGGGGCAATCAGAAAAATTTAATTAAGAACGGAAAGGACAATCCAATGAATGCCATTGAGCAATTTAATTATTTTGAAGGAAGCTAAATTAAATTTGAGAATATTTATCAAAGAGCAATTCACAAAATAATGGACCAAGCTTATTAATTAAAATGCACATTTTATATATTTGACCGAAAATGTAAAAGTTTAATAAGAACTTTAATTAAAGCCGTATTTTAGGAAGCAAATTCGTTTCAAAAATCAAAATATAAAAGAAATTTAATTAATTTTTATTTCTTCAAATTGCCTAGTAAAAATAATTACGTCTATATAATTAATTAAAAAATGAAATATTCACATTAAATTTGATTTTGAAGAGATGAATTTCACACGTTTTTAATGTTCAAAAATTGAAGTTAGCTGGGAATAGGGACAAATGCAAAAATTCCCCCAAAAATTGAATAAAAATTGAAAATATTTCATTCGTCAATCAAAATGATGGGAATATTTGCTTCGACGAAAAAAATTTAATTTTTAAAATACTCTCCGAAATATACTGCAAAAAACGGATATGAAATGGATATTTTTAAAGGACATTTTGGCTGGAATGGAAATGATATGGAAAAAAGGAAATGGAATTTGGGGGAAGAGGATAATGCTTTTTACTGGTTTTAGTCGGTGCTATGTCGATTCCTCAGTAGTGCAAATAACCTTATAACATTTTGTAGATCTCATCGAGGCGCATCGATTGGTATATAATATGTTAGCTTTTGGCCCAAAATTTAAGAGTTTAAAGCCAAAGACTGGAAAAATGGTTTAATACCCTCAAATTTTGACTAAACTATGACAAATTATTTATCATTCGATGCGTCTTGATGAGATCTACAAAATGGTATAAGGTTTGTCGGGTTTAAAACCGGTTTCTGATTTGTTATAAGTCGAAATCGCCCACATTTGCACTATTGAGGAATCGCCCACATTTGCACTATTGAGGAATCGCCCACATTTGCACTATTGAGGAATCGCCCACATTTGCACTATTGAGGAATCGCCCACATTTGCATTTGCACCGCCCTTTGCCTTCTGAGGAATTGACCCCGTACGGTTTTAGTCATTTTTTTCGACCAACAGTACAAAATTATTAAAGTAGATTTATTATTTATATGCACGAAAAGTTGCCAAAATATGCAAATTTAGGCAGAAATTTCTAAAATAGATATGAAAATTCGGGCAAAAAATTTTTAGAGCAAAGACTAAAAACACTAAAAACTTGCATTTACATACCATAAATCCTCTATTGAAAAATTGAAAAAGAGTTTTTTATTACAAAATATAATTATATATTTCGAAACACATTTTTAGACCAGCAATTATAGCTACGTTTATAATAAAAAATTTAAAAAAATTTGATGCCAGATTTGAGAAATCTAAAAAATATTTAAAAAAAATAGAATATTGAATTCAGTGCTTTTGTCAACATTTTTTCAATTCTTTAAATTTTCAAAAAATTTTTCAATTTCTATATTTTTTCTTCTTGAAATTTCAAAATAAATCCAAAAAACCGATGTTCTTTTCTTAAACATTTTATTTAAATAAATATAAAATTATTTATTTTTATCAATAAAACATATTAGTAATAAATAATAATAAAAATAAATATATTATATCAATATTTACATAAATAAATAGATTATTATTTTTAAATTATACAAAAATAAGTAAATTATTTTCTGTTTAAGCCAAAGACCTTCAATTGACGAACTAAAATATTGCAAAAAGAATTAATAATTATAATTGATTTAATTAACCCCCAAAATCAATGAGTCTCTGATCTTTGTGATTGAGC
Organism: Pratylenchus scribneri; assembly: GCA_030063045.1. Taxonomy (NCBI): domain Eukaryota; kingdom Metazoa; phylum Nematoda; class Chromadorea; order Rhabditida; family Pratylenchidae; genus Pratylenchus; species Pratylenchus scribneri. The sequence continues at coordinate 2,363,668 of JAQSEB010000082.1, forward strand.
AGCCCAAATGCGATTGTTCGATCACTGCAACAATTTGCCAATTGCTGTTGGTCATTATCAGAATTTATTAACTTAAAGAGATTAGAAAAGTTAATTCAGTAAGAAAATTGTCGGCAAACCTTATTTTCTGTTGCATTCTTTTTTGACACATTTTTAGAAAATAAATTTCGCAAATTGTCGGTCACAATCACTGGACGACAGTCCTATAAAAATTATAAAATTAATTATATAAAATTTAAAAATACTAAGATTACCGTATAACCTCTTTTAATACCCCATGGAGAATTATTTTTTACCCTCAAAAAGGTGGGGATTGGGGAATTATTAAAGGGTGGGAATTAATAAAGGGAAGGAGAGTTAATACGGTAAATTTTCCTATTTATATATTTTGGCGGTAATGAATAAATATTAAAGAATTTATGAGATTAAGAATTATAATTAATAATTAGGTTTTATTAGAAAAATTAATTTTTGCTTAAATTCTACCGATTCATCTAATTTAAAAAATATTAAAATTAAACTGTAAATTCAATTAATTTTTTCACTCCAAATCCAACCTCATCCACTGGTTCCCAAAGGGCAATTCCCTTATTGAGAGCGCATCCGCCGATTGCCCTGCCTGCGTGCCGTGGAATTCCATCTCCAAAAATTGATCCTCTCCCAAAAGGCCACAACCATCCTCTTTTGGATGTGCCAAAATTCCAACAATTTTTGCTGACCAATTGAAATGCTTTTTGGCTCAAAATAATTGGGGCATCGGTGGAAATGGTTGAAGAGAGCGGATATTTAGAGGAAGTGGAAGAGACAGTGGAAATTGAGGAAGGAAGCAAATTGGCAAAAAATGAATGCAATGAAGGCCTGAAAATATTTATTCAATAATTTGAAATATATTTTTTTGCCAACTTTTGTTGTTGCCTTTGTCCCAAAATAATTGGCACATTTTCGCCAACAATTTCCAATAAATCCCGTAAATTTTTTGTATGAACATAACTGAATAAATCGATAAGAATTTAATTGAATTTTATAAAGCATTTTAGGACTGACCTTTTTCCGTCGGAGATGATGGTCCATTTTGTTGATTTTTGTTGCATTTTTTGCTGATTGGCAACAAAATTGAGAATGTTTTGCACAATTTTCCATTCATGTAATGAAGGGGATGATTGGCCCTGGAGCAAAAATATATGCGACGAAAATTCGGCCATTTCCTCTTATTAGGAGAAATTATTAAATTATGTGAATGGAGATTGGAGACTAACCAAAATAGCGTCGATGAAGCACCGCAGAATCGGTGAAATAGAAAGCTGAAATTGTATAAAATGATTAATAATTAAAAACAAAAATTTAAAGAGATTTTTAAATGAATATTTAATTCCAAATTTTTTGATAATTTCACCCACTTTCATTGCATTCCCTGGCCCATGTGTCTCGAATTGCCGATAATGCTTTGTCCGGTTTAAATCCATCGCCGGATTCCAATAAAATTATGCATTGAAGTGAAATAATTTTGTCTGATTTTTTTGATATTTTCCCCTTCTTCAAATGAGTTGGCAATTTTGTGAAGAAAGGATCTAAAATTGACTAAAAATAATGGAATAAATTTGCAAAAATACCAGGCAATTCATTTTGGAATATTGCCAAATAATCGTCCACATTTTGGTCATCGAATAAACTCAAACAAAGGCCAAGGAAAATGCCGACGGCAATTCCCACAAAAAGTGGATTGCCGATGGCCATGGAACGAAAACATAATTTACGCATTTTTATATTAAAAAAGCTGAGATTAATCCATTTTAAAATAAATTTTATACAAAAATATTTAATATCGATTAGAGTATATTTATAAGGGGTTGTGGTGTGTATCATTCAGCAAACATAACCATATTCGGCGAAGGTGAACTTCTTTAGTGGAATGAATGGTGGGGAAAGAATATAAAATAGAGGCAAATGCGGGGAAGAAGGTCAAAAATGTGCGCGTCTTTTTTAAGGTCAATTCGATTGGTTGTGGAGGAGAGAAATGCGCAGTAATTTATAGTGGAATGTGCAAAAAAGGAAACATCCTATTAAATACAAATAAAAATTGACTAAATATATAAATAATATTCAGTAATTAAATCAATATTTTACATCAATTTCAATGGCATTTTTCCTTCCAATGACCAGTGGTGCCAATATTTTGGGCATTACGGCCTCGAATTTTCCCTGCTCATAGACAGTATCGATGTAGACAATCAATTCTTTATGCTTTTGGGTGGTGTAAATTGTGTTCCAAAGCAGTTGGAGGCATTCCGAGTTCCGAATTGCGCCACCTTGTTCGCCAAATTGCCTTTGCTGCAGTCGAAGCAATGTTTTGGCGCATTTTTCCGATTCCTCATTCATTATGCGCTGTCCATTTTCGGAAAGTGCCGGATTTGCTATTTATTTATTTGAGGTTTTAATTTAATAAAAATTTTAATAACCTGAATTCGTAAATAACAATGCCAAAATTAGTACAAATTCCTCTCTGCTGGGAAATGTTTGGAGGAAATTCCTCATTGGCAAATTGAAAACAGCTTCAGCCAAATTTCTTATTCTAAATTAATTTTTGTAATATAATTAATCCATAAATTCTGTTTGAGATTTTTGGTCCATTAAGCTATGTTTACACAAATGGAGCCAACGCGTTGGCTCCAACCTCCAAGTGGAGAAGGAGTTTTGAATACGTTCACAAAAATTTCTTCTAATCTTCCAAAAAAAATTTTTTAACTAAAAAATAGAGTAGACTTTTCTGCATCTGAAAGTATAATTTTAAAAATTTTTTACTGCTTTATAAAATTATTAAAAATTTTGGAACCAAAACCTGACTGAGCCAACGATTCAAATTCATATTGAATCGTTGGCTCCAAAATTTTAATAATTTTTCTAATCGTCAGAAAATTTTCAAATTTAAGCAGTAAAGTCTGTCTACTTTTTGGTATAAAATTATTTTTGGATGTTCATAAATTTTTTTTGATCGTACCCTAAAATCCTACTCCTCTTGAAGCCAATGCGTTGGCTCCATTTGTGTAAACATAGCTTTTGGAGGAGGGATTTTTGAAAGCCATAATTAATTAAATTAATAATAAAATAAAATAAATTTAAATTTTTTCCCTAAAATTTACATTGGCTCATCAGAATTTGTGGATTTAGTGTAGAGTAGAAAAAGTGGATAATTAATATTTTCAATCATCCCAGCTTCGGCATTACATCTCATTGAATGGTATCGTTCAATAAAATTGGTTGCCGACAATACAAATACATTTACGGCCGCCACCTTTTTAGGAATATTACAAATTTTTATAAAAATATTCTCTACCTTATCCGGTAAATCTAGTCGAGAGAATACGGGCAATATTTTTGCAATATTAATTGAGATTAATAAATGTTTAATAAATGTGCACGGTTCATAGCTCCAAAGGCCGGCTTTTGTGATTATTTCTTCAAATCTTTCCTTATCAAAAGGTTCAAGTTTAATTGCCTTAACAAAATAATAAAATTAATCTAAGCATATTTTAAATAAATTACCGGATAATCCTCTGAATGTGCCAATAAATTGTCATTGCATTGAAGTAATTGTTCTAATGATTCAAAATGGCTAAGGGTTTGAGCCGGGAAGCCAACAACATTAAAATAAATTCGCCTGGCTTTTGCTTCAATTTCCAATAGTTTTCTGGTGAAATTAATGCCATAGGCATCTTCTTAATTTAAATTATTCCGTTGAGATATAAGTATAAATATTTAAATTACCAGCTGACTGGAAATATTGCATGCTGCCATTTTTGCAACCTTTAAAAAATATTTTTTTATATATTTAATTATTATTAATTTTGGAATAATTTTAAATGAATTTTGACATTTTTTGGCATATATGATTTTTTAATATTCGTATATTTATTACTGCTATTTTTAATCTTCATTTTACAATTTACAATTACCTTATCCATAAAACTATGTTTACACAAATGGATCCGAAGCGTCAGAGTAAATAGGAATAGGATTTTTAGAGTACGTTCAAAAAATTATTGTGACCGTCCAAAAATAATAATTTTTACACCAAAAAATCGATGACACTTTTCTGCATCTGATAGTAAAATTTTAAAAATTTTTAACCGCTTTGTAAAAATTTTATAAAGCTGACTCCGATGTGTGGACATTTCAAGTGATTGCCGGAGTCAGTGTCCGAATCATCATTATAAAATTTTTCTTATCGTCAAAAAATTTGCAAATTTATTTTATAGATGCAGTAAAGTCTATTCTATTTTTTTGGTTTAAAAATTATTTTTTGGAAAACTAGAAAAAATTTTTTGAATGTACTCAAAAATTCTACTCCTGTTTACTCCGATGTGTTGGAACCTTTTGTGTAAATGTAGCTTTAATTTTAATTTTCGATTTACAATATCCATAATGGAATATCCCCTCCTATACCTTCTCTCGTCATCCCAGCCCCAAGGCATCTTCTTAGCCGGCATCCACGACAATTGGCAATCCGCCTTTTTCTTGCAATTTCACTTTCAGGTTTTCCTCGCAATCTGATCTCACAATCGCAATCATATTGACGATCATTTAGGGCCAAACGTCTAAAATAAAATGAATTTAATATTTGGAAAAATAAATACCGAAAGAATGCTCCGCATGCTCGACAAGTTATTGCCCCAAATTGGGAGATGGCATTCGGTGATTCGCAAACTGCGCACAAATTGTTGTTACTTTTCCTTCCACACATTTTAATAATTTTTAATTCAATTTTTTTTTTATTAATTTTTGGTATTTTAAAAGCCTTTCGCCAATGCAATTCTTTATATGAGGAATTGGGTCGAGAGTCGAGAGCACCAGTTTATAGTTTGCTTTGTGGGTGATGGCGGGAATGTAAAATCAATAAATTCAATACTTTTTTTGTCCTTTTTTTGGCCATGTAATCTTGCAAAGGGGGAAAATTCTGTGTTTGTTCTCATTATGTGGACAATGACGCGAAGATCAACCTACGAAAAAGAACATTCTACACAAAATTAAATAGAAATATGCATTATGAATTTTATTTTAATTTATTAAATAAATGAATAAATTTATAAATGAAAAATGGTAATATTAGCACGTCTCGTACACCTCGTAGGTCGAATGAAATGAACGTTATATCCTAAAAAGTACTGTAGGGTAGAATGCATAAATATGTATAAAAGTGATAACCGTTAATCGATCCCAAAAATTTTTTTCAGCGAATAGCAATAACTTTTTTATTCTTGAATTTTATGCGAAAACGATGGTAGATTCGTGTGCTCTGCTCATCGATTGAGGTTTAATTTGACCGTAAAAATTTTCAAAAATTTTTCATCTTTCGAACCTTATTAGGGTGGACGAAGTATTTTTGCGACTTTAATAAGATCATAATTTTTTTGTAAGTGGTCAGAATAATTCGGTTACATACTTTTTAGACTCAGCTTATCGAGTTCTATCCAATGGTTCTATACTCGAACGGATTTGACAAAAAATACAAGGTAGTAAAACGGACTAGTCAAGCCGAAAAAATTCATAGGTTTGAATTTATAAATTATATAAATTTATCATAATAAAATGAATTCCGTAAATTTTTACAATAAAATGACTAAAATATTTAAAATTAATCACATTTTTCTTTCCTTCCAATGACAAGTGGTGCCAATATTTTGGGTATGACCGCTTCGAACCGTCCCTGCTCATAGAAAGTATCGATGTAGACAATCAATTCTTGATGCTTCTTTGTAGTATTAATTGCATTCCAAAGGAGTTGCAGACATTCGGCATATCGAAGTGCGCCACCTTGTTCGCCAAATTGTCTCTGCTGTAGCCGGAGCAATGTTTTGGCACATTTTTCCGACTCCTCATTCATTATGCGCTGCCCATTTTTGGAAAGTGCCGGATTTGATAAAGCTATAAAAATTATCATATTAATTCGTCTTTAAATCTTTTCAATTTTAAATAATTGATAATTCAAATATATATATCAATATTTGCATTGCATACTCTTATTAGGTATAATAATTCTATTTATGGTCATTATTCTACATTTACCACAAATTCCTTTATTAATAACTGTGGTTAATGTATGAGTGCCTCACTTTAAAGCGTAACTCAACAAAGGAAAAACAGTTTGATGCAATCTTGGTATCACTGGATAGAGCTATTCTAGCTCTATTTAATAGCAAATAAAGCTTTATTAATTATATTGACATTAAATAGAAAAATTGAAAAAATTATTTTGTTATTATTTTGTAACTTTTAATTGAATATTGCGTTACATGCTATTCAATAGAACTCGAATAGATTTATGATCCAATGTCCAATCTCCAATAATACCAAATTGCAAACAAATGGGTTCTAGGTTGAGTTATGAGTTATGACCAATGTATGACTCATCAAAATCGCTTGTACTCAAATCTCAAGCATACGGTACTAAAACATGACAGTTGGGTTTATTAATTATTGTTATAATTTTCTTTTTAAATATTAATATAATAGATTTCATTCATCTAATAATTGTGAATATTTTGATACCTGCACTTGTATATAATAATGCCAAAAGAAGAATGAATTCCTCCCTTACAGGGAATACTCGAATAAAATTCTCCATCGGGGTATCAAATATTGCTTTTGCCAAACTTTTTACTCTAAATAGAACAATTTAATGCTAAATTTATATAAATTCATTTACATTTGGTCGGGTGAATTTGTCCATTTTGTGTATAATTTGATCATTGGATAATCATTTAATTCGATTATGGCTGTCTGTACATTTCTCTTCGTTGAATGATATAGGCCGATTAAATGGGCGGCAGTCAATACAAAACTGTTGACCGAGACCACCTTTTGTCAAATAAAATATTAATCCTTATTCATTTTTCCAATTTTCTTGCCTGATCTTCAAATTCGAGCCGAGAATATGTTGGAAAAAGTTTTGCAATATTTATTGGAATTAACAAATGTTTAATAAATCCGATCGGCTCTTTACTCCAAAGGCCATCTTTTTGAAGGTGTTCTTCAAAAATTTCCATGTCAAAATGAAAATTTTGACGAATCTTAATAAAGTGAATTTGTTTTTGAGAAAAAAGTATTAAGACAATTGGGGTGGAAATGAATAATGAAAATAAGTCGAAAGTGATAAAACTGATTAATTTATAATCATTTTATTAAGAATAAAATTAGCTAAAAGTGATAATCAAAAGCATTGACAAATAGAGGATATTTATATTTACGAAGCTATTGTCAAATAAAAAAACACCAGAACAGAAATACAATTTTTTTAAACCAATGGTTTTTTGGTTATAACTTCGCAAATATCCAAAATCGAATGCCCTTGATATCAATATCATTTTTTGCTTCTTCTAATACTATAAAAATTATAAATTATTCTTTTCATTTTTTGGACACTAGACTGTTCCTTCCCCAATTATCGTAATACCAAGACCAAATATAGTTATATTAATATAAACTTGGTAATTTTCGGAATAGGCCAACAAATTTTCATTGCATTTTAACAAATCCGCAAATGTGGAATAGCATTTGAGTGAGTCGCTGCTAAATCCGATGGCATTCAAATAAATGCGACTGGCTTTTTCTTCAATATCCAACAATTGATTGATTAAATCCAATTCAGAAATTTCATGAGATTTGAGAATTCTAAAAATTTTTTATGTTAATTTGCATGTTTTTGATGCCCAATTTCAAACACCTTTTACGTTCATTGTGAAAATCGCGAAATATGACAGATTTGACGGCTAAATTCATGAATGAATTAATATTTTTCATTATTGTCTGCTAAACCTTCTTCTTTCATTCCAGCTGCAATACATTTTTTCAGTCGACAACCGCGGCAATTCAAAATCCGCCTTTTTCTTGCCATTTCACTTTCCACCTTTCCGCGTAAATTTTCTTCACATTTGCAATCATAACGACGATTGCTTACAACCAAACGCCTATAATATAATATTTAGTTCATAATTTTTTTTATAAACCATTAATTAGGTTTTGAATCTTTTTTCCAAGCTTTGATGAATTTTTTATGATCATTTAGTATATTTTTAAAAAAACAGGGGTTACCGAAAAAGTTTAGTCTCTATGCCGAAAAGTTGTAGAGTTTTAATTGTAGAAAAATATTATACTATTCAATAGGCCTCATCGAAAGATAAACCAAAAACCAAATATGATTTGGACGGTTTAAATTCTTTCAATTTTAATGAAATCTTATCAAACAATATTTAAATTACGCATCTCATGGACCTCTATCGAATTTTATAAGATTTATAGAATCTACTTTTAAATAAGTTTAGATTTTCGACAAAAAGATTTAATTCTTTCAGCAAGAAAATGCGCGTGTAACCATTAATAATATCGGAATTGAGTTTGGAATTTTTAGCCACAATCATTAATAAAAGAACTAATAAAATATGGATTCGTATATAATTAGTTTTATGGCACATTTAATCTGTTTAAGTTTCTATTCAATCCGAAATTGAACAAATCTTTTAAACAAACCTAAAAAATGCACCACATGCACGGCAAGATATGGCCCCAAAATGGCTATTTGCATTTGGCGATTCACAAATAATGCATAAATTGTCATTCACATTATTATTAACACTCATCTAATTGTTGTATTTTAAAAAATATTTTAATATATTTTTTATTTATAATATAATGAGTTGAATTGAAGTTGAATAGATTAATTTAATATCTAAAAATTGATTGTTCAAATAGTCTGAAAATAATTAGCGGACTGTCAGATAAAGCATAGCGCATATGACCCTGGAATAATCACATGAAACCAATTGATGAATGCAAATGGAAATGTATAAATAAATAAATATTAATAAATAATATTAAATTTATTTTATATTTATTTTCTTTAGTTAAAGACTATTTCATTGTTTTAAACCACACTTTTAATTAATTCATTCACTTAATTAATATATGGCCATGGCCATTTGGCCTATTTCATTCTGTGCATTTCTTTTTCTTTTCTTTTCTTTCCTTTCCTTTCCTTTATATTTAATTTCACTTGGCCAATTTGTCCAAAAGCGATAGCTGGTTCCAAATTTCTTTGACAAGACTTGTGGGGGAATTAGGCTTTCCAATTGGATTAAAATGGCATTGGATGGAACTTAAAGTTAACCCAAATTTGTGGCCCAAAATTTTTCGACCCATGCTGAAAACAAAATTTGTATCTCAAAATTAATCCTCGGAAATCTAAAGCTTACTATAAATCTAAGACCCATTTTTAGAGTCAATAAATATAATTTTCAGTCCAAAATTTTACTTATTTTTTAGTTATATTTTGTATCGTTAAAGTAAGAGCCACAAAATTTGAGCAACAAATTTGGTTTTTGGTAGAGCCGAAAAATTTAGAATAACAAATTTTGCCACAAGGAATTGAAGGATTTTATTTTATTTGTTCAATGATTTGCAGAGAATAATATGAGATGGAATTAGGGTCGATTTAAATGCTCAATATAGTGAATTTGGGCGATTTTTTAGGGAACATATATCAGCAGGGATAAGGGAAATGTGTTTGAGATCAAACACAGCTGACAAGCAGTGTTATATTTTTAATTTTTCCCAATTAGAGAATATGTATGCCACATTTTATACAGAATAGAGTCCTTTCATTGAGAAAAAATTTTTTAAATAAAATTTATTTTAAAATTGATGAATGACAATTTAAATTTTTGTAGTGCATAAAATATTTTGTTGACTATCCAAATTGATTTTAATTCCATTTGGAACAGCAATGCTAATTGTGGAATTATTCAATTTAGTGCAAAATAACCAGCCAAAAGTTTTCTTCAAAGCCTTTCGATGATCGCTGCTAAAAATTAGAATAGGAAATATTCAAAATTACTTATTAAAAATTAGTAAAAATTCTAATCCCCAAATTTTTATTGGTGGACGCACCTTGTATAATACAAAAGGATTACTTCTAAATTGGTGGCAAGTGAAATAAAACTGCTTAAACAATTAATTATAAATGTTTTCTGCTCCAGCTTCAATTCCAAATTGGCCACCATCCGTTGGCCAACAAAATTAATCAGCCAACCACCAATTTGAATGAGCATAATGAGACCAAGGGATTTGAAGATGGCTTGCCGAATGGATGAGTTCCCATTTTGGACACAAAGAATTTTAATGAACATGAGTAAATAGCAGAAAAAGGTGAGCACAACAAAGCAAATTAAGCATTTTATAATTATTGGATTACGGTCATTGAAGCCGGCCATGAAAATTTCGCTAAAATCCACAAAAAAATATATCCATTTTATTAAGATTTTTAATGCTACTTATCGGTTATCTATGTCCAGATTTTTGAGAACCAGCGAAAAGTAACGGTAGTCTCTATGTGTCACTATCCATTAAAGGAGACTATAGCCCTATGGATCATCGCTTAAAGGGTACAGTTTCTTTTAAACACTAACATACATTGTTTTTTCGACTAAAATTAGACATTAATATTGGCATAGCATTGGTCTTAATACAAATAAAGGCGAAAACAATCTCTAATTTTTGATCCCTGGACCTAGAATAGAATACCTTTAACATTTTATCACCCAGCCTATTAGAACAAATCTATTTGTCAATTCAGCCTTTACTATAATATTATCAAGCCATTCTTATGCAGTATAAATGCAAATACAATGGGATGTAATCATTAATTATAGTAAATAAATTTTTAACAAAAATTCCTGCTTCCTTTGTATTACGAATTGGGGGTATATGAATTGTATTGACATTGACACCGATCACCGACTAAAAGACAACTAAAATTTTCCTTATATTAAATGATGAAATTTTCCTAATGGTTCAATTAAATTAAATGTGCATTATGTGGATATTAAAATTATGCAAATACTCACACATTTGTTTGAGTTTGAATGTCTATGGCTGCAATAACTGTCACATATATGATGAATGTTGCCGGAATTGAAAGCATAAATGAAAGGTAGAATATGCTTTCCCTCGTTTTATACCTTTAAAATAAAAATTATTTACGATTTTTGTAAATTACCAAATTGGGAATAAAACACTAAGTAATCGATCCACCCCAATCAAAAACATCATTGGATGGATGCCAGAACGCAAAGAAATTAACAAAAATTGAAGCCATAGGCCAATATTGGCGAAAATGAGATACAAATCTGGGATCATATAAAATAAATATGGAAGAAGAGTGCCCAATTTGGAGAATAGGATGAATAGGGAGAAGATTCCAATTAACAAATGACAAATGCTATGCAATTTTCTGGAAAGACATGAAATTATAATTTACATTCCAAATCCAAAGATATATTTTCTATGTATTTACCAACCTATGTTTGATTGTTATGAGGAAAAGTGCGCCAAAAAGGATTAATCCGAGAATATCTGATAAAGTTTGAAAAGTGCGTACCGCAATGAAATATGTTGATTTTAATGAATCCATTTGAAAATATTGAAGAAAAATTAAGCCAAAAATAATTGAAATGTTTCTTTAGAATTTTAATAAAGTGAATGGAAAATGGATTAAATTTGAGGAAATGAAAGAATGTGCCACTTTCTTTTATTAATTTACCCTATATTTAATAATTTATATTCAGAATTGCGCGTAAAAATTAAATTATCACTTTGCCTTTTCTCAAAATATGCACTTTTTCTTTGCTTCAATTTAATCAGAATTGTTTTATGGAATTCAATTAAATGAACTCGAGACACTATAATTTTTTAAATTACCATTTTACAAATATTTTTTATCAAAAAAAAAATAAATAAATAATTAAAAATTAAGTAAAACAAATTATTATAATTATAGATTAACAAGAGAATAAATTTAAAACAAAAGAATTAAAAGAATAAAGGATGCTTTTCAAATTTGGTTAATCCAGCTTTTTGGTGTATTTTCTTCACTGAATTAATTTGGTTGGATCAAAATGGAATGGCTCCTTCCCAAAATTGGCCAGCAGAATGGTTGCTCGGCGCAAATTGACCACAGGGAATAATTCGAGATAAATGAATTTTTCGGGCAATTCAGTGCAGCCTAAACAATATTAAAATGAGTGAAAAAATATTAAAATGAATTAAATATTTTTAAAATAAATTTAACCCAAGAATTGTCCATTGCATGCAGCAAAACATTTCAGCGAATTATTCCCCATTGAATGGATCAATCCAATGCCAATTACGTCCCCATCCATGAATTTGTCGACAGCTGAATTCGCTTTCCAACGTCTAAAATGTCCATTGTGGGTAATGCCACATTTTGTCATCATTCCAATTGAATTTTGCCTAACGCCAAGTTCAGTGCCTTCCAACGGAAATTGTTTATCACAAAAACCGATGAGAATATCAATGCTGTGAAAAAAATTAAATTTAATATTTTATTAAAATATTTACCCAAATGGACGACGAATGCGCAAAATTGTGACCTCAAAATAGGCAGAAATATATTCCATTTTGAGTAATGGACATTTGAAGAGGCGAATTGACATTTGGGCACGCATAGAATGGCGCACTTAATTATTTTCAAAAAATGATTAAAATTTATATTTAAAATTACCCCTCTCCGGTCCGACATGGTTTAGGCCAAGTCCTTCCTCACCAAACACATTAATATTCTGCGATGGAATGTTCCATTTATTGTCCTTTTTAATAATTTATTTTATTTCATTCCTTCAAATGTATGGCTCACTTTATTCAACAATTTGCTAAGTTGTTTTTTGTATTTTGGGCCATTATATCGGACAATGATGGAGTTTGGAACGGCCAACATAATTCCGATGCCATAATCCACTTTCAAACATTCGAATATTTCCACCAATAATTCGGCAGGCAATCCACGGTGAGCAATTTCGGAAGACATTATTTGATATTATGGAAAATATTTACGAAAATGGCTGTTTAATTATTATTAAATTATTTTGAAAATTGTAAGTCAAATTTTTCTTTTTTTTGTCAAATCTATTAAAAATGAAATTGGAGTAAAGAATGAGGTATTAATATTTATTGTTGTAAAATGCTACAATCACATTGACATTTCCCATATTTTATTTTTATTCCTCATCAATCCATCTCATTTTCCCATGCCAAAATCCTAATCAGATGAATCCATGTCCCCGATTTATATAAACTTCAATCAAAATTTTACATTGAAAATCAAATAATTCTAACTTAAAATAACAAGCAAATCAAAAATATTTTTGATTTAATTACCTTGGCTTGAGGATTAATGAGAATATGAAAGATGGAAATTGGAAAAGCGTGATGGGAATTTTAGAAATTTTTATTGAAATTTAATTGCTATTTTGGTCTACAATCCCTCATCATCAACCAATCCAAATCCAAATTGTAAATATTATTAAATTCCTCGTGGCAATATTCAAAATAATTCTGATATTCTGTACAATTTGAAGTATTACTTATTTATTTAAAAAATTTGATAGCATTTTAATTGTTGCTAATTAAAATCCAAAGAGAATGATGCGAATGCGTTGCTATTTTTTATTCGTAAAATTTGATGGATGAAGATATTAAAATATAAATTTAGTTGAATAATCATTTTTATCATTCATTATTTTTTTGTATTTTTTAGTAGCACATTGATCATCTCATTATCTTGGCATTTATTTGCCAACATTGAGGCATGCAAGATTGGCCAAATTCAGTCCATTGCATGTATCGCCGACTTTGCATGCTTGAGCAGTGCAGGCCACAATGCTGCCAGTTGGGCATTCCGCAGTGCCGACCAAGAAATCCAAAAGGCCAACCGTAACGCAAACATCGTTCACTCCACTGTCAGTGCGATTGCAGCAACCACAGCAGGGTTGGCCACCACCACAGCCGCCCAAAAGTCTGGCCAAAATGCCACAGCCTTGGCCGCCTCCTGTTATTTGATTGAGCAAGGATGTGATCAAATTGGTCAATTGGCTAGCAATGTTGCTGCCACCAGTCACTCCGCCAAGAACGCCGCCCAACAAGCCATTAAGAACATTGGTCAAACCGCTCAAGCCTCCTCCGCCCCCGCCGAGCAAACCGCCAATCAAACCGCCTAAGTCCTGGGACAGAACTTGATGGCTGATTATGCCAACAGCAAGGATGCAAACGAACATTTTGGTAGAGAACATTTTGTTGGATGAATGAATTGGATTAGATTGCTTTAATTTTGAATGGATGGATGGATTGTTGTTGATTTGAGGAGCATTTCAGCCGGTTTATATAGTGCCAATTTGGGCGAAGATCATCCATTTGTTTGCTTGGTTTAAAATTGTTTTCGAATTTTTGGCCATTCAAAATTTACATATTTGTGATTATCCAGCAGTGACTGCGTTTTGCCCCACTTTTGGTCGATGGTCGATTTTTTGCGTGGGTTCGTTTCTAAAATTCAAAACAAAATTTTGCCCCAAATCGGAAACATTTTACATAAATATTTGCTCAGTTTGACAGTGAAATTCGAATTTTATTCAAAACAATTTTTGTGATGTTGGATGCGATTGACCAAAGAATTGGCGGCCAAAATTTTCATCATGTGACAAAATGAAAAATAATTTTAAAACGTGAAATTGGCTGATGGAGACAGAAACATTGAATATTTGTTCAGCCATTTTAATTATACAAAATTATATCGGAAATTGGCAATAGCTTGGATTTGAACTTTGAGACTAAAGATTGAAAAAACTAAAGAATTAATTTAACTTTTTTATTAAGTAAATTTAATAAATTAAATACAATACCTACAACAATTAATAAAGTTGGAATTGCAAAATAGAGAGAAATAAAATATAAAAAAAATAAATATTAAAATATTTTATTTAAATTTTATAATTCTTATAATATTTTTTATTTGTTCGTTTATTCAAAAAATAGAATATATAATTTCTGATCATCGCATCGTACATGTTTATTGTAAAATGATTAATTATTGCTATTTTATTTTTAATTCATTTTAATTAAATGATCAAATTCTTTGAATTTCTTTGAATCAAAAAAAACCGGACAATATTTGTTTTTGTTTTTATTTATTTAAAACTTTTTATAATTTTTGATCAACAAAAATTTTATATGAGTCTATCGCCCACGCCAGTGAAAATAAAATTGGAGCAATTCTTTGATTTTCTTCTCTAACTCGACCAAAAATGGGCTGATCAGCAATTGGATTCTGCCCAATTTTTGCTATAAACAATTTACCTTCAATCCAAAATGATTGAATCAACAAAGTTTATGGCTGTAAATGAACATAAAAGACCTTAAGATTGCGCACATTTCACATTATTTTTTTCTTGATATTCTCCTAATACTCATCAAGGAAAAAAAGTATATTATTTTCTGCTGTCGGCATTTTTTTTTGAAATTAACTCCAAATTATTCATTAATGCTAATTTATAATACTTTGCTATAATTTTGTTCAATAAATATGCACATGATATTTTTTTGAAAATCTTAGATAATTTCCATTTTAAAGCAAAAATGACCACTATTCTAATTGCCATCTTTCTTTATTTTTCTTCAATGGCATTTGGTGCTGATGTGCTTAAAAAGGTGAAAAAATAATTATAATTCATGCTAAATATTATTCATTTTCTAGGCTGAAATTGAAACAAAACAAGTTTTGCAATCCTCCAAATCGAGTGACCATTTGGTTCGGCAATGTTCCTGCCCAGAGGAGCAAAATTGCATTCAACAAATGGAAGGACAAGTTCGCGAATGTTTCCAAACTTGTTGGGGGGAACAAAAACAACAAGTCAATCAGGTGAAGAAAATAAATATTTGCATTTTAATTTACCGAATAAACTAGAAAATTAAATATAGGGATATTTCTAACTAAAATAAAATAAAATTGTTAACATCTCCTCAATATATACAATATAGTTGACTTCAAATCCTGACCAATTGAAGCAATGTTTTGCTCGAAGGGACCATTTGATTGATGAATTCATTCACTGCGTTAAGAACAATGAACAAACGTAAATATTAAATGAAGTCATCAAAATATATCCATTCTCTAGATGTGTTAACAATAACAATGGCCCACAAATTCCGTACATCAATTTGGATAAATTGTTGGGTGCTGGCGAACAACGCCTTCGTTCCCAGGCTCAGGCTTTCCTGCGCACAACCGGCGCCCAACAACAAAAATTGGTGCAAACAGCTGTGAATGTGGGAACATGCATCAAAAGTTGTTTCGTGAAATCAAATTCCCGGGGATCGTGCTTCGATCAAACTGGGTTAATTTTTGTGTAATTGAATTTTGAAAATCGAATTTTGTCACAGATGCCAGCCAAAATTGGAGGAGAATTTGGTTGGTCCAATCATCAAAAGATGTGCTCGACAAATTCACTGGAAAAGAGAGGCCGGTGAAATGTGCGATTGTGCATTGAATGCTGGCGTTTTGTGAGTTAAAATTGACACTAATAATTTACATATTTTCATCATTAAGATCCCTGAAACCTTACTGCCAAATTCTACATGGCGCCGAAAAATCTCGCTCAAATGATATTCAACTGCCAAAGAATTGAATAAGATGAAAGAATAATGTCAAAAAATTAATTTTTTAAAACGAAAAACATTTAAATTAATGATAATAAATTTGAAAAATTTTATGGTCGAACTTAATTCATTGCATGAATGATCATTTAAATCTGACGTAAAATGGACATAATCCATTTTTAATAGAATGCATGACTTTTTCCTTTCAATCTTTAGTCTCAAAGTTCAAATCCAAGCTATTGCCAATTTCCGATATAATTTTGTATAATTAAAATGGCTGAACAAATATTCAATGTTTCTGTCTCCATCAGCCAATTTCACGTTTTAAAATTATTTTTCATTTTGTCACATGATGAAAATTTTGGCCGCCAATTCTTTGGTCAATCGCATCCAACATCACAAAAATTGTTTTGAATAAAATTCGAATTTCACTGTCAAACTGAGCAAATATTTATGTAAAATGTTTCCGATTTGGGGCAAAATTTTGTTTTGAATTTTAGAAACGAACCCACGCAAAAAATCCGACCATCGACCAAAAGTGGGGCAAAACGCAGTCACTGCTGGATAATCACAAATATGTAAATTTTGAATAGCCAAAAATTCGAAAACAATTTTAAACCAAGCAAACAAATGGATGATCTTCGCCCAAATTGGCACTATATAAACCGGCTGAAATGCTCCTCAAATCAACAACAATCCATCCATCCATTCAAAATTAAAGCAATCTAATCCAATTCATTCATCCAACAAAATGTTCTCTACCAAAATGTTCGTTTGCATCCTTGCTGTTGGCATAATCAGCCATCAAGTTCTGTCCCAGGACTTAGGCGGTTTGCTTGGCGGTTTGCTCGGCGGGGGCGGAGGAGGCTTGAGCGGTTTGACCAATGTTCTTAATGGCTTGTTGGGCGGCGTTCTTGGCGGAGTGACTGGTGGCAGCAACATTGCTAGCCAATTGACCAATTTGATCACATCCTTGCTCAATCAAATAACAGGAGGCGGCCAAGGCTGTGGCATTTTGGCCAGACTTTTGGGCGGCTGTGGTGGTGGCCAACCCTGCTGTGGTTGCTGCAATCGCACTGAGAGTGGAGTGAACGATGTTTGCGTTACGGTTGGCCTTTTGGATTTCTTGGTCGGCACTGCGGAATGCCCAACTGGCAGCATTGTGGCCTGCACTGCTCAAGCATGCAAAGTCGGCGATACATGCAATGGACTGAATTTGGCCAATCTTGCATGCCTCAATGTTGGCAAATAAATGCCAAGATAATGAGATGATCAATATGCTATGAGGAAAATACAAAAATAATGTTGATGATACAAATGATAAAAATTATAATTCAATTAAATTTATATTTTAATATCTTCTAACATCTAATTTAATGAATAAAAAATAGCATCGAATCATTCTCTTTGGATTATTTTATTAAAAACAATTGCAAAAGTTTCAATCATCATTTTTGAGCAATTGCTTGTACAAAATTATTTGGAATATTGCTTCAGGCAAATTTTTAATATTTTGAAATGATTGATGGTAAATGTTAATGTTGATAGGCGAAAAGACCAAAATAGCAATTCCATTCTGATAAAAATCTACTAAATTAAATTACCATCTTCTTTTCCTTTTCATGTTCTCATTAATCTCAAACTAATTTATTTCCTTGTTAATCTATAATCCTATATATAATTTTCTGTGATGGGCGTGTCCCAAAAAAATATTGTTTAAATTTGTCATTGGCATAAATGACAAAATATCCAAATAAATAAAAATAAATGTTAGAGCAAAAAAATAAGCAAATAAAAATTGATGCAACTTTCTAAGGGTAATTTGGGGTGCTGATCGCGAATCTGACATTAGATTTTTGATTAGACATCATCTAATCTATGATTTTCAAAAATCTATGATTATTCCAACAATATTAAGAATAAGTAAAAAGCACTAATATTATTTGTGAATAAAGTTAAATAAAACATATTAAAAAATAAATTAGCATTCAAGCAAAGAAATATAGCATCAAATCAATCAGCTTTACATAATTTTTTAAAATAATTTATTTATGCAAAAAAAAGAAAGAAAATTGAGGCAAAAGTGCATGAAAATGAAAATGTTACAAAATCAATATAAAATGAATTGTGATAAAAAATGCACGACGGCCGCATGTTGGACAAATTGATGTCTGGATCAAAGAATTCCGCGGTCTCGAAGAAATTGAATAGAGTTTTCAGAAGAATTAATCTCTGGATTAAGTTCAAAAAGATTAAACTGATGATTGATCCATTGTAAAATATAATCAGCTAAATTTTAAATGTAACGACATTTGCGGATGCGACAATTGCGGACGACGATTGCAGATGCGCTATATTTGCAGACAATTTTTTTTGATAAAAATAAGTGAATTAAATGCTTTAAGAGTGTATTATTATAACTGAGTTCTGCTGATCATTTTGATATATCATTCAATTCTTTTCGATAATCTGAGTATTCAACTAATATTTATTTTGCAGAAAACACAAAAATAATAAAGTTTCGGCCATTTTTTCGTAGTAAGGCTAAGGTCATATCTTATATTAAGGTTACAATTCGATAGGAATTTTAAAAATGTCCAATATAACTTGGGTGTTTTTGTCAAAAAAAAATAATCCGCAAATATCGCGTCCGCAACTATCGTCCGCAATTGTCACATCCGTAAATGTCGTTTTCAAACGTCGTCCGCAAAAATCGCGTCCGCAAATAACCCATCCGCAAATTTCGTAATGCCAAATTTTACATTAAGATTAGTCGGCATCATTTTGGGAAAAAAATTGAAAACCCGTAGATTTTTGAAAATCATAGAATAGATGAAGTCTAAAGAAAAATCAAGAGATGAATGAGAGGATGAATTGAGAATGAGAAGAGATAAATGGGAGGTGAAAAGATGAATGGGAGGATGAGAAGAGATGAATGGGAGGGTGAGAAGAGATGAATGGGAGGGTGAGAAGAGATGAATGGGAGGATGAGAAGAGATGAATGGGAGGATGAGAAGAGATGAATGGGAGGATGAGAAGAGATGAATGGGAGGATGAGAAGAGATGAATGGGAGGATGAGAAGAGATGAATGGGAGGATGAGAAGAGATGAATGGGAGGATGAGAAGAGATGAATGGGAGGATGAGAAGAGATGAATGGGAGGATGAGAAGAGATGAATGGGAGGGTGAGAAGAGATGAATGGGAGGATGAGAAGAGATGAATGGGAGGATGAGAAGAGATGAATGGGAGGATGAGAAGAGATGAATGGGAGGATGAGAAGAGATGAATGGGAGGGTGAGAAGAGATGAATGGGAGGATGAGAAGAGATGAATGGGAGGATGAGAAGAGATGAATGGGAGGATGAGAAGAGATGAATGGGAGGATGAGAAGAGATGAATGGGAGGATGAGAAGAGATGAATGGGAGGATGAGAAGAGATGAATGGGAGGATGAGAAGAGATGAATGGGAGGATGAGAAGAGATGAATGGGAGGGTGAGAAGAGATGAATGGGAGGATGAGAAGAGATGAATGGGAGGATGAGAAGAGATGAATGGGAGGATGAGAAGAGATGAATGGGAGGGTGAGAAGAGATGAATGGGAGGATGAGAAGAGATGAATGGGAGGATGAGAAAAGATGAATGGGATGTTGAGAGGGATGAATGGAGGATGAGAAGAGATGAATGGGAGGATGAGAATAGATGAATGGGAGGATGAGAAGAGATGAATGGGAGGATGAGAAGAGATGAATGGGAGGGTGAGAAGAGATGAATGGGAGGATGAGAAAAGATGAATGGGATGTTGAGAGGGATGAATGGAGGATGAGAAGAGATGAATGGGAGGATGAGAAGAGATGAATGGGAGGATGAGAAGAGATGAATGGGAGGATGAGAAAAGATGAATGGGATGTTGAGAGGGATGAATGGAGGATGAGAAGAGATGAATGGGAGAATATGAATGGGAGGATGAGAAGAGATGAATGGGAGGGTGAGAAGAGATGAATGGGAGGATGAGAAGAGATCAATGGGAGGATGAGAAAAGATGAATGGGATATTGAGAGGGATGAATGGAGGATGAGAAGAGATGAATGGGAGGATGAGAATAGATTAATGGGAGGATGAGAAGAGATGAATGGGAGGGTGAGAAGAGATGAATGGGAGGATGAGAAAAGATGAATGGGATGTTGAGAGGGATGAATGGAGGATGAGAAGAGATGAATGGGAGGATGAGAAGAGATGAATGGGAGGATGAGAAGAGATGAATGGGAGGATGAGAAGAGATGAATGGGAGGATGAGAAAAGATGAATGGGATGTTGAGAGGGATGAATGGAGGATGAGAAGAGATGAATGGGAGGATATGAATGGGAGGATGAGAAAAGATGAATGGGATGTTGAGAGGGATGAATGGAGGATGAGAAGAGATGAATGGGAGGATGAGAAGAGATGAATGGGAGGATGAGAAAAGATGAATGGGAGGATGAGAAAAGATGAATGGGATGTTGAGAGGGATGAATGGAGGATGAGAAGAGATGAATGGGAGGATGAGAAGAGATGAATGGGAGGATGAGAAAAGATGAATGGGATGTTGAGAGGGATGAATGGAGGATGAGAAGAGATGAATGGGAGGATGAGAAGAGATGAATGGGAGGATGAGAAAAGATGAATGGGATGTTGAGAGGGATGAATGGAGGATGAGAAGAGATGAATGGGAGGATGAGAAGAGATGAATGGGAGGATGAGAAGAGATGAATGGGAAGATGAAAAAGGACGAATGGAAAAATGTGAAGAGATAAATAGAATATAAAAGTGGAAGGAAAGTTTGAAGGATGAAAAGAATGGAAGAGAAGATAAATAAGTAAAAAGAATAAAGGAAAGGAAATTATAGTAAAAAAATGTTAAGGGATGAATGAAGATGATGATGAGTTATGAGTATAGGGAATAAGGAATTATTGAAGTTGATGAGGGATGAATTAATGTATTTAGATAAAATTTTTATTATATTTTTTTGCATAAAATTATTCATTTATTATTAATTTTTTTATTATATTTAATTATTTCAAATATTGGTTCAATTCAAAAAGTAACTAGCTCAGGGGCGCGCGCGATAGCGCGCGTCCCTGAGCTAGTTTATAATAATAATTTGATTTTAAAATTTTTAATATCAATTCATTTTTTTTCTTTTTAGATAAAAATAAATCAAAAATGATAATTTTAAAAAATTATAGTGTCTCAATTTGATTTAATTGAATTCCATTAAGGAAATTCTAACTAAATTGAAAGAAGAAAAAGTACATATTTTGAGAAAAGGCAAAGTAGTAATTTAATTTTTACCTAACGCAATTTTGGCTAAGAAATTTAAATGTTGGTTAGATATAGATATGTAATTAAATGTACCACATTCTTCCATTCCCATTCACATTTTTAAAATTCCAAAATTTTTTTTAATCATTTTTACTTAATTCTACCTTTATTTACGAATGGACCCACTGAAATCAACATATTTCATTGTGTTGCGCACTTTTCAAACTTTATCAGATATTCTCGGATTGATCCTTTTTGGGGCACTTTTCTGTCCGGGATGGATGGATATTGGATATGGTGAATTGGAATTAGGAAGATATTTGAAATAATAAATTGCATTTTGATATTTCCATTATTCATGTTGACTTTTTATCCTTTTCACAATTCCCTACTTCGTTGTTCATTTCCCATATTCATTCATACAATTTCCCATAATTGTTTTCACTCTTTATTTCGGACTTTGGAAATAAATAAATAATTAATAAACGATTGAGTCTATTTGAATTAAACAAATAAGGACCCAACAATTGGCGTACTTGGATAAAAATCGAATCATCACAAATTAAAATCGTCAATAAAAATATTCAATCCGTCAAAGCTAATTAAGCAAATTTTATTTTCGTCAAAAGCTAGTAAAGCATATTCAATCTTCGGGAATTTATTGCCTATCAATAACTGTGTGTTATTGATCGAGTTTGTTGTGTACAAACCGGGTATTTACATCAACAAATCAACACAAATCTTAAGGATTTGCTTTTCTTCAATCAATAATTCTCAACAATAATGGCACAACCAGCAGTAAATATGCAACAATTGATGGAGATGATGGCACAACTTATACAAAATCAAGCTGCCAATCATCCAGCACCGCAAAATCAACCAGCAATCGTTCCACCACTGCCGGATGTTATTCCATTTGAACATTCAATGGACAATCGATCAAGAATTACAGAGTGGATTGAAAGATTTAATTTCTCATTGGACTGTGCTGCGCCAGATTTGGCTGATGATTTGAAAGTGAAAGCCCTTATGAATAAGCTTTCCGAATCAGCATTTAGTGAATACTCGAGATTTATACTTCCATCCAAGGTTACTGATTTTACTTTCAAAGTTACGACCGAAAAACTCGAAAAGCTATTTGCAAAGCAGCAGTCCGTGTTTATTGACAGATTCGAGTGCTTAAGAGCCGAAAAAGAGGAAAATGAATCGTTCAGGGATTTTGTGAATAGACATAAGAGACTGCTGCGAGATTTTGACTTTGCGAATATGAATGAAGAACAGTTTAAAACTCTTATGCTATTATTGGCTTTGAAAGCACCCAAAGACGCAGTATTGAGGCAGAAAATTTTGGCCAAACTCACAACTGACAATGATATCACTTATGATGGAGTTGTGGAAGAATGTTTAGCATTCTTGGCGACTATCATGGAATCCAAAATGGTGGAAAGTCAGCCCATAAAGAATGTAAACATGGTCAAAAATGGAAAAAACCCATGGAAGGGCAAGGCCAATAAAAATTCAAAACCACAATCCAACGAAAAGCAATCAAATTCGGGCCAATCATGCTGGCGCTGTGGAAGGAACCATCAACCCAAAGATTGCCAATTTAAGGATGCCATATGCAATCAATGCAATCAAAAGGGTCACCTCAAAAAGCGCTGTGAAGCAATAAAAGAATGGCGTCGATTGCATCCTTTTAAGGGAAATAAAGATAAATTGAACAAAAATGTTGGGATTGTGAATATTTCTGCCATTCATAAGAAAATTAATTCAACAAATTTGCTGCGCATCGAAATTTTGCTGAATAATAAGCCAATTGAATTCATCCTTGACAGCGGGGCTGAGGTAAATGTTATCGATGAACGCTCATGGAAAGCCATCGGCCAGCCGAAAATCAGCAAATGTGTCGAAAAAGGCCGGGTGTATGACGGTACCCAAAAAGAATTCATGGGAAAAGGAATGGGTACATTCGAATTCCAAGGCTTCAAAACGGATCAAGAATTTTTTGTTGCCAAGAATGGAATGATGAATCTTTTGAGCGTCACCACCATGGATGAATTTGGACTATTGGATCATATTAAACAAAGAATTTCAAGCAAAGAAATAAATGCAGTGATTCCACCAAATGTGGAAAGGAAAAATTCAAAAGAAGAGCCAAATGCTGAATTTATTCCAAAAGAATTCCCGAATATTTTCAAAGAGGAATTAGGTCACTGCACAAAAGTCAAAGCTCACTTGACACTGAATAATAATGCCACTCCAATATTCCGTCGAGCTCGCCCAGTCCCATACAATGTCAAAGAAGTTGTGGACAAAGAACTCGATCGTTTGGAATCAATGGGTGTAATTGAGAAAATCGAACATGCCAATTGGGCAGCGCCAATATTAGTGGTCAAAAAGGCGAATGGTTCAGCACGAATGTGCATTGATTTCTCAACTGGACTAAATGAAGCATTATTATCCAATAAGCATCCGCTCCCCGTTCCAGAGGATATTTTTGCAACCTTGAACGGTGGAAAATATTTCAGTCAATTAGATTTGCGGGATGCGTATTTTCAAATTGAATTGGACGAAGATTCCCAAAAGCTGTGCTGCATCGCCACTCACAGGGGTCTATACAAGCTCACCCGTCTCCCATTTGGTGTCAAAACAGCACCATCAATTTTCCAATCAATAATGGACGCAATGCTCAGTGGATTACCATTTGCTTGCGCATATTTGGACGATATTATCATCGTTGGAAGAACAATTGAAGAGCACAAAAATAATATCCGAGAAGTCCTAAAGCGCATTGAAAGTTATGGTTTTCGCCTAAAACTGGAAAAATGTTCATTTTTCAAAAAGGAAATCAAATATTTGGGAGTAATAATCAATGAAATGGGACGAAAGCCAGATCCAGAGAAAATTAAGGCAATTGCAAAAATGCCAGCTCCACATGATATTGCAACACTGCGTTCTTTCTTAGGAATGGTGAATCATTATCAGCAATTTGTTCAAAATATGCGATTCATCAGAAAGCCAATGGATGACCTCCTAAGGAAAGATTCAAAGTGGAATTGGGATGAAAATTGCATTAAGGCATTCACAAAAATAAAAGAAATATTGTCATCAAATCTTCTGCTGACACATTATGATCCGGCACAACAAATAATTGTCGCAGCAGATGCCTCAGAAAATGGCATTGGTGCCGTTATCAAGCATCGGTTCCCAGATGGAACTGAAAAAGCAATTGCTCATGCATCATCCGCTCTTACACCAGCCGAGAAAAACTATAGTCAAATTGAAAAAGAAGGGCTTGCTTTGATATTTGCCATTCAAAAATTCCATAAAATGATCTATGGACGTCATTTTATTCTTCAAACTGACCATCGCCCACTTCTATCCATTTTCGGGAATAAGAAAGGAATTCGCCAATGTAGTGCGAATCGACTTCTCCGTTGGTCACTTATTTTACTCGCCTATGATTTTTCAATCGAATATGTCAATACGACTGAATTTGGCGAAGCTGATGCCCTTTCTCGATTGATTGCTCGGGCTGAAAGTGGCGAAAATGATCGAGTAATTGCCAGCCTGGAAGCAGAAAATGATTATGATGTCATGATTGAAAATACATCCAAAATTTTCCCATTAAAATTTGATGATCTGGTGTCCGAGACAGCCAAGGAAAATCTTTTGCAAAAAGTCATCAAATTTGTGAAAAATGGATGGCCAAATCCGAAACAGATTCCAAATGAATCTGAACAAATTCAATTGTTTTACAGACGAAAAGATGAGTTGACAGTTCACAAAGGATGCCTAATGTATGCTGAACGCTTGGTCATCCCAACCATCTTTCAAAAATGCGTTTTGGAAATTCTCCATAAAGGTCATCCTGGTGTTAAAAGAATGAAGCAGCTTGCAAGACAATATGTTTATTGGCCAAAATTGGATTCACAAATTGAAAATTTCGTCAAAAATTGTGAACCATGTCAAAGCGTTTTACGAGCACCAGTCAAAACTCATCTTCATTCTTGGCCAAAACCATTGGGACCATGGGACAGAGTTCATGTGGATTATGCGGGCCCATTTTTCGGGAAAGATTTTCTGATTATTGTTGACGCATTTTCAAAATACCCAGAAGTTTTTGAAATGCCGACAAAATCTTCAAAAGCGACCATAGAAAAACTTCGGTATTTATTTTCCCGCCATGGATTGCCGCATACACTCGTGTCTGACAATGGAACACAATTCACGAGTTCAGAATTTGTCAAATTTATGGCCGCTAATGGAATTACTCATTTGAAATCCGCTCCTTATAATCCCATGTCAAATGGACAAGCTGAGCGCTTCGTGGACACATTTAAGCGCAGCTTCAAGAAAATGAAAGGGGAGGGAAAGATGGACTCAAGAATAATCGAGACATTTTTGGTTTCATACAGAACAACTCCAAATGATTCATTGGAAAACAATAAATCGCCAGCAGAATTATTCCTGGGAAGACGACCAAGAACAGCATTGGATTTACTCAAACCGCCTCCACTCATTCCAAATGAAAGGAATGAAGCCATGGAAAAACAATTCAACCGACGATTCGGAACTAGGGTCCGAACATTCGCTGTAGGCGACAAAGTTTTCGCAAAGCACCGCCTTTCCCAAAGTTGGAAAACTGGAATAATTAACAAAAGAAATGGAGTCATTTATGAGGTCATTTTCCCCAATGGGACATCAAATCGATTTCATGCAAACCAACTGAGGGAAAGACACACAAAAGACAATGAGGATGAAAATAATTTGATGGTCTTTTATGAATTATTCAAGCTTCCCCCACCGCCAATGAATGAACCAGTGATTGAGCCAGAAATCGTTGTTCAGCCTGATGAGCCTATAATTGAAAATGAAATTCCGGTCATGGTCGAAAACCCTCAGCCGGTTGTGATTGAAAATCCACGTCGTTCACAAAGAAATCGAAAGGGTACAATCCGTTATTCACCAGGCTGAGAGGGACTCATTTTAAAGAGGGAGGTGTCCGGGATGGATGGATATTGGATATGGTGAATTGGAATTAGGAAGATATTTGAAATAATAAATTGCATTTTGATATTTCCATTATTCATGTTGACTTTTTATCCTTTTCACAATTCCCTACTTCGTTGTTCATTTCCCATATTCATTCATACAATTTCCCATAATTGTTTTCACTCTTTATTTCGGACTTTGGAAATAAATAAATAATTAATAAACGATTGAGTCTATTTGAATTAAACAAATAAGGACCCAACATTTTCATTATAACAATTAAACATAGGTTGGTCAATGGTTTGCAAATTTTACCAATAATTTCCCAAATAATTCAATTCCAGAAAATTGCATAGCAATTGCCATTTGTTAATTGGATTCTTCTCCATATTTAGCCTATTCTCCAAATTTTCCACTCTTCTTCCATATTTATTTTATATGATCCCAGATTTGTATCTCATTTTCGCCAAAATAGGTCTATGGCTTCAATTTTTGCCGATTACTTTGCGTTATGGCATCCATCCAATGATGTTTTTGATTGGGGTGGATCGATTGCTTAGTGTTTTCTTCCCAATTTGGTAATTTTATTTTACATATTAATAATTAATTAAAAGGTATTCAACGAGGGAAAACAAATTGTACCTTCCATTCATGCTTTCGATTCCGGCAACATTTCTCACATTTGTAATCTTAATTGCGGTCAAAGATATTCAAATACAAACAAATATGTGAGTTAATATGTCGGAGTGAAATTTGAAAATTCGGATAATTTGAAAATCACTCACTTTTTTGGTCAGAGAAGACGAAAAAACGGTGATTCCGAAAAACTATGTATATGGTTAGGGTTAGGTTAGGGTTGGAGGCATGCATTTAGAGGGATAGGCCTAGTGATAGGATCTGCTACTCTGCTTCTTCGGCGAGATAGTGTGTAATTTTCAACTTTGGCGGATTTTCAATTTTCACTGCAACACATTATGTAGATTGCTCATTTAATTGGATTAATTGATTCCATTGACTAATATCAAAGTTAATATTAAAATTCGAAGTTAATTCTTTTATTGTGCCACTTGATTATTCGCAAATATGGGAAAAGGGTTAATTTATAAATAATCAATAAATTCCTAATTTTAAACCAAAATATTAAATTAAATACTTTTTATGCAATAAAACGAATAATTTTTTACGGAATTTAGTGAAATTTTCATGGCCAATTTCAATGACCGTAATCCAATAATCATAACATGTTTAATTTATTTTGTTGCTCTCACCTTTTTCTGCTATTTATTCATGTTCATCAAAATTCTTTATGTCCAAAATGGGAATTCATCCATTCGGCAAGCCATCTACAAATCCCTTGGCCTCATTGTGCTCATCCAAATTGGTGGTTGGCTTATATTGTTAATTAGCCGAATTATGGTGGCAAATTTGGAATTGGTGCCGAAAACATTTATAATAAATTGTTTTAGCACCTTCATTTCATTTGCTACCAATTCGGAAGTAATCCTTTTGTATTATACAAGGTGTGTATCCATATCCATCAATGAAAATATGGGCATTGGGATTTAGTTTCAATTTAATTAATCACTATTTTTGAATATTTCCAATTTTAATTTTTAGTAGCGAACATCGAAGAGCTTTCCAGAAAACTTTTGGCTTTCTATTTCGTCTTATTTCCAAGTTGAATATTTCAATAATTAGCCCTGCTTCTGCTCCCAATGGAATGCCAGTCAATTTGAATTTGAATGGATTGTCCAATCCAAATAGCCCACAAAATATTTTGTGCACTACAAATATTTAAATTTTCAGACATTTAAAAATAAATTTATTTTAATTTGTATTCAATGACTATTCCTGTATATGGCATATATGTATATTTTTCTATGGAAACTTGTCAAAAATTTTTTTTAAATGTTTTATATCCCATTTTACATCTTTCATTCTTCTCTACCAAAGTAAAATAAAATTTTTAAACCGTGTATTATTTAAAAATAAACCAAGAACAGTGGTGAATTTTAATTTTGATCTAGCTTGATAGATTTACTATCTATATGGGAGTGGGATGGGATCATAAACAAAGGGAATTGGCATGCGCGTGTCCCTAATTTGGTTTTAAAATACACCAGTGCAAGTGCTAGGTCTGTCCACAATAGCGCAATGCTAATTTTGATCTCAATTAATAGATAGTATAATAAATAAAATAATATAAAATATTTATAAATATTATATGCCAATGAGAACCGGAAAAGTACGAAAGAATCTCTCCAGAAAGAATCTAACCGGGAACAATCTTTCCGGAAAGAATCTAACCGGTTAAATAATCTTTTCGGAAACTATCTTTGCTGCAAAATCTAACCGGAAAAGTTAATTAAATTCTTTCCGGAAAACTCAATTAAAATTTTTCCTGAAAAAATCTACGTCCCAACTTCCATATCTAATCTAATTTCAAATAAAATTAAATTAGCATTTGGACTATTTTGACATGCCCACATTTGCATTTGCATTGTGGAGACGACCTCGGACTACCATTCAAATTTAAATCGTTTGAATCTATTTTCCTTTTAAACCGTTTTCATCCAATCCATTTGCGCAAAATTTACTATTCAATCAATATTTGCCCCTTTACTTTGTGACTATTCACTGTCCATTTTCCCTCCCAGCCAAATGTATTTGGTTTATCCAACCATTTGAACAAAAATGGAAGCTACCACTCCCTTTCACCAAAAACGACGCGCGCGCATTGCGCAAAGCAGCGCAGTAGCACAGTAGATGAGCTTTTGTATTTGGCCTTGACCTTCAAATCCACTCTCACCCGCTCCACTCATTTTCCTTCCTTTTTCACTCAAAAAGTGGTCATTTTTTGCAATGAGTAACATTTGTTCTCTTTTCTCAAGGCCCTTCATTTATGGCGGCCACCGGCCACCTTTCCTAATCCCTCTTTCGCCCATTCGTTTTCTACATCAATTTTTGAACATTGACCTTTTTAGTTTTTACAACCACCTTTTCTGGTACTGGTATCCATCCAAAGCAATTCATTTCTTTACTTCTTCTACAACCATAATAATAAATTTCTGACCAATTATTAATAATCATTCATAAATCAGAGGTCATTTTTGTTGCCGGTGGCAACATTTTCCGTTTTCCCCTCTTCTCATTCTCAATTCCTTCATTTATTGTCGATGCTACTTTCTCAATACCACTTTTGCCCATTTGTTTTCTATCTCAATTTTAAGCATTAGCCTAGTATGGCCTAGGCTTATGGCATATAGGAAGGTACCCAAAGCTATTCATTATTCATTCCCTTTGCTTCTTCTCACAAATATATAATTCTTAATAAATTCCTGACCAATTGTCTTCCAATGGACAACAGTTGTTCCCCTCTTTTCAATGCCATCATTTATTGGGGACACCTTTCCCAATCCCACTTTCGCTAATTCTCAATTTTTGAGTTTTGATCTTTTAATTATGCTCAAAACTCTCTCCTCCTTTTCATTTGCTTCTTCTATCCATATTCCATAATAAATTATATTTTTGATCAATTAATTATGGAAATTTTTTAAAATAATTTAAATAAGACCATATGCATGTCATCATCCTAAAATACTCTTTTTTTTTATCTCACCTCGAATGAAGAAATATGAAATGAGGAATTTTTCCCATCCTCAAACTTATTATTTGATAACAAATATTAATGAATTGTCTAATAAATATTATGGCCATTAAAAAGAATTTGAGGAAATCAATTCATTATTTTATTTCACCAATAACCATCCATCAAAAAGATATTGAATAAATAAACTCGCAATCAATTAATTTACAGAAATTTGATAAATTCATTTAACTCAAATGACGGAATTTAGTAATAGCCAAAACTGTTCATCCTCAAAATACGGTAATTTAAATTAATAAATATATATAGAATAATTCTATTTCCAATAGAAAGAGCGAAAATATTTAGAAATTAATTTTATTCCTAGCAAACATATATTCATCTTTATCTAAAAATCGGTCGGCATTCGTTTACTTGTATATTATCTTGTATCAGATTTTTGGGTCAACTGGGGAAAGTGAAGGCTACCCCTTCCGGAATAAATTGGGTTTTCAGGGATACATACATCTTTTCCTGGAGCGTAAAAAGAAAAAAAGTATCTTTTTGATCTAGAAAATAAATATTTTATTTACAGTTAATGGAGAGGATGAATATTTCGAAAGTATGGCAGTCGATGATTCAGAATTGAAAATAATTGAAGAAAAGAAAGCGGAAGAAGATGATGAAGAAATGGAAGAAATTGGAGAGAAAGAGGAAGAAGATATGGATGATGAGGAAGAAGAAATTGAAATACTTGAGGAAGATGACGAACCCGATTTCATGGACAATTTTGGCAAACAGTGGAATTTTGTATGCCGCATTCGAAATGAACAACATTTGAGTAAATGGTGTTGCCAACAATTGGGACGAATGATTGAATATGGTGAAGGAAAAGGGAAAGATGAAAAATGTCGCCGATTCAAATGTGCCAAAAAATTTTGCCAATTCCGTGCCCTTTTCTTCCCATCAATGTCCCTCCTCTATTCGAGGAAAAAACACAATCATTCAATGAAAACAACAAAAGAAAATGAAAAAATTGTTGCGAATGAAATTGTTAATCAACATGGCCAAAAATATAAATTATATGGACGGATATCTAAAAATGGAATTATGGAAAATTTCCGCAAAAATTTTGGCTTCACTACAATCAGTGAATCGAAATATAGAATCAATTTACTATGCCAAAAATGTGAATATAAAGGAATTTACTTGCGAAAAAGTGGATGTTTGTACACACATGGCCAGCATCAATGTGCAAAAAAATTGGTATTATTTAATCTTTTTTGTTTTCACTTATTAATTAAAAAAGATGAAGAGGAGGACATCATCAGCAGAAATTGAACAACATTTTACGAGTATTAATAGTAAAGGTCTGGAATGGAATTTTTATGCTCAAATCGAGAAAAATCTTCCAATTGGAACGATCAAGAAAAGATTTGGATTCAGATTTTTTCGGAGAAACGCCGAAGGATTTATGTTGCGTTGTAATGTTATAACAAAAGAACATGGAAAATGCTATTTCCAGGCCCTTTATGTGAATGACAATGGATGTTTATATGCAAATGGGAAACATAACCATGTTGTGGAAATAAGTGCAGTTAGTTTTTATTAAATAATATTATAACAATAAATTAAATTGCATAATAAAAAGGCTATATTTTAATTAATTAATTACAATTTATTTAGGAAGAAATGGGCATTCAACAGCAGAGTATCGAAGAAATAAATCAATGCAATATTGGTCATGTGAAATGGACGGAAGAAAAAACAAATGAAAGCGATATACCATTGTTGATAATTGAAGATGAGGAGGAAGAAGGTAATCAAGGACAAGAAGCTGAAGAGAAAGAAAAGCGTTTGGAGGAACATGAAGAGGAGGAAGATAAAGAGGAGGAAGAACATTTGGAAGAAGATGAAGAGGAGGAAGAACATTTGGAAGAAGATGAAGAGGAGGAAGAACATTTGGAAGAAGATGAAGAGGAGGAAGAACATTTGGAAGAAGATGAAGAGGAGGAAGAACATTTGGAAGAAGATGAAGAGGAGGAAGAACATTTGGAAGAAGATGAAGAGGAGGAAGAACATTTGGAAGAAGATGAAGAGGAGGAAGAACATTTGGTGGAAAATAAAGAGGAGGAAGGCAATTTGGAAAATGAAGAACAACAACATTTGGATTTGGAGGGTGAGAATATAGGACAACAACAAAATTTGGATGAAAATGAAGAGAAGCAAGGACAATTGGAGGGTGAAGGACGACAACATTTAGAGGAGGATGAAAAGGAACAAGAGAATTTGGAGGAAGATGAAGAAAGGCATTTTGAGGAAGATGAAGAAAGGCATTTTGAGGAAGATGAAGAAAGGCATTTTGAGGAAGATGAAGAAAGGCATTTTGAGGAAGATGAAGAAAGGCATTTTGAGGAAGATGAAGAAAGGCATTTTGAGGAAGATGAAGAAAGGCATTTTGAGGAAGATGAAGAAAGGCATTTTGAGGAAGATGAAGAAAGGCATTTTGAGGAAGATGAAGAAAGGCATTTTGAGGAAGATGAAGAAAGGCATTTTGAGGAAGATGAAGAAAGGCATTTTGAGGAAGATGAAGAAAGGCATTTTGAGGAAGATGAAGAAAAAGGACATTTGGAGGAAGATGAAGAAAGGCATTTTGAGGAAGATGAAGAAAAAGGACATTTGGAGGAAGATGAAAATCCACGTCAACATTTGGAGGATGAAGGACAACAGCATCATTTGGGAGATAATGAAGATCAACAACAATATTTAGAAGAGGATGAAGAGAAAGAAGGAAATTTGGAAGGTCAGCAACCACATTTGGAAGAGGACGAAAGACAGCAACATCATTTGGAACAGAATGATGATAAACAACAATATTTGAAGGAAAATGAAGGACAACAAGATTTGGAAGAAGATGAAGAGCTACTAGAACGAACTTTGAATGTAGAAAGACATTTAGATGAGCAACAAAACATTTTGGTAGGAAAATATAAATATATTTCCCAAAAGTTTCTAAATTAAATCCAGGATTTATGCTAATTAAAAATATTGAAAAAATTACCATTGAATTTATTAAAGAATCATTTTTTCATTTTTAAAATAATTATTTGATAAAATTGGAAAATTTTAATTTATTTTTAAAATTTGCTAGGAGCAAATGGATGTTGAAGAAATGGAGTTGGAAATCATTGCAGAAGTGAATTTGGGCAAATGGCTTCCCAAGATAAAAAAGGAAGTTGGGAATCGGCCAACAACAGAATATCCTCT
Organism: Pratylenchus scribneri; assembly: GCA_030063045.1. Taxonomy (NCBI): domain Eukaryota; kingdom Metazoa; phylum Nematoda; class Chromadorea; order Rhabditida; family Pratylenchidae; genus Pratylenchus; species Pratylenchus scribneri. The sequence continues at coordinate 2,397,306 of JAQSEB010000082.1, forward strand.
CTTGACGGTGGATGATCCGGATGCTGATGAACGCCTTCGACAATTTATGTTCAGGCCTAAATGGAATCCGGTGAATATTTTTAAAATTATAAGAATAATTTTAATGAAAGCATAAATAAATTTTTGGTTATAAAAATAAATCCAAAAATGTTAAATATTTTGGATTCTCATTTTTTGCCATTTTCAGCGCCCAGTAAAAAAGGAAGAGCCAATTGATGAGATGGAACAGCAACAGCAATTAAATGCCAATGCCCCAAATTTGAATATAGCCGCCGGCAATAATCAACCAATATTGGCCAGGGAGGAAGATGAGAGTGAGATTTTTAAAAAATAATTTTAAAATATTTGAACATCCAAATTTGTAAAATATTAATTAAATATTTTATGATTTATGCCATTAAATTATTTTGATTTCAAATAAATAAGCAAAATATAATTAATTTTTAAAAACTGATTAATCTCCCAAAAAATTAAGCTCGCCGACAAATAAATTTGCCAACTGAACCGCTACGGCCCACAAAAATGTTGCTAAGGGAACGAAAAAGAAATATTGTTTATCGAGTATGAGAATGAATTGAATGAAAATAATTTATAAAAATTGATTATGCCTCATAATTCCTTTAAATTCGTGTCATTGTTTTTTAATATACAGTATTCCTGCTGAAAGTAAAAAATTAAATTTAATTTAATACCAGAAAATAAAATAACAAAAAATCGCAAAATAATATAAATTATAAAATTCTTATTCTTACATTCTTTGATAAAAAATGTCCTAGATCCAATTAAATTTATGTTTTTCGCCATTAAAATAGATGAAGCAACAACTAAAATGACCTTCTTTTAGTAAAATTTTACTAAAATATAAAGCGATGACCTTCATTTTCGCAAAATTTTACTTCCAATTTTTCTTTAAAATTTGGCGAATTCCAATTCTTACGAATGATTCAATTTGTATCCCCAATCTCTGTTATTTGTAATAATTCGCATTTTTACATTCTTAAACCAATATTTGAACCGGAAAAAAACATTCGTCAAAGATTCATTTGAGGAAATGACGAATTGTAATTGTATTAAATTGAGAAATCCAAGGCGACGAAATTTTTAAATTAAATTAAATTTCTGATCAGTGATCGATCATATTAATAAAAATTCGTCTATTTATGATAAATTAAATTGTTAATAAAATAAATTCATGTCAAATTCATGTGGATTAGCAGTAGAAAATTCCACAATTTTATATTAATTATTCGAAATTGCAAAAATGACAATTGTTTTTTTGCTAATTAAATTCAATAAATCAAATCCCAGCAAATTCATTTCATCAAGGCCTCTTCCCCGATCCCCGTGCATTTTCTTCCATTTCTTAATTACATTTTTACCTTCCCTCAAATTAATCACACATTTTTGTCGCCTTTTTAATAAAGACGATAATCGCCAATTTTTGATCTAAAGTTTAAAAATTCCTCATCCAAAAGACAAGATTAATTTGAAGAAAGAAGAGGGAATATTTTGTACAAAAGAAGGGGGAAAGGAGGGATTTGGGACGGAAAATTTTCTGTCAAAATTTGGGGAGCAGAGTTTGGTCAATTTTCGATGCGCGAAATCGTTCGGTACAAAAGGGGTGGAAATGACTCGCCTTGAGGAGACAATGTGAGCATAAATCTCCCCTCCATTTTAATTTTAACTGTAAATTTCTTCTTCTTCTGTTAAAGTAGGCTGAATTATTATTATTGGGAAAATTAGATAAAATCCATTCATTCCTTTGGCTAATTACTAGTATGGTAATTGATGAATTTTTGGCTTTAGCTTTCATGAAATTGTGTTTCTTTAAAAATATTTATAGCTCATAATTTTAAAACACTTTTTTACTAATTCCCTTTTCCAAATTATCTTCAATTTTCCAATTTTAAACAATTACCTAAATGAAATAATTCAATTCTTATTTCTTACTAAAGTCAATTCTTTTTGTTTGGCATTCACATTAACAAAAATTTAAAAAAAATATTAACTTCAATAAAATTGATAAATAAACTTTTTGTCCCAAAAAAACTTTTCCGAACTCCGAGACTCAAAAAATGTACTTTACAACAAAATGTGCTGTTTTTGTTGTACCCAAAATGTGCTTTCTATTTGATTTGTGCTGTTCCTTTTCATTTTCCAAGTCTGCCCCACTTTTAAAGTCCCAAATTTGCAGCCAGACCACAAAATGTAGCACAAAATACCCAATAAAAAAAATGTTCGCCGGGAGGAACATCTCTGCTTTATTCAATTTTGTGTCCTGTCCTTCAACCATCCTTCCATAAATACATAGAATCTTTTTTGTTTCCATTTTTCGTACCTTTCCATTCAAAATACTCCCACAATAATCCGAATTTCTATTGTATATTCCAAATATCCCTCTTTAAATCCTATTTATTTTATTCATTTTTAAGCCATTCAAATCCATTATTCTCCCTTTTTTATTCACTAAATTCTAAAAATGACTTCTGCTATTGACAACAATTTAGCCGAAATTAAATTGGCTATTTACAATTTTGAGAAGGTAAAATAAATAAAATTTTAAATATAAAAATTTAAAATTCATTTTATAGCGGTTGAACATTTTTCATGTTGGCATTTTTGTGCACGGAAAAGGTAATAAAAATATTTTAAATATTTATTTATATTAATTTTATTCCTTTAGAATTCCATTATG